>OY796677.1:45022110-45748349 GCA_963680715.1 Tetragnatha montana | reverse complement strand
GCGAAAAGGCCCACTAAGCAGGGAGCCTCCTTGCTCTCGAACCCTGGTTGCCGGTGGGTCACTTAGAGATCGGGGCTGGGGTTCTCGAGCGTTCCTCCCTGCTTAGTGGGCTTTTCGCGCGAAAAGGCCCACTAAGCAGGGAGCCTCCTTGCTCTCGAACCCTGGTTGCCGGTGGGTCACTTAGAGATCGGGGCTGGGGTTCTCGAGCGTTCCTCCCTGCTTAGTGGGCTTTTCGCGCGAAAAGGCCCACTAAGCAGGGAGCCTCCTTGCTCTCGAACCCTGGTTGCCGGTGGGTCACTTAGAGATCGGGGCTGGGGTTCTCGAGCGTTCCTCCCTGCTTAGTGGGCTTTTCGCGCGAAAAGGCCCACTAAGCAGGGAGCCTCCTTGCTCTCGAACCCTGGTTGCCGGTGGGTCACTTAGAGATCGGGGCTGGGGTTCTCGAGCGTTCCTCCCTGCTTAGTGGGCTTTTCGCGCGAAAAGGCCCACTAAGCAGGGAGCCTCCTTGCTCTCGAACCCTGGTTGCCGGTGGGTCACTTAGAGATCGGGGCTGGGGTTCTCGAGCGTTCCTCCCTGCTTAGTGGGCTTTTCGCGCGAAAAGGCCCACTAAGCAGGGAGCCTCCTTGCTCTCGAACCCTGGTTGCCGGTGGGTCACTTAGAGATCGGGGCTGGGGTTCTCGAGCGTTCCTCCCTGCTTAGTGGGCTTTTCGCGCGAAAAGGCCCACTAAGCAGGGAGCCTCCTTGCTCTCGAACCCTGGTTGCCGGTGGGTCACTTAGAGATCGGGGCTGGGGTTCTCGAGCGTTCCTCCCTGCTTAGTGGGCTTTTCGCGCGAAAAGGCCCACTAAGCAGGGAGCCTCCTTGCTCTCGAACCCTGGTTGCCGGTGGGTCACTTAGAGATCGGGGCTGGGGTTCTCGAGCGTTCCTCCCTGCTTAGTGGGCTTTTCGCGCGAAAAGGCCCACTAAGCAGGGAGCCTCCTTGCTCTCGAACCCTGGTTGCCGGTGGGTCACTTAGAGATCGGGGCTGGGGTTCTCGAGCGTTCCTCCCTGCTTAGTGGGCTTTTCGCGCGAAAAGGCCCACTAAGCAGGGAGCCTCCTTGCTCTCGAACCCTGGTTGCCGGTGGGTCACTTAGAGATCGGGGCTGGGGTTCTCGAGCGTTCCTCCCTGCTTAGTGGGCTTTTCGCGCGAAAAGGCCCACTAAGCAGGGAGCCTCCTTGCTCTCGAACCCTGGTTGCCGGTGGGTCACTTAGAGATCGGGGCTGGGGTTCTCGAGCGTTCCTCCCTGCTTAGTGGGCTTTTCGCGCGAAAAGGCCCACTAAGCAGGGAGCCTCCTTGCTCTCGAACCCTGGTTGCCGGTGGGTCACTTAGAGATCGGGGCTGGGGTTCTCGAGCGTTCCTCCCTGCTTAGTGGGCTTTTCGCGCGAAAAGGCCCACTAAGCAGGGAGCCTCCTTGCTCTCGAACCCTGGTTGCCGGTGGGTCACTTAGAGATCGGGGCTGGGGTTCTCGAGCGTTCCTCCCTGCTTAGTGGGCTTTTCGCGCGAAAAGGCCCACTAAGCAGGGAGCCTCCTTGCTCTCGAACCCTGGTTGCCGGTGGGTCACTTAGAGATCGGGGCTGGGGTTCTCGAGCGTTCCTCCCTGCTTAGTGGGCTTTTCGCGCGAAAAGGCCCACTAAGCAGGGAGCCTCCTTGCTCTCGAACCCTGGTTGCCGGTGGGTCACTTAGAGATCGGGGCTGGGGTTCTCGAGCGTTCCTCCCTGCTTAGTGGGCTTTTCGCGCGAAAAGGCCCACTAAGCAGGGAGCCTCCTTGCTCTCGAACCCTGGTTGCCGGTGGGTCACTTAGAGATCGGGGCTGGGGTTCTCGAGCGTTCCTCCCTGCTTAGTGGGCTTTTCGCGCGAAAAGGCCCACTAAGCAGGGAGCCTCCTTGCTCTCGAACCCTGGTTGCCGGTGGGTCACTTAGAGATCGGGGCTGGGGTTCTCGAGCGTTCCTCCCTGCTTAGTGGGCTTTTCGCGCGAAAAGGCCCACTAAGCAGGGAGCCTCCTTGCTCTCGAACCCTGGTTGCCGGTGGGTCACTTAGAGATCGGGGCTGGGGTTCTCGAGCGTTCCTCCCTGCTTAGTGGGCTTTTCGCGCGAAAAGGCCCACTAAGCAGGGAGCCTCCTTGCTCTCGAACCCTGGTTGCCGGTGGGTCACTTAGAGATCGGGGCTGGGGTTCTCGAGCGTTCCTCCCTGCTTAGTGGGCTTTTCGCGCGAAAAGGCCCACTAAGCAGGGAGCCTCCTTGCTCTCGAACCCTGGTTGCCGGTGGGTCACTTAGAGATCGGGGCTGGGGTTCTCGAGCGTTCCTCCCTGCTTAGTGGGCTTTTCGCGCGAAAAGGCCCACTAAGCAGGGAGCCTCCTTGCTCTCGAACCCTGGTTGCCGGTGGGTCACTTAGAGATCGGGGCTGGGGTTCTCGAGCGTTCCTCCCTGCTTAGTGGGCTTTTCGCGCGAAAAGGCCCACTAAGCAGGGAGCCTCCTTGCTCTCGAACCCTGGTTGCCGGTGGGTCACTTAGAGATCGGGGCTGGGGTTCTCGAGCGTTCCTCCCTGCTTAGTGGGCTTTTCGCGCGAAAAGGCCCACTAAGCAGGGAGCCTCCTTGCTCTCGAACCCTGGTTGCCGGTGGGTCACTTAGAGATCGGGGCTGGGGTTCTCGAGCGTTCCTCCCTGCTTAGTGGGCTTTTCGCGCGAAAAGGCCCACTAAGCAGGGAGCCTCCTTGCTCTCGAACCCTGGTTGCCGGTGGGTCACTTAGAGATCGGGGCTGGGGTTCTCGAGCGTTCCTCCCTGCTTAGTGGGCTTTTCGCGCGAAAAGGCCCACTAAGCAGGGAGCCTCCTTGCTCTCGAACCCTGGTTGCCGGTGGGTCACTTAGAGATCGGGGCTGGGGTTCTCGAGCGTTCCTCCCTGCTTAGTGGGCTTTTCGCGCGAAAAGGCCCACTAAGCAGGGAGCCTCCTTGCTCTCGAACCCTGGTTGCCGGTGGGTCACTTAGAGATCGGGGCTGGGGTTCTCGAGCGTTCCTCCCTGCTTAGTGGGCTTTTCGCGCGAAAAGGCCCACTAAGCAGGGAGCCTCCTTGCTCTCGAACCCTGGTTGCCGGTGGGTCACTTAGAGATCGGGGCTGGGGTTCTCGAGCGTTCCTCCCTGCTTAGTGGGCTTTTCGCGCGAAAAGGCCCACTAAGCAGGGAGCCTCCTTGCTCTCGAACCCTGGTTGCCGGTGGGTCACTTAGAGATCGGGGCTGGGGTTCTCGAGCGTTCCTCCCTGCTTAGTGGGCTTTTCGCGCGAAAAGGCCCACTAAGCAGGGAGCCTCCTTGCTCTCGAACCCTGGTTGCCGGTGGGTCACTTAGAGATCGGGGCTGGGGTTCTCGAGCGTTCCTCCCTGCTTAGTGGGCTTTTCGCGCGAAAAGGCCCACTAAGCAGGGAGCCTCCTTGCTCTCGAACCCTGGTTGCCGGTGGGTCACTTAGAGATCGGGGCTGGGGTTCTCGAGCGTTCCTCCCTGCTTAGTGGGCTTTTCGCGCGAAAAGGCCCACTAAGCAGGGAGCCTCCTTGCTCTCGAACCCTGGTTGCCGGTGGGTCACTTAGAGATCGGGGCTGGGGTTCTCGAGCGTTCCTCCCTGCTTAGTGGGCTTTTCGCGCGAAAAGGCCCACTAAGCAGGGAGCCTCCTTGCTCTCGAACCCTGGTTGCCGGTGGGTCACTTAGAGATCGGGGCTGGGGTTCTCGAGCGTTCCTCCCTGCTTAGTGGGCTTTTCGCGCGAAAAGGCCCACTAAGCAGGGAGCCTCCTTGCTCTCGAACCCTGGTTGCCGGTGGGTCACTTAGAGATCGGGGCTGGGGTTCTCGAGCGTTCCTCCCTGCTTAGTGGGCTTTTCGCGCGAAAAGGCCCACTAAGCAGGGAGCCTCCTTGCTCTCGAACCCTGGTTGCCGGTGGGTCACTTAGAGATCGGGGCTGGGGTTCTCGAGCGTTCCTCCCTGCTTAGTGGGCTTTTCGCGCGAAAAGGCCCACTAAGCAGGGAGCCTCCTTGCTCTCGAACCCTGGTTGCCGGTGGGTCACTTAGAGATCGGGGCTGGGGTTCTCGAGCGTTCCTCCCTGCTTAGTGGGCTTTTCGCGCGAAAAGGCCCACTAAGCAGGGAGCCTCCTTGCTCTCGAACCCTGGTTGCCGGTGGGTCACTTAGAGATCGGGGCTGGGGTTCTCGAGCGTTCCTCCCTGCTTAGTGGGCTTTTCGCGCGAAAAGGCCCACTAAGCAGGGAGCCTCCTTGCTCTCGAACCCTGGTTGCCGGTGGGTCACTTAGAGATCGGGGCTGGGGTTCTCGAGCGTTCCTCCCTGCTTAGTGGGCTTTTCGCGCGAAAAGGCCCACTAAGCAGGGAGCCTCCTTGCTCTCGAACCCTGGTTGCCGGTGGGTCACTTAGAGATCGGGGCTGGGGTTCTCGAGCGTTCCTCCCTGCTTAGTGGGCTTTTCGCGCGAAAAGGCCCACTAAGCAGGGAGCCTCCTTGCTCTCGAACCCTGGTTGCCGGTGGGTCACTTAGAGATCGGGGCTGGGGTTCTCGAGCGTTCCTCCCTGCTTAGTGGGCTTTTCGCGCGAAAAGGCCCACTAAGCAGGGAGCCTCCTTGCTCTCGAACCCTGGTTGCCGGTGGGTCACTTAGAGATCGGGGCTGGGGTTCTCGAGCGTTCCTCCCTGCTTAGTGGGCTTTTCGCGCGAAAAGGCCCACTAAGCAGGGAGCCTCCTTGCTCTCGAACCCTGGTTGCCGGTGGGTCACTTAGAGATCGGGGCTGGGGTTCTCGAGCGTTCCTCCCTGCTTAGTGGGCTTTTCGCGCGAAAAGGCCCACTAAGCAGGGAGCCTCCTTGCTCTCGAACCCTGGTTGCCGGTGGGTCACTTAGAGATCGGGGCTGGGGTTCTCGAGCGTTCCTCCCTGCTTAGTGGGCTTTTCGCGCGAAAAGGCCCACTAAGCAGGGAGCCTCCTTGCTCTCGAACCCTGGTTGCCGGTGGGTCACTTAGAGATCGGGGCTGGGGTTCTCGAGCGTTCCTCCCTGCTTAGTGGGCTTTTCGCGCGAAAAGGCCCACTAAGCAGGGAGCCTCCTTGCTCTCGAACCCTGGTTGCCGGTGGGTCACTTAGAGATCGGGGCTGGGGTTCTCGAGCGTTCCTCCCTGCTTAGTGGGCTTTTCGCGCGAAAAGGCCCACTAAGCAGGGAGCCTCCTTGCTCTCGAACCCTGGTTGCCGGTGGGTCACTTAGAGATCGGGGCTGGGGTTCTCGAGCGTTCCTCCCTGCTTAGTGGGCTTTTCGCGCGAAAAGGCCCACTAAGCAGGGAGCCTCCTTGCTCTCGAACCCTGGTTGCCGGTGGGTCACTTAGAGATCGGGGCTGGGGTTCTCGAGCGTTCCTCCCTGCTTAGTGGGCTTTTCGCGCGAAAAGGCCCACTAAGCAGGGAGCCTCCTTGCTCTCGAACCCTGGTTGCCGGTGGGTCACTTAGAGATCGGGGCTGGGGTTCTCGAGCGTTCCTCCCTGCTTAGTGGGCTTTTCGCGCGAAAAGGCCCACTAAGCAGGGAGCCTCCTTGCTCTCGAACCCTGGTTGCCGGTGGGTCACTTAGAGATCGGGGCTGGGGTTCTCGAGCGTTCCTCCCTGCTTAGTGGGCTTTTCGCGCGAAAAGGCCCACTAAGCAGGGAGCCTCCTTGCTCTCGAACCCTGGTTGCCGGTGGGTCACTTAGAGATCGGGGCTGGGGTTCTCGAGCGTTCCTCCCTGCTTAGTGGGCTTTTCGCGCGAAAAGGCCCACTAAGCAGGGAGCCTCCTTGCTCTCGAACCCTGGTTGCCGGTGGGTCACTTAGAGATCGGGGCTGGGGTTCTCGAGCGTTCCTCCCTGCTTAGTGGGCTTTTCGCGCGAAAAGGCCCACTAAGCAGGGAGCCTCCTTGCTCTCGAACCCTGGTTGCCGGTGGGTCACTTAGAGATCGGGGCTGGGGTTCTCGAGCGTTCCTCCCTGCTTAGTGGGCTTTTCGCGCGAAAAGGCCCACTAAGCAGGGAGCCTCCTTGCTCTCGAACCCTGGTTGCCGGTGGGTCACTTAGAGATCGGGGCTGGGGTTCTCGAGCGTTCCTCCCTGCTTAGTGGGCTTTTCGCGCGAAAAGGCCCACTAAGCAGGGAGCCTCCTTGCTCTCGAACCCTGGTTGCCGGTGGGTCACTTAGAGATCGGGGCTGGGGTTCTCGAGCGTTCCTCCCTGCTTAGTGGGCTTTTCGCGCGAAAAGGCCCACTAAGCAGGGAGCCTCCTTGCTCTCGAACCCTGGTTGCCGGTGGGTCACTTAGAGATCGGGGCTGGGGTTCTCGAGCGTTCCTCCCTGCTTAGTGGGCTTTTCGCGCGAAAAGGCCCACTAAGCAGGGAGCCTCCTTGCTCTCGAACCCTGGTTGCCGGTGGGTCACTTAGAGATCGGGGCTGGGGTTCTCGAGCGTTCCTCCCTGCTTAGTGGGCTTTTCGCGCGAAAAGGCCCACTAAGCAGGGAGCCTCCTTGCTCTCGAACCCTGGTTGCCGGTGGGTCACTTAGAGATCGGGGCTGGGGTTCTCGAGCGTTCCTCCCTGCTTAGTGGGCTTTTCGCGCGAAAAGGCCCACTAAGCAGGGAGCCTCCTTGCTCTCGAACCCTGGTTGCCGGTGGGTCACTTAGAGATCGGGGCTGGGGTTCTCGAGCGTTCCTCCCTGCTTAGTGGGCTTTTCGCGCGAAAAGGCCCACTAAGCAGGGAGCCTCCTTGCTCTCGAACCCTGGTTGCCGGTGGGTCACTTAGAGATCGGGGCTGGGGTTCTCGAGCGTTCCTCCCTGCTTAGTGGGCTTTTCGCGCGAAAAGGCCCACTAAGCAGGGAGCCTCCTTGCTCTCGAACCCTGGTTGCCGGTGGGTCACTTAGAGATCGGGGCTGGGGTTCTCGAGCGTTCCTCCCTGCTTAGTGGGCTTTTCGCGCGAAAAGGCCCACTAAGCAGGGAGCCTCCTTGCTCTCGAACCCTGGTTGCCGGTGGGTCACTTAGAGATCGGGGCTGGGGTTCTCGAGCGTTCCTCCCTGCTTAGTGGGCTTTTCGCGCGAAAAGGCCCACTAAGCAGGGAGCCTCCTTGCTCTCGAACCCTGGTTGCCGGTGGGTCACTTAGAGATCGGGGCTGGGGTTCTCGAGCGTTCCTCCCTGCTTAGTGGGCTTTTCGCGCGAAAAGGCCCACTAAGCAGGGAGCCTCCTTGCTCTCGAACCCTGGTTGCCGGTGGGTCACTTAGAGATCGGGGCTGGGGTTCTCGAGCGTTCCTCCCTGCTTAGTGGGCTTTTCGCGCGAAAAGGCCCACTAAGCAGGGAGCCTCCTTGCTCTCGAACCCTGGTTGCCGGTGGGTCACTTAGAGATCGGGGCTGGGGTTCTCGAGCGTTCCTCCCTGCTTAGTGGGCTTTTCGCGCGAAAAGGCCCACTAAGCAGGGAGGAACGCTCGAGAACCCCACGAAAGCCCACGAAAGGTTGCGCGAAAATTCATTGAATTCATTGCTAAAGAAGTGGACAGACTCATCAACGAAGGGATCATTGAACAGAGCAACTCACCCTGGGGAGCTCAAGCATTTGTTATTAAAGGAGATAACAAAAAATCTAGAATGGTCATAGACTACTCTCAGACAATTGATTTGAAAAATGCCTATCACCAAGTCCCCATACTAGACTCCGAAAGACACTTTACAGCCTTCGAAGCAGACGGGAACTCTTCTTCGAGAACCCCAGCCCCGATCTCTAAGTGACCCATTTCGCGCGAAAAGCCCTCTCTCTGGGAAATCTGCGAACCTCCTTGTGATCCCAATCTGAAAATTCGAAATCTCTGAATCTGAGGGGAAATCTCTGCGAACTTTTCGCGCGAAAAGCGCGACCCTGCTCGGAATCGAATGCCTTGGAATCGATTCCAAGGAATCGAACACCCTGAGGAATCGATTCCAAGGAATCGAACCCCCCCGAGCCTGTTAAGCCTGCTAAGCACGGAGCCTCCTTGCTCTCGAACCCTGGTTGCCGGTGGGTCACTCAGAGATTAAGACAGGCTTTTCGCGCGAAAAGCCTGCTCTCCTGCCTATCCTTGCTCTCGAACCCTGGTTGCCGGTGGAAAGGCCGGATACAAAGAGATTGATGGAGATAGGGGAGATAAACTGCTCTTGGTCCGGCCGCAAATTGTTTTATTACATCCAGCGGAAAAGTTTACGGTGGCCCTTTGGCCCGAGCCACACCAAGGAAGCCATGCAAGAGCAATAAAATCAATCAATCTTGACAGACGGACTCGAGGTTCCCCTCTCAGCCTTCGCAATACAATATAACGTTAATTAACCTCCTGGACAGTCGAGTAAACAAGACACTCTCAACCCTCTCTCTTCTATTGGGAAGGCTGCATGGGGAACCTGAGTCCGCCTGTCAAGATAACGCTTTTTTTATTGCTCTCGATCTCCTTGGTGTGGCTCGCGCCTTTGTTTATCACATCCTTTCTGTCACATTATTTATGACCCTTTTATCTTCAACGATCGTTGCTGAAACGCCCCTTCTGTTATGCCACCATATCTAAAATGGAGGTCCAATTTCGTTCAGGTCCAGTTTCAAATTGTTGTATTGCCCCTTTCCTGTTTTCGCTTCCCACGTGAGTCACGTGACTTGCCAGGGGACGACTGGGGGTGACATTTTCTACTTGGGTCAGTTCTTTATTTGTAATTTTGTTCTCGAGAAAATGGTATCTCAGTGCTGCTGGATTGGAGAAAAAAACTATTTTTTAAGTCCCAGGCTTCAGTAATGGTAAGTTGTTTTAGTAATTAATAGTGTTCGGCAACTAGTGGTAAAAAAATAGTTAACTACCAACTAGTAACTAGTCTGGAAAATTGTAGTTGTAACTAGTAGTTAACTATTTTTTCCTGGGACTAGTTGCAACTAGTAGTTAACTATTTCCCAAAGTAGTTAACTACTAGTTAACTAGTTTATTTAATTTCTTTACCTACTGTTTGGCAAAATTCTAATTCATCTTTCTTATCTATGTCACAAAAAACGTTTATACTTCGCTCAAAAATGGTCTTTATTTCTGGTTATGGTATTAGAATACTCTACCTTAGATAAAAATTTTAAATATCTTTAAAAAAAACATTTTTTGAAGTAGTTGAAAATTTGAAAGTAGTTTTAACTAGTAGTTGATTAAAAAAGTAGTTAAACTAATAGTTGAACTACTTTAAACTAAAAGTAGTTAAACTACTAGTTAACTACTAGTTGATCGGTAGTTAACTACTAGTTGCAACTAGTTCTAGTTAACTAGTGCCGAACACTAGTAATTAATAGTTACATAAATTATAACTATTGTTTGCAATATTGAGTCGTAAATGACTTCAAAATTAATAAATCTTAAGTCTATTCTTTCGAATAACATTTCCTTCCTCCATTAATTGGCAAAAAAGTTTTTGAAATTGTTTTTTCTTGTACGAAATGTAAATATGGAATGCGTTACCTATGAAATGATTATTAACTCAAGTGGGGTAAACTAAAGCCCTGGATGAAGACGTTACTTCGAAGTAACGTCTTCATCCAGGGCTTTAGGGTAAACGAGTGCAAGAGAAAAATTGAGATGTACTGGAGATCCGGTAGTTGAGTGTTGAGTTAATTTGATCGGACCATAACCTTCCTGGGCTTTAAGTCTGTAGTTGGTAGCCTATTTGTATTGGCAAAACTATGCTTTTGTAAAATTCAGAAATTTATAAAGATGTATCGTATTTTGCCAAATGCCCCCCCCCCGAAAATTTGGTCTGAATCCGCCCCTGGTGTATAGACTAGAGCATTCGCACATGACGTCACTTGGAGGAATGAACAACGTTGCTAGGGCTGTTGTTAGGGGCGGGAAATAGAAGCATTCGCACATGACGTCACTTGGACGAATAACAACGTTGCTAAGGCCGTTGTTAGGTCCGAGTCATGTGATTGAAAATGCTCTATGGATGGGTTTCACTAGTTTCGTTCTGCATCTGGCAGTGCTAATATACTGTTTCCGGGTTACCACATTAACGTTATCCTTGGCATTGCTTTGGCATCCTATTTATTCTTGTTTGTTTTTGTTTGGAAGTTCGATTCGTTTTGCTCTTTTCGGTGTTTTCGTAATAAATGTAATAATTGTAATTTTAAATATGAATAGAAAAGGCAATGGATCAACATGTTCTGCAGTTGGTTGCACACTAAAAGCAGGAACTAATTTATTGTCCACGGTAAAAATGACTCGATTTCCACGAGATCCAGAGCGCCGACTTCAATGGGAAGCTGCAATTAATAGAAAGGATTGGAAACGAACGATTATTCAGTTATCTGCAACAGACATTTCATTACAGGTACGTTTATAATTTACTTTTCATCGTTAAAACATTCTGCGGATCTCCTTTGGTAAGAGTCAGCTGTCATGTTTTGCCACGACCTTAATAGGGTATGATAATTTAAATAATGTGTGATAGTAAGACATGTTGATTTCAAAATGATACAAGCAGTTTCCAAACATTTTTAGCAATATAGAATTTTATAAAAAATCAAACTTTTGTATCACATGTGATACAAGTGTAATTCGAGTCAGCAACTTGCACAGACAACAGGAGGTTATTTCTTGGACCATCAAAATAGTTTGCGATTCATTAGGCATTTTTTAACTTTTTAACACTTTGTTAAGCTTTAACGTCAATTTATAATCCTTGAATTAATTTTAATTGGTTATAAACTTTGAAAGTATTTAATTACAACTTGAAATTTGTTATTCCCATTAATAGAAAAAGCCCACCTTTACTCTTTTATAAAACTGCCAACAGCTTAATTCAAATCAGAATAACCTAAAAAATTAGTCAACTTTATTAAAAGTTGCTCTAATAAGAAAAAAATATTGGAGAATCAGACTGCTTTCTATTTTTGATTGTTGACAATTTTTATTTTTCTAAAAGTCATCAAGTGTACCAATGTCACACGTGGATGTCATAATAAGTGTATGAAAATTAGGTTCAAATCTATTAACTGTCGGAAGCCCGGTGGCGCAGTGGTAGTGTATAGCTCTTCTGTGCCACAGGTCCGAGGTTCGATTCCTGGGCTGGGCAAGGTCCACTCAACCTTTCATCCCTCCAGTGGGTCGATAAACTGAGTACCAAGCGTGCTTGGGAACTAAACACTGGCACTCTTGCGTTAGACTGACCACCTAACTGGGCCTTGCACCCCAGGGCCCCACGGTCAAGAGAACGAAGATGGGCATCGTTGGTGCCCACTAGGGCTGTTGCGCCAATGAGTTTAGTTTAGTTCTATTAACTGTCTCATTAAATATCTTTAATATATTTTACACTTAAGATATTCAAATATCTCAAAAATTGTTGGGCCACATTCACATATTCAAAAATACCTTTTCTAGAGGTAAAAGTCATGAGATTTTTTTACTCTTAGTCAATTTCCTATTTGAATTTAAGGTGTTTTTAACAATATTGTATTTATTACATTCTTAATTTTTGTGAATTATGTTTGATTTCAGAAGAACCAACACAAAACAAAACTGGGTGAGGTTTGCATTTGAATGTTTTTAATTGGAACATCAATTACAAACTTTTCTCGGTTGCGTCATCATCTTGAGAGTGTCTTGGCGATATCAAGTGGGCGAGCTTGGCGATATCAAGTGGGACAGATGAACCAAAATTTCACTGCAATATGTTTAAAGTTCAATCTAAATTTTTTTGTTTTTTATCTTGTGTTATAAAACTTCTGCCAAAAATCCAGACAAAAATGTATATTATTGAAGTTTTTTTTTCAAGAAATCTGTCTGTTGAAATCTGGGTTTCACTGCATGCCAACAAATTTTTCAGTTACAGAAAAGGCAAATTGGACTGGCCTGTATAGTGGCTGAAGATCCACTTATGTGAGCATTGTATTTTATTTTTAAAATTTTCAAGATATTGATTCTAATCTACATTATTTGAAAATGTTCATCATAATTTTTAATGGTCTTATTTCCACAATTTTTTTGTAATAGGTATTCAATTATTGAAATTGGTTCCTAAATTGCTAAAGGCTGATAGACATTTTTTCCATTTCTTGGGAAAATTACCTAATTTTTTAATTGGAGAGTTTGTCAAATGTGTCAATGTTTTTAAAAGGTATATTTGAAATGTACATATTTGAGTATTGATGGAAAATATACATAAATAAAAGTATTTAAATTTTCGTAGTATATTAGTATATTAAGTGTGTAAAAAGTTTTCATTGAAGTGAAGTGAATTCTTTGAATACAGGTAAATTATATATGTAACAGAAATGTCAAAATAATTCCTCACAGAAATAATCTGAGTATCCAGGATACATTAAGTCCCAGCTGAGAACTAGTATGTTAACAAATGAAAAGATAAAAATGCTTGCTTGGATTTTCCTGCACTTAAATCCCTGTTAAATGTGCCCAGCCAACTGGATTAAACACACAAAATTGCTTTTTAATCATACAGCATGTTTTAATCTAAAGCTGTTTATTGTACAAGTACTCAGTGTTATTCCTAGGATTTTTTTGGAGGAGTAAAAATACTCCTTGACTTTTTTAGGAGGAGTGAAATATGGAAATGGCATAAACTAGGGGTGCCCAACCTTTTTTGGAAGAGGACCATTCAGGGTATTAGATGAGGTATGGAGGGCCAGAAATGAAATTACAGTAGAAAAGCAAAAGCGCAAACTGATGCTTAATTACAATACATTTTATAACTTTTTGTTTACAGTATTTTTGCAACTTGGCATTTTTAAATGAAAAATAATGGCATAAAATAAGTTCAAAAAATGTTTGACAAAGAAAACACAATATAAAGCCAAATTTAAGAATATATATTTTAATAACAATCTCTTCATTTCACTGACAACTGAGAAAATAATATAGGAAATTTTAAATATAAATTATTTGTTACTTTTTATAATTTTAATAAAATATTTAAAGTTTAACTAAACATATTTATCATAATTGAAGCACTTAATGCAATGATATAAAATGAAGAAATCCGTCTGCTGTTTTGATAAGGCATATGATTGGCCGAAAAATCCGTTATTCAATAAAAAAAAAAAGAAACCTTGCGGAAGCGACTGAATATAAGGATAAAATAAAAAAAGAAACAAGCTGATATTATTGAGAGAAGGAGTGATTCATTTTGAAACACATTCTTGATAACGCTCTTCAGAATAAAAAAAAACCCATAAAAATGTCAATCTTTGAATTAATGAGCTAAGAGCAGGCACTGAGCTGTGCCTTTAAATCACTCTGGCTTTTTATACATTTGCTGACTTTTGTTTAATTCTTCGATTATATTCATTTAACTGTTTGAATCCATTTTTATGGACGGTAATGCAGCGGGCCTCTTTGTGTTGCAGTCTAGGTACTCTACTAAATCTGTTGCACCTTTAGTTTAAATATTTTTTAACAAATATGACTTCCCAACTATTTCAAAGTGTATGAGATTCTGTCCAAGGAACTTAGTACGGGCGCAGCCCGTCAATAATGTCTGAGCAACGCCGGGATAGCGCGTGCGCTATAGGTTAAGTTTTACTGCGCCCGGGCAACGCCGGGTCTAGCGCTGAAAGCGCTAGTGCAATGATAAATTTAAGTAAATTTTACAAAATCAGTCCTTTAAAAAAGTATCTTGGATAATTAGTTATGAATTTAATTCTCCTCTTGGATAATATTCTCCAAAAGATTATTACCGAGAATTTTACATCTCTAATATAGACATTCCCAAAATCCACTTGTGGCCATTTTCTTACAGCATTTTCCTGAAACACTGTGCCTCTTAAATACTGATCATATGGATCTGGAAGATCAGCTCCATTATATTTCAGCTTTTCCAAGTACCGGGCTTGATCATTCTCATTTAGATTTTTAAAATATTCACTAGACATCTAGAAAATATAAATTAAAAATACAGTAATTATATTATTCAACTTGTGTATAGGAATGAAAAAATAAATAAAGGAAGTTAAACTTGTAGGTACTTTAGAGATGATAAAATCTTTCCAGTGTAACTATATAGCCAATACTACATACAGGTGAGGGGCTCTGACCATCTGAAACATTTTAAAAATAAGATTAAAATATTTTATAAGATACCTGTAGTTACCATCAACAATGTAATGTATAAAATAAATTAAACACACCAGTTCAATAAAAGTAATCAGGTTAATATAACCAGGGATTGATTTGAGCCAGAACGCCATTCCGGTACCTCTCTCCGGGATTTTTAAAAAAAAATTTAATAAAAAGGGGACTGAAAAGGCCAATTAAGTCAATACATAAAAATGTGAACAAATGTATTTTTTATTAATTTTTCATTGAAAAACTTTCTATAACTTATATGGCTTCATTTACATATTATAAAACCACTAAAGCTTATTTTTCAATCAATACTCACAACTCCAAATTTCTAAAAATAATGTAATTAAGCTTAAAGTAATTTAAAAAAAAGGTAATGCATAAACTAAATAAGATGAACAAAATTGTGTTCAACATTTGTAATTGTAATAAACCTGATGTCTAGGATTTTTAAAAATATTCTGTAGTTGTAAGCATATCAAAAGCACGTGGAAATTTGACAAAACTTTTAAACACAGCGTTTTAACAAATTTTAAAAAAAACTTACCTACAAGAAAATGAATAATTTTTTAAAGTAAAAAAAACATCACAATAATAAAAAATGAAAAGGTTAAGAAAAAAAGAGAACTTGATTAGAAGAGAACAAATTAATCAACAAAAAGGATGCACTTATACTAAAAAAATATGGTGTACATTCTTTTCTTTGGTGTGTACCAATGAATGCTTGTCAGCTGTAATATTTGATAAAACTTAGTGAAAATCGCCAAACTGCGCGATTATGTCTAATATCTAGAACCCTTTCTCATGTAATTTCTATGAATTGAAAACGGCATAGCATAAAATTTGAAGACTGGCTTATTCAGCTAGACAAGAAGACTGTAGACTGGAGACAACCGTAGACAAGAAGATTAACTCGAAGAATAATCAACCAAAAAATGTTTATAATTGGTGCCACAAGTGGTCATCAAAAATAAACACCATTTGGTATCGACAGCAATTTATCAACACATTTTCAATACATCCTGTGAGCTGGAACATGGATGGTGTGAAACAATTCTAATTATCTAATATTATGAGCATAACTTATATAACAGAATGGAAAATACCTGTTGAAAAATATTTTGTATAAGGTATTTTGAGCCTATTGCAGGATATCTGATTTAAACACCCAGTACAACAGGATTTTTAAACTGGAGTTAAACTCATCATTGCTCAAATGCTTCTATTTCAAGTAACCTACAAATTTTAAAAAAGCATGAAAATCAGTATTTTATAATGAAAACAATTTTTAAGATACTTTATAATTAAAAAAAATAAGTGATAATAAATAATAGGTAATGCAAATTAAGAATGTTAGCCATTACATAAAATAAGTGAGGTGTCTAACACTTAAAACTTTACTAACTTCCCAAAACCACACAATATATACTAAGAAAATACTATTTTGGTTGAACTACATAAATAGTAAATTGTTCAAACCTATCCAGATCATATTTACATGAGTTAAATGTATTTCATTGTTATGAATGGAGCTCAATGTTCTTTTTTCTTTAAATCTTAAAAAATGCAGCAAAATCAATCAATTTCTTAAAGATCAACATACCTCAAAAGTAATCTTTTCAGACTTAGGTAATTTCGCATGTAATAAATTTAATGTAAGCATGTTATCACAATTGTATATTGAAACATTAAAAATTTATTATCTCTTAGAATTTTAATTTAAAAATCCGTAAAAGAATTATAACTCAAAATTTTACCAATAGTAAACAACAGCAAATGCTACAACGAATGTACGGGACAGAAAAATCTAATGTTGGTTAAATAAAAGTCGCCAAACTCCGCGATAAGGTCATAAATCTAGAGCCCATTCCCAATTACTTTTTACTTAATAAAATCAGTAAAATAATAATAATTTAATTTTTTTTGCATGGATATTAGACTACGGCTATTATTCTTATGAAATAAAGTATTAGGAAAGGATTAGAGAGAAAAATAATATTTTTAAGCAAGGCGTAAAAACGACGTTTTCGCCAAGCTGCCAAATGCATCTGCTATGTGAGGTTCTAAACCGGAAGTTTCCAAGACGCAGCGGATGTCACGTGATTTTGTTTTGGTTTACATTTTTCAACTTCAATCTAATTAACTTTTTCAACAAGATAACTCGTACACTTGTTTACATTTGAGCATTATTAGACTTTTCCCTATCCAAATCCTAAATTTCCCCTTCACAAAAAAAAATCCCTCCACATTTTCTTGCCGTGAATGCCATGTTCTGATTGGCTGTTTGACCTTCGACGTCAGACCAAAGTATTTCGTTTTTAAGCGCTAGTGTTATTTAGGGGCGCTCTCCTCTCATTTGAAAACCAGAGAAAAGAGATTAATCTGCTTTAACAAATTGTTCCCTATAGAGCATTCGCACATGACGTCACTTGGACGAATAAATAACGTTGCTAAGGCTGTTGTTAGGGGCGGGAAATAGAAGCATCCAATAGCAGCATTCGCACATGACATCACTTGGACGAATAAACAACGTTGCTAAGGCCGTTGTTAGGTAAAGTCATGTGATTGAAAATGCTCTATGATTGGACAAATTATACCACGTGATACATCTCCTAACCAATCAGATAGTGAAACAATACTAATGGCGTCTCTTATACTAAGAAATAGCAGAAGAACTGAGAGAGAACATGAAATTTCTTAATTAAATGGATTTAAGAGGGACAATTGTTTAGGAATATTTAAAAAATAATAGATTTTTAATTTGCTTTGCATCATTTTTTAAAAATTAAGAATTTGACCAGAAGCAGCACATTGGTAATGAAACTCGAGAGTTTCATTTTCAGGAATGTTTATTTTGATTACATTATGCTCCCTGTGACTGTACCGTGCGAAGTTTTCGTCTGCAATTAGTATACAACACATATGTGATAATATAATTAATAAGTGCATAAGATCAAATATTTTTGCTACTTCCTTGACCTGTAAAAATGTAAAATGTGATGATTGTAGAATTTTTTTTTACAATTGTTTGATTGCATAGCTTTGAGAAGAGACTGTATATAAACACCCAGTTCTTGTTTGACGACCTTGATGAAAACATTTATTATTAAAGTTGCTAGCAATGGTATTCTTTATCCATACCAAACTCCTTGGTAATGAAATATCTATTAAACGAATTCATAAATTTTAAGTAGAAATCTTTTTGAAGATTTTTTTTTGTCGTATTTCCTTGAAAGGTTGTTTATACCTTTCCCTAGGGATCAATCATATATAAATCCCAAAGTTCAGGATGAAAAATGGTATGCACTTCCTCTTCTATATAATGCAAAATTGTCATCTTAGTTTTGTGTTTTTAGTGAAAAGTTAGTTTGCTTATTATGGAAATGTTTTCAGAGTAATTTAATAAAATATGGTTTAATATACTTTCTAAGATCCTTTTTACAATAAATTATGTTTGTTTTATTATTACATATAAAAAACTATATAGAAGGAAAATCGGTATTTTTAAGAAATAGCTAAGTAAAAGCACAAACTGCACTGCACTGATAAAACGAAAATAAATCTAAACATCTCTACTAGCAGTGTTACTTTGAATTTTTGTTACAATGATTTATGTAAGTTTCAATTAAGTCTTATTGGCAAGATATGCACCTTACTAATCCTTAAGTACCAAAAAATATTATATTTTAAAGTGAACAAAATTCTTACTGTCCTTGTGACGTTTATGTCCACTGGATCCATAATAAGCCCCCATAAGTATCATATATCCCCTCATTTTAACACTTTTCTGAAAATTTTAAGATATTTCATGGATATTTATTCTCATTGTTATGATTTCTTTCACACATTTCTTGAAACTTCTTTATACAGGGTTTTTTAATGCACAAGATAAATAAAAATCTGCTTAAAAAATTTAATTGCTTCACAAAACCATCTATGAAGGAGTCTTTCGGCTCTATGCGCTAGAAAGATGATCTGAATTATCTCACTTTACTAATGACAAATAAAAAGTTTTGGAGATAATTTTGCTAAATTTAATAGATTTTTTTAAGGATATTTTTTATTGATTGATTTCTATATTTCTAATATATTTACAGATAGCATCAATGAATAGTAATATGAGTGTTTGTTGATGAATATGTCTGAAACTAGTCAGGAAGTCACTGAAACTAGTCAGGAAGTCACTGAGAATGAGTAAGTATAATTTATTTCTCCTTGGTGTTATAGTATGTTATACTGTATTCACTTAATTTTTTCAGTAAATTTTAAGAGTCCGGGACACAGCGACTTCACAGTATTAAAAGATGGAGAACATTGTACTTACTAATGTTTGAAAGCAATTTTTCTCCATCGAAACAATAAGGATGAAGCTCCACACATTTGAAAAATGGGAACATTTTATCTACATGTAAGATAGAGTATTTCATACAGACAAAACAGTGGCATAGCCAGGAAAAAAAATCGGGGGATATAGGTTAATATATTTTATTATACAATTTGTAAAGAACTTTTGGTTCTTACTTATTATCCCGTCGACCGTGACGCTTAATCTGAAAACGTTAATCAAATCCCATTGACTTTACTAATAGTGTGCCGCTGAATTAGACTGCTACTGAACGATCGACGGCATAATACGTAAGTACCGAACTTTTTTGCGTGTTGGGTGGGGAGAAAATCCCTTAATCTTCCTTCTTAACTATGCCCCTGCCTACAAAAGACACGCATACCTCACACTCAACAGTCTCGACCACCACGGGAAAAAGGCACCGATAAGCAGAGACGTCCGGCAGAGGAGAGTTGAAAACGGAGGAGCACGATTTTATTCAGAAATATGGATACTGTTTATTCAGAAATATGGAATAAGAAAATGCAAAATATTTGATCATTATCAAAATTCTTGAAAAGTAGGTATAAACAATTATTAAAATTTAAAATATCTGTTGTAGAAAACAGCCACCACAAGATACGAGGAAAAGACAAGTACACAATGAAATAGAAAGAAGACGTAAAGATAAAATTAATGGTTGGATCACTAAAATTGGGGAACTTCTCCCTGGTAAAGAACTACATAAACAAGTAAGCATTACTTTCCTCTTTCTATTCAATTTTAAAATAAAATCTGAAAACTTCCCCTAATTTAAAAGCAGTTATCTTTAAAAAAAAATTTTCTACAAAATTTACTTTTTAAAGGTAAAATTTTATAGCCATGTGAATAGTCTTTGTTATGCAAGAGTTATATTAGAGTGGTTTTCAACTTTAAATTGATTAACTCTCTTGATATTCTTACTTACTTTTTTTTATACCATACATATTTATTTGTATTTCACATAACTATTAGTTTTTATAAGATAGGTTATTGAAAAGATAAAAGGCCAATTCTGATTTGTATATGTAAAAGGATGTTGAACATTTTGAAGTAAATTTACTTCAAAATGAGTTTTACTTTTTAATGATACTGGTGAAGAATAAAAAATAGAGAGTAAAAATTTCAAGGGTTCAGTCCATCATATTATGGATTTCAATTAATACTTTTAAAAATTTTGCAATTGATTGTTAAATTTAAATTCAATTAAAAACTGATAATGCCTAGTTTCTTCATGTTGATATGATGTTACATAACTTTCAATATCTTTTCAGAGTAAAATCAGTATTTTAGAACATACTGTAGATTATATTAAGCAGCTTGCTTCTGAAAAAGAAAAACTCTTATCAGAAAACCGATCAGAAGTTCAAGGTATAGTAGTTTTCATTGCAGTGCATTTCTATTTTTTTTTTTTTCATTCTTCATAACCAGCAAATATCTCCACAAATTGAACATCAACATTTTCATTCTTTTAGCTGAGTTGATTGGAAATAAAATAGTTCAGCTCTTTACAAGAGGGTTTTAAAATGTGTTATTATATGTACCCAACTTAAGAATTCCCACACCTATCCCACAGAAAGTTACTGTTTTAGCACTTGTATTTCTAGAAACTAAGCACTGCTAAGAAGTATTTAAAAAATAATACTATTATCTTAAAAGAGGCACCCTTAAAAAATATGTATCTTTTTACTACATATATATTATACAAAAATTAGTGTGGTATATTATTTTAAAAATCAATGTGAATTTTTTTTATGATATGAAATAATATTTGAGCAAAACATGAATTATTTTTCCTGTAGACATAAATCTTATTTTTATTAATGTTAATTTTATTTGTTATTTTTCAAAGCTAAGTGAGTCTACTATATGATATGTTGAATACTTATTTTAACTTATTTTCAAAGTTTGGTTAGTATTAGCAGGGGTCATTCCAGACATTTTGTGAAGGGTCCGGTTTTCGTAAAAATTGTGAAAATCTACTCATAATTTTGTGAATTTGAAGTTAGCATTAAATTAGTTTTTTCAGCCAGGAGCCTGTTTTTGTGAAAATAGGGTCCAATATTTGAAGTATTATGAAAAAAAGGGCCTGTTTAAAGGCAAAAATACTTTGTGAAGGGTCCATTTTTAAGGTAAAATGTTTTGTGAAGGGTCCGTTTTCACAACGAAATATATTGTGAAGGGTCCGAAAACAGACCCAAATTTCTTCTAAACAGACCCCTGATTAGTTACTCTTAAAACTTATATTATATTTTTCTTATAAAGGACTAGAAAACAGCTTGATTATATAACTTAACTGATATTCACATCTCGAAATGTTTTCTTTAATTATTTTAATCATTTGTATTTTTCTTCATCCTTAGCTCAAGAAGTTATTCAGCTAAAAAAGGAGCTGAAACTTGTGTATGAGCAAAATGCTGTTTATGAGAAACTACTGCAACAGGCCAATATCAGCCTTGGTACTTTACCAAAAAAGTCCTTGAAGTACAGCGATAAATTTGAGAGAAGAAATGGCGTGCTAACAGTCAAAAATACAGATACTAACATCAGCTCTCCAGCTGATGCTCCAGTTTCACTTAATGGGGAAATAATTAACAGTGGAAATAATGCTCCCATTAGCTCCAACTCCAATAATGCCTCTAGAAAAGAAAAACCCACCAAGACCAAAACAAAAAACAGCAAAATACTTTCTAAAAATTCCTTTGCGAAGTCTAAAACTCCAGTTAGCATCTGCCCTTCTACAGTCACCTCTGTCCCTGTCGTGGAGACTAGCAACCAGACTGCGAGCTGTGCAGTCATCACTTCAACAATGTCGATAGCCACCATCAATGTCGTTCCTCAAAGCTCTCAGATATCGCAGGGAAGTGTCCTTCCAGGCATGGTCTGCAACGATGTTGCGAAGGATTCCACGTTTCACACCGGGGGCGTCACGACCGTTTTATCCCAGTTTCCCCTGATGTCGACTGCTCACGGCTCGTCTATGGTGAACATGTGTAACAACAAGAATCTGTCGACCATCATAATTCCATCTGCTGGGGGAATTCTGCAACATTTCCCTGAAAAGCAGTCTAACACCATATCCATCATTTGCCCGAGCACGTTGCCCATCATTGTGCCTCCGCAGATGTTCAGTGTGTCCTCGGTTATGAGGAATATGAACCTGCCACTCATTTGCTCTGGGCAAGCTGGTGATTCGCAGATGGAAAAATCCACCTTGGGCAATGCGCTTCTCACCATCAACCCAAGTACAGTTGTTCCTATTTCATCAAACATTTCGGGAAGTGCCCAGATCTTGTTGCAGCCTCCTGTTCTCGGAGCCCCTGATCTAAGTCAGAATGTCATTCAACCTCTGGTGAATCCTTTGCCACAAGTAACCAGTGAACAGGTTATAGTGCCTTTGATGCAAAACATACCCACCGGTTCGTCTCTTGAAAAATGTGTTCAGTCTTCTGTTAGTGCTAGCCCACCTAGCACAAACAGAATTCAACAGGATAAGAGTAAAAAAGATGATGTTTCTAAGAAACCGCAAAAGGTTAATGAGCCTTCTCAGTCAGCTGGTGTTTTAGAACCACCTCAAAATGGTGGCAACGAGATAGTTGCTGCTGAGAAAAGTAAAAGTACAGTATCCGTACCTGATCTGCCGAGAAACAAAAACATTTCTCCAAGTAAAAAGATCAGAAGCCTTTCTTCAAAACTTCCTCCATCATTACAAGTGCTTTCTGCAAATAAACTAATTTCTATAGCAAATCGGTCTCAAAAAGTAAGAAATATCATGCTTCGAAAAGAAACCCCAGAAACACCTTCACCTTTGCTTTCAAATGACGAAAAATCCTCCCAAAACTCAAATAATTGTTCCATAGTAGCGGATGCAATACCTTCTGGGTCTGATAGTTTAAACACTAATAATAATCTATCAAGTTCCTTCTCTACTCCAATTACAAATGTTGCTGCTCAGTCATCAAACTTAAAACAATCTGAACCAATTTCTAAGTCTAATTTTTCTCTGACTGTTCTTATGGGAGACTCCTTGGTTGAAAACAAATCTCAAAATGGATCTAAGGCAAATAAAGATTTCTCAGAATGTAGAGTTCTTCCGCCAGTAACCGCTGAAAATACATCAACTGCTAGCAATAATAATACAAGTGTCTCGTCATTAACTTCTCTCACCGCATGCTCCAATGTGTCATTATCTCAGAAAGAAACCACAAATTTATCTACATCTCAAGTAAACAGTAATGCACTTCTTAATAAGGCTGTGAATGATGGAATGATTCAAATTGAACAACAAAGTGCAAAAGTTTTGCCTCAAAACTCCAGCAGTACTTCTTATTCAAGTGTATCTCAACTTGTATCAAGTAACAAAAGTATACCCTCTGTCAGCACAGACTCTGTTATGAGTTGCAGTACTTCAGCTAATGATCCTTTATTAAAAACCAACACACTGCAAGTAAATATGCTCTCAAAGAACAATTTCCCTTCAAAAGAAATGAATGCACTTCAAAACAATACTGAAAATAAGCAGTTGAACGCCGTTCATTCCTTAGTGTCTGTGAACACTGCTAGCAACTTTAATGAAAATGTTTCTTTCATTTCCAATGATTCATGCCAGAACCAAAACATATTACCTTCATTGTTCTCTTCTAATCAGTTAGTAAATCTAAATACTTCAGTTTTTGTGTACCCTGTTCAAGAGGTTGCATCAAACAGTGGACTGTTAAATCAAGGCTCCAATACCGTTCCAACTACATCCATCAATTCATACATGATTCCCAATGTTTGTTCAAATTCATCTTTATATGGTATGATGAACAAAGAAAATCTATCAAGCACATTTTTATCTACAGTTCCCAATGAGAATTCTAAGATTTCTAATGAATCAGTGGTTAGTATATCATCCAGCTCAGGTGCTCATGAAATCAATCCTAATGTCAGTAATGTTAGCAAAAATGGAAACCAAAATGGTCAGAAGAATGATAAAATTGTATCTACTCCTTGTCCTAAGCAGATATCAAGTGCTAAGAAGAAAAGAACGCCTCCTAAAGGAAAATCTATATCTGCAGATGTTCATCATGTTAGTAATCCCAATGCTTCTACAGTCAATTCAGATTTTGAACTTAGCAAATCGCAATCAACAGAAAGTCCCACATCTTTCCCTAAAAGCGATGACAGTATCTGCATGAGACCAGAGTCCAGCAACTTTATATTCACTTCTGACATTTTGGCACGAGCAACAGAATCTATATTTGGCAGTGACATGCTTGAAGGGTCTCACATGTCCAAGAGATCAATGATCTTTTATACAGATGAGAATTCTCACCTGAATGTCCCAGCATCTCTACCTGAAAAGCAGCAAAATGACAACAGTTACAAATTACTCTGCCTGCCTTCTCAAGATGAAAGATCGAATATGGAGTCATCACCTGGCATCATTTCTGATAATCCTAAAAGTGCAGGAGCTGATACTATTTTTTCCACCAATATGGCTGACAACAGAGAGGCAAGTGTTCTAAATTCCCATGAAATCACACCAAAACAAAGCAAAGCTTGTAAAATTAGGAAATCAAAGTCTTTAATAGAGCTTGAGCCACCAATGAAGAGACTAAAGGAAAGTTCTGAAGGGACAAATAAATCAACCAATCCACACAGTTTTGCTGCTTTGAACCCGAGTAGCAATATTGATAAAGGACACGTGTCTTCAAGTATTCCATTCAGTGAAAAGCAAGTGGCTGCAGAATCCCAGATGACTGAAGGGGAACATTCAGTGATTGATTCTGTTGGGCACTTTGGAAATCAAATCCATATTCCGGAAAATAATTGCAAAACCCCTACTTCAGTTGATTCCATTTTGTCCATCACTCCATCTCTTGGCGACATATTAAAGGACGTCTCTCATGGAATGGGCATGGAAAACAATCGGAATAACTATTTGTCATGTAATGAAAATCCTTCTATGTTTTCTGGAGAGAAAAATTTCCTGACCCTTAACTATTCCAATAATGAAGAATATCTCAACTTACCGAGAATGCATTTCCCAGTGGTTTCTGAAATCTCAACCCCTGTTCTTCAATCAACCAATGTCTCCTTTTCTCATTCATTGTGTTCTTCCCAGAGTGAGACAACCAAGGCTACTGACTCCCTGTCTTCAACTGATCCCCAGAGCAAAGCTGATTCAAAGAAGAAATCTGCTGTATGTAACCCTCCTGACAACAGTTCTCTGAGCCATAATTTGATTGCCAATAACTCAATCCCAAAGCAAGCTGACTGTGTTACTAAAATGAGTAGCTCAACACCTGCTTTTAGCATTGCCTCTAATAAGGTACAGAACAGTTCAAGTTCTATGCTGTTTGAAAGCCAGTCTGAAATTCATAGCCAAAGCATTAATGTGTCTCATTCTGCAAACTCAATTATATCACAAGCCGAGCCCCATTTCTCCTCGAGAGATAATTTCCCTGTCTCTCACTCTGTGACATTTTACCCCACTCTTTCAAACTCTTCGAACATCCAAAACTTCGTTTCGACTTCTTCAATGCTGCCTCATTCAAACTTTCATTCCAGCAGCTCATCCAATCTGACTAACTTATCATTCCCTATCCAAGCAGCAAATACTAGTACAAACTCTACTTTCAACTCTCACTCCTCCACATTGCCTTTCAGTCACTCGCTGTGTTCATTACTGAAAGAATCCAACAATGGGATTTCTGAAAATCGAACTGGGAGTAACGGACCATCCAGTTCATCTTCCTCAGCCCCTTCGAATATCTCTCAATCCAAATACTCAGCTCTGTCACTCATATCAGATCACAATTCCTACTCAGAACCTCCCACTTCTTCTTGTCACTCTGAGTATGTGCATAACTCTGTCGTATGCACCCCTACTGTTTCTGATGTGCAATATACCTCCACGAACTCTTGCAGTAGGTCCCAACGAACTCCACTGTCATACTCTGCCGAGAGCTTGCTGCAAACATCCTGTGGCAGCTCGGACAAGAACAAAAACAAAACCCCTGTGGGCAATAGGTATCCTCAGCGTCTCACTGAGAAGAAATCTGATAGGAATAACATCACAAACATGCATAACATCAATGATACAAACATATTCATGCCAGTGACCAGCTGTGACGTTAGCATCCAAAATGCCCCATTGGTCCCGTTGCCACCAGTGACTTCTTTTCACAACTTCCCATCCACATATACATTATGTGAAACAGTCCCATCAACTACCATTTTTAATTCAGTTTCTCGCACTCATGACGCTCCATTATCTCTATCCAATGATAACTTTCTCAACCATATGAGTTTGACTGTCGACTCTCAAATGCTAGGCAATAGACATGATGTGTCATCTACTGTTCCTAAACCTCATACAAACATTACAATACCATTTGAAAATCACGGATCGTTATACAACAACTGCAGCTTCCTACCACCCCACGTCAAGCCCACGCTAGAAAATCCTCGAGCTTCCGAGCCGGGATCCTGCTTTCCCCCTGCATCGTTCAGCAACAGCTACTCCCAGAAGACAAACTGCTGCCATTTCACCCCCACTGACCACCCCGCCAACATAAGTTTGTCCGTGGGACCACCCTCTTTTCATCCATCAGACAAGAGCAACTTCCAGTCGAACTGCTCCTCCCTGCAGACCCCTTTCACTCAAAGCAATACGAACTGCGTGGGGAACCTGTTCTACAACGCATCGGCCCCAAACGGTCGCAACGAGATGACCGCCAAACCGTCCAGCAGCAACAGAGCAACTCAGGAATCTACGTACGTGCCTGAAGGACCGCCCCGGCAGAACCTCCACGACCACAGCCCCATCTTCCCTCCTCCCCCCAACAACCGCAAGACCGCATCATCCAACCGCTCCAAGTCCAAAAAACTCAAGAACTCCATCAACGAGGGGAACATCCTTCCCAACAGCTTCTCATCGGCCCAGGAGCCCCCCAAGCCCTGCATCCCCAACGGCTACTACAAAAACAACTCTCACGCCATCATACCCCCCACCCCTAGTCAGCTCCCCTGCTCCCAGCACGCCAAGATTCCGGAGAACCCTGCCAACTCTGTGATACCCGCCAACCCACCATTCAATCTGCACCAACAGGGGGACAACTTCTTCAACCTGAACTTTCAACCCCCTTCCAACTTCACCATGAGTCCCCTCCCTCGGCCTCCCACCCAACCACTGTCCTGTTCGTGCTTGACCACGCCCATCATCAGTCACACCTTCTCGTCCACCAATCACCCAGTTCCGAACTTCAACCTGAGCAACATTCTGCCGGACATGGGTTGCTCGGGCAACCAGGTGCCCCCTCTGCCTCCTGTTAAATTTCCCCCTGTGAATCACGCTCTACAGTCTTCGTCTGCACAGTGCCAAGCCAACCCTTCAACCATCAGCAACTCAGCGCACATAATCTCGCACCAGTCCTCCATGAATCCCTTGTATCCTCCTCACCCTCCCATAGTCAGAGGCCCCTTGAATCCCATTCTGGGCCACAATCCTCAATCGTTTGGAGATGGTCAAGTTCCGCTGGTGGCATCTGGAGCCCCTCCTCCTATTATGCCCCAAAATTCAACCTTCTCTGCAACGCAGAACCCACCATTCAGAAATGTTATCCATTCCCTTAGTTTTCCTCGCAGCGATAGATAATTTTGTGGTACCTTCCATAATCCAACCCATTAAAATTCATCAAGCAGTTTTGAGCACCAAAAGTTAAAAATTTCATCAAAAATTACAAAACAACTGATTAAAGTATACAATTGTATTAATAACAACAATAAATTTTGTGGATATTTTAATATTTGGCATAAAAAAACAGCTTGGGTATTTTCAAGAATATGGTGGATTATGGAGTCGTACCAACTTTGTCCATAAGGAGAACTGAAAACACTTCATTATAGAATCTATTTTATGATTATTCCTTTAGATTGTTTAGGAAATTTGTAAGGTTGTTAATACTTCTTTTTATTGAGATTTTCAAGGATATCATAATCGGGAGGATCTAACCAAATAGCTTCCCTCAAACTGTTTGGAACAAAGCTAGGATTCATTCATTCATTCAGGATCATGGAAGACCCTAGTTCTTTTCCCATTTAAATCATATATTAATAAAATTTGCTACTTTGATGACTTCAAGCATCATCACATTTTTTATACAGATTTTTAGTCATGGCACAAGGGTTATTAGTTTCAAATAATTACGTAACCGTTGCACTTGGCCTAAATTTTAATATAAACTAACAAATGCATATAAAGAATAAAATTCATAATACATATCACACTCTTTAGTTATTAAATATTTTGATGCAAAAATTGAAATGAATCCATAAAAATGAATCTCATTTATCATCAGAGCATTATGGTTGGAAACCTCTGTTCTAAATTATTCCGTTATTTTTTACTCATTCTATTTATTAAAAAAAAGCTGCTCTAAGCTTTTTTGTAGCTAACTACTATACAGTATTTTAGAGTTAAACAAAGGAAAATAATTAAGTTTTAGTTTTAAGTTGTTCTTCAGCTTTTGATTGACTTAAAGTTCGAGGATGCTTGTTGTGCCATTTTTTAATTGCTTAAAAAAGATTACTGTTCAAAATATTTGTGGTTATTTTTAATTTGTATGAAAATCTTACTTCTTAAATTGTTAAAAAGGGATAATTATGAATGAATGAATTTTTAGTCATGGCACAAGGGTTATTAGTTTCAAATAATTACGTAACCGTTGCACTTGGCCTAAATTTTAATATAAACTAACAAATGCATATAAAGAATAAAATTCATAATACATATCACACTCTTTAGTTATTAAATATTTTGATGCAAAAATTGAAATGAATCCATAAAAATGAATTTGTATTATGATGTATTATGAATTTTATTCTTTATATGCATTTGTTAGTTTATATTAAAATTTAGGCCAAGTGCAACGGTTACGTAATTATTTGAAACTAATAACCCTTGTGCCATGTTTAAAATTACTTCTTCAGTTAATTTTAAAATATATAACTAATTTATTTCATATGATTTTTTGAGAAATTATGGTTAGGTTCTGAATTCTTTTCTCCATCTTTGACTTTTTAGATTAATGTTTCTTACAAAGAAGGAGTTTACATAATAAGCAAATACATTTTCATTCATTCTTTAATACAGACTGAGACATAATTTTTATTGCATCATTGGGCATGTGCATGTTTACAGGAGGGTTTAAAAAAGCTAAAGCAGGAAAAACTGGTTTTTAACTTTTAAAATACAGACTGTTTTTTAATGAGACAAATTTTTAGTTGATATTTTCATTTAGTATTTACATAATAAAGTTATGTATTTGCCAATCTCATCTACATAAATATTTGAATCCTGTATAGTTTAAATACTAAAATATCTAGTCATCATTAATGTTTTCATGTCTTTTATTCTTTAAGATGCAAAGAAATTTTATACATATACATATTTAATGTGCATGACTTACTCAAAATTAATTATATAACTTAATTATATATAATACTTAGAACATTTAACTAAAATTTTTAATGCCACTCTGTTATTTGAACTTTATAAAGCTATTTTCTACCTCTTTTTAGTTATTTTCTATTATTAATTTCCAATTAAATAGGTTCAAAAGAGCAATACTTATCTGTACATTTATAAGTAGTAATTTCTCCTACCATATTGTGTGTATTTCATCTACCAAAAGTATTCATTTATTGTATTCTCCAATTGAAAAACTTTAAAGTTGTTACCTTGCATCAAGGATGAGAATGTAAATGTGCTTTTTATTCAAATATATGAGAATGTTTGATAAAAAAAACTTCACCTATTCAAAAGCCTCTATTATGCCATTTATAGAAACTGGACGAATTTTGGTAGAATTTATTTTAAGGAATGGGGAGCAAAGCCATATTTAAAAGAACAATTAAACTCCAACAGCTACAGTGAAAAATTTCATGAGACAGCACCTATTTGTTTCTCTGGAGAAAAGAGACATGTAGTGTTTGAACCATACCTTAAAAATGTAAACCTACCCCTAGATAAAAAAAGAAAAGGAAAAGCACATTGTAATATAGAAATTATCCCAAGGTAGTTTTTCTATTTTATTCCAATAGATTTCTTATTTTTTATTATAGAACCTTTTTTTTTTTGCAGGTTTACATGTTATAGGTATCCATTCCAACAGTGTTTTTTGGTTGGTTGGTTGGTAGATTTCTCTGTTTTTTTTGCTTAGCTCTATAGGCTTTTACTTTTACCAGTCAGGGATTTTTAATAATAATAATAATAACAACAATAATAATAATAAAGTGTTACCATTTGAAGTTTTTGTATTTTTTTTTCATTATAACCGTTTTACTTAAAGATTTATAATTCTTTCCAATATAATTTTCTTCCCTATCCCTCAAAGCAAATTCTACCTAAATTTCGTCCATTTTCTCTAAACAGTAAGAAAGACTGTTGACAGGGATCTTGAATAAGTGCATTTTTTTAACCTGTATACCTGTGCTTTAAAAGTTTTACTTAGTAGAATTATGACCTTTTTTTTTTCAAATGTATATTTTTGACCATAACATCTATCATATCTTATAATCTCCAAATTTTTATGAAAAAATTTATTTCTGTTCCACATTACTTGAAAATCTAAGACTAGATGGTTTGTTGTTCTTGTCTTGCATGTTATATAGTATGAATGAAGTGCGTGCCATTTTTTGCTAGTAAAATGTTTGAAATTAAATTGATTTATAGTGAACTCTGGAATGACAGTTTGCTGCATTTAATTTACTGGTATTTAAATGTTGTTTACTTTAAATCCAGTCTGTATTTATATCATTGTATATAATACATATAGTTATATTTTCTTGCTGTACATAGGGCATTAAACTTGACTCTAGAATTTTGTAAGATAAAGATGTATGTTTGTAAATACAGAGAAAATATATTTGCATTTGTGATTTGCTTATCTTGAATGAATAAATTATTTTACACTGAGCTGATCTTGAGTTTTTGTTTTCAATTTACTAAATTTCGGTGAAATTATGAATCCCTGGACACAGAATTAAAAACTGATTTTGAGGATAATTTAATTTTTAAAATTTTTAATTATTTTGTGTTATTTTATTTTCTCTATAAAACATAACCTAAATAGTCAGCAAACATGGAATCCTTAAACAAATCAGATTATTTCGAGATTCAGTGAACACACATGATAGATTAACTAACTTATACAGAACTGTTATTTATATATTTCTTGCAGATCACTACTTGGAAACTACTTTTTCAAAGTATAATTTTTTCAGGATCCAAATTTGCTTACTAAGTTCCATTTAAAGCAAAGGATATAAGATATTTGTGTAAAACTGAAAGTTGTGTACATTATTAAGGCTGACTTACGAAAATTGGTTGTAGTATTTGCGGACTCATTCTCTTCATTCATTACTGACTTAGTGATGAAATAAAAATAGCTCACTGATGCAGATGAGTAATTTTTCTTTTAAATTTAATTTTAGGTAAACTTACACTAAGTAGAGGGCTGTAAAAATATACCTTTTCAAAATTAAACCGTCGCGCCTTTACTGCAGCGCTCTGTACCGTTAATTAATCTTGTGGGAGTGACATCTAGTGATAGATGAGAAAACTAAAAACTCACCCGCCGCGGTCTCAGGGAGAATAGAAACAAGAAAGAGGAGACATAGACAATCGAATTGCTGAAAAGTGAATTTTTAATGAAACAAATATCATTAAATTTTGAATTGTGGGATTCTTAGCTTTACCACTCAGTCAAGACTTTGAAACTTTTGAAAAAAAAAATCACCGCCGAAGTCTCTTCAACTAAGTTTTTAAACAGGGAGACCGGGGTTAGTTTTCTCACTGATGAGTAAACTTTTTCATCTTTAATTTTTTTATCTGGTACACTCGTAGATTGAATTAAAACATTACTGACTTAAGTTTTTGAAAGAGGAGTTTACTGTGGTTCCATGCATGTATCATAACCCAAACTTTCAAATGTTTGGGATTGTGGGGAATCGGAATCAATTATGTTTTCAAAATCGCCGTGTATCCAATCAGTATCAACCATGGCTGAAAAGAAAGTGCTCTGCTGTTTTTAGCCCGAAGGTTAACCTATCCAAGGTATTAAAAAGATTATCTCTAATTATTACAGAAAAAGGGTTTTACATAAAAAAAACCCAAGAACTATGGCCAACTAACCTCTACTCTGTTCTAACCTGTCTCACCTATATTTAAAACAGAACTTTCGATACCGTTCTTACAATTAGAGGCATATTTTATTTCAGTTTTTCAGAATTTTGGAGGGGGCTAAACCCAGGGAAAAAAATTTGGAAAAAAAAAGTGTTTGAATTTTAGTTTGATAAAAGCAAATCGAAGCTATTTCTTGGGGATTTTCGGAGATACAATTTTGCAATCCTTGACTCCCATTTCCCAGTAGAATAGCTCATACCAAACATATCAAGTTTACCTAGAAGTAATTCAAAAGCTATGACTTCCATGTGGGTTAATTTTGGTAACCACTGCCCAGAAATCTCTAAGGAGATCATATCTGAAAAAAAAATTTCCACATAGACTATCCTCTCTATTTTCATTTCTCTCAGAAGTTTCCATCAGCAACACAAAACAGACAGCAAAATGGGGTTCGCATCTGATAACGTATTCCAGGTGGCATGGCGATCGCAGAGGTTACGACCCCGCTTTTATCCTTATCACGAGGAGAGGCGCCTTTTCTATCCTCTCCCCACCGCTCCCTCACTCGGACTTCCACGGAGGTAATGTTCATTTTTACGTATTTAACGTATATATCCGCGTATAAGCCGATTCTACGCTTTTTATTGGAAAAATTGACCAAAAATTCAAAATCCGGGGCGTAGAACCGCAGTTTAAATTTACCATTTTCACTTTCGCCAAAATCAGAGCTAGAAAAAAGCGGCAGAAGAAACAAAACTTGGCATTGAATTCCACTAGGATTTAGACCAGAGCTTTAGATTCATACTTTCTTTATAGTGCCGGGTGGGGTAAAATGAGTATAGGGATTTTAATAGTTTATATTTATAAAATTTTATGTTTTTTTTTTGCATGCTGATTTTTATTGAGACTCAAGTGAAATCAGCATGCCAAAAAACATTAAATTTTATATACAAACTGTTACAATCCCTCTACCTATTTTACCCCACCCGATCCTACGCATAGTAAAAACTAATAGAACGGGCTCGAAAAGTTGTTTTCTTTCAATTTGTTTCTATTTTAGTAGTGTTCGGCAACTAGTGGTCAAAAAGTAGTTAACTACCAACTACTAACTAGTCTGGGAAAATCTAGTTGCAACTAGTAGTTAACTATTTTTTCCTGGGACTAGTTGCAACTAGTAGTTAACTATTTCCCAAAGTAGTTAACTACTAGTTAACTAGTCTATTTAATTTCAAACCTATTTTTTGCCCAAATTCTAATACATCTTTCTTATCAATATCACAAAAAACTTTATGCTTCGCTCAAAACGGCGCTTTATTTATGGTTATGGTATTTGAGTACTCTACCTTGACACTGTAGTTATTAGGATGGTCTAAAAAAACAAAAGTCAGATTTTTTTTTTCGGGGAATCTCCCCCCCCCCCAAAATGTGACCCTCGGTATAAAACTAATATTCTGAAAGTTTCAGCTCAAAAAAATAATATTTAGACCCCGCCCCCGAGCGTCAAAGTTAAAAAAAAACTCGAAATTTTGCACGTTTTCACCTATAAAATCCGAACCGGTTATTGTTGTAAAAATACAAGACTGACCATAGTTTCATTTTGTAGATTATTTATTTAGCTTCAACTTTTCTAATTGAAACTTGTTTTTAGAACTTACAGATCAAACGATACAAGGGGTTTTACTAACTCCCCCCGCAATATCAATTTTTTAAGGAGTGTCAGGAAATTCCTTAAAATGTTTCAGCTACCGTAAAATGGTTCAAAAACATATAAATAATGGTTATTGACTGCAAAAGTATAAAATTTAAGAGATTTACAAAGAAAAAAATAATTTTTGTTCATACCTGTTAATTTTTTAACTATCCTAAAATAATTCAAATAAAATACATAAATTAATTTTTTAAACTATTTAATAAATGCATAAGGTGTAAAAGTTGACAAACAAGCAAAAAAAGTTCAAATTTATTAATTTTAACCCATTTTCAAAATTTTTCTCTTCACTGAGTTAGGCGTAAGAAGACTGAATAGTGTATTTTCCCACAAGATCGCCCTATTTTAGAAGAAGTTTTGAGAGCGGTATTTAACTTAAAAAATGGGATCAACTACAGGACCTCCACCTGAAGTTTTTAAAAGTTTCAATTTAAAATGGACTTAAATCAATAAAAATAGCTACGGAAAAAGAGTTGATAAAAGAGGTCAAGTTAAAATCAAAATGGCATCGGAAATGTTGGAAGCTTCATAACTGGGATTGATACATCGAACCAAATATCAATTAGAGCCCCAGGTACCATGCATCATGCTATTGCTAGATAGATGACAAATGCCCTCTATTGAGTGAAAATTATCTTTTCCGGGTACGAATTCCCTCTAACTCTTACAGAGATAGATACATACCATTAAAAGTATTTGTATTACCTTAATAAACATCAAAATTAAAGTTTGGTTAAATGCACCAAAGAAATTTGCAACTATTTACGAAAAATAAATGTAGAAGTATCAAGAGTTATAACCACAGTACCATAGTTTAAGAACTTGGTGTCTTAAACCCTGAGACATTTGAATTTTTGACGAAAGTTTTATAAAAGAAATTAAAATTAACATGCCTTTGTCTAATGAGGAATACTAGAAGAAGACTAGAGAATAATAAAAGTGAAAGTGAAAAGTTTCCATTAATCAAAATACTAGCTTATAGTTTCAGAAAATTATCACGCAGTAGAGGGCTTTTGACATCCATCTAGATTCTAGAATGATGCATGGCACCTGGGGGTCTAATTGATATTTGGTTTGATGTATCAAGCCTTATAAGTATTTGGCCCTTGGAATACTTCCCAGTAGTCTTGAAAGATATTTCGGGTTTTTCAATTGTCCAGGTATAAGCTTCCAACATTTTCAATGTCATTTAATTTTAACTCTTGACCTCTTTTTATCAACTCTTGCTCCGTAGCTATTTTAATTGATTTCAGTCCATTTTAAATTGAAACTTTTAAAATCTTCAGGTGGAGGTCCTGTAGTTGATCCCATTTTTTAAGTCAAATACCGCTCTCAAAACTTCTTCTAAAATAGGGCGATCTTGTGGGAAAATACACTATTCAGTCTGCTTACACCTAACTCAGTGAAGAGAAAAATTTTGGAAATGGGCTAAAATTAATAAATTCGAACTTGTTTTGCTTATTTGTCAACTTTTACACCTTATGCATTTATTAAATAGTTTAAAAAATTAATTTATGTATTTTATTTGAATTATTTTAAGATAGTTAAGAAATTAACAGGTAAGAACAAAAATTATTTTTTTTCTGTGTAAATCTCTTAAATTTTATACCTATGCAGTCAATAACCATTATTTATATGTTTTTGAACCATTTTACGGTAGCTGAAACATTTTAAGGAATTTCCTGACATTCCTTAAAAAATTGATATTGCGAGGGGAGTTAGTAAAACCCCTTGTATCATTTGATCTGTAAGTTCTAAAAACAAGTTTCAATTAGAAAAGTTGAAGCTAAATAAATAATCTACAAAATGAAACCAGTCTTGTATTTTTACAACAATAACCGGTTCGGATTTTATAGGTGAAAACGTGCAAAATTTCGAGTTTTTTTGGAACTTTGACGCTCGGGGGCGGGGTCTAAATATTATTTTTTTGAGCTGAAACTTTCAGAATATTTGTTTTATATCGAGGGTCCCGTTTTTTTTTTTGGGGGGGGGGGGGTGCCCCGAAACTTTGGACGCAAAAAATTTTTTCCCCTTGTTAACCTAGACCACCCTAGTTATAAATATCAGTGTAATTTTTGTATAGAACATTTTCAATCACATGACTCGGACCTAACAACGGCCTTAGCAACAGAAGATGTTACAGTTTTTTGCCCTACCTACAGAGGTTAACAGTTACAGAAAATGACTGGCCGTGGAATTCTTCTATTGGAGCATTTGTAATCACGTGACCCCATACTTAAAAACTGCCTTAGCAACAGATAAACAATGGCCTTAGCAACAGTTAAAAGCCCTACAAAAGGTACACAGTTAAAAGAAAATAACCGGTTGTGACGTCACCTGAAAACACTCTATATTTTGACAAAAATTTTAAATATTTTTGAAGTTTTAAACAAAATTTTTTTTTAAAGTAGTTGAAAATTTGAAAGTAGTTTCAACTAGTAGTTGTTAAAAAAGTAGTTCAACTACTAGTTAAACTAGTTTAAACGAAAAGTAGTTAAACTACTAGTTAACTACTAGTTGCAACTAGTTCTAGTTAACTAGTGCCGAACACTATATTTTAGTATGTATTGGCGAAAACAGCCCAACCGATATGTCATTTTAATATGATAGATAGCAAGGGGCTTCGGGGAAAAACTAATTTCCGTTAGTAATATTTCTTCACTCTTAAGATTCGCGTATAAACGACTCCCTACTTTTGAATATAGTACGTGGAAATATGGTTTATATGAATTTTGGTTTATACGTGGAAATATACGGTAGTTTAGTTTTCAATAAAATTATTGATATCAACTCCTTCTGATTCCGTGCATGGGCGTAAATACAGTAGAGCCTCGTTATCTCGAACTTTGATACCTCGAAAAAGTATTCCCCCTGGAGATTAAGTACATATTCTCTATTTTCCCTTTTTATCTCGAGAACTCGCTACCTTGAAAAAAGTTTTCGGGCCCCTTCGAATTCGAGATATTGAGGTTATACGTAGAAAAAGGAATTCTCGACCCCTCTTCGAAATTTCAACTTTTTATAGCTATTATAGATTAATAGCTGTTACAGATTAAAATATATTTTAAGGATTTTTTTCTATTTATATAATTTTATATTAATTTTTAAATTTCTTTTAATTAGACAAGACTAGATATTGAATATTCTTATGAAAGAATTAAAAAAATAGAATTTTCAAGTATTTTTCCTAAGTAAAACATAGTAAGATCTGGTGGTAATAACATCCAAAATTTTATAAAATAATAACGAAATAAAAAATTTACCCAATTATTTTCCCGTGATCCCCGAATTCCTGAAATATTGCTTTTCTAGAAATCGAGGAGTCTTCTTCAATATTGTTCTACTCATAAATCAACCAACTGTAGCCTATGGTTTTTATTTGGCCTAACATTGAAAAGTATCGTTTATACCGAAATGAGTATTATTTCGAAGAAATAAATATTTCAAGTACATTTCATAAAAAGAAAAACACACACAATTATTTATTTCTGAAAATGCAAATGGATAAAAAAGGTGAAACCCTCAGGGTTTATCAGCTTTTTGGGGAAGGAGCCTTTCCACATTTCTTGCGCTGTGTTACTCAAGAGCGACCGGTTCTTATCCTCGAGCCGCTTATATCTCGGTGCTCCCTAAAAGGGCCCCCTGTGTCCCTGGATTCTACCATGTTGTGTCGAACCACATCTTAAGCTAGATCTATGAGACAACTGTCTGCGTTGTCTGACACAGTAGATGCATTGTTCGCCTTGAAAATAGTTTCTGAGTAAAGAAAATATAGGAAAGGGCCGAACTTGATGTCCTTAAGAAGCGTTGTAAGTATTCAGTCTTTATACTTTATATTTATACCATTACTTTAATTTCCATATTACACTGTAAAACATTAAGACATTTTTCTTCATGTTACTGAAATCATGACTTCATGTTAGAGTGATTTTAGAATGCGTTTTGTGATTTCATAACTTGAGGGTCTGGATTTTAGTATAACATATATTTTTTTTGTCAGAACTAGCCTTCAATAGAAAAAAATCCGCCCACTCGAATCTCAGCCCCCCTTAGAACCCCCGAAGAAATCTTTGATAAAAATCCAAGTTTTCTTATTCAAAATTCAATTAATTTATACTTAATATGTAAGCTTTTTTTATTGTAGTTCTTACTCTATCTATGGCAACATTTTTTTAAAAATTGGATATTTTTTCACATTCAAGTTTTTAATTCGTATTAATGTTAAAGCTTTTTTGTTTGAAAATTAGCATTTTTCATTTATAAAACCTTAAAAATACATCTATTTCAAGAGTCCAAAACTAGTGAAATTAAGCACAGGTCTTATATGATTCCTTAACGAATGTTTTACACGAGTAATGAAATCCCCTTTTCATAAATAGAGGATTGTTGTACGATTTTTCGCTTTTCATTCGTGCTGCACCCATACTTTATGAGTAATAGTCTCTCAAAATTTTGAAAAATGGTCTTGTGTAGCATTTTATTCGTCTCGAAAATTTTTTTCTGGTTTCGGTGACAAGACACAAGAGGAGTTGTTTCATTTTCCATGGTATCAGTGTACAAAAAAACCCTCGAAAACAATAATTACAATAATTTTCTTCCAAGAGCCCTTTTTATATGGCGGCTTACAATTTTTATTTTAAATTCTGAAAGAACACCCCAAAACCCGTAGAAAGCAAGTTTCAGTTTCCTAAGGGCATCTTATAAAATGTTTTACTTTGAGTTAAGTTTAATTAAGGTTACATTTTAATTCCTTATAGTACATTATTTATAGCAGTTTTTATCTTGTTTTATCTTTCCTCCACCCTTTTCTTATTTAACCTTTCTTTAATCAATTTGTTACGTAAACTCAAGAGCTATCCACGGTAGCACTCATGAAAGTCCACAAAGTTAGAAATACGCTGTTTATCAATACACCGAGATAAAAATCTTTCAAAGCCAAAAAAAAAATCTAATTGAAAAAAGAAAGTTTGACCGTGAATTCTTACTGCTCTGAAAGCACCGAAGTTATTAGTGTTACATTTTCAATTGGAGTTTCGGTTATGAGGTGAGATTAAAAAAATTTACTAAGGGTTCAGAATTGTAAGCACTTTTTAAATGTAAGTACTGGTTATAAAAAGTATCAAATTAATTAAAAACTAATAAACACTATAAATTAATATAACAATGAAGGCTTTCACGGCCGGAGTGTTATGATAATAATATAAGTTCTTTTCCGGGCAAATAGGCCGTGGTCGAATGGATGATGGTAAAATACCAGACGTTATTCGTCTTATTTATTGACTATAAATTAAATCAAATAAAAAGTGGGCATAATACATCAACTATAAAAAAATAATAAAATTTACACCTACTATAAGTAATATAAAGCCCGGTGGTGCAGTGGTAGCGCATAGCTCTTCCGTGCCACAGGTCCGGGGTTCGATTCCCGGCTCCCGGGCTGGGCAAGGTCCACTCAACCTTTCATCCCATCAGTGGGTCGATAAATTGAGGACCAAGCGTGCTTGGGAACTAAACACTGGGGGTCTTGCGTTAGACTGACCACCTAACTGAGACATATGCCTTGCACCCCAGGGCCCCACGGTCAAGAAAACGAAGATGGGCATCGTAGGCCTTGGCCCACTATAGGGCTGTTGCGCCGATGAGTTTAGTTTAGTATAAGTAATATAAGTTTAAATAAAGTAAGATAGCTTTGAATTTTAAATGAAAACTACTTTATGTTTCCTGAATTCCTTGTATACGAACTCTTTTCCCTGTGCATTTAGGGAATTAATATAAAATATAAACATTGTTAAAAAAAGGTTTGACCAGCCTCCAGTGATTTTGAATTTCACTTTTACAGCACGGCAACAACTTATAGTTAGTTCTGTTTGAATATTTTCAGTTGTCTTGTGTGGATCATTGCCCATATCTACCTTTTTTATTATTTGTAAGTTAACTGGGATTGTCTGATTTGTTATTTTACTTCGGTATTGATTTTTTTGCCCAATTATGCTAGAGTGATTTTAGAATGAATTTTGTGATTTCATAATTTGGGTGGGGTCTGAATTTTAGTATAACGAGCGTTTTTTCTTTGTCAGAACTAGAGCATCCAGTAGAAAAAAATCCGCCCATTTGAATCTCCGTCTGAGGTTAACCCCAGGAGAAATCTTTGAGGATAATCAAAGTTTATTTTATTTAAACTCTATTTATTTATACTTAATATATATAAGCATCTTTTATTGTATTACCTACTCTATTTATGCCAACAGTTTTTAAAAATTGGATAATATTTTATCACATTCAAGTTTTTAATTCATATTATTGTTAAAACCTTTTTGTTTGAATATTAGCATTTTTCATTTGTAAGTATAAAAGATTAAAAATACATCTATTTCAAGAGTCCAAAACTTGTGAAATTAAAGCGCAGATCTTACATGATTCATTAAAAAATGTTTTACAAAAGGAAAATAATCCCTTTTTCACAAAATACTATTAAAAATTCAATCTTTCAAGTTGAGTAACAGTGTTGCTTTTCTTACTTTAGTGATAGGAAAAAGGACAGATAATGAACACTTCTAGTCCTCCCGAAAAGTGTCTGAAGGACATCCCGGGCCCCTGGCCCTCCATACCTCTCCTTGGGACAGGATGGCAATACTTACCTGGAAGTGAGTAGATCCATTGTACTATGTGATAGTAAAATTCCATCCATCTTGGTGAACTTTTCTTTTCAGCATATAGTAATTGTTTGAGAACCAGCAACGCACATCTAATATTTTCTTTGGAGCAGAAGTACTCCCTCTATAGTGATTATTTTAATTGTGTTCAAAATAAATTGTCAAATGCTGGATCTTGAACCGTAACCACCGTAGGAATATGGTCAAGAAAACTCAAACGTCAGTGAAAACGTCTGTTGTAGGTCTTCAATCATACAGGAAGGCTTACAGTCGTCAATTTTGGGACATGGTACTCTGTCACTGCCTTCCGACCCCGTTCGATGGCTATAGAAGGGCTTTGTGAGCATGCACTAGGACTTAAAGCTCGGAACAAATCCCAATGAAAGTATTCCACACTATAAGTTCTAGTGCATACCACGCAAAGCCCCTCCATAGACATTACTCTGACCATTTAGATCTTAGGTGACCGTGTTCAAAATGGTAATGCGTGTTCCTGTTTTTTAAGCATAATCTCCATAACATTAGTGCAATCAATATCATTTGAACACGATCTCGAGTTCCATTTGAGCACCATTTATTCGCTTGAGCTTGATTATTAGCAGTCAGAATCATCAGATTGATGTCTTTAGCTCTCTTCTTACTCTTGACTTTTCTATTCCTAGGTCGCTACGACTTGTCTAAGCTGCACGAGGCATCTGAGGACAAGTTCCGCCGGTTCGGTCCCATCGTGAAAGAAGAGTTCCAATGGGGACAACCGGTGGTGCAGCTGTTCGACCCGAAAGACTTCGAAACCGTCTTCAAGACGCAAGGGCAGTACCCTCTACGCCCCTTGCAAGACTTCCTGACGCACTACCGAAAAAGTAAACCGGAGAAGTACGACAGTTCAGGTCTGGCAAACGAGTAAGATACTTTTTCCCCTACAGAAAAACAAGGTTTTGTTCATTGGAGCTATATTCTGGCTCTGAACGTTCTTTTAATAAGATTTCGCAATAATATTGTCTAAGAAAGTGTTTTCAGTAGTCAAATTTTTTTTGTGGTACGGCAATTAACATCGGACGAATCACGCTGAAAAAGCTCAAAATGACATCACTTTTCGCTCCGATTCCTCCAATAGGTACAGCAGGGTGCTTTTCATTCAGCTAAGCCTTCATTTAGGATTTCAACTAATATTTGTAATATTAATTAAACATCTTGAATCTTAAAAGCATGACCCGTATTAACGTTATTTTATTAGCGAAATTTATTTTACTGAAGAGAATTTTTTCCTCCAAGTAAACAAGTAGCACAATCAAAGACTTTAGAAATTCATCCAAATCTTTCAGGGAAGGAGAAGAGTGGGAAAAGCTCCGGAAAGTGATCGGCCCGATTCTCCTGAAGCCGAAAGCCATCAACTTCTTGATGGACAGCATGAACGAAATCGGAGACGATTTCGCCTCTTTGCTGCGTTCAGAGCGTGATCCGGACACATTGGTGATAGCAGACGCGCAAGAAATATCCTACAAGTTGGCTTTAGAAGGTGTCAGTCCCCTTTTCTTCCTCATCTCAACTATTAAAGCTAGTGTTTCTTAAACTTTTTCGTACCATTTCCCTTTTAGTCATGTAATTTCCATGTCCTTTGAAGATCTGTAAATGGTATATATATACAGGGTGTCCATAAAATAACTTACCCTATTCTAGGGCCTTTAGCAACCAAACCGTTCATCGGAATTGAATGAAATTTTGGTGGAAGTCATTTTGAGGGATGCGGACGTGAATGATAAGGGGTGGAGGAGTTCAGCTTTATCAGTTACGGTTAAAGTGAAAATAAATTGAAAATTCCCAATCTATAACCCCACTTTTTTACTCTCGCAATGTGACCTCTGATGTGAAGAAACACAAGTGGCATTGGAAGGGTACCTCTAAGTTGTAACCCCCTTAAGAAGACAAATGAAAACAGCAATGGAATCGTTGCTTCTGTAGGTTCTAGTCATATTTTCTTAACGATTTACTAGTCCAGCTCCGACAAAACCAACGATTCCTCAGTTGCCTCCCTAGGGGCGGGTTTAAAACTTAGAGGTACCGTTCTCATTGCGAGAATAAAAAAGGGGGTTCGATTGGGAATTTTCAAATTTTTTCACTTTAACCGTAACTGATAAAGTTGAACTGCTCCACCCCATATAATTCTCGTCCGCACATCCCTCTCAAATTGTCTTCAACCAAAATTTCATTAAATTCCGATGTACGGTTTGGTTGCTAGAGGCCCTTGAATAGGGTAAGTTATTTAATGATGGATACCCTGTATTTACACAACTACATATATAAGAATGAAAGCGTTACGCTCTTAGTGCTGACAAAGGACCATATTTTTCCAATAGGAGTCTACATGATGAGCCTAGATACCCGTTTGGGATGCTTCGACCCCGACCTTCCTGAAGAAGGGTCGTCAGCTGCTTCCGAAATGATTATGTCCGTGAAGCTGCTTTTCGAAGCCTTCCAAGAACTCTACTTCGGGCTGCCCCTTTGGAAATTTTTTGAAACCGCCTCCTACAAGAAGTTAGACAAAGCTGAAAGCCTAATGTACAGGTAACATGTGAACGGTAAATACTCGAAATTCTCATCATTTACAGTTTACTCGGTCCAATTGGGGTAACAATAAAGTATGAGGGTCAATTTTATCGGTTTGATACATGTATAATAGCTATGTAAAGTTCCGTGTTGAATGAAAAATTGTTTCAGTGCCACCAGCAAACAGATTCAAGAGAGTGTGGAGCGCTTGAGAAATTTTGACGCAGGGGACGACGAAAAGGTAGGAGTGCTCCAGATGCTCATCCAGTCCGGACAGCTCAGCGACAAAGAACTGGTGGTCAGCGTCATAGACTTGATATCAGGCGGAATATTCACAGTGAGACTTTTTCCTTTTCTGGAGAAAGACTGAGTGATTGGGCATGATTGGCGAATTTTTTTTCGCCTAGTTATGTGTGATGAAGTGATGACTTTTTGAAAGGGGTAGGGTTGCTGTAAATTGCAGATTATGGATATAAATTAATGTAATTTTTTTTATTCAGCTTTAGTTTTGAATTTGACCAATAGGAATGTGGTTTTAGCTCTTTTCTTGAACTACGTCAGACAAGTAATAAATCAATGAACATATGTTGGGGGATTCTTTTTGTTTTGCTATTCTAACTTAAGCTTAGGTTTAAAAGCAAGTAGACTAGAGCAATAACTTATGATGGAATTTCATCCTTATCCTAGTTATCCTTAATTTAGTGCCAGTAAACTACTGACACTAAATTCATCAAAATAATAAGAAATGAAGATGTAATGTTACTAAACTCGTCAAAATAATAAAAAATGAAGATATAGTTTGTAAGATTATTGAGAGGCCGAAAGAAAAAAAACCAAGGAGGATAGTAAGTATGGCGTATATGACGTAGATCATGTAAGGAGTTGTACACAGCTTAAGCTGAATCCAAACATGCCAAATTCATGCCGCATTTCCCTCAGATTTTTATCCATAGATAACTTTTGAAACTCATCTCTAGGTTGCCTAACTAACAAGGAGAGGATCCCAACGTGTCATCACCGATTTGGTTCATTTTTGGTGTGGAAGTAGTGCATGACTAGGACATCAATTTGTGAAAATATTAAGAAGCAACTTTCAGAAATTTTGGAGAAAATCGCGATTAAAAATCTTAACATGTACTTATATATCTAATAAGATTCTCGTCTTGCAAGCGGATCGTGGTGTAGCGGTAAGAGCTGTGATTCCCAACCCAAAGGTCCCGGGATCGAGTCTCGCTGCATACCATATTTTTTATTTTAATTTTCCACACAATTAAGAGCACAGATTTGAAATAAACCTATAATAATATTTAATTATAAATTTTAAAATGATTTTTCTTGTGGGTAAAAAATTTTTTGGTAAATATATAATATTTACAATAGGATCATAAAAAATTGGATTTAATAATTTATATTTTTGGGAAACAAGGAATGAAAAGATATTTTCAAAAAAATAAAAAAGAAAAGAAAAAAAATAATAATTTATATTTTTATACAAGAAGTTTTACCTTAATTTATCCCTAACTATCCGAAAGAAAGTACGCAATTTTGTTATGCTAAAAGGATTTGTTATGTGTCTGATTTGATAGTTAAAATAAACATTTTTGTTGGTTAACATATAATATTTACAATAGGATCATAAAAATTGGATTTAATAACTATTTTTTTGGGAAACAAGGAATGAAAAGACTTCAAAAACAAAAACAAATATTTAAAAAATGTTTCAAAATTGATAATTATAAATATAAATATGTACTACTTTATTTCATATCTGTGCTCTTAATTGCGTGGAAAACAAAAATAAAAATTATGGTATGCAGCGAGACTCGATCCCGGGACCTTTGGGTTGGGAATCACAGCTCTTACCGCTACACCACGATCCGCTTGCAAGACTAGAATCTTATTAGATATATAAGTACATGTTAAGATTTTTAATTGCGATTTTCTCCAAAATTTCTGAAAGTTGCTTCTTAATACTTTCACAAATTGATGTCCTAGTCATGCACTACTTCCACACCAAAAGTGAACCAAATCGGTGATGACACGTTGGGATCCTCTCCTTGTAAGCCCAAGAACGGAATCTTTCATCCTTTCTGTTTCTGAAAATCCTTGCATTGTTAACATACCAATGTGTAATTTATGTATTTTTTTTCTGTTCTTTAAAGGTTGCCAACTCTCTTAGTTTTCTTCTGTACCATATCTCCAAAAATCCTGAGGTCCAAGAAAAGCTTTACCAAGAGGTAATGCAAGAGATGCCGGATTCAGTAGTTACGAACACCAGACTCGGCAAAATGCCCTACTTAAAAGCTTGTGTGAAAGAAGCTTTTCGGTATGTTTGAATCTTTTTTACAACCAAAAGGTATTTCATAGAAAACACCTGGGTTATTTTTTCAAAGTATGTTCCTCAAAGAATCCTCGATGAAATGTTAAGCAGCATTAAAATATGGCTAATTTATCTTAAAATTTTAAATAAGACCTCATAAAGTTGTTTGTAAAAACCAGTTTATGATGTAAGCGTTTCGATATCGTTTCAGGTTATCTCCAACAATCCCTGCCATATCCAGAATTCTACCAACTGATACTATTTTGTCTGGATACAAGGTTCCTGCAGGAGTAAGTATTGAATCTCAACTGAGAATTATTCAGAATCTGAACGAATCATAACATAGCTTACTCAAACAGTCTCAACACAGACAGATGAGAAATTTTATCATGAAGACCTTATACCTATAAATTTTATTTTCACTTTTTAATTTACTCAAAGAGGTTTTGTACTTTTTAAAGTCAACCAAATAAATGGGGATAAGAAAACTGGTGCTCCCAGTGATCTCCTTTTATTACACACAGAAGTAAACCTCGAGAGGTTATATTATTAACATTTTACTCACAATCACTAGTGGTTACTTTAACTGAAATAAGGGCGAGCGCGCACGGGCGACTTTTGTCACGGTGACAAAGACAAAAACAACGTTGCTAAGGCTGTTGTTAGGGGCGGGACATAGAAGTATCCAATAGCAGCATTCGCACATGACATCACTGGAGGATAAAAACAACGTTGCTAAGGCCGTTGTTAGGTAAAGTCATGTGATTGAAAATGCTCTATTGTTTTCTAATGATATTTTTGATACTAGTAATCCTGGTCGCCGTGACTTTAGTCACTCGTGCGCGCCCGGCCTTAAACACCACTTTTGTTTAGTTGATCCACGTTTTTGACTCCTTTTCTTAAAGCTGAATCCGGTCTTTAACAACATGGAATTACAATTGAAGACTGGACTTCAAAAATAAGCTAAGTGCCAAAACTAAAAAAAATGAGTTAGACCACTGGTTATATTAGACCCGAAAAACCAATCTAAGTGCCAGCCATCACCAACACCCTATAAATCCAACTAAGTGCCACGACCATGATTAGTAGGTCAAAAACGGCCTGAAAGATGACTTATTATGTGTATTTCTATGGAGATTTAAATTTCAAATGATGAATTACGGGAAATTTACTTTTTGGCACTTAACTCGTTTTTGAAGTCCAGTCTTCAATTTTTGAACGCCGAGTTAATTTCTTTCCTTATGTCTTCCAGACGACCGTTTTTTGCAACTTTCCGGTGCCTTGCATGCAAGAGGAGTACTTCCCGGACCCTCAGAGCTTCCGGCCGGACCGGTGGCTGACTGGGAACCCCTCCCCTTACCTCCTGATGCCTTTCGGGCTGGGTGCGCGAATGTGCGTGGGAAAACGATTCGCCGAAATGGAGATGTACGTTGCTCTGGCCAAAGTAAGTACAGCCTATCGAAGATTTTTGACCCATAAAAGTTAAATTAAATTTAAAAAAAAGGGGGTTTTAAATTTATTTTCATCAATTAACTATTGTCATAAAGTTCTTCATTATTTCGTATTTTTTTTTTGTGAACTAGGGGGCCTGCCCCCTGCTCGCTATCGCTCACCAACCCCCGTAACTGCTTCGCAGTTCTTTTCAGATCGCTTCGCGATCTTAGCGAGCAGAGCTCGCTTGTTCATCTCAACAATCCAGCCTAACACTCTTCTCGACTTAATTAAGCCTCTTGTAATACCGAAAATACCTCTCTCTTGCTTATAAATAATTTAATTCGTATCATTCCCCAAAATTAACAACAAAAATGTTGCTGAAATACATTCCTTTTTTAGCTTATCAATAATTTAATCGAAATGTTAAGAAATATCCAGCAAGTCTACTAATAATCATCAACCCTTTTGTAGAAAAAACATTGTTGAAAATAAAAGAAATTAGACTCATCATAAAACTCGCCTGTTTCTCTAGTGAACGGCAACAGAAAGAGAAGAAAAAATTAAAACTTTGAATCTTAATAACTCTAAAACTAATTAGAATTTTTTGAAAAACAAAACGCCAATATTTTTATAAAAAATAATTGTATGTGTGTTTAAAATATCATAGTTCTACTGTGATTAGTTTTTCTTTTATAACGAAAAAACCGAAAACCCGTCAAAAATTTCGAAACTTTAAAACTTAATTACTCCAAAACTAATTCGAAATTCGAAAAAAGGGCGACGAGGTGCAAAACTTCACATCTAAGAGAATGCGGCTGCAAAAAATCATATTTCTGCTGCGAATAGATTTTGCTGGGGGCGAACTCGTAGCAGAAAAAAATAATTTTCGACTTTGACATTTCATAATTCCAGAACTAATTATCTCATTAATTAGCTATTTGAACGAAAAGGACCCTCATACATTTGTCTACAAATGGTCAAAATTTCAATAATTTCCGTTCCATAGTTTTTGCATAGTGACAATTCAAAATTGTCAAAGTGAAGATTTTCTGAAACAGCGGCGGCGGCGGCGACTGTTACTTTTTTTTAATATAGAGAGAAATAAAATTTTCAAAATAAATTTTTCGTTTGCTTTTGGTTCTTTACCAGATGAAAGGACTTCATTTTTGTCTGCCTGGAATTCGTCATCTGGTATATACGGATTATCGTACCGCAACCAAAAGCAGAAACTGTTCTTTAGATGCACGCTCATATCCTCCTATACAGAAACTTTATTTATCCACTTCCCAACTTTAAGTTCATTTAATTGAATAATTTTTGGGATTGAGTTTAACTTAAAAAGAAGATATTTGTTTCTAAACTTAGTCATTACTAAGCCATTTCCATCTCTTATTACTTGGAATACATAAAAACGTTTTCATTTCAGATTGTGCACAACTTCAAAATAGAGCACACTGGGGAAGACATAGAATGTAAATCAGCTTTTATATTGGTGCCATCAAATCCTGTATCGCTAATCCTAAAAGATAGATAGAAGAGGGAATGTTTAATCTGTGTATTCCGGCAATCTAGAAATAAAATTTCCAAAATATTATTAACTAATATCATTATATTTCTATCTAATAATATGTATTTTTGTCAATAAAAACCTTAATTTTTAGTATTTATATTGGTGTTTAATACCGTGCCCTGTTCAACATTTACGATGTGAAATTATACCTATAGATGTTCGGTGAAAGGCTCACAGATAAGAGGTCATCGTATCTTCGAATTTCTTGTTTTCTAGCGAGAATACTTTGGTTGTTCTTATACTTCTATGGTTCTTGCCATTCAATATGAATGCTCTTGGTAACTGCTTATCTAACCAATCATTCAATGTTAAAATTTTTTGTTTTGGTAATGTCTTTAAACTTAAAAAATTGCAGAACATATTTTTTTTTAAATTTTAGTTTGTGTTATTTCTGTCCCTTTAAATGTGCTTGTGAAATCAATTAAAAACTTTCTATATGCATACTGTGTATGAAAGGTTTCTTACCCTTCTAATTAATAAATGACACTGAGAAGCGAGTGACTTATTTATAAATCTTGCTTATAAACTTTACTCTTACATTCCAATATAAGGGTAAAAGTAACCTCAACATAAGATGAAGTACAATTGTAGGGTTTTAATTAAATTAAATGTACAATCTAGGTTAATCGGTAATTTAAAATGGAAGAATTTAGTATTGTGATAGTTATTATAATGTACACCAGACATGAACTTTTCTATTCTTTAGAAGGAACTATGTGATTATGTATAAACAAAAGATAGGAGTCCCAATTGTCATATTGATTCAAATAGGTTACAGAGAAATGTAACAGAGGCTGGATTATAGAAAATACAAAACCTAAAATGATTTTGTCTTATTCCTTCATTTAATCTTTCTTTTTAAAATCTCCAAAAATTATTAAGTCCGGAATTCATAGGGAACCCCAGAAAAGTTTCTTTTATTACTCAGAAAAAAAAAATTCAAATTTACTACCTTATAAAGTGTAAAAGGATCTGAATACAGAAAAAAAATAATGTCAAATGAATGTTCTGTGCGAAATTTCAAAGCCTAGCAACCATATTTAGAAAGGTCACTACCAGATTTTCCTGTATAAAGGCATACTCTTTTGATGGACCCCTGTAGAAAGATACTCTTTTAAAAAGAAAAATAATTTCTTACGGTGTATTATCATATTTTACAAAACTGAAATATAATGAAAAATATTCTTATACGCCTCTATAGATGCACCTGTATAATTTTTTCTAATAAAACCAGAGATTAAAGAATTGGAAAATCCATGTTCAATAACTTAAATAGGGGAATCATTAATACTCTCCTATACAAACTTCAACTTACGAGTAGTTCCTATTTGAGTCATAACAAAGGGGGATATTTAAGGACGTGTTTCCTCGAAACTTAATAATTATCCTTTTATTTTATGACTGTAGAAAACGATTTAAACTAGTATACTATGAAAACCTCGAAGAATCGGGCTTACGCTTGCGTAATAAGTTATTGGGTACATTAGTAGATGGCGCCAGGTGCCTGGTGAAAGCTAAATTTGGTTTCATCCACTGTGACATCTTTCATCAGATACCGTTCATAAATTTTACTAATTTTATTAATGTTATAAAATCCAATATTGTGCAGTTTGGTTAAAATAATTTTTGTGTCCTTGGTCAAAATGATTTTCAAGGGACTTGATATTTAGAAAAATAAATTAATAATTACAATAATAATAATAATAGATCAAGAAACATTTCTAAACTTTCATATTTTTTATGTCAAAAAATATCTCAAAATTCATACTACAATGTTATATTATTAAGCGGTTAAGGTTATTTAAAAAACAGGGAAAAAATTAAGGAAATTTGAATAATATTAAAAAACCCTATTACTTTAAAAAAATCGATTGTAAAATAATGAACTTAGAACAAATTAAAATTTTAATATTTGTAGTTCATCGTAAAAAATCACGAACAAAATGTATGGATATTACACTTTTTTACTGTTAAAAAATTGGCCAAACGTTTAAAACTTTATGGCTTAGAAAGGTAAAAAAAATATAAACAAAAATTAGCTATACATACGCAATTTTATAGTATACACTTCCATACACAACTATTGCCTCGTAGTACTTTTTTATCACATGACTTATGCTTCTTTAGATTCATCCTTGTAGATTCTGCTTTCCTGAGTGTTTGTTTCACTGTAATACACTTGTTGTGAGGAGAAATCTGTAGATGTTGCTTTACCGCGAGTGTTGTTTTGAGGCAGAGAAGCAAACTACAGGATGCTGTAGTGCAGAGAGCGGAATCTGTAAATGTTGCTTTTCAGTGAATGAAGTGTTAATGCAAGGAAACTTTCCTGATCGTTGGTGCATCAGAAAAAAAATAAAGAAACTTTTTTGATTGTTGATTTATTCGTCCAATATTAACAAATAATTTATTTTTGAATTTAGAAATAAATTTCACGAAATAATTATGAAAACTTATCAAGCTCATACTTCAGAAATTTAGGTACGGATACTTATGTGAGAATTACATTTCCAGCAAAACTGTACAGTTGCAGCAAGCATTAAAACAGCATAAAACGCTTGAAATTTTATAACATGCTTTCAAATCCTTACCTAATATATTTCTTAAGTTCTTTAATTTTATGTAAAAGCGTATGACAAAAGTTCGCCAAATGTAGTCAATTCGTCCTTTTTTTTTTAAATTTACTATATGACACATCTTATGATTTACATGATGGTTCTTAAACCAACGATCCATTGTTCAAAAACCACGCCCCAATTTTATCTCACTTTTCCACAAACCCAAGTACACATAAAACGAAAAATGGAGTTGCTGCAGGAAAAACACCCTACAGGGAGATCTTTCTCCATTCTTAAGAGGAATATTGCTCCTGAAGAATCAACGGAGTATTTTGGACGGAATTTAAAGTTTATGATCACTTGAGGTAACAAGCGCCGCTGGTGTAGTGGTATCATGCAAGATTCCCATTCTTGCGACTCGGGTTCGATTCCCGGGCGGCGCATCTGTTTTGTGAACTCATATAGATTCCACAAAGTTATAAATATTTTCTGAAATATTTTGCCCTTTTTAATTATTAAATAAAAAAGGTTACGAAAAGATACTCTTATTCTAATTTAACTTTAAAACGTTCCCTAACCAAATAAAACAAATTAATATAATAAATGTAAGGTATCTAAAACAAATTAACATCAAGATCAGTTATACAAAATCTGAATGGTTAAAATTTATCAAATCCTTACTTGAAACAGAAATTTTACGTTTAACGATCATGTTAAGAGAGGAAAACGTATTAAAAATATATTTTTGGACTAGGAATTTGAGAATATTAAAAGTAAAACTTACCTAAAATGATGAGACTGTCACACATATTTCATGTATTTTTAAGACATATCGATATAAAAAAGCAACTTGTACGAGAGCTTTAGTTAGAAATCCTAAAAAAATTAATTTAACATCTCCAAATGCATGATTAATATTGGGAAAATATATAAAACAATATGTTTCTAAATCCTTGTATAAGGGAATAATCAACAAAAAGGTGATGTGTGAATTAATATATGGACCACTTGAAAGAATTCAATAATTGGTTTTAACTTTGATGTTGCACACTGTCGTGGGCTTAAGTAGGACTCGAACAGTTACCTTGGTGGAATCGATCTACCTACCTACCTTGTGCTTGGTATAATGGTAATACAGCGGCAACTACAACTGTAACCAAGTAAACGTATAAATAGGACTGGTTCGCATGTGCAAGGGCTAGCTATCATCTCCCTGGAGCTCAGTACTGTACCTGTCTTATTAATTAAGAATATCTGTATAATAAATATCCAAGTTCATTGCATGCTGAGTATTTACTTGAACCCACCCTCAGTTAAAGACACAAAAGATGGCGACGGGGATGCCAAATCGACAGTTTTAATGGATACAGCAAGTTCATCTTCTGGAGTTTTGTTTTGGTGCGATTACCTGGAAAGATTGGTAAGAAGAAAAATTTTATTCTGCTAAACGATGGAAGCGCAAGTAGCCCAAATTCTGCAACAAAATCAAGAGCTGATTAATACTTTGGCAAATAGATTAGGAAGTAATCAAAAGGTAGCAGTCCAATTCGAAAAGTTTAATGAGAAATCGGAACTGTTCGACTCTTTTCTGGAACGTCTCGAAAATTATATGGACATACAGAAGGTTTCTGCCGAGCAGCGAGCTAAAGTGTTAATTTCAAGTTTAAGTCCTAAATTGTATCAACTCTTAAAGAATTTGTTGGCTCCTAACCTACCATCAGCTCAAAGTCTGGAGGACTTGAAAGCAGTGCTACGAAAACATTTAACGCCAAAACCTTTGATTATACCTTCACTTCACCGATTTTTAAATCGTAAACAGCAGGAAGGGGAAACAATCAACACTTACTTAGTTGAATTACGTGCCTTAGCGGTAAATTGTGATTATGATGGCAAAATGTTAAATATAATGCTAAGGGATGTATTTGTAAGTGGGCTCCGAAACAAGATGATCTTGGACAGATTGTTCGAAGAGGACAATATTGATTTAGATAAGACGGTGCAAATAGCGTTAGCTATGGAAAGAGCTTACAAGGGTGCTAGTGATGTCTTGGGTAGTTCTGCAAACATAAATGCCATGAGTGAAAAACCTAAAAACAGGGGTTATAAAAGTGACAAAAAGCGTAATTTGCCTCAGGGTAAAAATGAATCTTGTACGCGATGTACTGGTACTGATCATACTAGTAGGAACTGTAAGTTTAAAAACAGTGAGTGTTATTTTTGTCACAAGACTGGGCACATTTCGAAAGCTTGTTTTGCAGTGAAACGAAAAGCGGCTAAGCAAAGTCGGGTGGACCTAAAGGAAAGTTCCACAGAAAGCCAAGATAAAATTCCAATGTATGGGTTGAATGCGTGGGATAACACTTTGAGTGAAGAGGAACCAAAGAGACCTCCGATCATGATCAATTTAAAAATTGAAGATCAGACCTGTTCTATGGAAGTAGACACAGGGGGGACAGTTAGTGTTATGAGCTTAAGGAAATTCAGGAAAATTTCTGAGAAAAAGATTCAGCCTACAAAGTTGGTGTTTAAAACCTATAGTGGGGATACAGTAGTACCACTAGGGTATGTTACAGTTAAAGTTCAATATGATGAACAAGTTCTGAAGTTAAATTTGTATATTGTAAAACAAGATTTAGAAACAATCTTGGGTAGAGAATGGTTATACAAATTGAAGTTAAACTGGCAAAATTTAAATGCAATCAGATCGGTCAAAACTCTGGAATTGAATGATCTTTTGGAAAAGTACAAAGTTCTGTTCGATGAAAAACTAGGGGAAATTAACAATCATGAAGTTAATTTGGAGTTAAAACCGGGGGTAAAACCGATATTTTGTAGGTATAGAAACGTACCTTTTGCACTAAAAACCCGAGTAGAAGAGGAAATCGCCAGGTTAGAAAAAGAGGGAATCATAGAAAAAGCAGAAAGTTCTGAATGGGCGACTCCAGTAGTCCCGATTGTTAAACCTGATGGGAACATAAGACTCTGTGCTGACTACTCAGTAACTTTAAATCCAAATCTAGTAGTGCCTCAACACCCATTACCTAAATTAGAGGAAATATTTTCTAGTTTAAATGGTGGTAATCAATTTTCAAAAGTAGACTTCAGCCATGCCTATTTGCAAATGAAGGTTAATCCTGAAAGTCAAAAACTTTTGACAATTAATACACATAAGGGGTTGTATGTATGCAAACGATTAATGTTTGGATTGAACGGGGCACCAGCGATTTGGCAACGTTACGTTGACGGGTTGTTTCAAGGCATGGAGGGTGTAAAAGTGTTTATGGATGATGCAAGAATGACTGGTAAAGACAAACAGTCGCATCTTAAGGTTCTAGAAATTTTTTTCGAGAAGTGTAAGCAACATGGATTAAAGCTTAATCTGAAAAAGAGTAAGTTTTTTCAAGATGAGATTAATTTTCTAGGACATAAAATAAACGCTAAGGGGTTACATAAAACAAATGAGAAGATTTCTGCTATTGTGAGCGCAAATGTACCAAAAGATGTACATGAGGTAAAAAGTTTTCTGGGGTTAGTGAACTTTTATGGTAAATTTTTCCCAAACTTATCAACTATAGCTAATCCACTAAATGAGTTGACTAAAAAGAATGTCAAGTTCTTTTGGTCAGATAAATGTCAAAAAGCTTTTCAGAGAATTAAAAGGGAAATTTGCTCTGAGAGGGTTCTAGCACATTATGACCCCAACTTGCCTATATCATTGGCAACAGACGCATCGCCAGTGGGAGTAGGGGGTGTGCTTTCTCACGTTTTCCCAGGTGGAAGGGAAAGGCCTATAGCGTTCGCATCAAGAACACTAACTGTGACTGAGAGAAAGTATTCCAAGTTAGATAAGGAAGCACTAGCGATCGTCTGGGCTGTAAAAAAGTTTTACTTGTATTTAAAAGGTAGTAGATTTACCTTAATTACAGATCATCGACCGTTAGTTCATATTTTTGGGTCGAAAAAAGGGTTGCCTGTTTTAACAGCAACTAGACTTTTACATTATGCACTAACTTTGCAATCTTTTCAGTTCGACATTGTGTACAGAAACACGAAGGACCACGGAAACGCAGATTTCCTGTCCCGATTCCCGAAAGCATCTGAAGATTTCGAGGTGATGGACGATGTCAAAATATTCCAGATGTCACAGATAGAGACATTGCCGGTAACAGCAAGGGAAATACGGGAAGCTACAAAGACAGATAGTGAGTTAGGTCCTCTGTTACAAGACCTACTGAAAGGTAAAGATTTGAAGGGGAAAGAGGCAAGGTATAGTATAGAAGATGGGTGCATAATGTATGGTCAGCGTGTATGGGTTCCTAGGGTATTGCAGAAGAAGGTTCTCGATGAACTTCACGAAGGACATTTGGGAACTGTTAAAATGAAGGCTATAGCTCGTTCTTTTGTTTATTGGTTCAACATTGACAAGGATATCGAGGAAACAGTGAGGAACTGCAAGGACTGTTTTAAGCATAAAGCTGATCCTTCTAAGGTTCGTGTTCATCATTGGGAATATCCTAGTTTTCCTTGGGAGAGAATTCATGTTGATTTCGCGGGACCAATTTTCGAGCATATGTTTCTAGTTATTGTAGATGCCTATTCAAAATGGTTAGAGGTTTATACTATGAAAGTTACGACAGCATCTAAAACGATTGAGTGTCTAAGGGACTGTTTTTCCAGATTTGGACTTCCCGTTGTTTTAGTAAGCGACAATGGGTCCCAATTCACATCTTCAGAGTTTCGGAAGTTTCTAAATAAAAACGGAATAAAACACAAAACGTGTGCGCCTTTTAAACCCTCAACCAACGGGCAGGCGGAACGTTACGTGTATACACTGAAGCAGTCTCTAAGAGCAATGCAACGATACCCTGGAACGATCCAACAAAAGGTATTAACTTTCCTTATGAATTACAGGAAAGCACCGAATATGACAACATCCCAAAGTCCGGCCATGCTGTTTCTCAAACGAGAGATCCGGACACGTCTCGATCTTCTACTGCCTGATCAGAAGGAAAGGATCCACCATAAGATCAGAAAAGACGTTTATTTTCAGGACAGGAAGTTCGAGGTTGGTGAAAAAGTCGCAATTCGCGATTACCGTTCTGCAAATTCCAGATGGAAGATAGGGACCATCCTAAATCAAGATGGAGAACTCCACTATACTGTGAAAGTGAACGGGAATCTCGAACGCCGACACGTGGATCAAATCAGACCAGCAGGAGACCATCTCCAAAGGGACGCTGATGATGTTCCAGCCTGGAAAAGCTGGAGACCAGCCGAAGTCGAGGTACGTCCAGAGACAACCGAGCCTGAGCCAACAGCGGAACCAGCATCTCCGCTGTCCCAACCTATCCAAACGGCTCCACCACAAGACCAGTCCAGTTCCCCAGGACCCAGACCCGATCCAGATCCCAGAGTGGAGTCCGGTTCATCAGTGATCTCCAGTCCACTAGGACACAGACCAGATCCAAATCCTAGAGTGGAACCACGAAGGTCAACCAGAGTCCGGAAACCTCCAGACAGACTTGGTTATCCGAATTAAGTCGAGAGGGGTGTCGTGGGCTTAAGTAGGACTCGAACAGTTACCTTGGTGGAATCGATCTACCTACCTACCTTGTGCTTGGTATAATGGTAATACAGCGGCAACTACAACTGTAACCAAGTAAACGTATAAATAGGACTGGTTCGCATGTGCAAGGGCTAGCTATCATCTCCCTGGAGCTCAGTACTGTACCTGTCTTATTAATTAAGAATATCTGTATAATAAATATCCAAGTTCATTGCATGCTGAGTATTTACTTGAACCCACCCTCAGTCAAAGACACAAAACACACATTCTGAGATGAGGATCAGGAAGAGAAAATAAATGATGTAGTTCTGATGCTTCATTTAGATGGCGCCACAAAATATTTATCACTTGTATGGTTGTGGGCGTTAAAATCGACTTTTATAAAAACTGTTTCACATATTAGTGAAATGTATTGTTTTTATTAAAAAGAATCAATGGGTAAAATAATTCAAAGTTTCTATTTCTAGACATAAGATTGTTTTTTTTGTGGATTTAATAATTTACTCAAAATAGATTAAAATGAAGGCAGTTAATATTTTTTATCATTAAAACGAATGCTTTTTTAAAAGTATCGATTAAAGTGAAATTTCTATAAACCTTTCAAACTCATTAATATCAAACGTTAATACAATTTCTTTAAAAAAAAAAAAAAAAAAAAAAAAAAACATAATAGTTATTGTGCTGGCCATCGCTTATTCTTAATACGTATCAAGAAGCATACATATGAAATTCATTTTATCAATTGAAATTTCTACCCAGTGACAAATTAATTTTATAATAACATAATAAAATCAATGTTTTTAGCTATGTTCTTATTAAGTAACGTTTTTCTGATTGAATGGTTGTAAGGATGATTAGAAAGTTAAGAGAAACGCATAAGAAACTAACCAGAGATTACATTAAATCTCAATTGAAATATAAAATGGAAAGTAAATTTTTTTAATGTAACAAAGTTTTCTTTACTAACCATTGATAACTGAAGGGTATTTGTTATTTTTGTGTTTGTGAATTAATATTTAAGATATTTTACTTATAAAAAAATCCAACTACAGGTTTTTAAAATGTTGAGTTGGTTAAAATTGGTTAGTAATGCATTTTTTTATACTTTAATGGCATAAACATGTAAACACTACTATAAAATGGATTTTATGTTGGTATGCTAGCCGACGTACTGGCCTAGTGGTTAGAGCCTCTGACTGCGAAGCCGTACGTCTGGGGTTCGAATTCCCGTTTGGCATGGATGTTAGTTTCTGTCCTTGTGTGTGTGTGCGATGAATGAATGTGGCCCCCCTGTAAAAAGGGGTTGTGCCTGCGAATGTGTGTGTGGCGTGGGCAACAGTACTTCACCTCCGTGGCTTCGGTCCACAGGTGCCCACTGGGTAACGAGAAGTAAGTACTGATTTCGGCATGTCTGGAGCGATGACCCCGGTCAGTGTGTGTGTGTGTGTGTGTTGTGCTCTGCCATTGGAAATAATAATAAAAAAAAAAAAAGTTGGTATGCAAATTTTATTCAAAGTTATTTGATCAGTAACGTGAAAATAGCACACAAGAATACTTAAAACTGAGTAAAAAATTAGTTAAATGTATTGTAACCAAAATCTGAAGTAGTAAATGAATAGACAAAGGGAAACCAGATTTAGAATTTTTGATACAAAAGTTTTTGTATAAATTTTAACCATAACCTCCTAAAATAACAGCTGTCAGTGTGAAACAACTCTAGTATCTCTTCTCATTAGACTCATTACTCAATCTCTTTACTGACTTGATTTCAAGTCTTTGCTCGATCTACTGGCAGGCGAGTTACTCTACCCAGAAAGGAGAATGAACCCAACACGAAGGAGATTTCAGAATTGTTTACCCTAGCTTATCCCCAGGCACCCTGTGTGATTACTTATGTAGTCTTCGTATCTTGGAAAATATCAGTTTTTCCATAGAAAGGGTTTTCTTTTCTGCCTACAGCGGTTTTTCGACGTCAAAAGCAATGCAGATGCAAAAGATGCCGGGTTGTTAAGGTTGGAATTGATGGTTACTAGCTCAGTATCCCATTCAGGATGTTTTCCCTTTGAGCATTATTTTGATCGTTTGTATCTTCTCAATGTTTAGAAGCCCAGAGGTGTTTTAAGTTGAAAATTGGTTTTCAATATCGGGAGTTGTCTTTGGAATCTATTAGAAATGTAAAGATATAAGTGAAGGTGCCTTTGACTAATCTGAATTATTGTTATTGTTCAAATTAGGTTGTTTCCTAAATTGTTAATCCTCTATACTAATTTACAACTAATTTCTCCGCAAAATTAAGTTTAACTCTTTAGGGTTAATTCACTTCTACAATTTTTTTAATGGATCCTGAACGAAAAATCTGTATTCCTAAAGCTAAATTTCGCATTACTTAGAATTACACAAACTGCAGTTATCAGTTCATTTTTAACATTATAACTTTTCGTGAGAACCAATTCTCAATCCTCACAAAATTGCAAGATGAAAGTTTATTATTCCTAATTAACATGATAATTTATTTAATGCTCTCGAGTTTGAGGCCGAGTTATTTCAGAACTTTTGCTTTTTCTTTGAATATTTTTACTACCTAGTAGGGCCGTTAAAGGGAAAAAAACACTCGAATTGTTCAGATTGTGATAAAATCACCAAAATTGCTGGAGGTATAGTTTAAAATATGCTGAATCCAAAATCGACCGGAAGCACTCTGGCGAAAGCGTTGTTTTGGACTTCCGGTCAAAAACAAAATGGCCGCCCGCGGGCCTATTTTTGGTTGTTTTAATGATAAAAAGATAATTTTGGTGACGAATATTATGTTTTAAAGGTCAAGGATCATGATTATGATACCAAAATGTGCAATTTATGTATAAAAAATTGATTAAAATTCAATAAAATATCTAAAATAGTGTGATAGAGTCAATCGGTAGGTTTTTTCTCAAAACATTGGTAAAGAAGTTTTTATTTCGACGGTTTTACATGTTTTTGAGGTGCTGATTCCGAATATCAAGTTTGCTGTCACGTGGTAGGTCGGCTTTGTATAAAAAATTTCAAAACATTTTAAAATATCTTAAAATGTTTTTCTCTATCTTCAGATTTTTGCTTATATATTTCAAAAACTATAACTTTTTTGAAGATGATCTCAATTACAAAGTTAAAGTAAACAAAATTTACAATAAAATTCACTATTAAGCTTCCATTTTCTGAAGAATAGTAGTTCAGTTATAGAGTGCTGAAAAGCAGCTATTCTTTTGTTCTTCTGCAATTAATATTGCACTTAATTTCCTTAATTAATTAAATTATTAAATATGTTATTTTACTCGGAAAATACAACCAAATACTAAATCTATGTATTCAATTATATGAATGTTTAAATGTACTGATATTGTATTTGTTCTCATATGGTGTTGATTCCGAATTTAAGGTTTATTTTTATTTAAAAGGTCACTCTAAATCAAAAATTGCCAAAAATTTTTCTCAAAAAGTGCAGTGCACCAAATTTTAAACACGTAAAATTTCTTATAACAAGCATATTAGTTCATTTTTATCTTTTGACAAGCGGTATCGCCGCTAGAGCTTTCTAAAGAAAAGGGAATTTTTTTTCTTTCAATAAAGTGACGAATGCTTGCTATTTCTCCACTAAATCTGCAAATAAATAAAAATTATTTTCAAACATTTTATACCAAATGAAATAACATTTAATTTCTACACATAAAGTTTTACTGCTCTTTTTTGAGAAACTATAAGTTTTGTGAAAATTACGAAAAACTAATAATTAAAGTAAAATTTTTGAGGCAATTTTTGATACCTAATATTTAATAATTTAATATTATTTTTTTGACCATGCTTAGTCATCAATTGATCTGAAATATTTTTCTTAATGGTTAATACACCAAAAGTAAAGCGAAAATTGGAGATAAACAGGTAGGAAGGTCCGTTTTGGCTACAAGGCGCAAAACACTTTATTCGCGATTTTCGCTTATCTCCTTCCCCCTTCTCTGTAAATGATAATGTAGGGCACTATTTTAGTGAGGAATAAAATTCTCTTTCACGTGGCATAAAAATTTGTTGACATTATTTGTTAGCGGGTGGAAACGTATGTTTGTCACTTTTTTGCAGAAGAACAAAAGAATAGCTGCTTTTCAGCACTCTATAACTGAACTACTATTCTTCAGAAAATGGAAGCTTAAAAGTGAATTTTATTGTAAATTTTGTTTACTTTAACTTTGTAATTGAGATCATCTTCAAAAAAGTTATAGTTTTTGAAATATAAGCAAAAATCTGAAGATAGAGAAAAACATTTTAAGATTTTTTGATATGTTTTGAAAATTTATTATACAAAGCCGACCTACCACGTGACAGCAAACTTGATATTCGGAATCAGCACCTCAAAAACATGTAAAACCGTCGAAATAAAAACTTCTTTACCAATGTTTTGAGAAAAAACCTACCGATTGACTCTATCACACTATTTTAGAGATTTTATTGAATTTTAATCAATTTTTTATACATAAATTGCACATTTTGGTATCATAATCATGATCCTTGACCTTTAAAACATAATATTCGTCACCAAAATTATTTTTTTATCAATAAAACAACCGAAAATAGGCCCTCGGGCGGCCATTTTGTTTTTGACCGAAAGTCCAAAACAACGCTTCCGCCAGAGTGCTTCCGGTCGATTTTGGATTCAGCATGTTTTAAACTATACCTCCAGCAATTTTGGTGATTTTATCACAATCTGAACAATTCTTCCCTTTAACGGCCCTACTATACCAGAAAGTATTGTCAACAATTTAGTGGTGGCTGTTATCTCTACAAATTACTCAGCCGTAACTCATCCCCACGGAATCATTCAAATTTCTATTAGTTTTTGGATTTTTTTTTTGTGTTCTTTCGGGTCCCTCCACGGACCACTTCCAAGACTCTCACGGACCACCGGTTGGGAACCACTGCTGCTGAGTTTCATAACTTAACAGATTTTTCACAAAATTACAATTAATCCCTCAAAGATAGATCAAGTGCTATGGAACTAGCTTTTAAGAGGGACTTTTCCGTGAAGGATTTAGGTATGGGTGCGGGTGGTGTTACTTAATTTTTTTAGTACTATGATGCCTTTGCCTTTCTCTACCTACCTACCTATTTTTATCTACCTACACTATCTTTCTAACTTCTTTATCATCAAGTCATTTTAATAAAAGATCCTCCCTAGGAGATAAGACCGCATATTATCCTCCCAGATTGCCTCCTGATCTGGAACTCCATATTTAACCATAGAAGTAAACTCTTGACATATCACCGGATTTAAATAGCACCAAAGCAATCCAACCTCCTCATTTTTCTTCCTTCTCTCTTTCTTTCCATAAGATATCGAAAACTAAGTGAAATCCCATCCACCCGGCCCACATTAACACTGCGAAAGCAAAGAAACTCGCCTCGGTCCGATTAAACAAACACATCGGTCTCTCCGGAGGCACGGGGCCGCCCATTTATCAACAGGGGCATTCCCTTTGTGGGTCGAGGATGCTTGATGGATGGTGGCAGCCTCCTCGGTGGTGGCTGATTTTTTGCCCTGAAAGGTTTGTGAATATGTTTTTGGTGAATGAGGGGTTGAATGGGCAAGAGTGTGCGATTGATGGAGCTTCAAAGGCATCTTCTGGACGTGAGGTCTTTGAGGATGGCGTACAGAGTTTTTCAAAGTTTGGGATAGATTCGTTTATTTTCGGCTTCTTGGTGGGATTCTTTTCTGTTATAGATGGGTCTGTAAAAATAGGGGGTTTGGTATTCAGGGGTAAAACTTTGATCTATATATTGAGGGACCTGGAAAGAATTCTGTTTAAGGTGGTTTACCCCTTTCGCCCCATATTGCCATTGAACCCTATAGGGAAATTGAGGCGGCTAGGACTAAGCGGGTTAAATAATTTTGTATGAAATAATATGTGATCTCATATGCAATGTAATGATTTGCTCGTAATGAATTAAACTGAAACCCCCCTTTCCATCCTGACAGCTGAAATATAATTTAATGGAAATATAGGGCAGACTGGATTTGAAAGGGTTAAATTTGTAGTAAGAATTTAGGATCGAGTTCTTCCTCAAAATAGAAAATATAGTCGTCGTTGATTTTTAAAATAATGCGAATAGAAAATTCCTTAAAGCCTTTCAAAAATTTTATTCACTTATCCTTGTATAAACATTGTTTACTAGTGAAATGTAAGATAAATCCATAGCTGAAGTAATGCTGTCTAAGTATACAGACATGTAATTTGGACTGTCGTTTCTGGGAATAATTCTGGTTAACATAACATATTATTTTTAAAAAAAGTTTCTTAAGAAAATACATGGTGGTCATAAAATAGCGACAAATTCTCTACAGATAAAACTGCTGGACAAGCAAAATTTTCAGTAGAGTTACATCTATGAGGGGTAAACGAACTAAATTTTCTCCTTAAAAAATTCCCATCCCTTCAAAATGCCCTCTAAAATTTCAGATTTTTTTACCAGTAGTTTCGTCTGTAAAGAATTTTATAAGGTAGAATTTAACCCTGTTTGTCTGACAGTTATTTAAAAAATATTTTACTCTTGAAAATTCAAATACTACTATTAATTGTAAGTTTCTCAATGTAACCTATTTAAAATAACTTCTTTTCCATGTTTTTGTAATTTGATCTGAATTGAAATTCATAGAACAATGGAAATACAGAACTTTAGGCTACTCTCATTAACTGAGTGGGACACACGTATTTTTTACCCAATATGCTTAACGGGAAACAAACTACCTAACATCCTAAAAAGCCACTTACAGATACCGATATGATATTATTAGGTTCTGAAATCGGGAAAAGTGACTGATGCATTGTTTCGCCGTCTGAAAGTAATCACCCTGTCCCCACTTTTGTTCAAAGTATTGAAAGCTCGTTTATTGTGAAGCGAGAAACGCTTACTTCCCCAATTTTCATGAAGTTTTTCAATTACTGGAAACAGATAGTTCTCATCGGAAACATCAAAGGCTGTTTACCGCTCCATAATGTTATTGCCGAGTTCCTTTCCCGATGAAGAAGTTTGTTTCCTTTCATACTTTGTTACTTTCGGAATTTTCAAACATGTTAACATCTTTATTTCAGCTCTCGTTTCTTTGATGTATAGGATTTGTTTTTTTTCCCTTACGGGAGAGTGAAAGTCTTGCAAAGAATGGGCGGTGCTGACATTTTGTTTATTCTTGTTATAATGATAGAAAAGGTGGGACCCATATTCTTCTTAAACGGGAGTTCTCTGACTACTTAATCAGTATTTATCTAATCTTATATTTTTCGCATTTGGTAAATATTCTTGTTTCCTGTACTTATTTACACTTTTTAAACAGATAAACTACAAATAGTCGTAATTTATATTTATCGTGTTATCTATATCTATAAAAGCCAAATACCACTGACTGACTGACTCACTCATTCATTCATTCATTCACTGGTAAGTAAGGAACACTCAACACGGAATCTCCGAAACTACTGGACCCAGAGGTTTGAAATTTGACAGAGACGTTCCTCTCAGCTATGCGACGCGCACTAAGAAACGATTTTAAAATCCAACGACTCCTTCCCTGTTTTTCGGCGCTTTTTCTACTCCGTTTTTCCCATTGAAATAGCATTATGCATTGTTGAAATGCGTAAATTGCAGTAGGTTTATTTCTGTCTTGAGGTTTCGTCTGGCCTCATGTGACAAAATGTAATTTCAAAAATTTCATAATTTATAACAAATTAAGACGAAAAACACAGTGTAAATTTCTTTTTCAAAATTATAACAATTTTCAGGACACATATAAATTCAAATAATTAATTTTGAAACAATTTTTTCCTTTATTTGTAATTTTAATTTTTTTCTAAAATAAATATATTTATGGAAAGGCTAAAATAAATGGTTTCCATGGAAACAGAGCTGAAATTATTTCATTGTTTCATGGGGCATGGTTTACTAGACTTATACATTCACTAAATTTTTATTGTTAAGTACTAGATAACAGTTTTTACTAAGAAGTTGGCTATCATGATAAAAGGAAAATGAGATTTATCAAGCATTTTATTATTTTGATAAAAATGTTTTTATTTTTGGAGATGTAGGATCATGCAAATAAAAATGGATTCTTTATCATTTTTGAATATAAATTAAATTAGGTATAGTTAAATATTTTGCTTTGGCGGCGGGAGTTGTTGACTGAATTACACATAGGGATTATTTTTTGATTAAATTAATATAATTTTTGGAAAACGATAGAAACTTCATATACGGTGTGTAACATCCTGTAGGAAATTATTCCCAAGGGGTTCAAAGAGGGTTGTGATTTTTACTTCCTAAATTTTTATCAAGTGATTTATAAAAACCGAAGCGTAATTTTTGAAAAGGACATCGGAAATACTTCATAGAAATTTTGTTTAAGATTTTAAACTATAAATTTCAAAAGACTGATGATTTCAATTGGATTTTTCTTTTACAGCCACAGTAAAATGCGGGACGGGATACATTAGGGTATATTTTCACAGTAAGAAACCGGGATGAAAAAGACGACGGTGTGACGGGTTGGGGGAAAAATAACAGGAGCCAGATGTCTTGGTTAATGGTATATTAAACAATCAAAAAACACAGGATAATATATACAGCAAAATAGAGCAGGACCTCTCCAGCGACACCTCCGTCGCCTCTCGTCGCTCGGGCCCTCTCTCCGCGTCCCTTCCAGTCCCCGGATGCTTTACCCCCCTCACTGTACGACGTTACAACGGGGATGACGGGATGATAAGTGATTGCTAACCAGAAAAAGAAAAACCATATAACTCAATAAACCTGATGATTTAAATTGGATTGTTCTTTAACAGCCAAAGTTAAAAGCGGGGCGGGATGAGTTAGGGTATATTTTCAAAGTAAGGAACCGGGAAGAAAAACACGACGGGGGTGACGGGATGATAAGTGACTGCTAATCCAGAAAAAGAAAAGACATATAACTTGATAAACCTGATGATTTATTTCAATTTGATTGTTCTTTACAGCGAAGGTAACAGCCAAATTTAAATGCGGGACGGGATGAGTTAGGGTATATTTTTACAGTTAAGAACTGGGATGAAAAAGACGACGGGATGATAAGTTCCAGAAAAAGAAATCCAGAAAAAGAAAAGACATAACTTGAAAGACTTTTTAAAATATTTATGAATTAACTCAACCCGTGCAAGGCCGGGTAAGTCAGCTAGTTTAAGTATAAAAATCAAATAAAAATAATTTTCTTTGAGCTAACTATTTATAGTGCATATGGATGGTGTACTGTATATGTTATGGGCAAAGTGATTAATTGAAGGGGAGGCGGGCAAAGTGATAAATTTCATTCATAAATTCCACTGAATTTATCACATTGCCCGGGCATTATTAATAATGCCCGGATTTATCACATTGCCCGTAACATATACATAAATGAAGAATCTATATGAATTATAAATTTTTCTGCGTTACGCTATGCGTTATCAAAACCTTTAATCTAATTGTCTGTCTTTAAATCGGTTTATTCCTTTTCTCAAAAAGTATTCCTCACTCAATGATTTTTTTATATTTTTAGAAACCTTCTAATTTTGATTACTAAGAGAAATCTGGCTATGTTCTATGCAGGTATATTTCATAGGATACACTTCTCAACTAGCTTCTAACCTGCTAATGTTTTCTAACCAATACAAATCACCAGTAAAACAGTGTTAAACTACATAACATATTGGGAATTACTAGAAGTATTTCCTCGTTGAACAATGTTTCGTGAGTGATCTGGAAAGTATGTCTTGTAATCTATAAATTAAATCCACATTTTCCTTTCTCTTAATTTTTATATTCTCTAACTAAGAGTAAGAACGTATAAAAATATCCGTGATCTTAGACTAAACGTAAATTATGAAATTCATAGTGGATAAATTACAAAGGCACATAAATAGAGAGAAAGAATATTCATTAATATAATATGTGGAAAATTGTTTGACGCATCACAGAATAACATGGACAATATTGTAAAAAAAGAAAATTTTCTTGATAAGTAAACAGAAGGTACACGTATTTCCAATTGTAATTCATAGTCGTTAAATTACAAAGGCACATAACAAGAGAGAAAGAATAATAGGTAACACGGCATGAGTCTAAGTCGCGACTAAGGCTACAGGAACTCTTATAAAACTGAATATAACTATAACTTTAAGCAGTGTCTGGATATCTACTGAAGTAGAGCAAGAGACTAATAAATATTGCATTATTCTTCGTTGGTTCTTTTCTGAGAAACCCCTTATTCATCTCAATTTAAGCACCCACTTTAATCTTGTACAGAACCAATCCTTCTCAACTCTTAATCTCCTCACAACTTCCTTCGTGTAAATATCCTTACGACAAGCGCAAAAAAAAAAGAACTTTAAAACGTTCGATCTGTCGAAATCCACAACTTTCATCACCCCAGGAGTAAATTTCCTGCGGGAAACATCCCCGTATTTTCTGTTCTATAATCCCTCTCTCAGGAGAAATAAATCTGGTCCAGATTCTTTTGGAAGGAAGTAAATAGCCTTTTCAAGCTGTTAACTATCGCCATCTATTCTCCTGTACGACGATCACTCAAATTAAAAGAATTGCCGCACGGCACAGGATAGTCGGCTGGATTCCGTCTATTGTGTGAGATGGACTCGGATGCTGAACCAGTCGTTTCGGTCGCCATGTTTGGACACTCGGTTTTTACCGCATGGTCGTTGCATATTTCCAGTCTCAGCCTGAGATGCACTCTAAGATATAACCCGCGTTGATTTAACAAAGAAATCCTGTCAACTGTGCTACCTGAAAATTCCAGTTATCTGTGTAGGGAACATCCTAGTTATACGTAGACGGAACTTGTAGTCAAAATACAGATAAATTATATCACGTACGGATTCTGTATAAATATAACAAGATTTTCCAGCGTAAATTGCAGGGATTTATGGTAGCATAGCTGACAAGATTTCTTTGTTAAATCCATAGATATAAATACTAACGTTACGTTAGTATATATATATATATATATCTATGGTTAAATCAACAGGTTATTTAAAGTGTGCATTACAGTTACAGTTAAGTTTCTTACGGTAGACCAAATCTTATAGATTATGTTCATAAATTAAAAAAAAATCAACATTTGATATCCTAAACTAAAGCTCTTAAAAAATCTTCAGAAACTATAGTTTGCAATATATAATTGCAATATATTGCAATTACCCTAAAAATGCATTTTAATTAAAATTCAAAATGTGCATAATTTGCTATACCATACTCCTAATATGAGACACCAGGAGTTCTCAATATGGGATAGTCTCATATTGGAAAATTACATTAAAAATGAATTGTATACTTAGTAATAGATTGCATAGGTAGTTGGAAAATATATTGAAAGTAAAGTTAAATGTAAAAGAATAGAACAAATAATAGGAAAATATTATATTAAATACACTAATATAAACCTAGCAGCAATCCATTTAGAATGGTTTTTCTAAATTATTTTTATGTAGGAACTTTTTTTACTTCAGCTAACCTTTCTCTGGCTTTTATTTTTGTCAGATCTGCAGTGTTCCTTTGCTTCTTTTACTTGAATTCCTTTCATTGATTTCACTTAATTTTTCTCCATAAAATTTAACATTCATTGTATAAATTAAAAGTATGAAATGCTACAAATTTCTAGGAGGTTTTACACAATCTAAAAAAATATTCCCAATCATTAAAAAAAAAGTGTAAAAACTGTCCAGTGATACTTAAGTGTGGGCAAAAATTAGCCAGCGATAAGAGAAATGCTGTTGAGGGCAAGTATCTGGGGGTAAAAATAAAATTCGAGAATTAATAGATATTGTAAAGATGCATTACAAATTAGATTTTAATCATTTCCTTTAACCGAGGCACTGCGAACTTTTATAATATAAAGACGGCGGGTACGAGTTAGAATTCAACCATTTTTCAGAGGCTGGTATTGGATATCATGAGATAAACACATAGTATGTTCATCTCTTACTAATTATTATTTCAGTAAGGCTTAAAACTAATTATAGGAGAGAAGGACACTAATATTTATTTGAAAATTTTAAAAATAGTGGTGACTAATTGAAACGTCTAATTTTACATTTGAATTTAATTCAGCCACATCTTTAATTTTGATATTTTTATGTATTTTTAAATTTGACTTCGGTTGGTTACATGAATAATAACCCAGCCTTCTATTAAAAAGTTCCCAAAAGCAACGCAAAACCTTTAAAACTTGCGTAGGCGTCTCTCTTATGTCTAGGGTAGATATTGGCCCTCGGCGTTAAATTGTACCCAAAGTTATTAAGCTAATCCTTCTGGAATCCCATGACTTTTTAATCTTCCAATAGATAATTAAAATTATCTATTTCATAATAAAAAGATCATCTTGTTGAAGAACACGCGCTTCACTAATAGAATTTTTTGTTAATTAAAAAGAAAAGTACTTTGAAAATTTTTGTAAACCTAAATCGTGTGAAATCCATGTGAGATTTATGTGGTCTCTATTAAAATAAAATCTCTTATGAACTAACTCTTTAGTATAATGGAAGAGAAAATTGATGAAGCGTAAAAGCCTACCGAGTAGAAAATATAAATCCGTCGAAAAGAAACTTTAAGACATAATAAGGTAAATGTGGGTATAGTGGACACTTTAAGGAAAATTTTCGCTTAAATTCTCAATAAATATCAATCTATTTGCCTGGAAACGGTTACCATCCTATTTTTAGATAAACTGGATCTTATTCTTTCGATTTTACCAATAAAAACTATAATTAGATCGGGGAAAGTATTTTTAATTAATTTTTTAAAAGTACTCCAAATTGCTTCTATAGTGGCCACATAGATGTATCTGATGTTTCTATGGTGGACACCTTTTGCATCAAAAGTGGACACCTCTCTTTTTCTGCCTAAATGATAGGGATCATGCATGAAATTGAGTAGGTATGGTCATTTAGTTCTAAAAAAATCTTCCTCCCTAGCGAAATATATTTTAGATCAAAATAAAATTAGTTTTGTTTGACTAGAATAACAGACTTGATGGTTACCGGCCCATAGCCTACGTTGTAGCTGATTTGAGAGGAATTTCCCGAAGTCAGAATGAAACCAAATTCGTACAACACCCATTTTAAAGCATAATCAATAGTTATGAAGAAAATCTGATTCAATTTAAAAATTATTTATATTTTTTTAGAAGCCATTGCAGTGACCACTATTGGAAAATCTAAGATTCTGTGTTGGTAAAGTGGTCACCCCCCTAAATCCTCGTAAAGTTATAAAGTTTTCAAATAAATTTTCTTCAGTATGATTGTATACACTCTACTTTATCTAAATATGAATTTAAAAGTCAATTAAACCGTAATAAATACTAAAAAATCAGTTCCGACTTATCCGTTTCCTAACGCGATTCATTAAGCAAAATCAAATTTAAGTCACTCGGCCGATGGTGTTATTTTCAAAGACTTAAATATCCTTCCCAAGCTGATCTATAGTATCGGTGGTTAGTTAACTGATTACCTGATAGCATAATCTACTATGCCTATGAATTTTAATGCTATTTGATGACTCGAACTCTTATTATTTAAAATTAATCAACTAGGTGGCCACTATTGGGACTGTGTCCACCATACCCACATTTACCTTATGCCCTTAAAGTTTTTCTTTTCTCTAACTGACTTGCCTTCCTTACTATATGGGTGAGAATTTTACATTTGGTACCGAGTTAAAAAGTTTTCAGTTCATACACCCTATGACCACATACCATTCATCAAATGATCATGTTGAAGTTTTAATTCAATTACATTATTTTAATATATAAAATTGACTAGTAGCATTATTAGAGGAACCATGTTTTTTAAAATCCTGTAAGTGCTTCGAAACAATCATTTCACGGGGCTAGTTTTGTCAACTTTAGAGAAAATAATTGCTTAAAATATCACGGAAAATAAATTGTGAATCGGTATTGGTAGTGAGGCAAACAAATAAATCTAGTACTAGGCATAATTTGCAAAAGTAGGTCTTAATATGAGGTATCGCATATTAGGAACTGCTGCAATATCTCATATTAGGAATTCGCCCCTTTTCAGAAATAAGTGCAAAAAAATTATTAAATATGTTTTATAAATTAAAATTGAAACGTGTACATTAAACATCTTCTGAGTAGGAATCAATTAAAAAAGTTAAGAAACCATTAATTTTGTTTGCCATAACGGTTGTCTAAAAAATGGTTCCAAAACTCTTTCGTGTGTTCAAAGTTTTGCGGTGCTCCTATGGCTAAAGTTGAGTTACATTTGCTGATATTATGCTGATGTGTTCATTTGCTGATATGTTCGTCGTCATAATTGATCCCAAATTATTAGCCCAAGCCACTAACAAAACGTGTCTATCCCACATATTAGGCACCTATCCCACATTTCCCCTATCATTTGTAGAAATAAATTCATTTGACTTTCCCTTATTTCATACTAAAAAGTAATCCAATTTTCATCCAATAGCACGAAAACATTTTTATCAACTGTTAATTTTATTTTGATTTCCACATATAGCTTAAAACGTACTCTTAAATCTATAGTTATTCTAATAGAAAAAGGTGGTTACATAATATTCTATTCTCAGTATTTTAAAGGGGTGTTGAAATATAACTTTAAAATGTGGTAATCTTTGTAGATTGGAAAATCTCACACTCATATTTGACTTCAAAAGGAATTACATTTGCTGTTAGATTCACGACACAAACATTTTCACTTCTTTAATTTTTACATTCCATTAATATGATTTATCACTTGAAACAACTTTATCATGAAATTAAACATTAAACCAGCCCCAGGAGATGATTTCATAACAAACTTTAAAGCGTTTAATACGATAACTCAATCAAAATTTTATCAAAGTCAACTAAAAATCTAATTTAACACATAAAACGCACTCCAAAAGCATCGCATTCTTTATTAGGCCCCATATCAAAGATATTAAATGTGAATGTAAAATTTCTGATTAAATTTATCACGTTTTTTTTTAATAAGTGTAATTGGATCTTTCGCCTATTTACTTTTAATTTCAGAGACACGGTTCCAAGATTTCAGTTTCCAACTAAGAAAGGAATTAATGTTAGTTGATTGATATTCACTGAAGCAATTTAATCGCTTTTAGAAATGAAGTTTGATAAGCTAATTAGATTTATAAAATAATGAAATTGCTGTGTTTTCATCTTGTTATGAACTATAGTTTGATATTAATCATAGGTATGTCTTGATGTCATATAAATAATTAAATTAAACAGTAATAAAACAAGTTTCATAATCTAATTAGATATGATTTTAGTTCGTGAAGTTCTTTAAAAGTCACATACATTATATTTTTAAAGGTCACAATAAAAGTTAATCAAACAGATATTTCTTAGTATCAATAGAAGGTGCAGTTTTAGATCATTTTAAAAGCAGGCGAAGTGAAAATAAATACTTCGTTTCTAATCGTGGTCCAAAATGGCGGCGGCACCCTTCATCACTTTCACACCTCTCTGAGTGAAGTAGCTTCCCATTATCCGGCAGTCGAGGACGGCTTTCCCTGATTTATTAGCCGGATTTGGAGGGCAGGCTTAGAGCCGGACTCTGTCTCGGACCGGATCTTTGTCCGCGCTCAGAGTCTGCCTTCGCAGATTACGAGGGCTTTCGCCATAAATTCTTTCGTCGTCCCCGGCCTTCGTCACTTAAGCGATTTTGCTGAGGGTCGAAGGTATCCATCCGTTTGTTCTTTTCGAAGCTGTTCGGACGGTTTTGATTATACAGTCGACTCCACTTAATGTGATCACATTTGTCCGAGAGTAGAAGGATAACATTATCCGATTGATAATAATAAGCAGTTCTATAACAAAAAGGGGCAAAGAGTGTAACACGAGTGTTTGCATTAAAATCACATCCGTGTGGTCCTAATTTTAAGTATTTAAAACGATTTTCTAGTATGTATTTTGCAAGCAAACATGTATCATGGTAACCAATGGGCATAGGCGTAGCGTGACCTAAAATTTTGGGGGGGGCACAATTTAAAATTTTTCAAGAACCCGATTTGCATTTGAACCTTACTCTCATAACAACGTCCTTTCTTCAAAACAACTTTTTCGTATGTATCATAACTTTAATGCGAAACTTTGTTTAAGTGTGTAAAAGTTTTTTAAGATACTGCTTGCTGAAAAGCAAAAAGGGGGGGTCTGGGGGTCCTCCCCCAGAAAATTTTGTTAATTTTGGCTTCAAATAGTAGATTTTTTACTCATTTTTGCACAGTTGATACCTTTTGGATTACACCTAAAGAGGATAACGTTGTGTGTGTACTCTTCAGAATTTTTAAGATAAAAACAATATGGTAAGTAACTATGAGAATTTCGGAGGGATTTTTTTGTACTTTAATGATATACTGTAAAAGGGGGTGAATCGGATCACTATGAAAATTAGAACTGCTGCCAAAAATTTCTCAATGAAGATTTTGGAGTGCTTTAAAAAGAAAATTTCGAGTCCTAATTAATACTTTTAGATCTTGTTGAAAAAATTCAAGATTGCAAGGAAACTTTCGAGAAAATTAGGAGGCACCAAGAATTGAGGTAAGGAAGTTATTTTCTTGGTGAAATTAACTTAGTTTTGACAGCCAGGTTTTTGTGATTTTTTTTTTGCATTCAACTTCAAAGACATGGCGGAACCAAAGTATGATAGTAAAATATTTTTTGATGACTGAAACAATTTCTAAATAATGTGTAGAATTGGCCAGAGTTCATCCTGATTCTATAACTCTAATGCAAGTGGAGTTATGATTTAAAAAACTTTCCCCGACAGTGATCCGATTCACCCCGTTTTACGGTTACAAAGGTTAAGATCTTTTCAAAGTAGCATTCGAATTATGTCCTACGTAATGTAAAGATTTTACATTTAAATGAGAAAAAAGGGGGTCACCTCCAGAAAATTTTTGAAAATTTGTCTCTAAAAGTAAAGTCAGCTTATTTTGAAACCTCTAGAATTTAAAAGGGAAGTATCATAAATATACGCTAAATTTTCAAAGGGGGCTGATGGGGATCCTCCCTCAGAATTTTTTTTAGATTATTCCTTTTTAAACTATAGTGTTTTATCTATTTTAAAACCTTTTGGAGAACACCCAAAAAAGAACCGTTTCTTCAAAACTTCAAAATTTTCAAGGAAAAACACAATAAAACAAACAGGTGATAAAAGTGGATTTAGGAGTTCTCCTCTTTAAAATTATCATTAAAAAAAGTGTTTTTTAAGCTATCTGTTAGGGTTTTTCGGGCCCCCCCCTGGACCCGCCCAAGGCTTCTATAACCTTAAACGGCATGAAAAATGAATGACAGTTTTATTACCTCAAATAGCTTAAAAGATCTGGAATGAAGAAACTTGAAAATTTACATTTTTAGCTTTCTGATTTTTGGGGGAAAACTTTCGATTTTTTCGTCGATTTCGAAGAAAAAAATTTGTTCACTGGTTGGGGGGGCACGGGCCCCCCCGTACCCCCCCGACGCTACGCCTATGCCAATGGGGTAGTTTTGGTTGTTTTACTTAGATTAAATCAGTTAATTTGTTAACAAATGTTTCAAACACCTTGTACTAATAAATTTTGCCGTTAAACAAGTAAAAACATTTATAGATGTCCATTTATCTTTACATCAAATGAAAACTGACGCGATTAAAGTACGGTTTTAGCTCCAAATCTTAAACGAAATAGCTGCCTTTGGATAAATGTAATACCAGTTATTAATTTAATAATCTCATCAAAATGTGAACATTCTTTAACACAGACAATTTCAATTATTGAGGTCCTTGATTTGCATTGAATCGTTACTAATGTGAAGTATTTTTTAAGCGTTTGAACTAATCCTTTCTAAGCCGCTTACAAAGTCAAAGTACTTTATACAAATGTACGCTTTTCGTTTTAATTCAGTTTCTCTCTCTTCAATACATTCTTTATCTCTTTACATAGGACTGATAGTCTTGAAGAAGAGCAAATAGACTTTTTGATTTTGCCGTTTCTCGTTGTTATATTGTATTAAGAGCTTAACAAGATTTAAATGTATGATGTAATTTGTTTTGGAAATATCACGTAAATTTTTATAAAAGAATTTGTTTAGGTAGGATTAAGACAGAGCATTGCAATTTCACAGCATTTACATAGAATAGAATAATAGTGCATTAACGAATGCATGGAACAAATTTTTAAGACACTATATACTCGACAGCAACGGTTGTTGAACCCAGTACGTCACAAATGCGGAAGGAAAAATCGGAAACACAAAGCCTGTTGGGTTACTAGGAGGAGTTTCGGTATGCAAATCATGATAAAACGAAAGACACTACATGCCATGGGTTTAACAAAATAATCATATTATTAAATTGACGTTCTTCATTTCAATCGTCATAGGGTCAACTAACGTTGCTGTCTATCTTAGTTAAGAAGCATATCTACAAGGGTTGTTTTTTTTTCAACTTCGAAGTAGGAGGAATTTCAAAATAATTTTGCTACTGGTGGATAGTTACACCCTTGACCCTTGATCAAAAGGGGGGGGGATGAGGATAAAGAGAAATTCTCTATGGGCCGGTGCGGCGGGAAAAATGCCGAGGAGTGCGCTTTTAAACTCGATAATTAATAGAAAAAATGTCCGATTTTTTCCAATAAAGATGCCGATTGATCGTCAAGGATCGTCAGTGTTTATATTTTCAAATGGGAACATCGGCGTTCGGGGTATAGTTTTTAAGGGGATTTTCAACATGTAAAAATTCAAGTTATTTTCAAACTTCTTTAATGTTTCGAACTTTTTCTGTCTCAAAGGATCTTAAAAAGATTAGGAATGCTTTAAACCGCTAAATCAATAATTTTTATTTGTTCATCTGTGTTTAGGAGGAATAATTGTCAAACTTTTATAGCAGATAACCACAATAGTTTATTTTTCTAACTCCTCGACCTATCAATTTTAAGTAATTATCATAAGGGGTCATACAAAGGGTATACTATTTGGAGTATTTCTGAAGACTTTTTTGATCAAGTACTCTTTTTTATATAAAGATTAAAAAAATGTTAAGAATTTAGAAAATAATGAGAATTTTTACAACTGGATTAGATACTAGAAAAGATTCTTCATACATAAAAATCGGATTGATGATATATGTAATTTAGTTTGGAATTTTCCATGAGATAGTCAGATTTAATGAATTAATGGAGTTAATTAAGATTAGAACTTTTGAAAGCTAATTAGATTTGAATACAATTCTTGGATTTCATGCTAGATATCCGTTTAGAAAAGTGATTTTTCACACGGTAACGGAATTTTTTAACCTCCGAACACATTTTTTACACAAGAATACTTACTACCCATAGCGCAAGAAAAATGCAAGAAAAAGTGTCTCGCATGTAATGAAATTCTTCTCATGAAAATCTATAAAATTTTATACAATTGTCCAAACATGACGAAAAAGATAAAGAAACTGTCCAATATCATACAAGTGTCTCTAAAGTTATCAAGTATAGATACCGATTTCAGTAATTTCATTTGAATAAGTTGTTAAACATATGCCTTTTGGAAACCCCACCCCAAACGCCCATATTCCCAAATGGAAACATCCTCAAATTCACACAAACTTAAGATTTGATTTTTTTTCTGGCCAAAAAATGTCAAGAATAGCTTTAGTTATGAGGAAACGAGCCCATTTAAGCTAAAAAACAGAACCTTAACTTAAAATTTTGAACTACGGCGTTTAAAAAGTTATCATTCAAAAAATTACCATAACAATACGCAGAGTCGGAACTGTTATTTCTCAGTTGCTTTCGATAACAGAATGAAAACACTAAGTTTAAGAAAAAAGTATTTTCGATGGGTAGATAAAAAATGGGTGTGGGTCAAAATCCCGACACTCAGAATCCCGACAGATCAGGTTCCCGACGGTCGAAATCCCGACAGTTCATAATCCCGACAGGGTCATAATCCCGACAGTTCAAAATCCCGACAGGGTCATAATCCCGACAGGTCGAAATCCCGACAGGGTCAAAATACCGACAGGGTCAGAATCCCGACAGGTCGAAATCCCGACAGGTCGAAATCCCGACAGGGTCAGAATCCCGACAGGTCGAAATCCCGACAGGGTCAAAATCCCGACAGGTCAAAATCCCGACAGTGTAATGTCACTCTTGAACCGTGAGAGCATGAATTATTGAATTTTTTTGAAATTTTAAATTTTTTAAAATTGATTAAAAATTGGTTTAATACTACACTCCTGGCGCGTGCAAGACTTTTTTCTAGGCAGCATTTCAGTGCTGACTATAGACGTTTCTTCAATACTGTGGTTTGAAATATTTTAAAATTTTAAATTTTTTAAAATTGATTAAAGAATGGTTTAATACTACACTCCTGTGCGTGCAAGACTTTTTTCTGGGGTCTTTTTCAGTGCTGATTACAGATATTTCATCAAAACTGACGTTTGAAAGGTTTTAAAATTTTAAATTTTTTAAAATTGATTAAAAAATGGTTTAATACTACACTCCTGCACGTGCAAGACTTTTTTCTGGGCTTTTTTTCAGTGTTGATTATAGATATTTCATCAAAACCGACGTTTAAAAGATTTTGAAATTTTAAATTTTTTAAAATTGATTAAAAATTGGTTTAAAATTTTAAAATCTTTCAATCGTCAGTTTTGAAGAAATATCTGTAATCAGCACTGAAAAACAGCCCAGAAAAAAGTCTTGCACGCGCAGGAGTGTAGTATTAAACCATTTTTAATCAATTTAAATAAATTTAAAATCTTTCAAACCACAGTATTGAAGAAACATCTGTAGTCAGCACTGAAAAGCTGCCTAGAAAAAAGTCTTGCACGCGCAAGAGTGTAGTATTAAACCATTTTTTAATCAATTTTAAAAAATTTAAAATCTTTCAAACGTCAGTTTTGATGAAATATCTGTAATCAGCACTGAAAAAAAACCTAGAAAAAAGTCTTGCACGCGCAGGAGTGTAGTATTAAACCAGTTTTTAATCAATTTTAAAAAATTTAAAATTTAAAAAAAAATTCAATAATTCATGCTCTCACGGCACAAGAGTGACATTACACTGTCGGGATTTTGACCTGTCGGGATTTTGACCCTGTCGGAAATCTGACCATGTCGGATTCTGACCCTGTCGGGATTTTGACCAGTCGGGATTCTGACCCTGTCGGGAATTTGACCTGTCGGGATTCTGACCCTGTCGGGATTTCGACCTGTCGGGATTCTGACCTGTCGGGATTCTGACCCTGTCGGGATTTTGACTTGTCGGGATTCTGACCCAGTCGGGATTTTGACCTGTCGGGATTTTGACCCAGTCGGGATTTTGATCTGTCGGGATTCTGACCCTGTCGGGATTTCGTCGTCGGGAACCTGATCTGTCGGGATTCTGACTGTCGGGATTTTGAACGGAACCCATAAAAAAATATGTCGTTGGAAAATTATGACTGCTAATACTGTAGCATAAATGTCTTAATTCAGACATATTCCAACGCTTGAAAGTATTGGAATAGAAGTATAACAGGAACACAGAAAGAATTTAAGCATTCACTTATCGCCAAGAGATTGCGCTCTTAATACAAGTTCACCAGTTTAAGAGTAATTTACATTAACACATTTAATATGTATACTGACAACTTTTTAGTGATTGCAAAATACCCAATGTATACATTTTAAAAACGCTAATCCAAATGGGTTATAGCTAATGTGACCTGAGTTATCAATCTAAAAAGCGAGGCATTTCTCTGAAATTCAGTCCAGGTGTACTATAACGAGCTGAAACCCTGTTTTTAAGGTCAAATTTTCTGGGGTAGGGAGGGCCCCCTGCCCTGATCCCCCCTTTTTGTACTTGGAACTATATTATTCACAATTTCTTCTTATATTAATTCATCAAGATGCAAATCCTACCTAAAAATGTATTAAAAACCGTACATAGAACCTATTAAATATGGCATGGGAGGGGCTTAGGAATAATTTCAGGTCCTTCCCGCCGATGCAAAAGTATAGCATTTGCATCGGCATTAGATACTGACTAAATGTTTTCCCTAAATGAATAAAAAAAAACTTAATAAATTTCCATATGTGTCACTGAAAGGAGGTTATATTTCCCCCCATATTTTCAATATTTCAATGAAATGGAAGATTTTAAAATCTCCCATAAGAATACATTTTGCATAAAACGCACTCATATTTTTTTTTATTTCGGAAGTGGGGTAAACCAATACCCTTTATAAACACTGATCTCTCACACACGCCTAATATAATCATAGATATATATACTAACGTAACTGGATAGACTGTTCAACAGTAAAAAAATGCAGCCGTTGCCACCGCTGTTGCCAGATCGTTGGGCGTATGAAATTTCGCCGATCTCCATAGAGCTTCATGTTGTTTTGCGATTAAAAATTTTATATTAGGGGTTATGAAGAATTAAAACTCAAAAATGGATTATTTAGGGCAATGCAGTTCATAATTAAGATAGTGCACTAGTTATTTTAATAGCTCCCTTTCCTTTTAAACATTAATTAAAATCTCAATACGTGTTTTTCAGTTGCGTTTTTAGATCGACGGTTGAATCGAAACATTTTTGAAGTTTGTTTTTACATATTTTTTTCGAGATATTTATGATTTTATGGTGAAAATTGCTTCTTGATAATGTTGTTTTAAATAAATAATTAGCAGAAATGATCAACTTCAATTCTTTCAAAAATCATGAGCAAAATTAGGTTGTTTTCTTCAACTTTTTTTTTACTAACTAAGCTTAATTTATATAAATATTTAAAAGCTTAAAATGTATTAACAGATGTATAGTACTAAAAAATACACCTACATGTAGAACAAAGTGGGTTTTTTTTGGAAATATTACAATGAAGAAAGGAATAGGATTAAATACAATATCATTATTATATCAGACAAATACACATTTTACCACAACTCCACAACTAATTTTTCAGCATCAATTGGGCTGTTATAAGAACAGATATTTTTAATCTTAAGGGAACATCCATAAATTACGTGAGATCAAAAAGGGGGAGGAGGCGGGTCTAGCAAAATCTTACCAAAACTCACTAAATCTCACGAAGGGGGAGGGAGGGGTCCAGAATTTGGAAAAAACACCTCACGTAATTTATGATGTCCCCTAAAATTACAATTTAAAGAAAAAAAAATTAGTTGGTTCAAAATCCTTTCTATGGATAGCCTTCACCCATTCTCTTACTACCTCAGGTCTTTTGAAAGGAAATCTGTAAAAGTAAAATAAAATCATCATTGCGTGAAGTTTAATTTTTGACAACACATAACGATGGTGAAGACGAGAAACCTCGTATCTCCAATTTTTCTGAAATTGAGTTTTTTATTGCTACCTACCTATTACAAACTACTCCACCGATATTAGTGCTCGCAGCGCTGACAAAGTGAGTTTTTAGCCTTAAAATCGATTGTAGAGGTTCCTCTACAATCCCAAGAGAGAGAGATACAAGAGAGAGACATACATACAATACAAGAGAGAGAGAGAGGGGGGAGAGAAAGAGAGAGAAAAAGGAGTTTGAATCAAAAACTTGGAAATTGGCGTCGTAACGAGGTAAATAGGGTGTCATAGGCACCCAAAAACAGTTTTTTTGCTCTCCAGAAAAGTTGGGATTTTGGAGATATACGAGGTTTCTCGTCTTCACCGTCGATAAATCACATTGAACTAGTTCCGCGCGTGTCATTTATTCACGCGGCACGCGTTTTTATTGTTTTAGATTCTCATTAAAAATTTAAGAATGTCGTTGTTTTAAAATAAAAGATGTATTTTTTAAACGCTTGAGCTTTTAATACATCCAACTCTGGAAAATGCTCCCACATCAATGACATCTCCACAAATTATAGAGATTTTGATATTTATTATTTTCTAGAAGATCAAATAAGTTGATAAAAATTAAGTGATGCAAGTATTACAAGTCTTGAATGTTGACTGAATTTTAATAACTATAAACATGTTAAGCTGGCTTGAAATTGTTTTAAAAGATAACTAGATTTATACACATATTTAATTGAACTGAGTAGTGAAAAAATATCATTTGGTTCATAAAGAACAAACAATTCCTCACACTTTAAGCGAAATGATAAACAATCATGGTGATCACACTTGTTTTATAAGTTATAAATACTAAGCTTCACGATTTACTAACTGATAACATAATTTGCCTTATAATAGGGATGACTAAGATAATAGTTAACGTTTTGATACAAGTTTTTGGTTTTGTAAAGGTAATAAATATTAGGATAAACAATTTTCCTAACCTATAAGCCATCAATAACAAAACAACGAGATAGAAAATAAAGAAGGTAAAACATTAAAATTAGCATCAAAAATAGTTTGTACTTACCGATGGAAGCTTATGCTCTTATTTTTCAAAATCTGTGTGTTCTTGCAATTATATGCAACGCAGCAGTGAACCATATTTCTCAAGCACAGGACCACAGACGTCCAGGAATCATACGCCCAACAAAATGGATGCCAAAAGTTTCAACTGGTCGCATTTTTATCGGGGCGTTGCCATACGAGCAGTCCATCCAGTTAGTATTTATATCTATGAATATAATAAGGTAAAGGACGCTTTTAAGATCAGTAAAAGATATTATTTAAACTTCGTATTCAGTTTAAAAATTTTAGGGTTTTACATTTAATCTGTCAAATAGGGGGTCTGGGGGTCCTTCACCAAACTTCTTTAAAATAGTGTTTGAACTCATTTTCAGACAATGAGGGAATTGCCTAAGAGAGGGATTTGCTTAATTTTACACTTTTTTGATACGTTATAGTTTAAAACTCTCAAATATCAGATTTTAAAGTTCAAAAATATGTTTTAAATAACTTAAAATTCGATTTTATTTTTGCCAAAACACTAGTCATCAAAAAACGGGATTTGACGTCACAGCGCCGTCGAAACTAGTGAATTGTTGAAAATAAAAGAAATCAGACTTATCATAAAACCAAAACACGCATAAAACTCGTCTGTTTCTCTAGTGAACGGCCAGAAAAAGAAAAAATTAAAACTTTGAATCTTAATAATTCCAAAACCAATTAATATTTTTTGAAAAACAAAATGCCAATCTTTTTATAAAAAATATTTGTATGTGTCTTTAAAATATCATAGTTTTTTAGTTAAAACTTTGTGAAGAAAAGCAGAATGAAGCAAGCTAAGCATACAATAACATGGCGAAACCAGTGGGTCCAAGCGCTGTGACGTCACACAGCAGCCATAACGAAATTACTGTTTTTCCCGCCAATACAGGAAACGAGATTTTAAAAATTAATATCTTGAGGAATAGTTTTCCGATTTCAATAATTTTTACGTCATTTTTCATGGATTTTCATCCTCTATCATAATAAAATTAAAACAAAAAACGTGCAATTCCCTCATTGGGATGGACTGTTTGCTACGCAACACAGCAGAATTTTATTTATTTTTATTTATTTATTCATTTACAAATACAGGACCAACAACAAAAGAAGAGAAAAAATAATTGTACACTTCGGGGATTTACATCCCTTATAAGTGCGTTATGAATCTGTTTACTTAATATAAATAATAAAGAAAAACAAGGAAAAATTACAAGATACATAGAAAATAATTAATTACAAGAAAATAAGATATAAAATAAATAATTACAATATTATAAGGACTGGCAAAGGTGTCGATTGCAATATAAATATAAATATAGGCCAGAAGTAGAAAAAAAAAACATATTGACTATATTGAAGAAGTCCAATGAATTATAAATAGAGCATTTGTATTGAATTATATGAAGAGCAATAAGTTTAAAGAATAACTGAAATTTCAAAATTAAATAAGGTAAATTTAATTTATAATTTAATAAAATTAAATAATAATTAAATAAATATAATCTGAAGGGAAAAACCTGTACAAAACTAATCACCAAAACTTAAAGAGGGGAGGGAGGGTGCACAATGGATATTTTAACTTCTTAGGGGGCAAACATATCAAAATATCCATTTTCCTGTTTTTTACAGCATCTCATATATGTAGCTTATAAAAACTAGTATAGGGCTTTTAGTATGTGACATTTAAAACAAATTTATATACTCATACATTTGTATTCACTCTCCTTTCAAATAATCTCTGTTCAAAATTTTACCCTACTCCGGTTGACATTGCGCTTAACTTATGGTGAAATCCAACTCGGTTTAGACAGCAAGAGTCTGAATAAACATTTCTTCCGCTCAACGTTTGATTACAGTCTCCATATACGAAATCCAGAGTGCGTCTGAATATAATTTTCCGAGATGCATCCCAAAAAAAGTTTAAAGAAAAAAGCAGAACTACGCTGTTTCAAGGGATGCAATGGAAAATCAATGGAAAATATTCCGGGGATAGGAGAAAAGTACGAGTTAGAAATCATAGAGATTTTATACATAGAGTGTGCTTTAAAAATATCGGTAGCTGCAGCAACTGAGAATCACAAAATTCGTTGATGCGCTTCTAAAACCATCAATGACATCAAAGAGACACCATAGGGAGCAAATTTTGTGATTCTCAGTTGCTGCAACAACCGACTACCTAAAACCTCTGCAGAGATCATGTGCACAGCATTTATTCTCAAATAAACCAACCCAAAGTCATTTTAGTTGGTCTTCAAATGAGAATGCGTTTATCAAAACCAAAACCCTCCACTTTTGAGTCAAACTCAATTTTTAATGATTAGGGACTCAGGTTCTAAGGAACTTGTTGTCGAAGCCTTTCGAATACATACTTCTTCCTCTTAGGTCTTTACATAGCCAAAACGTGTATCAACGTTTCTAAGCCTTAATAATTACTCTTTTGGATTATAAAAATTATAGGCCATTATACTATATAAATTTATTAAATCTTAAAGTGGTGAGCATAATCACCACACATCTTCCATCATTGTGCAGTTTGTATGGTTAAATATACTACATTATATTTCAATATATTTCAAAAGTATCTATGATTTTATTAAAAAAAATCCTCGTTCCTCCCAGAATTCAAACCTGGATCCGCTTGTCTGTAACTATCGTAGAAATATGACCAGAGCACTCCAATGTAGGCTATAACTTCTCCTGTAAGCTTCCAAACATTCTCGAAGCATGGGCTAAAATTTTCAAGCAGGTTTTGAAATTGATAATTATGAAAATGGAGAAAAAACTCGTAATCGGATAAAAAATTTTATTTGCCACTTTTAAAAAGAAAAACTCGTATCATACTCAATTAATGTGATAATAATTTTTTTTATGGAAATATTTTTTATCATAAATTAATGATTATTATCCGAGTAAAACTGTGTATTGCTCATAATTAAGTATTTATTATTTTTAATCAAAATTACTAAAACTCAAAATCTGTTCATGAGTTTTTTGCATCAAACCTGACCCAATTTACTCAATATTTATTAATTAAACCGGTTTTTGGCGATCAAGTATGATCATTAAATTCAAACCCTGATATTGCCAAATCTCCAACAGAGAGATACCTCGATTATTATAGAAAATGCTATTTTAAAAATTTAAAAATTAAACCAGGTTTTGGCAATCGAGTGTGATCATTAAATTTAAACCCTGCTTCTGACTGAAACTCGATTTACAGTGGTCTTGTGTTCAGGTTTCAACGTATAGCTTGTAGGTCAAAGCCATTTGGGTACTTCGACTCTTCCTATAAGCATAGCTAGGACGTATAATAACGTTCCAGAGCAGTTTTGATTTATTGTACAGATATTGCAAGAACTTTAAAACTTATAATCCATTAATTATATTTTTCTTTTAAAAATATTAGAGTGGTGAGTATAATCGCATACGTAGAATAAGAATTCACTGCATAAAATGACTTCTGAATAGAATTTCTTAATAAATCAGATTCTTAAGCTGTAAAATTGTTTCCATTCATGTGTAGTTTTTATTGTTAAAAATATTTTATTATTTTTCACACAATGTAATTTAAATTATCTATGATTTTATGAAAAAATATCTTTGTGCCTCCTAGAATTCAAACCTGGATCCGCTGCTGTCCTTAACCATCATAAGAATAAGACAGGAGCACTATGATGTGTCATCTATAGGGTTCCAAGCATTCTCGAAGCATGGACTGAAACTTTCAAGTAAAATAAACTTGGTTACAAAATTTCGTTTATGGAATGACGCGATCGTGTGTTCTCTTATGTAGAAAATTTCTCAATTTTCATTCATTCAAATTCAATTCAAATTTCATTCACTCAATTCAAAAATTTTTGTCACTTTTAAAAACAGGCAGCGTTTATCATCAATTTAAGATCATCGTTTGGCAATTAAAAAAGAAAATTTCCTGTAGTAATCGTTATTGGTGATCACAATTTTAATGATTACCTGATATTTATTTTTAAAAAATAATAATTAATAATCGCCAATAGACAGATATCATTTATCATTAAAGCAGGTTTTGGAGATCCGGCGTAATCATTAATTTCGAATCCTACTTGTTACGGATATCTTTTTGCTACTCACCTTGTAGGGTTTTCATATCGAAGCGCTGTCTTTTCCTAGTACCTACCTCTACGGTGGAAATGCTCCGAAAAGCCGCTGGAAAAAATTGAGAAAGCTTGTTTTCTTTGGGAAAGCTCGTTTAATTTTATGGCGACCTGCACGATTTGTTTGTCTTGGTGAGGATCTCGCGAGGAGACTTTTCGAGGGAGTGGGGCTTTCCGAATGGGAGGGGTAATTATGCTGGGAAAAAAGTTTGGGGGCGGTTCAGAAATTGAGTCAGGCAGATGTGGCATTTCTCTGCACATATCGAGAAGGGAGAAAGGACAGCTACGCACTAATTAAAAGAAAACTTACATGTGTCAAAGGAAATGTTGGTCGTAGTTTGCCATAACGAGAAATTTAAATCGGATGTATTATGTATCAATGAAAAGTGATGTATTAGTGGTACTATTCCGTTATCTATCCCATTAAGAATTCTCCAAAAATTAAGGAAACCAAGTTGTAGTATATTTAAATATAGACTACGTTTTGCTGTTTCCAGTAAAATAGCTGTATATTTCTGGTTTGTTATACTATTTTTGGCAATATTTATAATATTTGGCTTCTAAAAGAGCTTGGTGGTTTTTAATTTGATACATACCCAGGGGGTAACGTACTATATATCGAAATATTACCTCTATGGTTTGACAGATTATCTCAGGGTTAGGGCATAGATCTCAACATACCGAAACTGGCCTTTAGTTTCTGGATATAATTTTTAAAAGCTACTAAAATATCTTTCTGTTGTCAATACTTTTACTGAATATAAAATTTCAGGTGAAAAAGGAGGAATTGTTTTATAAATTTATGCATTTAAATGGAACATTATTTACAAACCTTTCAATTTTTAATTAGTACTTGTTCTTCAGTTTACTTTAAACAACGGTGATCTAATCTTAATTAACTTTGAAACATGACTCGCTGTAGGTTATTCTTATTAAATCGGAACTCTTTATACATATATTACACATTTTTAAATTAGCATCTAAGACAAGTGTCTGATAGTAAAAAAGATAGAAAATATAACACTACTACTATAATTTTAATATCATCCATATCAATACTAAAAATCCTTACAACAATTTCATAAAATTAGCACTCTATGCAATTCCAGAATAGACCGTATGTTTTTCAAAAAAGTACTTCAAACTTCTCCCCATTAAAAGTGTCTTTCTAAGGAACTATAGTTACACCCAACGCTTAACTTCTCTCAACAATATCTCTCTTGACTGGCTGAATAAACTGTCCATGGATATCGCGACTCCGTTGGGCTTTGGCGATATAATGACACGAGATCTCATTTCAAGGAACCTCTAGGGAGAAAGATTCTTCAATCGCTTTCTTTTCTTTTCGATCCAAAAGTGAATGACCACCTTTTACCGTAAGGCGGTCTTTCAAAAGTCCAAACTGCTCGAAAACCCATAACTGTCGAGATGAGCTTCGTGAGTTTAAAGAGGGACGGTTGCAGTTAGGAAAGAGATGTATTCTTTTTTTTTTTTCGCTTGAGGTTCTGTTCATTATGAATCGCTCTTATTTAGGTCGGTAATGAGGGGAACCGTTTTATATTTATCTATGAAAGTGACAGGTATATACTACTGAATTTATGTTTCAGAGGGTAGTGTTTGAGTTTTTTTCTTGTCAAAGAATAAGTTTTTGAGGTTGGTTAGAAGTAATATTTTCTGTGTAAATTCAGCGCTATTACTAGTCCCCATCTTAGACTTAGTTTAAGCATAAACATTAAACATACCTATAACTTAAGGAAAGGATATTGGATAGTTTATATTTATTAATTTTATTTACTTCTCTATGTTGATTTCGGGTAAAATTACCCGTTTTATAATGATTGTAGTACTACGTGAAAATTCTGTCTATAAATCGAAGAAACTAACTTTAAATATACATATAAAAATTCACTACGAAAGCATATAGAAGCAGACCTCCTACCAGGCTATTATACTAGACAGCAACGTTAGTTGACCCTATGACGTCACTAAATAACAAAGTAGTTCTGAATTTTGAGTAAAGTTAAGAACGTCAACATAAAAATCATGATTATTTTGTTAAAACCATGTATATTTGTATATATAGGTCTTTTTATTACGATTAGCTTACCGAAACTCCTCCTAGCAACCCAACAGGCTTTGTGTATACCCATTTTCTCCTTCAGCGTAGTGACGTCCTGGGTACAGGAAACGTTGCTGTTGAGTGTAGAATAACTTTTAAAGGACAGTTTTTACCATCAACCTTGGTTATTCAGACTTAGAAGAGATTTCTTTTGCTCCGATTCCAGTGTGCCGCCATGGTGTAGACACTTTGTTTACTAACGCCAAAAATGGCTTTATTTTGTAGAATGTAAGAACAGAGATAAAAAAATGACGTTTATTAAATTCACTTTCTGAATGAATAAAGCGAAAGAACTCAACTAATTCTCTAAATGGGATCCATAAAACTATCTTAAGGAAGAACTTGTTTTTCTTGTAATTTTAACTTTTTTATTCTCTTTTAAAAGCAATTATTTTAACATTAATATCAAAGACATGAAAATGTTTTATTAATTTTCATAGAAAAGTGTGAATGATAGAATCTAATAAGTTTTGGAATTTAAGAAGTAAATTTTAGTTCGATCAATCCATAAAAATATTTTGTTCTTTAAATTCTCTGCCAGATAATTTGGGTGTATTCAAATTGCTTCAAAACTGTTAGGTTTTTGTTGAAAATCAATTTCGGAAAAAAGCTTTTACATCTATGCAAATGTGAAGCTTTTAAAAATTTCAATTAAATGCCGGAACATAGATTTTTTTTTGTTTTTATAAGGACGAAGATCCTTTATTAGAACTCTTTTAAAATTTCCTCTCTAAACACCTAGATCTCCCATTGTTTACCTTAGTTTATTGTATCAACTCCATTAAGATCGAAACATCGCAAATTATTTTCTTTCTCAATTTCGCGTAATATACACCCAGCTTCGAAAACTACATCCTCAGAAAGCCTTTTGAATTAAAAATGAGCTCCAAACAAATAACCGAGTTAACAAATGAGAATTCCAAAAAGCAGACTTCAAAGAAAACTCAAAAAGTGTTTTATGAACCTGGCAAACAATGAAGCCGTTTTATCATTTCTTTTTAATTCCGCCTATCATTTTCTGTCCATTCGATCGCTTGATTTAATCGCTGCACAAAAGAAAATGGCGGAAGTTTTTCCCCAGCTTGTTTTTTGAATCTTTTTCGAACAGTTTTGTTCCATGAATTCAAAATTCGAAGGCAAATTTAACATGAATTATTTATGAGCTGTGAATGTCACCTTTTACCCGATTTATGTTTCCGCCCGATATTTCGTTTTGTCTTTTCTTGTTCTAAAGCGTTTTCGTCTTGAAAATGCATTTCCTGTTCTTGGGAATGATCAAACGTCGTTGTCTTGCTTTTTATCGTGTTCTGGTTTATTCGGAAGCTTGTTTCCGGAACATGTTTTTTGTCCCGTTTCGTGAAATGGAATTTGGAAAAGAAACGATCAGTTGAAAATGGTTTTGATTGGAATTTCGAGGATTTATAAACCAGGGCTTGACTTGGATAATTAGGTTTTCATCAAAAATCAATGTTGGTGATAAAATTTATTAAAAAATAATTTTTAAATCAGGTCTTGGTTATGTATAAAAATTGATTCGGTTAAAATTCAAGGATTACTATCGACTCAGATAGTGATGATTATTCGTGAGGAAAGTTATTTTTTGTTGAAAAATAAAAATAGAGCCAGGTACTGTTATTATTATTATTTATGGTGTTTCAACAAGTCCACCCGAACTATGCGCAACTGGGTTCCATGGTTGCAGAAGTACCCCAGAGAACTATATACTTTTATGATCCATATTTTTCGAAAAAAGTGCGACAAACATTGTATGACCTTACATTCGATTTTCGCATGTAAAGTCTTGTGGAAAACGTGAACGTAATTATTTGCGTATGTCATGCAGACTAAGATGATAAAAATACCCACTGTGCATGCGTGCATGCATGCACGTGCCGTGGATTGAAATATATGATATTTTTATCAGATATGACGTCATCTTTTTTTTTTTTTTTTAAAGCTTTGTAGTAATGGTATAGTTTTCTGTGCATGTATTATCTACTCCCCGTAAGGAATCTTTCTGTGCCGTGTTTGGTTGGACTTGTTTAACCTTGTATAGTAATTAATAGAAGGGTATATTGTTACATATTATATACGGTAAGATAACTTTAAAAATTTAAAATCGTTACTGGTTTTAGCATGGGCCATTACAGATTATATAATTTCTGATGGGTATTTTCCTTACCTTTAGCCAATAGACCATTCTATTTTATATGATATAAAAATCTAGGTCAAACTTTACCTAATAGACGTTATATACCTATCGTTACATAGACTTATTTTTTTAATATATGGACCGCGCGAACGCAGTCCGGCTACCAAAAATTGTGCTCCCGAACAGTTCGCATTTTGCGAACCGTTGCGATCTTCAGCTCACCTAAGTGCAATGGAGAGCCTCAAATCGGGGAAGCCTTCTTCTTGATCAAGGCATTTCCCGGAGCCAGGTAAGTATGCTAAATGTAGACCAGGTTGGCATATAGTAATTACATAAATGTATTATTTTAATGGTGAGCGTTACTTTAGAACACTGTAGAATTTACTCATTCAATTTCTCTAAATAGCTTTTAAGGTTTGTCTAAGGCTAAGGTCTAATTTTTAAAAGACAGGCTGTTCCGTAAAATGTAACTGAAATTACTTTATTGGTCTTGTAGATTTCAAGTAATTTGACTGTGAACATTTCATACTACAGTAAGTAATTTTAAAACAATCATTTATTACATTCAACTCTTATATCCAGTGCGTAATATTTTTTTTTTCGGATTTCTTAGATAATTTTATTTCTAATATTACTTCTCTAGCTAGTTTTTTTTAATTTCTAGCACAGAAACAGTGATTATACTAAAATAAAATCTTTTAAATATATGTGTAAACTATGCCTAACTGAACTGAGAACTGAATTGGATAAAAAAAAGAAACTACAACAACAGATGCGAAGTTATTAATTAATGTTTCTTATTATATATATTTTTTCTCTCTGATAATTTTTACTAAGAAATCATCTTTAACCTTAAAGGAAATAAACTATCGCTGTTTTTTGCTTTTAAAACCTGTCCCCCATGGAAACTGCAGTTGTTAACAATCTTGTGTTAAACCGCATTATATATTCACTCTTATCACACCAAATATTTTTTATCACACATCCATCCTTGATTGTGTTGTTTACGGTAATTAAGAACACAAAAGCTTTAATGGTTCCATAAATTTCTTCCCACATACTCCTGTACGAAAAAAATTAAAATTTAAGCACCCGTAAAAATTTAACTATACACCTCAAAGGAATTCTTTGCATTTTTCTCTTACATTCCATTTACAAGACTTAACGAGCACATTATGAACGAAAAAAGTGTCATTCTCATGTAAAACACATACCTAAGGTGTAAACACTTTTTGTGGAAAACATCGTTCAAACATAAGATCGATTATTTTGTACTCGGCGTTTTGGTCCCTAAATATTGATGAACCTTTCGAGAAGGAATTGATGTTAAAGCATTTATTATGATTATTTATTTTTTGTTTTGAGGCACAAGGATTTTATTAGCTGGAAGTAACGAGGTATTAAAACCAAGGGGCAAAGGTAATGAAGTTGTTTTATGATAGTGAAGGTTTTGAGGGTTTCTTTTCTGTCCCCGCTTTGTTCTGAACTTAATTAAGATTTTATCTTTGATGCCATTTCTTTACGATCACCTTAAATAAACGTTATTATCTTGGTCCCTCGTGTTTTATGTTTAGAGTACAAAAAATTGGAGGGATCTTTCAGAATCTATGCTACTAAAAAAAGTTTAAATTACTTTTGCTATTGTAGTCATTCTAATCAGTTGCATAATCTCTGACTTGAGTTTTTATAACCAATTGCTTCTCTCTTTTGGATAAAAAGAAATTCAATTATTTATAGAGCGTGTTCCAGATTAACTAAAAAGTTATTACCCTTCGAAAACATTGTGTTCATCTTGGGAGGAAAAACCTTTTATAGCTATCTAACCACTGATACATTGGGTTGTATCGATTGGTACATTGCATAGCGGTTCTAAAGAATGCAGCTCTATAGAAACTAGGAGACTTTTAAGCATATACATAATTTTTTTTTATAAAGTAATAAATGATAATATAGAATGACCTTCTATGTTACAAGAATTCAATTTAACTGTTCCACAATATTTAATAAGAAATCAAACAACTTACTTTAAACCTTTCTTTACTAAATATTACTTGAAAGACCAACCATTAGTACAATTTATAAAAATAATCAATAATTTACCCCATAATGATATTTTTTTGACAGTTTTGTTAAGTTCAGGGGAGATATAATTAATGGTTCACTTTAATTTGTTATCAGCATTGTCTTTTTGTATTGATATGTCTATTCGCGTTCTTTTCTCTGTAAGTGCCTTATATGAATGTCTTTTAAAGTGTGTTTTCCATGGACATTCTGTCTATTTGGGATACTAAATAAATAAATAAGTAAATAAATTAACCGAAAATTGCCAGTTCTACAATTGAAAATTTTAAGTTTTTAGAGTAACATCACTTTATTTATATACTTCATTTTAATTATTTAAATATTATAGTGGTGAGTAAGGTCTTCATAAAATCGTTGGAATGCCAAGAAAGAGAAACGTTATTTCATAATAACGTTCATGTTAATTTCATATAAGATGTAAGAACTGCTAGGAAAGGCAATGGGGACATAAACTTACTAACTTAGTTTTCAATAATTGAATCCCTTATTTCAGAAACATGTCAAGCGCCACGTTCTTGTTTTGAGATAAACTGTATAGAAGCTCACTACATTTTTATGAAGGTGATTAGTATTTTTTTCTTAAGGTAGACCTCCTTTGGGTATTTTACAGACAAAAAGAATTTTTTAAATATTTTTATTCTTTGCATAAAAAAATATTGAAATTTTTGCATTTGACAGGTTTCTGCAATAAACTGAGTATTCAGGCCAATTTTCACAGTTTAACTCTAATTTTTTTAAGGATTTGGTAATAAAAGTGGGAGTATTAGTTGAAAATAGCATTTCCATATTAAATACTAACCCATAAAATTATTATAGAGTTTTTATTTTTTTTCTCTTTTGGTTATTAGATGTACAAATACTTATTTTTATAAATGATTTCAGCTCTAGACTCAAAAATAGTGGTCAGCCAATTCAAAATGTTAATATAGACATCTTCGAAGTCAATTAGATAGTTTCTTAGAAGTAACTTTGTGGACAGTAAAACGATTTTGCTTTAAAAGCCTACAAAATTAGTTAATTAGTTCAATATTATGATCTGGGGTATATGATTTGATGTTCACTTTCAATAAAGTGATTCATAGATCCAAAATATCAAACACATATATGTGATAAATGGCCACTAGCATGAAAATTTTAAATATACATCTACCAAAACGTCCTTCTTGAGACTCGTAAAAAAACTTTAAAAATATGGTTATTAATATGGCTTGATGGATCTAACCTCTAAAGAATGACTTTTTCAATCGCATATAGTTTTTGTATGCGATTAAATAACAAACTGCAGTCCCAAACAAGCGGTAGATGAGACGGCATGAACGAAATTCCCCGCAATTTAAGTGCAGAAACCAGTCAAGCGACGTCGTTTGACTTGTTTCTGCACTAAAGCTGAAATTTAACATGCTGGAAAACTATTTTAAAATCCCGTTATTTTTATTATTCTTACACTAAAATGTGCGTTTACCCCTACAGAATCATATGACACCAATAACTCATTTTTGAAAAAATTGGCGTTTGACACGTTTCTGAAATAAGTGATTCAATTAGAGGCTTTATGTAATAGCGTCTGCGTGTTGAAATAATTTTGGAGTCTTCTCTGACAGAGCAATTATTAAACTTTTGATTTACTACACTAAATAAAATATCCAGCACCCCCCTCTGCAAAACCATGATTATCTCAAAATATTTTTGGTAAAAATTTTGGTAGTTACAAAGTTCATGATACTTCTGCCATTTCAAGCAGCTCGTGTATGGGTTTAACCCTATCGTTCATTCATCTTTAATCTCTCACTCGTAGAATGATACATCGAAAATAATTGAACCAGTAAAAGTAAATCTAGTATCCATATTGTGTACTCTTCTGCAGTTCTGCATAGCTGGAACCTTTTAAATTAAATGTTCCAAAAAATGCTTTTCCGCACTGAAAACATTGTGTGTAATAAATAATTAACAAAAAAATATAATCCTGAAAATTTTATTCAACAAATATCATTCACCAACGGCATAAACATCTTTTAAACAAAGCTTATAGAATTAACCATACAAACATTAATTTCACACTTTTAGTGTAAAGGTGATAAGTGCATCATTCCACACACAAACATAAACCAGTGTAATGCACTTAATAAATACAACACACAACTTGTGCTTTTCCAGAACCATCACATCTTACTAAATTAATCATCAACTAGAGTGATTTTCCATAGGAAAGTCTTCAGTCGGGGTCAACCTGTGATTATAATCTTTAGTTCGTTCTTCCGTATCATGCGAGCACGTACTGTGGTGATGATGTCTATGCCTTATCAACGCCCATGCAATCAACAAGGCCGAGATGAACAACACTAACCCTGCCATGGTCACAATGAGAGAAAGGTACTCCATTCCCTTCGCTAGGGGGTGGCAGTTCGTAGGGGACTCGTCGAACCCCGAAGGACAGTGACTGACACCGTCACACCACAGGTGGGGACTGATGCAAGCTCCTATTTCAGGACATTCGAACACACAGTCAATGTTCCTCAAGGGACGTCCCGTGATGGCCCTGAAGAAAGGCTTCGTCACTTCCATCCAGTGAAAGGACAGTTTGATCCCTTTCCATTTTTGATTCCCGACTATCTCTATGAAAATGAAGTCTCTGTTAGTGTCTATGATGCTGTAGGTGTCGTTGTACCAGGACCGCGAGAAGACGTGGTACTCCTTCGAAGAGTCCTGGTGGGGGACGACGCAAGCTCTGGTGGTGGGTTGGGACAGGTGGGTGTCCAGGAACACCAGGACCAACAGCCCTTCTCGGCAAGAGTTCTGGTTGACCACCTCCGTTCCTTTGAACTGGAGGTAGAGGTATTTTTCAGTGAGGGCTTTGATCTGCCAGCGACAACGCAAAGGTCGCAGCATGTCTTCCCCACTCGTGAAGTTCGTCCTGCCTAGAGGGACGTGGAATTCTATTGTCCCTTCAGGGTTCTTACCCACCCTCCCACCATCGAACACGTGCGTGTCACAAAAAGTCGAGTTGAAGAACTCGAACTTAGCATCAAAGCCGAAAGTGTCGAAGTCCTCGAGAGCTGTCATTGAGTTCACGCTGAAGACCAGCTTCACGTTATTGACCAGCGAATCGAACACGAATTTCCTCGATTTGTCCGATAGCGTCACGTTGCACAGGCAGCCGATCGTCGACGAGTGGCTGTCCCAGTATTCGACGCCCCTCAGCCACGCCCCTCTCGACGACGTTTCATTGTTCTTCATCGACGACTTCACGCAAACGTGTCTCTGCGTGTGCACGTCGAATTTGGACTCGCACGTCGAACCGGAAGACTGCAACGTCAGTTTAACGTTCAGTATCGTTATCCTCACTCTTTCAGAAGGCAGCCCGACGAAGTGGAAGGAGCAGGAGAGGTTCTGCCTGCCTCCCCTCCCGTAGAAAAACACGTTTCTGGGGCTGGAGATGAACCCACCCTTTGCCGAACGACTGTCGAACCTCCTGTCGCACTCTGTCCTTCCTATGGCGACACCATCCTGCCTAGTGTCGACGAATTCGTACCTGGCCACGAAGCTGCTGTAGCTTAACATATCCACAGCGTCCAGCGTGGATAGAAAAGTGTGCTTCAGGGCAAATGTAGGCCCTGAAGAAAGGTAACTCTCTTCGGGAAACCTACAAGGCCTACCAGGAGTGTAGTTCGGGGGGTAGTCGGACGCGTGGGGACACATTCTCGGAATGTGCTCCTCCCCGCAATACTCCAACGGGAACGAGTCGAACCCGTCACTCAAGTCCAGCATGGACCACCTATCCCTACTGTCGAAGATCTCCAACTTGCTGAACTGACACTGGTCTTCCTCGTCGTCGACCACTCTCTGCTTGGACATGTACGACACGAAATACACCCACAAGCGGTCGTAACTCGACGCTCCGATGAACTTGTAGGTGCAGGACGAGTTCTCGGGCATGGTGTACTGGGGACTGGCGATGACGCCGACGCGCCGGTGTCGGTTGGCGTCGACGATATACGCACAGCGGCTGCGGTCTTTCTGCATGTAGGCTGCGGTCTCGGGCTCGAATCGGACTTCGACTTCGACCTCGACTCGAGCCGTCGCTAGGACCGCGTGCGGGGAGCTGTGCAGTTGCACCAGGAGTTCCGCGCCGCTGGACAGGACGCTGGGGAAGGGTCCGTCCCCGCAGAAGCGGGCTAGTAGCGGGGAGGTCGATGGGTCAGGGCCGTCGAAGACCCTCAGGGAATCGACGGAGGGGTCGCCGCAGTCAGGGAGGCCGGACGCCGCGGTGGAGGACGAGAGAGACCTGGAGGACTGTCCGCCGACGGAGACCTTGTAATCGTTGGGCTGGTGGAGGGCGATAGATGCCCGGCTGCCTGGAGGGACCTGGAAGAAACAGTGTCTAATGAGATAGTTTGAAAGGAATGGGATATACACTAATAGAACTTATATAAAGCAGTGTAGGGTAGGGTGTCTGGTGGTGTTTTAGACGGTCTGAAGATAGGCAGGATAGAATCATTGGTACCCAGAGTGTAGTCAAGTGATCTCAAGGGAAACGATTACATTCGTAAGGGCGTAAAGGAGAAATAGAAGTGAGCATTTCCTTTGAATCTAGTCCGAAAAAGAGTACCCGATATTATAGCAGGGCTTCTGGCGATGTGTTGGCGCATTATCGCTTCATTAGAAATTTCAAAACTACTACAGACAGAGCCGAGCGGCGTAAGCGAACAGACGCGAACGGCTGTAAACGGATTCGGCGCTCGCAGCGCGGTGCATGTGGAAATACTACTTTCCGAACGGTTTCAAGCAAACCACATTCGCAGCGAATGCTCGCGGCTCGTTGAAGAGCGCGTTCGCGGCTGTTTGCTTACGCCGCTCGGCACTAATTTATGTCCACCTACGGTTTCAAGAAAACCGCATTTATCAATAATCCTGTACTATCAATAGTCTATAACTTTTGTAGTTTTTTCCCACAATAAACATAACCCGGAAAATCCTCCGGATTTGAATTTTGTTATTTATGATGAATTAATTATTAATTTATTCTTTTTCTCAGTTTAACTCTTTCCATACGGGAACGGCAGCAACCGTACAGCAAATCCACCACCGTTCCTTCTCCAAACTCCTGGTCGGCCGGGCTTTTCTCGACCCCCCGGTTCAAACCCTCCTTCTTTTATTACCCTTTTTGTCGCGGTGGTCACTATCTCAGAACGGGATCACTTTTCCCCGTGGGGTGGGCCAGTTGGCTCTGTTTTGACTGTGGAGTGTTATTTATTCTTCTGATTCTATGTAATAAGAATTCTATAATAGTAAGGTGGGATCGTTTATGAAGATTTTAATTTCATAAAACTTAAGAAATTATAGTGATCTTATTTTATTGCAGGAAATTAGTTTATTTCAAAATACCACAAAAAAAGAAGAAATCAATAAAAACTCTAAGAATAAAATCAAAGCAATCGTTCAGCTCAGATTTTTAAATGGATAATAATACAACAAATTAAAATCGATTAAAATTATTTCTACTTGTTAAAAGAGTAAATGATTTTTATTAACAACAAACTACAATTGTTTTCACTTGGAATCATTACTAACCCAATTACCCATTACCTAAACAAAGTTTTGGGGACATAATTACATAAACTTTTGTTCTAAAATCATTTAAAACTTTCCTTACAGTTTTTAGTACTTTGTAAAGTATTTTTTTATCAGGTTTTTGAAAATCCGATTTTTTTAGATCTTAATAAAACTTTCTTTATCTCTTTTGGTTAATAGCTAATATATTCTATAAATATTCTACAAATATATTCGTATAGAGCATTTTCAATCACATGGCTTGGACCTAGCAACGGCCTTAGCAACAGAAGATGTTACAGTTTTTTGCCCTACAGAGGTTAACAGTTACAGAAAATGACTAGCCGAGGAATTCTTCTATTGGAGCATTTGCAATCACGTGATCCCATACCTAAAAACCGCCTTAGCAACAGATAAACAACGGCCTTAGCAACAGTTAAAAGCCCTACAGAAGGTACACAGTTAAAAGAAAATAACCGGTTGTGACGTCACCTGAAAACACTCTATTTATTATAAAAACTATTAAAAATAAAATTATATTTAATTTCTTAAAAACATTATTTACGAAATGTACTTTTAGAAAGCTCTAGTTTTTTTTTCAAACGCGTTATAATTTTATTTGTTTTAAATTGCCACAAACAAGTTATCATTCATCGTTTATATTCAGAAGTCCTTCTCGCTCGCTATTTGAACTTTCTTTCTGTAAATTTTAAAAATTTAAATTAATAAAATTTTAATTTAAAAAAAGATTTTTCAATCGCAAAATTTTTAGTACCTCAAAGCAATACAGAAATTTTTTTATATCATTTCAAATTCGTTGTCTTTCAAACTGTGATGATGTTAGTCGAAAAGTTCAAATTAGTCGAGTAAACTTGTAATTTCACATGAATTTTTCTAATTCCATAAGTAATATTAAATAAATTATAATTATCAATTTGCAAAGTAAAAGTGTGAACGTAAACGAAACTTGACAAAACCATGCGGCCGATCAAAACATAAACACCAGAAGCCCACACCGACCGCTGCCCACCCAAGCCGGAGGAGTCCAGATAAAAAAGTCATTAGGGGCGCCATAAATCCGGATTGGAGCGCCCGCTCAAAAGGGGGAACTGTTGGGCGGTGGGTCAGGTCTCCGGCCACTGCTTTCCCAACCGTTAAAATGCCGTTCCCGTATGATGCTCGAGAAGTGGTTTTCAGAGCCCCCGTATGGAAAGAGTTAATATTTATCGTTTTTTTTCTTCATAATGAAACGGAAAAAAAATTAATAAAAACAATTAAATATGATTAGGGATGATCTTGCGGAATGATAGAAACTTACAAATTATTGAAAAACCGGTGTTTTTGTTTCGGTAAAGTGGTTTCAACAAATGGGTTTAGTCGTTTAAAAGTAAATTTTCTTTGAAACTAAAACACCAGTATAAAACTTAGAAATGTGTTACATATTTAGCCATAATTTTATTAATTGAGGTATTGGGCGCTTTGAAATTTGGAGTTCATTCAAGAACATCGTGAGGAATTGCGATGAAGTTCGGATAAAAAGGAGGAAGCCCGTAGTTATAGACGAGCGACTATACAGGGTGAATTAGGAAAGAGTCCCTTTAACCTGAAAATACTCTCGAACAAAGAGTGCTGCAGTTATGAATGTGAGGTAACAGCAAGGTTAACAGTATAGTAAAGTAGTAAAGCAAATACGCCCGACATAATGCGAACGACGGCAGCGTCCCCAGTGGCGAAATAAGAAAGTTAAAAAAATTAATTAAAATAACTAAAAGAGACGGAACAAACACTTCAATGAGAAAATTGGGTACAATTCCGTTAGAGTCCCCGCTAATTATCGCCAATATCCAAATCACTAAATATATCCAAATATCAACAAATTTTTCCGACTTTTATTAATAAACTGAATAGTTATTGATATAATTAAACATTTTAATTCAGAAGTTTGAAATTATTTATGAATATTTCTACTTTTTGTTGTCTAAAAGAACCGGACAATATTTAGCGGGGACTCTAACGGAATTGAACCGAAAATTGTTGCCAATAGTATATAATAAAAAACACATAGAAAACAGTTATATTAGTCTTAGGGAAGAAAAATCGGGATGAAAAACCAAGAAAACTGCACGAAAGGTATGAATGAGTGATGTCCACTCTAATATACTATTAGATCTCTATGCTCTCAACATTTTTTTTCTATCTCTTTTAGTTTTTTAATTAATTTTTTAACTTTCTTATTTCGCCACTGGGGGCACTGCATTGTTGTTGTTTGCATTATGTCGGGTGTAGTCACTTAACTATACTGTTACCTCACTTGCATAGCTGTAGCTCTCTCTGTTCGAGAGTATTCTGGTTAAAGGGACTTTCCTACGCACCCTGTATATTACAACCAAAGTGAAATGCAACAGGCTCTATGCGCATGCGCTATACTGCTCAAAATGGACTATTAGGAATTTAGGAAACCTCTTTCAAACTTATATTAGTTAGTGAATCATGCAAGCGATGGTGGAAACTTTCCCAAGTATATAGCACAAAAGTGTCGATGGTAAACTTTCTACTGGTATCGGCCAACATTAAAACTGCCGTGGAATACCAGAAATTGTATTGTGGTATTGACCAGTATTTCTAAATATTGAGTAATTTTTAAAATTTACAAACAGTTTAAATACCCATCTTATGCATCATCTAAAAATATAATCTATTGTAATAAATTCATTTACCTAATATTAATGTAAAAATAGTATACTGGAAAGTTTCAGCCATTCGTAAAAAACAATTTGAAACCTTACATTTTTACACAATATTGTTCGATATTCTCTGATATTGTTCTACCTATATTATAAAAACAATATTTTTTTTTTATTTCCAATGGGTGGGTACTACTGGACATTATCCTTGACCACTGAATTGCCCAAAGAAGTACCTACTTAGCGTTACCCAGCGAGCACCTGTGGACCATAAAAACAATATTAGCTGATGAAAAACAATATTATCCGTTACATTGTTTCCCAGTGTTAGAGAAACTAAATTTTGTAAAAAATGTCAGAAAAAGAATTAGGAGTGTCTATGTTTTTTTACTACATATACTGGGGGTAAGAAATGACACTTTTAAATCTAAGTAATAGAGTGTTTTCAGGTGACGTCACGACCAGCTAATTTCTTTTAACTGTTAACCTTTGTAGGGCTTTTAACTGTTGCTAAGGCGGTTGCTAGGTAACGAGGTATATGTTGCTAAGGCGGTTTTTAAGTATAGGGTCACGTGATTGCAAATACTCCAATAGAAGAATTCCACGGCCAGTCATTTTCTGTAACTGTTAACCTCTGTAGGGCAAAAAACTGTAACATTTCTGTTGCTAAGGCCGTTGTTAGGTCCAAGCCATGTGATTGAAAATGCTCTATTGGCCAATTTGTTCAACCAATGTTAAGGGACCAATGTTTTGCAATTCCTAGGCGGAGGTCATTTTTGTTTCTATCATTTTCTGTCATTCTGTCAATATTGTTTTTACAATATTTCCCAATTAATATGTGCTACCTGGGTTTGATTCAGCTTATACACACTTTTGGTAAATGTTTCAAAGAAAAACAGAACTGTCTGCTTCTTATCACGCACAAATGTGCGGTATAAAAAGAGTAGAATTACCGGGAGTCGACTGTATTTCCAATAAATTACCTGCATCTGCCGAACTCTATAACTGCACGTCACATTCCTAGGGTACAGCCCAGGGAAGTTCGGACTCCTGATCCTGCACTTCTGCCTGTGGCAGTTCAGGAAGACCCGATCACAGAAGGTGCCCGGCACGGCACTCCCGAACTGGACATCGCTCCTCGCGCCCCCTCTGGGTCTGGTCAGGAACCGGAAGGTCAGGAAGAGGCTGAAAGGGGTGGAAGGGATGGAGGCTCGACCCGGGATGACCACCAGGAGGGAGGTGTTGCTGGATTTGGAGAAGTAGGTGGCGCTGCGCTCGGACAGTCGTCCGCAGAAGCTACCGAAGTGCGGATGCTCTGCTGGACCGTCTTGGGAGCTGAGTAGTTGGGGTTCGGAGATTTTCATGTAGCCTTTGGAGCAGGCGGAGTCTGGAGATCTGAGAAAGGAATTTATTGGAGTCAGCAAATTGAACATTCTGAGCTTATTAATTAAACTAGATTCATTGTGCTGTTTTACAATCCTACAATGAACATGCTCACCACTCAAATAAGTATTTTTTTTTTAATCTATATTTCAACTGAAACAGCTGCTTAATTTTGGTCGTCCATTCTGCTGTTAAATTATAACATCTGTTCCAAATGGAACTGATAAGTATAATTATATTAGACTGCAAGGTTACTTGACTCACAGGGTTTTTTTCTTGAGTGTGCTTTGCGCGGTAAGAGGTTCACCACGGAGCAGTGTTCCAAATAAGAAAACAATCTTCTGAGGGAGGGCTATTAGACTCCATAGTTTTGGTAAAACTCGGTGATCCCAACAAAACATAAAATTTAAGTACCCCAAGTTCCAAATTCTACCTTTGTAGCACAAGCTACATTTATTTTATTTTTTATACATGCGTATGGATTGATATTACAAATATATTTGGGTTCTGAAACTTTCCTTTAAAGAAAATTATGCTGTAGCCCTTGTAAGGTTGAGAGAAAAATTGTAAATTTTTTAGTATTTTAAGTCTAAGTCCTGAGTTTTGTGAAGAAGTGATACAAAAATCCTGTCTAAAAATTTAAAGGCTTAAGATTATTTTCTAAGAGTTTTATTAGTACTCTAGCTTTATTGAGCATTTTTCCAGGTTTTATGATTCATTAGAGAAGCACACAACTTTAAAAGTTTAAAATTTAATTGGAACAAATTAAAACGTGTCTATTTATTATGCATGGTAAATAATATTATCCGGATCACTTAATTTTAAGTTGGTTGAACCTTGAACCTTAAATCAACCTATTAAAACCTTTTCAGATGAAAGCTTATTCATGATAAAGCATAAAATTCATTTTGAAAAGCTTTTTCCTAATTATTTCAGTAAAAGGGTTTCCTGGTAATCTATCCAATTGAGTGTATACACCTCTAACCCAATAAAATACCCAATTACTCATTGAAAACTTTCAGACCGAAATTTTATTACCATTACATTATATTTTCAATAAAAAAAAAGACATTTTGATAAACGTATCCTTTCAACAAAATTTACGCAGCAGACCGTCAAGTCAAGTGTTAAACAATACAATAACCGATTCACTTAACCCAACGCACGCGGAAGCATTACCGAAATATATAGCCTCCATTTCTCAACCACTTTACCCTATAACCCTAAGTGTATCGGAAACACTTTTTGCAACATTTAAAACACAGCTATCCATTTCCCACCCTACAAAGCGCTAAACGAACCCCTCTGTGCCGAAAACCTGGCATCTTTCATTACTCTTTAGCACGTAACAAGTAATTACTACGCTTGCTCACTTAGCGCCGGCAGCTTTTTGCACATTAAGCCGAATCACAGCGTCAATTCATTAAAGCACGAACTCTTTTTAGCCCACCCCCTCCCAATAAAAGCCCCCATAAAAATCATCCCCGAGTTTCGGAGCCCATTAAGCCCCCACTCAGACGATAAACAGGGGCTTCGATCATTAATTTACATCCTTCCGCACCCCTCTCTTAAAGAGCACGCGATATTTTATTCTTTCATCCACTTTATTACATAAAACTGAGAGTGGAGAGTCTATAATTAAAACTTTATCATCTCTCTCTTTTAACGCCGGTAGTCGCAGATTAAAGACGACTTCGGGAGCACGAGTGGAGATGTTTCCTTGCTGCTGCCCTTTATAATCCCCTTATCCTCGAAGATTTCTGGAAAAATCGATGCCAGTCTTCATTTTCCGTGTCTTGAATAATATTTCCTTCGGAGTTCGATTTTTTTTTTGTGTGCGATATTATTGTTGTTGCCAGATTTTTTATCGTTATTGTTATTATTTTTAGCAGACGACGATGAAAAAGCCTCGTTTTGAAATTTTTGATTCTTGATTAAATCGGAAGAGTACTTTTTTAGTTTTACTTTCCCTAAAAAAATCTTTTTTTTTGCCATTCATGACCGTATCCTGCTTGAACTAATGAGAGCTCGTTAGGCTTAGAGAACGCCATTGCTAAAATGTAATAATAAAGAAATCCCTTATGGCAACAGCATGATGAAATATGTCCTTAGCTCGCATTTAATCCTTTTATGCTCCCTCGTTTCCCCTCGGGTCTTTACATTTAAGAAAATTCGAACTTCCCTCAAGTTCTTTTCAAGAAATTCTTAATGAAATGAAGATTCATTTTGACATTTTATCCCATTAGCATTTAACTAGCTCCATTGCTCATCTGGATGAAGGATCTTAACTCGAAAATTCTTTTGAAGACATTTTGAGTTTTGAAAATAGCTCTCCGTAAACAGGACTCTGTGATGATGAGATAAGTGAATGATCGTTTAGGTACTTCCCTTTGATCGAAACGAACTTGGAGATATTTTAGGAAGTTAAAGAGCTTTTTCTTCATATAAAATTGAGCTTCCCCGAAAATTAAAACGCTTAGGTGTGTTTGCATGTAGGTTAAATTCACGTGAGAGCAATCAGTTCATTGGGATATTAAGTACTTGGATCTATCATCTGTCTTTTAAGTTGTAAAGCAGTGATTTTCCACTTTTTCATACTCAAGGACGGACCACTATCAAACTGTACATATTAAATATTAAAGTTTCGAGGGGGGTTAAGGGGTCCTTCCCCAGAAAATTTTTACAATTTTTACGCTCAAAAGTATTGTTTTGATTCATTTTGAGATGGATCGTCGGATGTGACGTCACAATTTAAAAGAGGTGTAGTTCTTTTGTCATTTTTATCAACTACAGGCAAGGAATCTTTCAGAGTGCAGAATGTGGGAGGACTTATTAAAACATCCTGTATAATGTTTTATTGTTACCAAATCAAAACAAAAGGGGATAAATGTCTCCTTAAAGATGTAACATCAGAGAAGGCAATGTCACAAAAATCCAATCGTCCTTAGCTCTTTTCTCATAGCGTCACACATATACAAGACCCTTCTCAATAAGATTTGTGAATGGTCCCTATCCTATAGTGTTCAATGTGTAAGTACTAAATACACCATCTAAAAATTGGAAGTCACAGACATCATGTTAAGGATATATTTCTCGATATCATCATGTTTGAATGATATATAGGTACAGTATGAAAAATGATTATTAATGTTTTTCTTTAGTGCAATTAATGAAATCTGCGAAAAGTCGACATTTTCAAATTGTTTCAAGCATCTTATTTAAATTGTTGTAAAACTCAGGGACGAATTTTGTAATTTGTAAAGCTGTTTTACTATTTATTCAAACAGGTCTTCTCATATGTCTAAGGTTTCTTTTTTTTATCATTAATCTAATCATACATAATTTTGAGGAAATTTTACTCACCACTCTAAAAATGTAAAATTAAATATAAGTAAATTAAAGTCGTAAATTTTAAATCTGGATCTCATCAACATCGCAATTCAAAAATAATCAATGTAGCTGAGACACGCTACAAAGTTATGTAATACTAAATACCTTAGCATGACTATTTTGTGACAAAATGTGCGTGGTTAGCAGTGAAACCAGGTAGTACAAATTTCGGCCAATTGGAAAGGCTGATTTAACTTTTCATGTTGAACCTGAGACGGGATTCAAAGAATTTTTAAAAAGACTGAATTCCTTCCCCAGGACTGATGAGTGGCACCCATGGTAGTAAGTTAACTTCATTCAAATAAAAGAATTTTATCAATTAATGGAATCATTTTATTTCATCACACACGCCACATAAACCGACACAAAGATTAGCTGCTTTACAATATAAATAATCTTCCATTAATTCCCGCGTCTTTAAAGACTTCTTAAAATAACCAGGTTTTAATCCCATCAAGTCAACAGAATAAATCAACATCCGCATTTGGCGTTTTGCGAATAGTCTTGTAATAACATTGCAACCATACTGATTATCCATTAAACTCACATTTTAAAGCGATTCCTTTTCTTTCCACACCAAATCCCATTAGAAAATCTCGAACTATTAACAAGCGTATAACGCCCCTCTGAGCAAATCTTCTAATCACTAGTCTTTAGAACCCCTCTTTCTCCCCAATTATCTCTTTATAAAGAGCTTTCGTCTTCGCATTAGAGGTGGTTTCAACAATTCCTAAATATAAACTCTTTCAACATGAATAATTCAGCCACGGTAAGAATTGAGCTGCTCAGAATATCAGTGGAATGAGTCCAGATTTATAAAATTTTCAATAAATGTGTGGATATGTTTTTTTTATTTATACTAGATCCCAGGGTTTGAAATTGATAATCATGGAAACTAAAAAGAAAAATAATATCCGGTGGAAATTGTTATTTGCAACTTTTAAAAATTTGGAGACTTTTTTTTTATCAAGTAGGGTTAAGTGGGGGTAAAAGGTCGAACTTTCAAGGTTTTTCATAATTAAAAAAAAAGGAATGCTTAATTTAATAAATTTATGCTTTTCGTATAATTCTTGGTTAGTTGGCTAAATGTTTTCCAATATAAGATCAGAATAATATCCTAAGAGAAAACTATTTTTTCTGAACTTCTTATCCACGTATTAGGGGAAAAGTTTAAGCTGAAAAAAAATCCCAGTTCCAAATGAAAACCATGGAAGAATTTATGAAACATTTTGCTATGAAAGAAATAGAGGATCTCCCCTCCCCCCACACTAAAAAAAAAAAAACAGTTCTGCTCCAACAACCAGGAATCCGGTTCTCCCAATCGAACCGTCCTATTGATATAGGACTGAACGAACTCTCCGAACTTTGGCAACTAAACCACTATCAACCGAACTCGGTTCGGTTGGTTGAAGACTACCATTTTAACTTTGTCCCTCTAGTTCAGAGGTTCTTAAACTGTGAGTCACCAATCAAATTTTGGTGGGTAGCGACAAGATTGTGAATTTTTCTTAATATGAGTACTACCTTTCAATAAATTTTACGAACATGTTACTGTATTTTGAAATAATACCCTACTCGGTGTAGAACGCAAAGAACAATCGAAGTAAAATACACATCTGTGTCACTTTAATGTGCTGATAATCCAAAATTTATCGGTTATTGAAATACGATTAGGAAAACAAATCAGTGTTATTAAACGTAGAGCCCCCTCCCCCGAAGAGGAGCAATTCAAATTTTAAGTATTTTCTTAGGTAATGTTGTAACTGCAATTTATCCCAGATTACTAGAAAACGAGTTGAAAGTTGAAACCTTGTTTTTAAGGGTCAAATTTTAAAAATCTCTCCGTGGGAGGTTCCCCCCGAGATATTTCCCTCACCCCTTTTTATTGTAGAGCTCATTGTTCTCCTTTCCACAATTTGATGCGCTCTGTTTCATATAACTACTTTTAATTTTCTTAAAAGTTAATTAAAGCTATTTCAAAACATTTCTCCACATTTTAGTGCTGAAGCAATTAAACAATTGCAATAACTATATATAACGTGCTTTTAAAGTTTGAAAGCAACATTAAGCTATACGTAAACGACGATGTTTTTTTGCAAAGAGAAAAAAGTTTTAAAAAAATATGTTTGCCTGTAAAATATCCAAAATAAGGTCTACTTCAAGAAAAAATTGCTAAACACTTTATAAAAATGTAGTGAGTTGGTAACTAAATAGTTTTTATCAAGACAAGAAAATTGGTGTTTGGCATGTTTTTGAAACAAACTATTCAATATTGAACCAGGGTTGTTTTTCACAAAAATGGAATTAGTACTTTTTTGTGCACCTTATTACAAATTTGTCTACGAATAGGGAAGAACGGGATAGCTTACAACAATTCCGTTTCTTTAAAAAAAAAATCGTTTTTTCGTAACAGTCACACTTTTTTTACGTCCAGCTGATGTTAAGAGATGTTTCTTGTGAAACAACACCTGCCCATTTACTAATTATCATTTCTCGGTGTAGGGTTTTTTTTAGTAATTCACTATAGCTCTTTTTTATGCCTCAAAAGTAAGATACATTTAAAAAAATTAGATTAGGCAAATTTTAATTGTTTTGATGGAAGTGCTTTTTGTATAGTTTATAAAATAGACCTTTCTGATTCTAAATAAACCATTTTTAGGCTGGAATTCTTATTTTGAAATGTAAGATGAGTTTTTATGTCAAAATACTAAGGAAGAGGTAGCTCTCAACAATGCAAAAATAAGAAGTTTTACAGTGTAAAATTTACACCCATTACACGGTAACAACAATTTTATTAATTTAGTAAATATTAGCATCAATTTAAATAAAACTATTTATGATATACCTTTGCGATTAATAACTAGCAAAATTTGTAAAAAAAAGTTATTAAGATTAAGAAAACAAAATTTATGGAAAATTCTGAAGAAAAAACAGTTGAAGTAATAATAAATATTCAGGATACAACTTATAGGAACTTTTAAAGGGACTACATAAAAAACCCACTTAGATGTTTGGAAAAAGTCATAATTTACCTAAAACAACAGAAATACTCTAAAATTTGGAAAAGCTTTTAGTTTTTTTTACTTTAAATTTATGAAATATCTTTATTACAATGTATATTTCAATAAAACAAAATTTGAGTCAACTGAAGCTCTTGAAATTAACCCCTATTTGAAAGCTGACCCACCGGGTGGCTTTCAACAAAAGAGAAGCTATTGCAAATGCAATTCTGGACACTTTAATATTTTTAAATAATTTTTTAAGCATTTACTTACATGCTTGGGCACAAAACATCAAAACTGCAATCAGTTGAAAGGTAACTACCGTATCCGGGTAAGGGCAATGTTCCTCAATTCTTTATTGAACGTCTTGACTTCCGTTGTGGAAAGCCAATTTAAAATTAAAAAATCAAAAACATTTCTCTATGAACACATAAATAAAATATTTATATATTAATATAATTTTTTTTTCTTTTTGACTGGTGAGATATATAATTTCGGACTCTTGTCGCTAATTTCACAAGATCTTGCTCCTCTTTCCGCCGTATTCACCGGTAACTTGACCGGTGGTTAAACGGTAGTCAAACTTCTGATTGGTAGTTAAAGATGGAAAACTAGTTCTCCGCCAATCAGAGGTTTGAATCCTGGTTAACCACCGGTCAAGTTACCGGTAAATACTGCTGTTTGAAATTTTCCCCTCTCCAGTCTTTGAGTTCGCTTCAGGGCGTTTTCTTCAGAATACCTACCACTTCAAGTAATGGGGTATTGACATCCATAACATAAATAATAACATTGATTGCCCTTCAATATTGGAAGAACTAAATTTTCATGTATACCACAATACACTACCAGAAATAAGATTATTTTTAAAGTGCAATCCAGTGATAAAAATTACATTTTAAATCAATCAATATGTCAATTTTCTAAAATTGTAAACAACATGCCATTACATAGTGATTTATTTTTTGATTCTTTTAATAATTTAAATAATGATTTTATGTCCTGTGTTAATCGTGTTTTTCAATGTGTGCTGTTACTCTTTTATTATGTACTTTTATTATTTTATCTTGTACTCGTTTATTCTGACATGTAATTGGATATGTGTCTGTTTGGCAGTAAATAAAATAAAATAAAATAAAAATAATAGTATTTATCTTTTTCATTTGGAACTATCCTCCTGTGGGGCTGGGCACACAGGGGAATGTTCCAACGACTGAGTAGTGAGCATCAGTGTCTCAATTCATTTTTGGACTCTTCGGAGGAACACCAACTTCTTGTCTACGCTATGAATATTCAGGAAAAAAGCCAGGAAAATTCCTTGTGTGAAAGAGAGTGAGACTGTCTCACACAGAGTCTCTCTACCAAATCAGTACTTGTTTCATTTCAAAGTACAAAAGGCGGATATTATGTTAGCTGTTATTTCCTTTTTTTATTCATCCAACAATAAGATTTTTAAAATTGTAGATTAAGATAAAATTAGCGGATGATTGACGATAGAGCACTCGCACATGATGTCACTGGAGAAAAAAAACAACGTTGCTAAAGCCGTTGTTAGGCCGAGTCATGTGATTGAAAATGCTCAATTGGAATTCCCGCATCAATTTAGGAAATTTCAAAACCTTCAGCATGTTTTTAGAAGTGCATTTATTATAATCGCTAAAAAAGTTAGCGCGTCTGCAAAGTGGAGCTCATGAGGAAAAGTACTACAGGAACTTGTCTACTGTACTTCGCAGAAACCAAAATTTTTCATAGCATCCAGATCCAACAAAGCTCAACATAAACATAAAAATATCCATTAATGCAATAAATGAATATTTTAAAACATTGAGGGAAGGAGAAAATGGGTAAACACAAAGCTTGTTGGGTTGCTAGGAAGAGTTATGGTACGCAAATCGTGATAAAAAGGCCCTATGTATACATGGGTTTAACAAAATAATCATATTTTTAAATTGAGGTTCTTCATTTCACTCGAAATTCAAACACCGCAATGGGAACTACTTTGCTTATAGTGACGTCATAGGGTCAACTAACTTTGCTGTCTAGTATAGAATAATTATGTACTTTTTTCAGGGTCAAAACGGAAGTTAAAAAAATTAACAAACACTTATTTTTAGTCAATATTTATACCCAATTTGATTAATTTGACTATTAAAGTGGTGACTGAGCTCGTATAGTATTTTACATGTATTATTTTACATAAATTTTTCTTTCCTCACATTCTACGCAACAATGCTGTGCGGATTTCTCCACTCAATTTTGTGGGTGACGGTAACTCATAAACGCTGAAAAAACATTTTGTGCCAAATCTGTGTGGGTATCCTTTAGATTTGCACTTCTTCTTTTTCAAAGTTTTGTTTTTCTGTCAAAGTTTTTATAGGTGCGGTCAGACTATAATACATAAACGGTAAACTTTCGAGGGGGTTTGGGGGTCTTACTCCATATAAATATTGGGGATTTGACTTAAAAGTAGAGTTTTAAATAATTTCGAGACCCTTTGGGTTACACCATGGGTGACCAACCTTTTTGGAAAAAGTACTACTATTTGGGAAACAAAGTTTAGGCGTGCCACTTTCACTTTTTCCCCATCAATACAAAAGATATAAAAAGTGAAAAACATTATTCATAGATGTAAGTCTGAGTAGTGGAGATATAAAAATTTATAAAGGTTCCCCAAATTTCCCCCAAAATTTTCAGGAATCCTCCTTTAAGATATGAACGTAACGTATTTGGAATCACTATGTAAATTGAAAATAATCAGAATCAATTTTCAGAAAAGTATCAAAACCCTAAAATTAATACTCATGCAACACAGTGAAAGAAGAATATTGCAATTTTTTAATTTATTCAACAAAGTTTGCTCTAAAATTAATTAACAAACTCCAAAGGTGGGGTGGTTAGGCCTACAGTGATTCAGGCCTCTAAAAAGAGATTTGGGTCTCAAAAGCTATATTCTAACGATATTTAACCAAAATCATTAATGAAATCGTAAAAAAAAATTTTAAGAACTGAGTGAAGATTAGATGAACGGAGCTTTGAAACCTCATTGATGCCCTTTAGCAACTTTATACTAAGAAAAAAAAATCACGTTTGGTCAAAAATTGAATCCTCGACTTACTTGATAGGTTCAAACCTCCCTATCTGGAATGAGAGGAACGAGAGCTCGACTGCTTCCCCGAAATCTCCTCCCATGGCCACAAAGGTCACTCTGCAGACAAAGGGCAGGAACCGCTGGAATGGGCCCGTCACTCGTATTGGGTACTTCACTCCTGCTCTTCCCGAGTATGTCTTGTTGCAGTCTGAAAGATTAGGTAACATGCTATTACTTGTACTGTTAATATAATGTTAATGTAAATACTCACCACTAAATAAAATAATAATATATTTTTATATTATATGCATTATGAAATAGTAATTGGAAATGGAGGATTCGATATACTGAGTTCTGAGCTAGCATTCGTTGCGTACGGTTGTGTTTTTCAGTTCTTGTGTTAAGCCTATTTAGGCCTATCTTTATATCTTCTCCGTTCAACTTCCGTTTTGACCGGTTTGTTTCGTCTTGCGTTGACGATTGAATCTTCGGGTTCTTCACGCCATCTATGGCGACCCCGCCATTGAGTGCTTCTTCGGGTGTTGTCCTGGCCCCGGCCACTTTGATTATCCCGCAACAGCCACCTGCAATGGATACTTCGACACCATTCGAAGAGTCCCTTCCGATGCCATCAGCCTCCCTCTACCCTGACCTAGGTGAGTGCGATCTCAATGAATCTCTAATTGGTTACAATAAATCGATGTTAGTCAAATTTGTCAAAGCTTGTTCATTAAAAGACTGTTCCTTACTTGCAAAAGCCCGCGACAATGTTAACCTGCTTCTTGCCGCACTAACGGAAAAAATCACGTCCAACACGTTGCCAAATGAGATAAAACCCGACCTCATGAGTGATCTTCTGCAAGCTACTACTGAGTTAAGTAATAGAATGGTTGAAGTAGTAATGGGATCTGACCTCGGTAAAATCGCGAAATATGTATCAAAGCATCACAATGAAGGTATTCCACGCAGCCAAGCATCCGGCTCCCCTAACACTGGTAATACTGAGGACAACATGGAGTTTAAAGTGCAGAAGGGTAGCCGCAAACGCCAGCGCGACCAAAGAGCGATGACCGAAATTACGACGGTAGCTAATAAATATCAATGTTTAAGTATCAACGAACAAGATGGAATGCAAATTCAAAACGAAACTAATGATGATATGGAGGCTACGAACGGCGAAGAGGCCCCGCCCCCTGTCAAAAAGGGCCCTCCCATAATTATTGCAAATGCGAGAAATCCTAAGCAACTTCTGCAAGAACTTTCGACAGTAGTAGGACAGCCAATTTATGGCATTATGCAAAGAAAAGACCTCAAAATCACCCCACCAACTCCTGAAGCCCATCGATTACTGAAAAAGCATCTTGCAGATCAAAAGATTCAAAGCCACTCTTTCCCACTTAATGAGGAGAAGCAACTCAAAGTAGTTATCAAAGGGCTGGACGTTGACTACCCCATCGAGGAGTTGCAACAGGAACTTCTTGAGATCGGTTTTCCTGCGGAAAACATATCCCAAATGCCCGACAGGAAATTTGATGAAAATGCACAAAAGAAAAAATACCTCCCTATCTTCATAGTTCACATGAAAAAATCACCTGAAACAAAAGAAATTTTTAACGTAACAGCCATATCCCACATCAGAGTCAAAATTGAACCGCTACGCCGTCGGAATATCGCGGCACAATGTTTCCGCTGTCAATTATTTAATCACTCCTCTCTTTTCTGTACTCGAGATCCAGTTTGCGTGAAATGCGCGGGATCTCACTTTTCTTACGAGTGCAAAAAGACCAGACAGACCACTCCCAAATGTGCGAATTGCAAAGGCGAGCATACTGCAAACTTCTCGGGCTGTCCCAAGAACCCTTTTAATCAGCCTCCTTCCCAACCACCTAAAGTCAATTTCTGGACCGACAGAGAAGCGAAACGCACAGCACAGATCAATAACCCCGCCCCTCCGCAAACACAGAGCCCGCCCCCAACCAATCAGAAAACTCCAGATCCCGCATCTTCAACCAACCAATTCAATACAACTTTCCTCGACAGTAATTTCTCCACCAAAATTCAAGACACTATTGAAATAGCCAAGAATATTTTCCAAACATGGAGCTCAGAAGTATCAATAATTATTAAATTCGGATCTACTATCCAAGCCATTCAAAATATACTTAACATCTGGAAATAAATGTCTCGACGCCCACAAAGAAACTCACTTTGCATCATCTCTTGGAATGCTAACAGCATCAGAGGGAAAATTCAAGAATTCCGGCTCTTTGTCACAGAACACAAACCAGACATAATTTTAATACAAGAATCTCACTTGCGTCCCAGTGATGGCCTTACCATTCAAAATTACATCATCCATCGTACTGATCGTCTTACTCACCGAGGTGGCGGCACAGCTATAGGAGTCAAGATTGGTCTGCAGCATCACCTTCTACATCTACACACCACCACCTTGGAACACACAACAATAGCCCTAAAAACCAGAAATGATAAGCACTACACCATCTCTTCAATCTATAAACCACCATTAAATAAATTAGATCTAAACGACATCATAAATTTAACTCAACTAAACGAACATTTTCTGTTATTTGGAGACTTCAACTGTAAACACCGTTCCTGGAATAATCCCATCAACAACACCGACGGCAATCAACTGTACCAATTTTGCACTAACCACTCGTACGAAATAATTGCACCACCAACTCACACTTATCACGGCGCATTTAGATCCTCAACACTTGACATCGGCATTTCATCTCACCTGCTTCCGTCCAAGATCCAAAGTTTTGCAGCTCTCACTAGCGACCACAACCCAATAGCAATGACCATACATGATTCTACACTAATTTCTCCTGATGAACGTAATATAAGAATAACAAATTGGCAAAGATTCCACGACATTCTCGCAGTCACTGTTCCCGGAAATCCTTCAACTAATTCTACAGTCGACATTGATGACACTATTGAAGCTCTCACTGACTCCATTTGCGCTGCTCGCGAGTCGGCTAGTCGTTACAGGCAAATCTATCACCCTCAAAGAAGTATTCCACCAGACATAGTTTCTCTCATCCGCTACAAAAATACCATCAGAAAAAACTGGCAACAAACCCGATTCCAACCATTTAAAACTCGCCTCAACAAGCTACAAAGGGAAATAAAAAAGAAGCTGCAAACCTTTAGTAACCAAAGCTGGAACAAATTTTTAAGCCAACTAAACACAGAAGATGGGTCCTTATTCAAAATAAATAATAGCTTAGTCAACAAATTCCAACCTACTCCGCCTCTCATCCATCCAGATAACAATAACATCATAGCCAACACGGACGAAGAAAAAGCGGATCTTTTTGGCTCTACATTAGCAGCGACGTTTAGAACCAACACCCACCTTTCCAATCCGTTAAATGATATCAACGTATATGGTACTAAACATGCCTTTTTAAGCTGTACCCCTCCCTCTCCAGCACCTTTCTTCATTTCACCTTTCGACATCGCCAATATCATAAAACTAAGTAAATCAAAGAAAGCCCCAGGCCCTGATACCATAACCAACCAAGCTCTGAAGCAAGTCCCTATTAACGTCATAACTAATCTCACCAAAATTATAAACGCCTGCCTACAAAAGAACTACTTTCCGACTGACTGGAAGAAAGCTATTGTAATCATGATACCTAAGCCCGGACAAAAGAAAAATGAACCAAAAAATTACAGGCCAATTTCACTTCTAAACGTCTTCTCAAAAATCTATGAAAAAGTCCTACTACGGAAAATTAACCTGCACTGCCAAGAAAACAACGTCATCCCTCCGGAGCAATTTGGTTTCCGCTCCAAGCACTCGACGGTTCACCAACTGCTCCGTATAACAAACGCTATTACTGATGGTTTTAATCACTCACGTAATACCGGAGCTGTTTTTCTGGACGTAGCCAAAGCGTTCGATCGAGTGTGGCATGACGGCCTCATTTTCAAACTCATAGCAGCCAAATTCCCTCCATATCTAACCAAAATAATTCACTCCTTTCTACAAACAAGATCTTTCCAAGTAAAAGTAGGCAAGTCTCTTTCATCACCATTTCCCATTCAGGCAGGTACACCCCAAGGAGCCATTCTTTCACCAATTCTTTACAATATTTACACCCACGACATTCCTAAAACTCCCAAGACATATCTACATATCTTCGCTGATGATACAGCCATCATTTCACAAGCCTACAAAAACGTCTCCATCCGAAAGAATCTAAATGAAGCCCTCCAAAGAATTGAATCCTGGTGCAGAGCGTGGAAAATTGAAATCAATACTAAAAAGACCCAGGCCATCATCTTTTTCAAGAAGAAAAGACGTAAAATCCCAAAACAACTTCAACTATTTCAAGACAACATTAAATGGACTAACACAATTAAATACCTCGGAGTGCATCTGGACAATAAGCTGCTTTACAAAACTCACATCAACGAAACAATCAAAAAGTACCAAAAGAAGATTCATATGATGTACCCCCTCTTACGCGGAAATTCTGGTTTATCTCTAAAAAACAAAGTCTTGCTATTTAAATCTATCCTCCGTCCTCTCATTACCTACGCTGCCCCCATTTGGGCCACATCAGCAAAAGCCAACATAAAACGCCTCATCATACTACAAAACAAAGTCCTACGTTGCATTACCAACGCTCCTTGGTATGTGTCAAACAAGCTTATTTTCGATTCCTACATGAAGAACGCAACAGTGTACCGATCGACCAATAGGAGTGTGCTTTAGCTCCTCCTCCTTCAAAAAAAAGAGACCACAAACCACAACAAGAACACGCTTTTGGTTTATGCTTTTTTGTTTGTTCAAATACCTATTTTTTTTGTTATTATGATGGAGAATGAAATGGAGTTCTCTTCAGATACAAATTTCATTGAAAAAAGAAGATTTGGTAAAAGTAAGACTTAAAGTTAAAGATAAATATGAATTTATGGTGTGGCTAAAGGTATTATGATGATTACTTCTGAAGTTTTTATCATTCATTTTTAAAGTGAATTCATCATTTGAGCAGATTGAGATAATTCAGAGTAGGGTTTTTTTTGCGATTTTTTAAATAAGTTATTACACAAAATTTTTCCTAATTTAAAAATAAGATAATATTTTTTCCTATACATGCTTGTCTCTGCATTTAGAGATGCTCAGCTAGGCATGTAGGAAGCAAATTAGATGTAAATTAAAAGAAATCATGAACATATTTTAAATATAGGGGAGAGATGGGTACCTGAAACATATTTTAGTAAATTATTTTTCTATTCAATGATATTACTTATTCAAACACACCTAATGTATATATTAAATAAAACTAATTCAAATAAGTTCCTGACTTTCATGAAATGTTCCTGTTCAAGTGACTGATTAGTTGATTGTTTGGCAAGTTTTATTTCTTATCAACATTTTGGTAAGGGATTTAATATTGATTTGATACTTAAACAAATCTTAATTGTAAAGCTAACATCACAGATTTTTCTTTGTGTTACATATAGTTATGTTTTAAAAGTCGCATGTAGACTAATAGTACAATGTGTATTTAGAAAAAAAGTTTCATTTAATGCTCATTTATATAATACTTATGAAGTCTAGTTTTCTCTTAAAAATTGCTAATTTATAAAGGAAAGTATGTGTCAAGATTTACATTAGTTGTCTGATATTATAAGCACTTCATTATTTATATTGTACCTACAAACATTATAAAGTTAATTTTCACTTAAAATGATTGTTCTTTTGAAAATTGGTCACACTGAAGTTGTGGGATGAGCGTTATTAAGCATTTTGCCTCAATAAAATTATTAAAATTAATCATTACTTGGCTACTTTCTCTTTCAGTTTATTCGGTTCAATTCCCTTAACGTTCCCGCTGAATATTGCAAAGCTTTTTTGTATGCTATACATACAGATATCAAAAAATTATACTGATTTTTATTGATAAACAGAATAGTTTATTGATTTCACTAAACATTTTAACCTATGAGTTTGAAATTAGTAATATTTCAACTTTTTGGTGCTCAAAAGAACATTACAGTATTTAGTAGGGTCGTAAATGGAATTGAATCCCGTTTATTCATATCTAACTCTCAAATTCTTATCTTTGCATGAATATATAACTAAGAAACTAACATGGCATTAATTAAAAATAAATGAAGCACAAATGTCCACGGTATCTTAAGAAGGATCTTTATTAAATTAACAAGTCATGTTTTTTACCCATAAGCCCAATAATTCATAAAATTAAAAACAATCAAGACATCTCAAGTTTTATAAAATGTAGGGTTAGACTTCAGTATGTCCTGCCAAATATTGCCAAGCTGTTTTAAAATTTAAGTATTAGAAAGATCTCAATTCAAAGCTAATCAATTAAAATATCTACAATTATATCAATGAAAGTCAAAAAAGGTAGAAACATTCGAATATTTTTCATCTAAAATGACTAAGCAATATTAAACAGGACAGTCTACATAATAAATATAGGGAATGATGAAGTTTGCAGAGTTATTGGTACTTTAAAATAAGCCAGACACAAATCTAGATCACTGGATTTATTGATAATCTTTCACTGTTAATGTTAAAACATAAAACAGTTAAAAGCTTCCTGCTAGTTAAGATATTTACATTTATATCATCATATAAAATACTTACAGTTAATAACTTTCAGCAGAAAACAAAGTTTTAGTTCCCATTTTCTATTTAAACATTTTAATCACAAAAAACACAGTTTATTGTTTACAACTTTACATATCGTCTATAAGAACTGCAGTAAACCTTTAGAGAGAATTCTCGCATCAGTAATTTATTCAACTAAGATGTAATTAACACCCGTAGTCTTTACTGCGACAATCCCTGAGCTGCATATTAACATTAATATATTATTTTGAGTATACTTTTTACTGTTTATAGCGCTCAATAGTGTGATCCACAATGTAAACAAAAGTCTCGACTTCGAATAGACTCGTTTCCTCGCGGCGGCTTTGCCCTGTAGATGTAGTGAAGGGAGGAGCTAAAACGAGTAAACAAGCAATCCTATTGGTCGATCGGTACACTGCTGCGTTCTTCATGTAGGAATCGAAAATAAGCGTCAAACAAAGACCTCCATCAAGATCTCAAAATTGAAGCGCTCACAAAATTTATCGGAAAAACAGCCAAGAACTTCTTCCTATCAATAGAGAATCACCCCAACTCCTTAATCAGCGTACAAACCATCTTTTCGGACTCAAATCCTGTCAACAAATATCCTTTTTCCACTACTGCAATTTCTCAACGATTCCAGCCTCCGTGATCCCCATTGCTCCGCCCACTAGCTCCATGGCTCAAGTGGAGCACCAATCAGAAAGCTGTATTTCACAACAGACATCCAATCGACTCTTTCCCTGTCCAAAGTGCATTTTGAACTCATACCATACATTTTTCCTGCAAATTCATGAAATTTAATTAATTTAGTACTAATGTTCGCTCTATTTTTCTGTCACATTGTATTGCTGTCTGTATGTATCACTGTATTGCTGTCACAAATCGTGCCCAAATTCCTACTCTCGAGCTACTCTCGAGTAATTTGTTGGTCCTCGACCTTTTTCTTTTCTTCCGTGTGTTCTCGTCCCCCCCCCTCTACCCTCTTTTCTTCTTTATTGGCATCATGGCCACACTATTCATGTTTTGTACCACTCATGTCCCCTATTTCCTGCGGTTCAAAAGCGCCTAACGGCGCTGTCGGGCCACAAAATTGATGATGATGATGATGATAGTAATTGGAAGGCGAGAAATATCTTTAATTTCCACAGTTTCAAAAATGTAGGCTGAAAGATTGCTGTATGTATGAGAGTGAGAGTGCATAGTGTAGTGTGGTTTATGTTGCACGCTCGGGGTGGATTATAATGGATTTTTACAACTGAAAAAGTATGTAGCTTCAGGCGCAAAACTATAACTAATCGTACAACATTTTGTGACTTCATACCTAGATAAAACTATATCAAAAATTTCATTGAAAGTATATTGCAGAAGTTGAGGTGTTCATAGCATACATAATTTAATGCTAATAATATAATTTTTAAGTATCTCTATCAATCCTTATTTTTTCCTGATTCAAACAACGGATTGTAATTATTAGTGAGCAGCGGGCTCCCGCTTGTACTATAACTTAGGATGCAAAAGAGAAACATGCAGCCTATTTTTTATTCCTCTTTAATTATTACATAAAATCAAAGGATATTAAACAGCCTTTATATAGAAAAGTGACGAGTGGTCTTCTCCACTCTTATCAAAAGAAATTTAGATAAAAAAGCCAAAGTTAATCTTTGATTTAACAGATTCTTTAGAACTTAAATTTACCTTTACAGAAGGAAATTTATTTTAAATCAAACAGAACGATTGAAATGCACTACACAAATGAAGTTTGAATAGAAAAAAAGAAAACACCTCTTGTTTTTCTACCTTATATCTTACTCAAAACACCCACGTATTAGGTAAGAGTTTCTAAGAAATTTTTTCGAAAGTTAGCCATGTAGGTTTTTTTAATTACAGTAAACTCCCGTTAGTACGACGTTCAAGGGGATTTGTGAAAACGTCGTAATAAGCGGTACGACGCTATATGCGGAATTCCACAAAACACCGTTTTGGCGATACACCCGTAATACCTAATCTTACCTAGACACCTTTTTAAGCGGGATTTTATCACTAAAATAGAAACGAAAAGAACAATGTCTAAAAACAGACAGAGCAAACATTCTTACCTTTACAACTTTTATTGGTATACTATTTAAATATAACACTTGAAAATCATGACAAAACAAATAAAATGGTGTCTCTTATTTCATTTTGTGAGACTAAAAAGTTATTCCCCCCAAAAAAAAATTCGTATTTTTTTCCCTGAATCTATCCAGCCAACCGGCAGTTGCACTAAAGTCTGTTACATTCAAACTTTTAGCAATTTCTCGTTGTTCTACTCGCGTTTTCAACGGTTTCTGTAGCTCATACATTATTTGAAAGGAACTCGACGACGCTATAACCGGGATTTTTCTTCGGGGGACTGGAGAAAAGCGTCGAAATATGCGGGAAGTCGTAATAAGCGGGGGCGCTATAAGCGGATAGTTTTTAATGATAAAAGGCCTATTGGTACCCAGGGACTGGAGAAAAACGTCGTAATATGCGGGACGTCGCACTAAGCGGGGGCGTACTAACGAGAGTTTACTGTATTTTAAACCAGACATAACACAGCTGATAGCAATGAAAATCCCCTGTCGTAACCAAGTCGGCAACAAATTTTAAGCAAAAAGAATATAACCCCAATTTACCTGCTACCTCTGACGCCAAGTATGATTGAATATCGCCAAGCATCTGCTAACTCGGATACTAAATCTCCTTTTCTATACCCACAGTATGTTGTTGTACAACTTTTAAGGCAAATTGGCGTGCGGCTCCTGAGAAAGTGAGGCCCATGAATGGCAGATTTCCGACTTGAGCCTCGGATGATACATTCCGTCACCATCTATCACCACTTCCACAATTTTGCTTGTCTCTGAAGGGGAGGGAAATAGTCTCCCGACGACCTGTACCCATGGTAAACTGCGCCATGACCGACCACAGGATTTTCGAACCCACAGAATTAACGAGCACGTACTCCGCTTATATACATACTCGGTGGGTCTTCAGTGGTGTCGGATATCGAACCCGGGACCCTCCGATCCGGAAGCCGATACTACAGTGGCTAGAAGGGTATAGCGTCTTAATCACCATAGGACCGCGAACAAATTTCTGTTTCCGAAAAGGAGGAAACCACCAGAGGGCGATGGGTTCCCGCCGTCGCGGGTTTACAATCGATTTTACATTAAAATCGCATGAGTTCGAATACGAGTGAGTTCGGAAACATATTAATACTTTGATAGAGGTTAAAGCATTTAATTGTTTTTTATCTAGACAAGTAAAGAATTTAAGGTTTTTTTATTCTTTTAGAGCATTTGAAAGAGTTCATTTTTTGCGGAAAATAGATGTCGCTAGCGTTCTTGCCGTCGCGATGCCATCAACTTTTTTCCTCCCTTTTTGGAGCATTATTTTGATAGCGGTAGCGACACTACTACTTCTAGCCACTATACCGATACCTTAACCACTAGGCTACCCACGGCCACTCACAGTATTCCTATTCCTAACCCTATTTGAAAGTAATAATCTTCCAACCACAAAACGCTAAACAACGCTTGATATAATCCTCTTTACAACCTCAAAACAAACTCATATTGATATTTTCCCCCACCACTAACAACACTCAAGTTCAAATCCCATCTTCCAATATATCCGCCACGACGGCGAAATTACTACACGGGATGCACACGCGGTATGTTTACCGTCAATGCTACTCGAGCGGCTAAAGGCGGGATTACATGCAACGACTCACGCGACGCAACGGCGACGTAGTCGAGAGAAAAATGGTTTAAAATTTCCTATCGGCTTCCTCGTCGACTGGGTTCTGAAATTGATAATTATGAAAACGGAGAAAAAACTACAAAGCGGATAAAAAATCCTATTTACCACTTTTAAAATTCAGGCAGCGTTTTACATCAAACACGGATCGTCGTTTGGGGATCAGAAAAGAAAAAAATCGCGTCATAATGGCGATTATAATTGATTATCTGTGAGCATTATTTTTTAATTTATTTTTCGTGCTAAAAATAAAAAACATTTTTGCATCACGAAAGATTACCAACGGAGAGATACCTCGATTGTTCTAAAAAGTAGTGAAGATAACTCCAATGCTCGAAAAAATGGGTTGGCGATTTTGGTGAGGTGTGAAAGTTATGTTTTTGCGCTGTTTGAGTTTTATTTTATGATCTAAATATTTTTTATCTTAAATTAATCATTATTATTAGAGTAAAAAATATTCCCCAACAGTTATCTTAATTTTTTATCGAAAGAAATAAACTCAATTTCGATAACAAGTTATAATGCCTCCAAACCAGGCCCTATTTTTAAGATAGGTAGTACTACTCAAAATTTAAGTTTTGACGATCAAGCGTAATCATTAAATTCAAACCCCGTTCAACGAAGTAGTCCTTCCATTGGTTCTTGCCGCTATGACGTAGTAGCTACGTCAGCTTCTATAGGAAAGTTTCCACCAGTCGCGTCGTTCATGTCGCTGCATGTAAACCCGCCCTAAAGCGTAGCTGCGCCATTACCCGAGTTAGCCGTGTGATTAAATTTGGCAGCTACAAAGTGTTTACTTAGAATCATCCATCAAAGCAGTTTAATTAATATAGATAGCGTAATTATAACCTTGTAGATACGCGGTGAACTTCTGGGCAATACCCTGGAGCTTAGAATAGATAGTGAGGGTGTAGTGTAATATCCAAGAGAGTGCCTATCTATAGGCCTTGTAAATTGATATTGGAAGAGAAATCACTTGTTTAGAGAAAGGGTGAAAGGAAGCGGTGGTAGTAATTTTTAAGTACTAAATTTGTTTTTTTTTTGGTGATGAGGTTTTTCCTGTGTGTGGTTTGAAATGAGCATGAGTTGAATTTCAAACTGAAGAAAATTTAACTAATAATTCAAGTTAATAAAAGTTTGGGTATTGATGCGTGTGAGGCTAACCAATTTTTATTTTGTTGGATTTCGGTAGAATGATGAAACTCAAATTGACCAATAAAAACTACATTTCATCAATCAACCAATTCCTGTATAATAATCAAGCCAAAATCAAACTAATACTATTTGGTTAGCTGGGGTACATCAATACCAAAATTCGTATTCGAGTATTATGGAAAAATTTACATCTGAATTTGAATTCTTCTTTCTTTAAGGCTCCAAATAGGGGAGTGTCCGACTAGGAATGGCGAGCCACAGGGAGGATACCGAATCGAAGATATTACGACTCAAAAGCAAACTTTCTGTTAAATTTTTGTTAGTATTTATACCCCTATTTAGTTGTTTATCTTTTTGAGTGGTGAGTAATCTGCCACAGTGGTATTTGATTTTGTAAATTATATGATTTATGTTTGCACCTTTCTGGGCCAGGAAACGTTATCATTCACTAATTTACAAACTTTTCCTATCTGTAGAGTGTCACTGATGATTGAATTTTCACATTAACTAAATAAGTAAGAAGAAGTTTTTTCTAAAAGTTACTTAAAATAAGTTTATCACAAGTAAATATTATCTCCCCTTGGCTAAACAAAACTATATCTCCAATTTATAGCATAAAGTACCCTCTCACAAAACATTTCTATTTTGTCCATAACAATCACACTCACTTCAGGCGCTATAAAACCAAAATTTTATTCCATAACCACCAAAAACATCCACATAAACGATCCAACAATTTCCTTTTTACAAACAGAAAAACCACTTTCCGTAAACAATGGGCACGAAACTAAATAAGCTCTCACAATAGAGACATGATTAAGTCCGCATTGGAACACCATATTGTTTTTACAGCTCCAAAACATTCCTGCCTCATTAAACTTCCTTTCAAAAACCTTAACGACGGAGACTCCCAAACAAATCATCAATCCCAATTACATCAGGGCAACTTTAACAAGGCCCGACCCTTAATGGATAGATACATATAAAAGCCCGAATAAAAACATCTCGCATTTTAACGCGTTGTTATTACTTACTTTACCATCGTAAAAATCCAGCGTTCTTTACTTATTTACTCGCACTTACGTTTTTCGAATTTCGAAATTGTTCTCAGACGTCGTAAAGTGTGGAATTAATAAGGGAATCGAGAGCAGCGAGAGGAATGATTGGTCATTAAATACGGACCAAACGCCTCAGGGGGACCGAAGTAATAGGGGAGCTCGGTTTTTTCTTCTTCTGTGTTTTCGTTCTTCTCGCTTCGTTTTTTACCTTCTTGCATTTTTCATGATCCGCTTTCCATATCGTTGTTACAATTCTCGCTCCTTTTTTCCCGGAGTGGTGGAGATGTAGCCGTTAGTGTCGAGCTATAAATTCGGTTTTGAGACTCCAATAGGAGTTTCGAGAAATTTGAAGCTGAGGGGACGCCATTTTGTCCCACTCCGAAAAATAGTTACCGTCGAACCCTGGATTATAGGACCAGTTATTATTATTTTTTTTGCTCAAACATTAATTTTCAGGCTTTGAGAATAATAGAAATCGAGGTTAACTACAGATGCATAAAATCGCTTTTAAATTTAAGAAAAATATCTATTAACATTACTTAGAAGAGAGAGAGTATCACAGATTTTTTATATCACTAGGGGGCCTGCCTCCTGCTCGCTATCGCTCACCAACCCCCGTAACTGCTTCGCAGTTCTTTTCACATCGCTTCGCGATCTTAGCGAGCAGAGCTCACTTGTTCATCTCAACAATCCAGCCTAACACTCTTTTCGACTTAATTAAGCCTCTTGTAATACCGAAAATACCTCTCTCTTGCTTATAAATAATTTAATTCGTATCATTCCCCTAAATTAACAACAAAAATGTTGCTGAAATACATTCCTTTTTTAGCTTATCAATAATTTAATTGAAATGTTAAAAAATATCCAGCAAGTCTACTAATAATCATCAACCATTTTGTAGAAGAAACATCGTTGAAAATAAAAGAAATTAGACTCATCATAAAACTTACCTGTTTCTCTAGTGAACGGCCACAGAAAGAGAAGAAAAAATTAAAACTTTGAATCTTAATAACTCCAAAACTAATTAGAATTTTTTGAAAAACAAAACGCCAATATTTTTATAAAAAAATAATTGTATGTGTGTTTAAAATATCATAGTTCTACTGTGATTAGTTTTTCTTTTATAACGAAAAAACCGAAAACCCGTCAAAAATTTCGAAACTTAAAAACTTAATTACTCCAAAACTAATTCAAAATTCGAAAAAAGGGCGACGAGGTGCAAAACTTCACATCTAAGAGAATGCCGCTGCAAAAAATCATATTTCTGCTGCGAATAGATTTTGCTGGGGGCGAACTCGCAGCAGAAAAAAATAATTTTCGACTTTGACATAAAATAATTCCAGAACTAATTATCTCATTAATTAGCTATTGGAACGAAAAGGACCCTCATACATTTGTCTACAAATGGTCAAAATTTTAATAATTTCCGTTCCATAGTTTTTGCATAGTGACAGTTCAAAATTGTCAAAGTGAAGATTTTTTGAAACAGCGGCGGCGGCGGCGACTGTTACTTTTTTTTAATATAGAGATTACAAAAACGTTTTTGAAGAAATTCAAATGATATAAAAGGCAAATTATCGATAAGTTTCGGTAATAATTATATTTCCCTCCAAGGAAAAATATATTTGATATTTTTTATTGAGACCTTACCCGGCAGCCCCCTAGCCAAAACAAATCAAATTCTGCCCCTGGCCTAGTGGCCCATCAGGCGGTGCCCATCTCCGTTTCCTTAGCTTTTGGGCCTGGGGTGCTAATTACTTAGCTTGTGTCCAGGCCGAGTGGCTAGCCCGACGCTGGACCCCCAGTTGATTCCCCAAGCGAGCTTGGTGCTCATTTTTACGACCCCGGGAGGATGAAGGGCTGAGTTGACCCACGACCAGCTACCCAAGCAGGAACCGCAAGGCATCGAACCTGGGTCGGTAATGCTCGAAGCCAGGCACGCTGACCACCACACCACCTAGTAACATTCATAAAAGTGTTACTAATTCTCAAGTAAAGACAGTAAAGTTAGATTTGAATTATAAGTTTAGGTTTAATATCAATTTGAAAGTGTATCATCACAAAAAAGGGAAGGGTAGTGACCATGGACGTATATAAGGGGGGTGTTTAGGGGGTCCAGACCCCCCCTTAGCCCAAACCTTATGTCAGCCAAACAGAAAGGTTCCTGTCTCAAATATCCAAGAAATGCGTGAAAACACAACTTTTTCGGATCAAATTTCACAAAATTTTATGGGGGAGGACCCCCAGACCCCCCTTTTTGCTTGAGAGCGTGTACTAACTGCAAAAATTAACATTTAGCCTACATTTTACTCGAAAAGGGGAAAACTGTTAGAAACATTTGCGGTTCCAGAACCCCTTTGAAACAGTCTAGTAACGGCTCCCTAGGTCCTGAGGCTGAGGTCTTATAGGTTTTGCCCCCCCCCCAGTCAAAGTTGAACTTACGCATACTCTATTTTGTCCCTCCTCGTGATAAAGGTTAACCTAAGCCTTTATAACCCCTTGCTACGCTCAGGGGGAATTTCAAGGTGTACAACCTCCCTTTCGAAACCTCAAACTTTTACTTTTTCTCCATAGAAAACGACCGACTAAAGCTACTCCTTAATGTAACAGGGGGTAAATAGGGGGTTTTCAGGGGTCCTCCTCCAAAAATATAGTTGGAAAACCCTGTTTTAGCTACACTTTCAGTGTCCCCTGAATGAAGTTTCTTGGACACCCCCCTTGTAAATGCTATAGCTACGTCCGTGGTAGTGACTGAAGTAAAACAACTTGTGACATAGGGGGGTAATAGAGCATTTGCAAGCACGTGACCCTTCACCTAGCAACAGATATTTGTCCTCCAAGCAGTTAACAGATAAAAGAAAATAACTGGTCGTGACGTCATGTGCATTGAGCATATGATCTATTGTTCTATAAAAACTACAGAAAATTCTTTGATGCAGATTCTGAATTTATCCACTGACAAATGAGCGGTTTCACTTTTTCTTAGGTTTATCAAAGTCGGGTTCAAATGTAGTAAAAGTTGATTTGAAAATTCTCAAAATTTTAAAGCAACATTTATATTAGTGCATCTAAACCATCAATGCTTTCATCTCATCATTGGTAAGGACGCATATATCTCTATCGTACCCTCCATTAATTTCAACGTACACAATATCCCCATAGCTAGCCCGTCAAATCTATTGTCACTCCCGGCTTACTATTAATGGAAGTGGTATATACTACGCCATCACGATTCAATTACCCAAGCCATATGAGAGGCATGTTCATCAGTCCAAGGGTAATAACAGTATTATGGGCCCTAGGACGTTTCAACAGTAGTAGGGTGATATTGATGAATGAATGTAATGGCGAAGTTTCATTTGTTATTTGATCCTCTTAAAATAATAAAACGATACTAATATTATGAAAATAATGTTTTCTGTTTGAATGCCATCAAGATGTCGATGTGATGGATACGAATGGGGGAAAATAAGTTTACCTCTAGTAAAAAAAATTATGGTTCACACAGTAACATAACATATCATTATATTTTTATTATTTGATATTCTGTGACCCCATGGACGGGTGTTTGCCCCTTTGGGAAATAAAATTCATTAATAATTTGGGACATCTATTGTGTTATATGTATTTATGTATTAGTTTTGTTTTGTTCTATTGTTTCTTGTTCTTGTTAATAAATTTGAATTTGAATTTGAAAAAAAGAAAAGAAAAGAAAAAAAAAAGAAAAAAAAACCATATTATTAGTATGATTCAGACCTCATTGCGCAGAAATGTTTACTACTGTGATCACTATGATTGACTGTCTGTTTGAACCTAGTACTTAGTCTGTGGAAGATTAAATATGCAGACAAAAAAACTGCCAAATAAATGGGTTTTATGAAAGCTGTTTGGAAAAGTCTATACTTCTGTGATGTGTGATGATTGGGACTAACAGCTTTGAATTTATTTTTCTGATCACCATTTAATTATTTATTTCAATTGTTATTTATAAGTTTAAATTTTAAAGTTATGTAGTGTTCAAGCTTCAAGATGGCATTCAAGATATGCTCCTAAAGGAAAACGTTTCTGTGTAGGATGCATAATTTATTGTGACAATCAATAAAAACCATGCTTATTATCTTTGGCTCGATAAGGATATTGAGATGAATTGCTTATACGATAAATTTTTAACTGTTTACTGAAGTTATCACAAATGAAAATGAGTGGTAATCTGGTAATATAATGCAACTTTCAAAAATATCTTATGCAAGCTTGTGATTGTCAAAAATATAGAAACTTCCTTCAAATTATACTTTTCACAATTACACTTCCTTTTTTAAAGTAAATAACAGGGTTTGGATTTCATGATCACACTTGATAGCCAAAACCTGGTTTAGTGATTAATTTTGAGTAAAATCGTAAAAACCAAGCCAGGCTATCATTATCAAATTTTGAGTTTTATTGGTTTTGATTAAAAATTACGATTACTTTTGAGCGATATGGTTTGACATCGATAATCATTAATTCATGATGAAAAATATTTCGATCAAAAAATAAAGCTCTAACTGCACCAAAACCTATCGTTCACACCTCGCCAAAACGCCAATCTAACTTTTCGAGGATAGGCGATGTCTACGGTATATTTAAGAATATTCGATGTATCTTTCCATTGGCGATCTTTTGTACGACAAATATGAATTTGTTTTATTTTTTTTTGCTACTTAAAATAAGACTCAGAAAATAATGATCACCGGAAATGATTAGAACGCGAGTTTTTCTTTTTTGATCGGTAGACGAGGATCCGTGTTTGATGAAAAACGCTGCCTTATATTTTAAAAGTGCAATTACAATTTTGATTTCTTGAATTTCAAACCCTATGCCCTAAAAATTGAAAACTAGAGTAGAGTGGAGCACCTTTCAACAGATTTCGGTTCTTATTTTTTTGTGACCAAATAAATTAACAAATCATAAAACTTTTACTTGCATATTCTATCATTGACTTTCGGACACATTGTGTAATTTACCCAAGTTCCTAGAGAAAATTAATAGGTACAAAATTGCGTTTTAAAAAAGGTTCTCTTATATTGAAACCATCCTTCAAAAGTTACAGTTCATTTTATTGAAATAATAATAATAATAATAATAATAATAATAATAATAATAATAATAATAATAATAATAATAATAATAATAAATATATTTTATTAATTTAGAGTAAAAAATGCTAGAAGTTTTTTTTTTGTTGTTGTTTTGGTAATGAGTTTTCCCACACAACTAAGATTAATTTTCCTTTCTTTCATTATTTTAAAATTTCTTTTGAGTTGTATTCCAAAAATATATTAATTCATTTGTTTTTCTTCAGAATTTACCAAATATTTTATATTTTAAATCTCTTTAAATTTATTTTAAATTTTACTAGTTACTAATCATAGAGTGGTGTGTCATAAATAGTTTTATTTAAATCGATACTTATGTTTACTAAATGCATAAAATTGTTGTTGTGAATCATATGTTAGCCTTGCCGTTAAAAATTATATGTATATTAAAGTAAATTATGTAAATTGTTAGCTTTAATAAAGAACTGTTATTTTTTTAAAAAATAAGTTGTCACGGTTTAAGACCCCTCATACGCTTCAGGATAAAAAAAAATCAGTTTCAAAAAGGTATACATTGAAGCAGAAGACCTTAACTAATAATATATATAAAAATCACTCACATCAATTATTGAAAAGTTGATACATTCCGATATTTTAGAAGACATTCAAAAGTTACTTTGGAGACGTCAAAAGCGACTTCACTCGATTACAAAATAAAACTAAATGGTGAAAGAAACATTACTTGACAACAGGTGGCATTTAAATTAACCTCATAACAAACCAGAAAACGATTTTAATTGTAAACGAAACTGTTGAAAGTTGAAGCCTGTCCACTTTCCCTTCCCACAATTTCTTTACTGGAAGATTTAGCTATCCTTTTAATGGTAGCTGTTAATAATAGTTTTGTACCAGTTTAATCTGTTCAAATTAGTTTGAAAATTATTTATATGTTACTAAAAGTTTTCTTTTTGACTGGTGAGATATAATTATGAAATCTCTTTTCACTGATGGATCATTCCATGTCAAATCAACCAAAGGTATGGACCTTTGGGTCTTAGGTTTTCAAAATTTTTTTTGTGTGCTTATTGTACCTATCGGTAGGAGTATAATAAGACCAATTTCAGATGATTGGGGCAGGTAGTCGAGAAATCGATTTTCAAAGAGGCAAAAATCGAGCAATTTTGTCAAACAGCTGATGCTCAAAAACTATTTGATCCAAAATCATGAACAATGTGTCGTTCTCTTCTGTTTTAAACAAGCTTTAAAATCATATAAATCACGACAATGTGATGTAAAAGTTTTGATTTTTTTTATTCTGAAAAATATTTTTTTTTCGGTAGCAAAAATACATACCCTATGATTTAAATATATATATATATGTTATAAATAAGCTATCCAACTTCCAACTACATCTGTGCAAAATTTTCAGAATGGGACGGCCATGGGTTCATATAGAAAAATATTATTTTCTAATAGTAACAATTGAAAAAAAAAACGTTTTTCATGTTACAACTTTCTATATAATCAAAGTTATTCTGTTCTATTATTCAGCTAATTTATTGAGCAACTTAAAACTGCTAATATATTAAATTTACAATCAATATGAGACAATATTTCACATTTCTAAAGCAATATTTTGTTGTGAAATAATCTACAGGGTGTTTCAACGGCTTTTATCTGGAACCAACGTCTCCCAGGGCCATGGAAGTAAGGTGTACAGTACACCTAGGTAAATGACTGTGCTGAATCCATTGCGATGGCTTACAGGGTTACAGCCCCCTAGCGGCGAAATACGAAAGTTAAAAAATTACTTAAAAAATTAAACAAGATAGATCGAACACTTTATTGAGAAAATTGTTGGCAATATCATGAAAAATGCAAAAAAAAAAGTTTCATAAAAATATCTTTAATATTCGAGAAGATACTAGCTTGTGAAAATGCCTTTTTTTTCAGGCCTCAAAAAAAAGAAAGGTTCGCAAATGTGAACGTTTTTTTTATCTTATGATTAAATTCTGACTTACCTTATTAAAAAAACCTCAAAACTCTGTTGTCTCAAAATACTGTTTACTGTTCAATCAAAACCCTCTATATTTAGAGGGTCTTGGTTCAATCTGTGTCTTAATGCTTTTATCCTTTCACGTGAGGAAGAACGTTTGGAAATTTTTTTTTTCAATTGTTGGTACTCTTACTCTGTTAATATATACAGTACTTAAAATTACAAACTATTTAACTGGTGAGCATGAATACCAAAAGTTTTATTTCTTTTTAATACATATTTTTTAGAGTTATATTTGTATTAAAATTATGCTTGTCTGCTTATCATTGGAATGCAGTTTGTATACTTTCAAAAATGACGCCCCCAAACAGTCAAAACATTCCACCGAACTGAAAACAAAGCACTTGACCAAAGAAGTCAGCACTCTAACCCATCTTGACATTTGGAAACTCGCCCAACGCCATCAAAAATAGCGCCAAAAACAACGGCGCAATAAAAACCCTTTTTCCCCACCCCATTTTCTCGCTTCTCTGATGGATATTTATATTCAGAAAAGACAAAGCGGTTTCCTCTTTGAAACCCATAATCAATCAATCAAACGGATGTGGAAAAAGAATCCACCGAGAGGAAGAATTCCGATTTATATTCGTTTAGGGCGAGAGAGTCTTTGTCTTATGATAGATAAAAAGGAAAGAAAGAAAGAAGGAAGGAATAAATAAGAAGCGCATAATCAATTTTTGGGAGTCGGGAGTTAATATATAAAATGCCCTGTTTATTCTCGAGGGGAGGGGTAAATAAATGAATGAAAGGTCGGCTAAAGTCGGAAATTCTATCAGCCTGTCTGAGAGAATTGAAGGGAAGATTAGTTATCTGGTTTCAGTAGTAGTATGTCTTGTTAGTAGAGTATTAAAACCTTGGAATATTTACGTGCATCGGTGAAAATGTTTATGATTTGTTAAACTTATGACAGAAGTTTTGAGGTATTCATATCTGAGCGTAATATGATTTTCAAAACTTTACTTAAATATGTTGACTTTCAGTTAGTACATTTCATACTGGATTTTAAGTTACTGAACATTCAACATACAAGAAAAACGGGTTGAATTCCGTTAGAGCTCCCGTTAAGTATCGCCCGGTTCTTTTGGACACCCTTTAATCAAATATCAACAATTTTTTCTGACTTTTATTGATAAACTGAATAGTTATTGATCTAATTAAATATTTTAATTCAGGAGATTGAAAGTATTTATGAATATTTCTAAATTCTATGTTGTCTAAAAGAATGGCGATATTTAGCGGGAACTCTAACGGAGTTGTACCGAAAAACGCAACACAGCAATATAATGGATAAATAACCAAGTTTCTTCATTACAGATAACAGTTTAATAAAATAACATTAACAAGTGTTACTTTCACCAATTTCATTACAGAGAAACATATCTTCCCAACAACAGCAATGCGAAACGACATCTTCACCAACCCTTTAACAAAAGGAGAGAGTATAAGCGAACCCCTCAACACGATATTGACCGATCCCTGCGAGAGATATCTTCCCACAAAAGATATACTTGAACGAAAGACATTAACGTGTGTTCTAAGGCCCTTCGGATGCCTTAATGATCCTATGACTGGGGCCGATGGAAACATTAGAGCTACGAAGACTTAAATGGGATACCCTTTAGAAATGTTACGTGACTATGGAGAAACTTTGCGGACACTTAATGCAATGGAGAGGTAATGCGGGTCACGTTTGGTTGTAATTACGTTGCAATTGAGTTGTATTTTGGTAGTTGGATGGGTTTTTGGGAGGTTGGGTTTGGTGTGAAGTTGTTTTATGTGAGGTGTGGGGAAGTTGTTTTTTGATCGGAATTCTAAAAATACTACTTGGTTTTGGAAGCGGTGAACTATGTGTGCTTTTTTATGTTTAGTTTTATTACCGTATTATGGGGAAGTAGTGTTAAGGCAGATGTGGTTACTCCTTATGATTTGACTGAACCAACTAAGGGGTTTTATGTAAGTAGTATTAATCCTTGAGAAAAGGTATACTCTTAAAACATTATTTTCAAAATTGAGTAAAAAATACTCTAAGCTGAGTATTTCACAAACTCAAACTGGCTCCGAATCAAATTTACTCAAGTTTGATGCATGTATAAACTCATTTCTGGAAATATGCAGGTACTCGAAAATGATACATCATCATCATGTCCTCATTTTTAGGCAAGTGCATGTTTCAGGAAATTAAAGCATTGGCCAGTATCCTTCTGACACTATCGACCTTTGTGAAAATTACCCCCATCGATGATACAGTTGTTGTTCAGAATGTTACTAGTAACTAGTCCATCATCCACTTCTAATTAGAATGTGATCACGTTATATAACTCAAATTGAGTGCTTTTAATTGGACGAGGGGTTTTAATTTCGAAGGAGCACCTAGTCCCTAAGGACTTCAAGCTCCTGTCTTGACTGTGCTCCGCTGCGCGGAGCGCATGCTTAATTGATCTTAAGGCTGGTGGCCGAAGCCACAGTATAGCCGTCTTCTAGAGACTGAGTGCTTTTAATTTATTTCAAATAATACACAAAGTTTATAATAAAACAAAAATATATATAACTTAACTGGTGACTAAGGAATTGTTTGAAACAGTATGGTATTTCAAAATAGAGAGAATCGTGTCTTCATATTTGAAACAAAAAGTTTAATATCAAATTGAAAATATCGATGTATTTAGATCTGAAATCGTTATTTCTCTTAGTGTATGTTTTTGCTTGAGTAATCATTTATTTAAATATTTCTTGACAATATTTTAAATAATTGCAACATATTTTTAGTTGTTTTTACACATTATTTGAGATAAATTACATTTTTCTTACATAATTACTTAACATTTTTCATAAGTTTCTTTTAAATGTTCCACCGATCTCTAATTTGTTATTTCAAACGGGGCACAGCAACGCATAAATAAACACCCAGTAATAACCATTGACACGCGACCTTGCATGTATCACACATTCTCTATCAGTTTAAAACTATACAAAGCACGTAATAATACACAACTTTTAATTACACGCAATTATTCCCCTTTCATGACAATCAGAACTTTTAAGTTGTGCAATTTCTGCAAAAAAATCCTTTTAACACCGTCCATTTCGGCGAGAATAATTCGAAGGATCACCCGTCGAACATTTTTGGAACAAACTATCCCGCGAAGGAAACTAGGATATTCAGCAATTATCTTTCACCGCTGGAAGAACCTAATCGCCGTATTAATGCAATAATTAGGAAGAGCAAAGCGCCTCTTGGTGCGTGAGTAGCTATATAAGAAGTTTCGTTATTAAAAAGGATTTGGGAAATTAGCTAATAATTATTAGGTGTTTGTGGTTAGTACAGGTGAAAAAGGATGTTTACTTCGGTACTTGATTATTATTGAAAGGTATATTAAAAATAGTTTAATGCAACTTCGTTATTTTATGAGCGTGATTGTGTGGGGAAATATAAATGAATTATGTTTGGTGAAGACGGTTTGAACATAACCTTATCATTAATTGTGTCCCCCTTAATCTTTTAAAGAAATATTTGAAAGTTTACTATTTTCAGAGTAACAATGGAAGTCGTTTTTTTTTGTGCATAAATTCTTTCTTGAAACAGGTTTTGCTTTTGAGAAAACTGAAACTCTGTGTGAAGATATCAGCTACGGGAGATACCTTTCCGAAGGTCCAAACGACTCAAATTTATAATTGTAAATATTAGTTAATATTTATACTGAATCCAAATAACTTAACTTTTTTAGTGGTGATTTAGATCGCCACAGCACTTTCGATACTATAATTTAATTTTGGTTTTCCTTGTTAGATTTGATTAAAAATATATTAAGTATAGGTACCTGAACCATATTGAAACTTTGACCCACTTCGAAGAAACGTAATCTTTAAACTCATTAAAAAACATTGAATTTTTTCACTAACTCTTCATATTTAGAATTTGTAATAACATCAGACAGAAGGTATAAGAACACGGTAAATATATTGCCTAGTAATTCTATTTGACATTTTTACTGCATGAATCCCTTATCAAATTTTCATCTCAAAACCGAATTTTGAAAAGAAAAAGGATAAAAACAGAAATACTATATAATTTTTTATACAGTTTAACTATTCCATTCAAAAACTAACACAACAAAAATAACAATAACAACACAATAAATAACGTGAACGACTTAAGAACGGTAAACACGATTCCCCTAAACATAATGCATTCTTACCAAGATCCAATAGACATCTATTAACCATTACAGACGCCATAACAGAAAACGAACGAATAGTTTTACGGTCAAAGCTGTTAGTGTCTTGCTGTTACCTCTACAGAATGATATAGTAAGCGTGTAGATCTAACCGATCTTACTTGTATGAGCCAATAAATATTACGGTATAGCTCAATATATTGCCTTAACCTCCAGATGAAACGAGTAAAAAAGCGAAGGTGGTCGAGTTCAGCGGCACAGAAATCAAATAACTCATCTCGTATTACTCTTTGGGGATTTTATGGTAGAATAAATTGGGCGATGTTGGGATAAAATGGAGGGTGGAGAAAGTTGTGGAAATTGTAATGAGGAGATCAGTGTATTTTTGAATGTTAGGAGACGAAGTTTTGGAGGAGTAAAATATGGGTAGTTGCTAAAAGCCAGGTTTTATTAAATTTGAAATAAATTAAATTTGTTGCAATGATAGGGTATGTAGAAGATTTACTGTATTTTTTGTGTGTTTATTATACCTTTTTCATTACAAATTATTCATCGTTACTATGAAATCAGATATTTTTTCACCAGTTAACAAACAATAAAAGACTTTAAACTACTTATGATTCGATTTTGTAATATTTAGAATCTTTTTTGGAAAAGACATAAATAGTATTTTTTAATTTATAAGAATACCTGATTCAATTTTATGTAGGTACTATTATTCCTTTTATAACAGGATTAGATAGTCAGATTTTAAAGCTATGGATTCCAGACTTTAACGAAACTTTCAGACAATTCTGTTGTTAAATTATAACTGCATCCACAAATCGATGCTTTACGACTCAACTCATTTAGGCATCAATTAAATTAACTTAGAAGTGTTAAATAATTTTAGGTAACTATGAATATTAACTTATTCCTAACCTCAATATCTCTAAATATTCAATACATAACACATTAAATAAACTTCACTGAACTAAATACTTTTTATCATATCTGAAAAAATAGTACATATCTTTTAAATGCAATTCTTTCACGAATAGAAGTTTGTTATATTACCACGTTTAAAAAATACAAAAACTATGAGTTTCCTAAATCAACATTGAAGTTTAAAAAAAGCCACCTACCATCTTAACAAATTTTGCATCTAGTAGAGCTATTTGATTCCTTTCACTAGCCGATTCAAAACCCCTTTTTCAACCTTTTTAACACCAACCAAACACAGTAGTTTAACCAACAAAACACCCCGTACTCTCCTTACCACAAAAAACAACGTCATAACAATCATTACCACATTTGAAAGCCACTCAACCTTTCAAACTCATGTCTTCGTTTCCCCATCCATCATATTTAAAGAGCGATTTGCAGCTAGCTCACCTCACCCCTTGGGTCAATACACGGGGACTTGGGGTTTGCCCCGGTTGCATTTCTTGTTCGACAGTAATTTGAATGGATGAGACGGAGGTCGAATAGAACGTTGTTTTGCATTCCTGGGGACATATCTTTCGGTTTTGGGGTAAAGTGAATTATTTGAATTTTCGGTTATTAGATGTGGAGGTGTTGTATCAAATCCTAGTGGCTTCACGAGTTGGCTATAGCGAGCCTGATGGTATTTACACTTGCAAAAGCGTCAATATTACAAACCAACTTTGTTTCAAAATCCTTCTTTCTGAAGAGTTGTTTCTACAGTTGGTTGCATTAGGAATTGCTCCAGTTTGAGGCGTAGCTCTTAAAGCCGTTTATTCAAAGTAAGCTTAAATGTAGTATTAGTATTCAGATATTTCAAAGTGGGTTGATGTGTGTAAAATTTTGTTAAACTCTATTCCAGAAGTTCAGTAAGTTGAATCATTACACAACTTATTTTCTCCAAACAGTTCAGGAGGCGGAAACAACTAGGGGAGAGCGGGGCACCTTTCAACAGTTTCGTTTTCGATTAAAATCATTTTCTCGTTTGTTATGAGGTTAATTTAAATGCCACCTGGTGTCAAGTAATGTTTCTTATCATAACAACATCTGTCCGTGGGATTCCTACCATTTCACCTTTTAGTTTTTTTGTAATCGAGTGGAGTCGTTTTTGACGTCCAAAAGTAAATTTTGAATTTCTTTTAAAAAATCGGATTTTACCAACTTTTTATTAGTTTAGGTGATTGATTGTTACATATGTTATTAAATAAGGTCTTCTGCGCCTATGTATACCTTTTTCAAACCCATATCTTTATTCTAAAGCGTTTGAGGGGTCTTGAACCGTGACGACTAAAGGTGGGGCACCTTTCAACACTTAGGGCGGGGCAGGTTTCAACACCACTAAAATTCGTTTTGCTTAGCATATTGTGCTTTCGCAATGCTTTTTCTTGAAGTAAACGCTCTTAAATAACTTATTCAAGAAATAATAGCGTTGTATTAGAGTTAATTATTTATTTTTAGTGAAAAAACAGCTGAAAATCGATTTAGATAATTTACCTAAATACACATATAATTTTTAACGGTAAGGCTACCATACGATTCACAACAGCAATTTTATGCATTTAGTAGTTATCAGCATTGATTTAAATAAAATTATTTAAGATATACCACTTTGATGACTATAGTAATTAGAAAAATTTAAAATGAATTAAAAGCGATTAAAAAAATAAAATATTTGGTGAATTCTGAAGAAAAACAATTGAATTAACAATATATTTTCGGAATATAACTCAAAAGAACTTTTAAATTAAACAATAAAGAAACATCCCACTTAGTTGTGTGGAAAAACTCATAACCTACGAAACAACAGAAAAACTCCAAAATTTGCAAAAAATTTCACTTTTTTTACTCTAAATTAATGATATGTATTTGTTATAATGTATATTTCAATATAATAAACTTATAATCAACTGAAACTTTTAAAATTTTAAAATTAACCCACTGTTGAAACGTGCCCCGCCTGTGTTGAAACCTGCCCCACCCGAGAACCTTTTTTAAAACGCAATTTTGGACCTTTTAATTTTCTCAAGGAACTTGGGTAAAATTACACAATGTGTCCAAAAGTCCATGGTAGGATATGCAAGTTAAAGTTTTATGATCCGTCAATTCGTTTGGTCACAAAAAATAAAAACCGAAATCTGTTGAAAGGTGCCCCCCTCTCCCCTATTTATCTTTTATCCCAGCTTAATAGATGCAGTGATATCAAAACTGACGAAAGCAATAGTCTAACGGCCACATCTTCACCAGCGTCGGTGTTAAATCCTTAGTCAAATAAGGATTCCACCAATCAGAGTCAGCGAAAGGCTAATTTTTCTTTGTTTAGCTGCTGGTAAACAACGACGCTGATGACTGAATATGGCTATAAGTGGCTTTTCGTAAAACCTTTCCTTTCAGTTGCTCTGACTAATATTCCAGTACGCCTACATCTAGCTATTAAATTTATCTATCTTATTTGTTTTGACTTATTTCATTACACTTAAAAAATATGATCAGTAAATAACACACACAGATCATACGTTAGCCTCCCCCTTAAAAACAACGATATCTTCGATTACATCAGACCACTACCCCTCTCATCCATTCGGTCATGTATCAGACAAGCGGCTTGACAGTGCTCCTAGATCAATTGGAAACTAGAGGCCTTATTTTTTGCTACATACAAGACCGGTGGCTTTGCTTTCTGAATACATTTCAGGTGCAAGTTGTAAGAAAGAACAATTGTATTCACATCAGAGAAAAGGGGTTCGGAGCATAAACCATGGTTAGAGTTTTTGGTTTCCATTCGCTTTGCGAATTGTTGAACAATTGGTTCTGGTCTCAGACCTATCAATCTGTCGGTGTGTCTGTATTTTCTTTGGGAACAGAAAAAGTATCAAGTTTTTTGAAGGTTACCAAATATTTTGTTTTGCAGGAAAGATATATCAGTATTGTATTTGTCGGATAGTTTTTGAACATTTTAAACCCTTCTTTCCCTTTATGATGAATTAGTACAACTTTTTTTTTTAACTTAAGAGATCCTAATTAATTGATTAAAAATTGATGAAAATGTTTCTGGTTTAGCTTCAGAGCACTTGTTCCTTGAGTTTTTCACAAACATTTTATTAAGTTTAAAAGTGCAACTATTGTTGGTTTTTTTGACATAGGTCCAAGGTATAATACCGGTGTTGTACCTTGGACCTATTTTCAGTTTATTCTTTCATTAATTACGTATTGAAATACCTCCAATTAAAATTCCAAAAAACATATATGTTGTGTATGAAAGGCTAACGTATCGAGGGGAAATTGTTTCATTAATTTATTTTCAGTAAATAAAAATTTACAGGCTAAAAAGTAATAAAAGGTACACTATCTTCGCCTAATATTTAATATGTACCTATTACACTATATATAGTGCTGTCCTTTAAAAACAACCCACTGTTTCATATTTTCTTCATTAAAAGCTTAATAAAAAGGATAATTAAATCGAACAAAAAACTGTACTAGCGGCTCACCCTCCCTAACATTTTAGTGCTAAGCATTTTTAATTCCAACTATCCATTACAAATTGGCTGCCAATTAAGTAAGAATTTGAAAAAAAAAACCACTTTTTCCTAGAAGGACTCTAATTGGCGGACTGAGCTAAAACTTCAATATTTTATTCTCATAGTAATGGGATAACTTAAAAACGCTCGAAAAATGCTCTAAAGTCTTTATAACATACATTTTTACAAAATCTGTAAATCTGAAGTACATTTTTCGTCAAAAATCTACATTTTCTCAGCTTGTTTAAAAAATAAGTAAATAAACCGTTCTTTGACCAGTTTTTACACCCCTGACACTCTAAAGGGCATAGAAGGACAGGGTATATGAGATGGTAAAATTATTTTAATTATTTAATTAAAAAATCTCAATGGGTTGTTTTTAGGGTACAATTTGGAGTGGGTTGTTTTTAAAGGACAGCACACTATACCTGTTTAAAAAATATACAAATAGCGTAACTGAAGATGAGGTGGGTCGCTTTAGATTCTGATAAAAAGTGGGTTACGAATTCCCAAAGTTTGAGAAAACTCGGTAACTTACTTAAACGATGGTTGTCACCAGTTTAATATGTTATTTTTTAAATAAAATTTAAAATGTTCTACCTGGTTACCTGCTCTTATTATATTTTCATATAAGCACCTAATGGGGAGGGGGTTTGCTATTTGCTTATTCTTCTGTCAAGAGGGGAGGGGGAGGAGTGATGCTTATGTAAGATGTTACAAATGCTGCATTTTCGAAAATATCTCGCTTCTTGCATACATAATTTCAAAATTCGACCAAAAATAAGTTTTACAAAAAAATTGTACCAGGAAAAAAAATGAAATATTTTTTCAAGAGGAAAGATTTAACGATATTTTAAGTATTTATGAAGAACAATGAATTTCAAAAATCTAAGCATTGCTAAAGATTTTGTACAAAAAAAGAACAAAAAGGGGGGGGCGGTTTTCTTACGTAATTATGAGAAGGGGGATTTGTGGTTTGTTTATCTCTGTTGACAAGAGGGGTCAAAAATGACCGGAATTATGCTCACGTAATATTTGAACGGCCCTTGAAAGGGATTATAATTAAATCTAGTCTTCACATGTTTTTAAAGAATTTTCCTCACTTTTGTTTCAGCAAGTTTTTCCTTTTCCTCGCACTTTTTAATATTTAATTTAATTTAATTTAATGAAGGAAATAAATGTTAAACACTTAAAGGACAGGAGCATCTAAAGCAATTGATACGCTGTATTTAAATAGAAATTCCAAAACTTAGGGCAAATGGTGTACTCAAAAATTATATTAATTATTAATTTTTGTTTATTTAGTGGTGATTAACTGACTTTTTCAAATATATTATGTGTGTATTTGTTTATGAATCTAGTTAGATTAGAGATAGATTGGTTATACGCCCTTTTACTTTTTCTTCTTCAGATAAAAACGCAACACTCAAAGCATCCTTCAGTCACACTTCTTCCTTTAGAATCAAAAACGCGTTGATTACCCAAATAACTTCCCTCAACAACCCCACATCAACCTCTCAATACAACGACCTTCCCAATTCACCCACACAATCTACAGAGTAAAATATTTCAAGCCCAATAAAAGCCCATCCAAAATCCGAACGCTACAAGTTCTCAACGCTTGTAGCACTTCAAAACGAATTCAGGAAGCCTTTTGAGAGGCAGGGATTCCGAACTGCGCCGAAGTCCCTCCTAATTATCTTAATTGCCCTTCGGTCGTCCCCGGCAATCTTTCAAAAGGATTAGGGGAACGGTGGCAAAACGGATTTGGGAATGGGATTACTATGACTGCAGATAAACTGTAAACTGTTGTGAGCATATCTAAGGGGGTATTTACTCTGCGCTACCGAACTAGGGGTTACTTTGTATCGTTTGTGCCTGGATGAGTTGGAACAATCTTTTTGATCCTAAAGGCTTTTCTTCTAGTTTTTCATGAATTTTAATTATATTGTTGGTGTTGAAATGCGTATTCTGCAAATTTTAATGTTGGTACTTGAGTTGTGTATTTTTTAAAAGCGTATACATTTTAGTTGCGAGATATTTAATGCGTTTAAATTATAAGGAGTTGCATCTCTAGATATACACTGCTCCTGTGCAAAAATTAAGGACGAAACTGTTTTTTTTTTTCAATACAACACTTCGTAGAATTATTTTTCAAGCATGAAAATATTACCATAAGATGTTGAACGAGTGGGGATATAGGGCCGGAGATCAAATATTCCCTACCAATAGAATAAGGGGGTAAAGGGCTCCAACATTTATAATATAACATGTTTTACCCATGGGTTGAATGCTTGAAGGCATTCTAAATAAATATTACTCAATTTTATGTATAAAGTATAAATTTATCCTAAACAATGTTTTAAAAATTACAATATTTCTGCACTAAGCGAAGTATATCATTACCCCTCTGTATTTCTGAATTGAGAACAAACCCAGATTTTTATGGTGATGTTCATGTTAAGCAGGTCAAAATCATTAGGAAATGGCTACTTTTATTATTTTTACACGAACTTCGTTAAAAAATGTTGCCCTATGTAATTAATAAATTCTTATCAGGGTTTTAATCACACTTGATCTCCAAAACATGGTTTAGTTATTAAATTTTGAGTAAAATCGTAAAATTCGGATCTAGTTTAGGCAAACAACTAATGATCTGAGTTTTATTGGTTTCGATTAAAGATCATGATTACTTTTTAACTATATGGGTTTACTCAGATAATAATTATTTTGTAATGAAATTCTTAGCATTTTTTTGGCATTATTTCTGTTGCCATAACCTACTAGTATATGGTTTACCCTTCGGGTTGCTTGAAAATAAATTTTGACCCTAGTTGTAGGCGCCAAAAAATTTTCTGCCGGCCGGAACAAAATTCAAAGCGGGACACATCCGCACCGTCTTAAAGAGGTTGTCCTATTATAATAAGAAATATGATTATAAACTTCAAATTTTATTACATAAACCCATAAAAGTGCAGGGCTTATTTGATTAAAAGCTGGAAATGTTATCCAGGAAGCAATTGCTTCTCCACAATATATTAAATATTATTATTTTTCTTAATTATTTAGTGGTGACTGTTACACTTCACAATTTTACTAATTATAAATCCAATTTTTAATAAAATTTGTGTTCATTTATTTTCTTTTAAATTGATTTATAATAATTCATGTCGTATTGTACCACATTTTAAATACAGGTCATTGTTATTGTAAAATATCGTTATGTTGACTTACATTAAAAGGGGGTAGAGAGGTGTATTTAACCGAAAATTCTATTTGTAGTCTAGGTTGGGGTTTTGTTTGAACCTGCGTCCCAGGAACCCGAGGCCATATGACAAAAAAGTCCCCATCCCATAGGAATAACATTCGCGGTAAGTATCTTTGATCTTGATGCCTATATGCAATTCCTGTGAGAATTTTTTTTAAAAAAATGCCACTTTTATAACGATAAGACCTCCATTTTTAAGTTATAGCTCCCTTTTTGTCATATGGACATGGGATTCTGAGACGCAGCTTCCTACAAGCACATAAACCTACGTCTCTCTGTTAGCAAGCAAATGTCTATACTTTATGTTCAACCAACAGCCTCAGCTTCCTATCTCCCCTCCAAAAAAAATCCCCATCTTACAAAAGCACGTGACCCTTTTCTATCCTCTTATACTTAGCTTTGCAGTACTTCTAACAGCATTTCCTCGGTGTAGGATAATCTATCCGCCATTAGTTAAAAAAAACAATGAGGAATTCGCCTGCGTGAGATTTTTATACTGTAAATTGTGAATTTTCTAACGGATTTTCGAGCGCTGAATGAGAAAACCTGATCTAAATTTTCCAATACAGCTCAAAGAAAATTAAATATTCTGATTTAAAAATTGATAAAAACACGCGTGACTTGAAACGCGATCTACGTCACAGGTCATAAAGTTGAGTTTGCTTTGATTTTCACTCTTTCAATTTTCATCGTGTTCGTATCACAGCTTTTACTTTCTTTGTTTTTTTTCTTATATTAGCCTCCTATTTAATCAATTGCCATGGAAATAGGTTTATCAAAAGGGCCATAATTTCACGTTGCAAGCGAAGAGCATGACCTGTGACGTCACAACGCGCTTTCGTGCCATTCTATAAAAGCACGATTTTTTAATAATTTTTTTTCTTATTGAAAAAATTGTCAAATCAATCTGGAATTTCGCAAGTCGGACCATTTTAGCACGGAGTATCGATTAAAAAAATAATAAAAAATAATAATAACTACTCACTTGTGCAGTCGTTTGGTTCATCCGATCCGTCGGGGCAGTTCCTCACTCCGTCGCAGAACTTGCTGAGGGGAATGCACCTGAGCCCCAGCTGCTCGGCCCCCGAGCAGCCCCACTCTCCGGTGCCACAGCCGGGGCTGCGAATCCCGGCCACAGCCCCGGCAAGCAACAGCAGTCCCCAGCAGAACAGCCGCTTAAGCGAGCACATCCATCGGCCAGCATCAAGGTCCGGGGATGAAGAGAGTAAAAGTGGGGATGAGCACTGAGGGTGAGAGGTTGACTGGTTGCTGAGGATGAGAGGTAACGAGCAGTGTTCAGAAGTTTGTCACAATCCGTTTATAAATCCGTTTGGAATGATGATGTCTTATCAAGGTTCGAGAAGGAAGACTGAGATGAACACTGAGGATGAGTTGTTGGATGTTTACTGAGGATGAGAGAGGATGAGCACTGTCAATAAGTGAGCTAGCTCTCTGTCCGTTTGGAATGAATATGGTTCTTGCTGTCGCGGTTGTAGTTGTCTGGAGGTCACGATCTGATATATCAAGGTTCGAGGATGAAGAGAGTGAGCGTGGATGAGCACTGAGGATGAGAGGTTGGTTGTTACTGAGGATGAGTGGTAACGAGCAGTGTTCAGTGGGTTTTCAATCCGTTCATATATCCGTTTGGAATGATTAGATGTCACGATTTGATGTCTTATCAAGGTTCAAGGAGAAAGACTGATATGAACACTGAGGATGAGTGGTTGGATGTTTACCGAGGATGAGAAGTTGGCTTGTTACTGAGGATGAGAGGTAACGAGCAGTGTTCAGAGGGTTTTCAATCCGTTTATAAATCGGTTTGGAATGATGATGTCTTATCAAGGTTCGAGGAGAAAGATTGAGATGAACACTGAAGATGAGTAGCTGGTTGCTGAGGATGAGAGGTAACGAGCAGTGTTCAGAGGGTTGTCACAATCCGTTTATATATCCGTTTGGAATGATTAGATGTCACGATTTGATGTCTTATCAAGGTTCAAGGAGAAAGACTGATATGAACACTGAGGATGAGTGGTTGGATGTTTACTGAGGATGAGAGGTAACGAGCAGTGTTCAGTGGGTTTTCAATCCGTTTGGAATGATGATGTCTTATCAAGGTTCGAGGAGGAACACTGAGATGAACACTGAGGATGAGTGGTTGGATGTTTACTGAGGATGAGAGGGGATGAGCACTGTCAATAAGTGAGCTCTCAATCCGTTTGGAAAGAATGTGGTTCTTGTAACGGTTGTAGTTGTCTGGAGGTCACGATTTGATATCAAGGGTCGAGGATGAAGAGATCATAAGAACACTGAGGATGAGTGATTAGATTTTTTTGTTTACTGAGGATGAGAGGGGATGAGCACTGTCAATAAGTGAGCTCTCAATCCGTTTGGACTGTGTGTGGTTCTTTTTGTCACGGTTGTAGTTGTTTGGAGGTCATGATTTGATATCAAGGTTCGAGGATGAAGAGATTAGATAAACTCTGAGAAGGAGAGGTTGGCTGGTTACTGAGGATGATTAGTGATGAGCATTAGTGAGTTCTTAAATCGTTTGTATTTACGCTTAAAATGATTTGATGTCTATTAAGGATGAAGAAAGTGGATGAGCACTGAGGATGAGAGGTTAGTTGGTTACTGAGGATGATGGCAATGAGCACTGTTAATAAGTTTATTCTAAATACGTTTGGAATGAATGAGATTCTTGTTGTCACTGTCTATCAAGTTTCAGAAATGAAGTGATGGGCTTGGATAAACATTGTGGAAGGATTTATAAATCAGACATTGAGGCATTCAGATGGACATTGTTAGTAATGGTATTGTCTGTCCTTGCCCGTTTGACCATCGCAGGAGGATTTGAGTTGTTCTTTTAAATTGATATATTTTTTGTTTAAATTATCTTTGTATGAATTTTATAAATGTCGAGAGGTCTCAAATTGGTTTGAATTAATCTTTAACAATAATTTTTTTGCAGGAGGATAATATATTCTTTTTTGTGTACACGTATTGTAGCTCAGCAAGCAGCGGTCTTCAATTTGATTATTTTGGTTGATATGATCTTCCGCAGGTTCTGAAGGTGCTGCGTTTAAATTTTATATTCTTATCGATTATAGAGATATATTATATGTATATCTCTTACAGTATATTTTAATAAGATGCAAAGAATTTTTTTTCGGTTACTTTTTTTAGTGTAATTTAGGGTAGGTTCTACATTTTAAAGAAATTAACATCAAATTTCATAAATGGAAAAGTACGGTACTAGATACCTTATAAAGTTATATCTCTTAAATCTTTGGAAACATAATTAAATCAAATGATTATATATAAATTAACTCTTACCAAACATAACACATCTTTAGTGTTACTCTTTATCAAGAGTTACAATTTGTTTCTAATTATACCAAGCAACATTAAAATCCGTTTTTGATGTATTTTGTGATAGATATATAATGTTATTTCAAATAAGCTACAGTTAAAACTCATCTAACATCCCATTTAAATTCATAGGATTGCTTCTAGAAAATCATCTTTAGACGATGATTCATGTTTACGTATTCTTCAGTTGACTTTCATCGATATTTCTGAATTATGGAACGCAATATATAAAAAAAATTCTTTCTAAAAAACCTTTCACATGCCAAATATATTCTCTCAACAACCGCCAAACCCTTTCCAAAACAAACTCACTTTACAATAATACTCTGGTGGAATTCACGAAATTTTTCAAGTCCAGCTGCATTCTCAAACCCCGAAGCCAAAAAAAAGGGCAACAGAATACTTCCTCCTATCAAATAAATCGCAACAAAGAAAAAAAAATGTCGAATTCTTTATGTATTTTAAAGCCTGCACCAGTCATACATTGTACTATCTAGAAATATATCCCAAGCGGGATTTATTCCAGAACATTCCTGTTGCGATTAATTTGGTTCCCATCAAACCTCATGACATCCGCTGCAAAAGGATCAGAGTATTTATGGCGGGCATTACAGAAAATAGCCTCTAAGTATAGGAAATGTCCACATGGGAAATATCAGCCGTATTCATTCTCAATATAGTATAAAGTGATGAGGCAGATACGTTCTTTTCCCGATAGCTTACTTGAAAGTGCTTGTTGTTGTTGTTGTTTAGAGCATGGCTTTGTGCCAATCTCAAGAAAAGACTTTTGCAGTTAAAAATTGCGCTTTTTATTGTGGAATACTTTAATCGAAGGGATCCCATAAATAAATGCCATCGATTTTGCTTTTATAGTATGTCATTATTTCGTCCACAAACGTTATTTGTTTTAAAGTACTTTATGATTAGATTCTAAAATCGATCAAACGTATGCCAATGTTCTGTTTGCATTCAACGGACATGCTGTTTTCTACCTATGAAAAAAACAATTCATCCTTATTTTGATAATGTAAATAATACAAATCATTTCTGAAATTGATTTCTTTCTTCAGGTAATTCATAATAAAAATTTACCTGATATTTCACCATTTATTTAACCTTTATTTCATTTCCATGTTTGTTAAACGTGTGTATATGTTCAAGGAGTATTGAACTGTAATGATCCGCAATTCACCGATGTACATACGAGAAGAAATTTGTCAGAAACATTCTTTTCTAAAATAAAATGGCACCAGGCCAAAAGCTCTATAGCTTCAAAACATTTCCTCTTCAAACTCCGACGATATAAAGTTGTTTCCAAACATTTTACACACTTAAAACTTTTCCTCAAAAAGAATTTAGGATTAGTAAGAAATCTGTTCCACTAGTTTCATAACTCAACTTTTTTTTGTGCTGAGTCGATAGTAATAATATTACATTCAGCCTTTTCAAGTGTTCTTTAGAACAGCTTCAAGTATCAAGAGGTTGGGGATATTAAAAGGGGTTTTCATTGACGTGACGTAAAAGTTCTTGAGAACATAGCCACGTGTGATACTTGTGCACGCTTGTGAAATCAATAACTACTGCCGTGAGGCTTAGTTTGATCACTAGAGGGCGCTGTGAAGCGAAATTAATGGCGGAAAATTCGTTTGCTGAGGTTTTGGAATAAATAAACACAGTTTCAATTCTTTTTTTGTTGTTTATTGATGAATAACCGTTAGTTAAGGTGAAGTTAATTGCTCAATCTTCTCGAAGGAGTTTCGGAAGGCGATTTTTGCTTTCTTTGAAGAATGTTTTCTGAAAATTTTGTTTATCGGAATTCGTTTTCTGGTATGGAAATTTTTACGTTCCGGTAATGATTTTCATGGTGCCTGCATTTCTTCCAGCAAATTCCTCTTCGACATCTGAAAGAGAAAGACAATTCGTGAGAAAATTATGAAGGACAGTAGCAATCTGTAGTTTGATTTTCTGTAATTCATTTTTAATGTCTTGATGAAAACATTAGTGGAAAATTAGTAGGAAAAAGTTATCAGTTAAGTAATAAATATCAGGATGATGGGAAATTTCCCATAGTTTCTATAATTTACTTATAATGCTTAAAATTAATTTCGTGCTTTACAAAATGGTAAATATTTTCTTTAAAAATCATTACACAAATAAGAAATCAAATAATTTATTTCAAGAATTTAGAAACGGAAATATATCTACTTAAAAATCATTGTGAAACTCTCTGTTATATCTAAATGAACATAACCTAATAGCACATAAAGTTATTTACAAAGAAAGCTTAAAAAATTACATATTCAAAGTGCACAAAATTATTTTAATTTAATTTTGAAGGAACTAATAGGTATATCTGTTAATAACTTAAGCCTGCAGGAGGTCAATTTTAATAGTGATACGGGCCAAATAATCCCAACTTAACATAAACTAAACTAAAAAAATCTGAGACGATTATTCGATGTTGAAGGATAAATATTCACTACAGTTTTCTCATCACATCAAAATGAAACATTTTTCAGTTATAAATAACTGATAAAGAGATAGATTTTCAATAAATGAACAGTTCACACAAAGTTTTTATTTAGCCAAATTCTTCTCCAAATCACTTATTATTTACAAAAAAAATCAATCAGTCTTCTTTACTAAATTTCTTAAAAAACTCACAATCGGATCAAACTTTTAAAAATCAGGCAGCATGATCGTAATCATTTATTAGTGATCATAGTTTTAATGATTATTATTTTCTGAATAACATATTTTGCTCCAAAATAATAAAATCATTTGAAAAATCGTCAAACTGCCAACCGAGAGATACCTCTATTTAAAAAAAAAAACCTTAAAGAGAGTGTCTATCCTCGCTTCGAAAGGTTAGATTGTCGGATTTGGTGAGGAAACGATGCGTTTTGGCGTTGTTTGAGTTTTATTTTTTGATCAAAACATTCAAACCACAACAAAAACGGGCCACACATCCGCCCCGTCAGATAGAGGTTGATCTATATGTAAATATACTCATTTTTTTTACATAAGCCCCTTTTATTTGCAGGGCTTTTGTATAATCCAAGAATCTACTCCTTAGAGCACATAATTTATCCAAAATATTTTACATAATATTATTTTTATTACTTATTTAGTGGTGACTGTTACATTTTACAATTTTACTAATTATAAATCCCATTTTTATTAAAATTTGTGTTCATTTATTTTCCTTTAAATTGATTAAATAATTCATGGTCGTATTGTACCACATTTTAAGTACAGCTCATTGTTACTGTAAAATAGCGTTATATTGACTCACCCTTCTTTTTAACCACGATTCCTTTCTTCATCTCCTACTTTTACATTTTCTATTATTATTAAAAAATTGTCACAGATTTGATTATATGGGGATATTTGCTTACCTATAATAAGGCATTTTCCGCCCATCCCAGTTAATCTAGACTTTAGTTTTAGAGTTGAAATGTATTATAGTAAAAGTATTCAGGGTGTTTCAAAAGTCCGTTTCATGGCTTTTATTTGGAACCAACGTCTCTTAGGGTTTTGGAAGTAACGAGAACCCCTAGGTAAAGAACATTACTGAATCCATTACGAAATGAGGAAGTTAAGAAATTAAATAAAAGCTACTGGAGATAGAACGATGACTCTTTGAATATTGTAATTGTAAGAAAATTGTTTGCAATATCTTACAAAACACAAAAAAAGTTTCATGAAAATTATATCGTTAAACATTCGAGGAAATATTACCATGTAAAACTATTACCTTTTCAGGCCTCAAGCAAGGTCTCTTACTACGGGGTACAACTTACTTCCATAATGACCTTTATGATACGTTGGTTCCAAATAAAAGCCATGAAACGGACTTTTAAAACACTCTAGGTAAAAAGAGTCAAGTAATATGACCTACGTTATAGTCATGTCGTTAAAAGTATTCACTAATATTCGTTCATTTATTAAAAAAACTTTAAAAATAAGTTAATCATAATCAAAACCTAGTACTTCACAACAAAGAACACGCAAGACGTAGATTACGGTAGCAAAATTAATGTAATGTTTAGGACAAAATAAAGAACTAGTAGCTTGCACGCAATAAATATAATGTTTAGTCTCTTCTAAACTCGAAAAACTTTTTTTTAACACACGCTAATTTACGTTAAAAACTTAGGTAAGAGGTGGTTAAATAAAAGTTATCATTAATGCATTTTTCCGAAACAAATTTTCTCACCCAAGAAATAAGATGAAAATAAGTTTTTTGAATTTAATAAACTTTTTGGTTTAATACATTTAGTTTCAGTTTACTGAACTTTCTTATATCTATACTCTACACCAGGCCTGCACAACATACGGCCCGTGGGTGGTAGGTTAAAAGATAAAGGAAAAATTTGATCAAAAATTAAATTTTTTTAATGTATTTAAAGGAATAGGACACCAAAAAAAAGGCGATCTGTCTTTCTATTAATTTTTTTTATCATGAGACAGCTTTCAAAAATTTACTAAAAATATGCAATTTGTCAAAAATAAAGAAATTTTATTAAAATTACGATGTAAGAATTACAAATAAGCTTCAAACACACATTATACATGATTCTCGTTGTTCCGTACATTATTGTGCTTTTTAACTGTCTGTAATACATATCTCTTAATGACATGGACAATCAATAAAAAGTTTAAGCAGGAAAATTTTGCCCACATAGTATAGTTAAAGTTTCGCAGGCCAGCTCTAAATTTACTTAAAAAGAAACGAATTTATTGCGTAGAATCTAGTTATACCTATTTTTCACAGAATTTTTCTCTCTGACAAAGAATTTTCAAATAATTCGAAACTTCGAATAAAAGAAATTGCATTCAATTCCAGGTTCACTGGACGACTGAAAACAGGGGTGGTTATAGTGATACCAAAGATGATTTTTAAAGTCGATAAAAAGTAATAGAGTCGTTATGATTTATAAATTTTATTAGGAAAGTTTGAATTAAAAAATTTCCAATTTGAATTATAGACGACTTATGTAAGAGCACTGATTGTTGGAAGTTTAAGGAACCTAGAGAAAATTTTTTAGACTTATCCCATTTTTGTTTCATCCTATAGTTTTACCAGATTATTTATATAATGATAATAGTACTTATTCCTGGAATTAATTTCAAAACTTTTTACATTTGAGATAAATTGAACTTTTAATTCTATTTTGTTTTAAGGTATATTGTCCTATGCAAATATTATTTTTCGTAAGAATTAAATCTCTTTATAACGACCCCTATGTTACAATGACAAGTAGAGTAGTTAAATTACCATTTATTTTACCACAGAAATAATGATATTTTTAATTCGTTCTTGGATGTTTTGATTCGGTTTTTCCCATATTCTCGTTATAACGACCCTAGTTGTTTTTTCCGTAAGGTCGCTATATCGAGGTTCTGTACTATAAAATGTTGCACACCATCCATCAAAAAGGTCGTTAAAAATACTTGAAAAAACGCTTGAGTAGTTTAAAGAACACATGTCGGCTCATTTTTTACCACTTTGCGCATTTATAATTCTATAATTTAATTTTTCTTTCATGACACTTGGTATTTTTTGAAGTTTGTATTAATAGAACATGTGTGCAGAATTTCAATAAAATCCAAGAAAGTAGTGCTAGAAAATGTGTCGATTTTATGTTGACACTATTACAAAACCTCCGATTCGTCTAACAAAGCCGACTGCTCTGAATTGTCTATGAAATTGGCGCATTTTGAAGCAATGCACGTTACGGATAAATTAGGTAGTAAAGGGTATACCTCTGCAATACATATTGATCATGAGTAAAATATATCAATATTTTAAAAAGTTTTTTCTACTGGTGATAAAATACAACTCAGTAGAGCTGTCTATAGTTCTTTTTAAGTTCTAACAGAAATTGTGGATTGTCGTATGATCCGAGATGTCGGATAATCGGGAATCTATACTTTATTGAAGTTTATTTATGATCTTAATAAGAAGACATTACATGAAAAAAATCATTAAGCAAATAGGTGTAACGATAAATAGGCTAAAAAAGAGAGCACTAATTATAAACTGAGAGTAGCACAGTGAATCGGGGAATCTTTGGGGGGGGGGGGAAATCCTAAAACCACGATCTTCCGCCAAAATCAGTCTAAAACATCAACGCCACATTTCCCACCCTTTAAATACAATAAATTAAATACTACCCCAAAAGCCTCCTTTGTCAACTAAATAAAAAAAAAAATTCTCACTTCAGAAGTTATCAAACCCATTTTTCCACCTTAACTCCGGACATTCGAAACCCTATTTTTGAAAAAAAAAAATATATATATACAAATAAATAAAAAAAATCTGTTGCATTTCATATAACCCACAAACCACCAAATCCGCAGAAAAATCCCCGCAGACGATATCCGCGCAACTGGAGCAACTCCACCCCGAACTTTAATTCTCCCGTTCCACTTTTCGAATCCCCGATATTGAATTCTATCCAATTCCGGAGTTCCATTCTGAAGGAAATAAAATTTAGGTCCCTCGCATGAGCAGTTTTATCTTCCTCGCTAACTTCTTATTCCGGTCTGGTCCCCGCCATTGTAGGGTAACCAACCTTCCGCAAAGAGGCAGGTCGCAATGGAATCCCCCTTAAATCTAACGATGATGGATTCGGTAGGGGTCAAGCGAGGGGAAGAGGGATTTTCGGACGGCTGTCTCCACCCCTAATTTCGAGATGTCCACAAATCCATGTCAGTTGAGGTTTATTCTGAAAGTACCCACTGTTTTTTGTGACTTATGGGAAGTATACAGGTTATTTCATAAGTCCATTTCACGGTTTTTATTTGAAACCCAACATCTCTTAGGGTCGTGGAAGTAAGGTGTATCCCAAATATGTGACCATGTTGAATCCATTGAGATGACTGACAGTTCCCCTAGCGGCGAAGTAAGAAAATTTATAAAATAATATTAATTAGAAAATTAAACGAGATGGAATTTTTTTTTTTGCAATATCATTAAAATATCTTAAATATTCGAGAAGAAATTATCATGTAAAAACCCCTTTTTCAGGCCTTACAAAAGAAAAAATAATCACAAATTTGCAAGTTTTTTTATATTTTTTGAAATGTGTTTTTGTTTAACTTAAAAAAATGCATAGACTACATGATAACACTAAAAAAAATCTTGCAAATTTGCTAATCCTTTCTTTTGGAGGCCTGAAAAAGTACTATTTTTATACTAGGACGTTTTTTATTTAGATATTATTTTATTTAAAGATATTTTTATGAAACTTCTTTTGTTAGTTTTTTATGATATTGCAAACAACATTCTCACTGAAGTTTTCGCTTTATCTCCTTTAGTATTTTTAAATTACTTCTGTTACGAGCTGCATAAAATATCCACTACGCATGCATACGTGCTCTGTGGAATGAAATGTCATATTTTTCGAAAAACAAAATTGTCATAAAGGTGTTGTTCTTTCTGCAAATTTTACTCCACTCAAGGAATCTTTCCGTGCAGAGGCATGGGCGGACTTTATGAAACAAACCTGCATATATGTTACTGATAATAAATTATATAATATTGCAATGTATATTATTAATAATGCCCACGTATTTCTGACAAAAACTCATTAATAAATGCCATTGAATTTATCACATTGCCCGCTTTATTTCGGGCATTATTAATAATGCCCGATTTATCACTATTGGCCGTAACTTATATACTTCAGTTTTAAATTACAGAATTCGATTCCAACTAACCGGAAAGTATAAAAAAGATAATCTATATTATTTTCAAAAAATTTATTACTCTTAAAAAGATCGATTTTTCCCAACGAGTTTTTCACTGGAAGTTTTTTCTCCTAGCAAACAGTTGTAGATTAAATTCTCCTATAAGAGCTTCTATTCCTTTTATTAAAACATCCCCTCCCTATGTACTATCCTATTCGATACTCCGCATCACATATCCCCAGTGAACAAACTTTAAAATTCCTCAACGATGATAAAGAATCCAAGAAACACTTCCTTTTCCGTTCAACAAACGTCAACATCTTCAGCAAGTCTTCGATTCTTTTTTCCGAGATATTTATAGCCAACATATCCGCGAATTTCTCTCCAAGTGCGGTATCTTCACTTATTGTTCCGTAAACTATTGAGGTTTCTTTTTAAGAGAAATAGTTTTATCTTATCTCTGCAGCTCTTTTATTGCCCGAAACGGGATCTAATGCGTCGCTGCAGCAGCTAAGGAAGTAAAAGTTTTAAGGAGGGGCGCTTTTATTGATTTCTTTGAAAGCATATTGAATTTTCGGTGTGAATTTCTTAGCATAGTTTAAATTCTTGTTTTATGGCGGGATTGTTATAGCAACCGCTTTACCTATATATGCGAATAAAAATGGGTTATGAGAGGGAATTTTCAGAGAAATACAGATTATTAAGCTTTTCATAAAAATCTAAGTAATTTTTGAATAACTAGTTTGTGGATTATTTAATTGGGGATTATTTATTAAGTTTCCCTCATTAGTTTCAATCCTAAGCCGCCCGAGAGTTACCATTGAATCCTATGAAAAATTTGAAACTGCTAGGACTAAAAGGGTTGGCGTAATCTATCTAATTTAAACATGATTTACATCAGAGAGATTTATGTTTAACAGGTAATACACACCACTTAAATAAATAATAATTAATTTAAGAATAATTTACAAAAGAGAGATTATTGATTAGCAAATAATACTCACCACTTAAATAAATAATAAATTAATTATAAGTATAAATATTGAAAACGCATTAGTAATTGTTTTGTATGAACTATATTATAAAAATAACTTGAACCAACTTGTACCATATCTACGTGTGTACAAGGTGTAGGGGAGAGGGGGGCACCTTTCAACAGATTTCGGTTTTTATTTTTTGTGACCAAACGAATTGACGGATCATAAAACTTTAACTTGCCTATCCTACCATGGACTTTCGGACACATTGTGTAATTTTACCCAAGTTCCTTGAGAAAATTAAAAGGTCCAAAATTGCGTTTTAAAATAGGTTCTCGGGTGGGGCAGGTTTCAACACAGGCGGGGCACGTTTCAACAGTGGGTTAATTTTAAAATTTTAAAAGTTTCAGTTGATTTTAAGTTTGTTATATTGAAATATACATTATAACAAATACATTTCATTAATTTAGAGTAAAAAAAGTGAAATATTTTTGCAAATTTTGGAGTTTTTCTGTTGTTTCGTAGGTTATGAGTTTTTCCACACAACTAAGTGTGATGTTTCTTTATTGTTTAATTTAAAAGTTCTTTTGAGTTATATTCCGAAAATATATTGTTAATTCAACTGTTTTTCTTCAGAATTCACCAAAAATTGTATTTTTTTAATCGCTTTTAATTCATTTTAAATTTTTATAATTACTATAGTCATCAAAGTGGTATATCTTAAATAATTTTATTTAAATCAATGCTGATAACTACTAAATGCATAAAATTGCTGTTGTGAATCGTATGGTAGCCTTACCGTTAAAAATTATATGTGTATTTAAGTAAATTATCTAAATCGATTTTCAGCTGTTTTTTCGCAAAAAATAAATAATTAACTCTAATACAATGCTATTATTTCTTGAATAAGTTGTTTAAGAGTGTTTACTTCAAGAAAAAGCATTGCGAAAGCACAATATGTTAAGCAAAACGAATTTTAGTGGTGTTGAAACCTGCCCCGCCCTAAGTGTTGAAAGGTGCCCCACCTTTAGTCGTCATGGTTCAAGACCCCTCAAACGCTTTAGAATAAAGATATGGGTTTGAAAAAGGTATACATAGAAGCAGAAGACCTTATTTAATAACATATGTAAAAATCAATCACCTAAACTAATAAAAAGTTGGTAAAATCCGATTTTTTAAAAGAAATTCAAAATTTACTTTTGGACATCAAAAACGACTCCACTCGATTACAAAAAACTAAAAGGTGAAATGGTAGGAATACCACGGACAGATGTTGTTATGATAAGAAACATTACTTGACACCAGATGGCATTTAAATTAACCTCATAACAAATGAGAAAATGATTTTAATCGAAAACGAAACTGTTGAAAGGTGCCCCGCTCTCCCCTATAAAATTTAATAGAACCCAAAGTCGGTCATGGTAGATAGGGCTACCTTTAGACAAGTAAGTGACCATGTAGAATTTAGTAAGATAAAATTACAGCAGTCATGGCGGCTGATTAAAGAAATTAAAAAATTAAAGGAGATGGAAAAACTTAGTGACAATATTGTTGGAAATATCGAAAAACGCGCGGAAAAAATCTTCAAAATTCCAGGAGCTATTAAGCATGTGAAAATATAACTTTTTCGGGCTTCAAAAAAGGTCGCTGATTTGCAAATTTTTCAGAGTAATTATGCAGCTTTTGCGTTTTTATGTAGCTAAATCAGTCATGGGCAAAGCACGGCCCGCGGGCCAAATGCGGCCCTTCGGACGAGTCAATCCGGCCCGCGGCATGATTTTGAATAACCCCTACAATTACACATTAGAACAAAATGTTTTTTTATAAGACCACTATTTAGCTTCACTACTGCGAATCAGCTCATCCCAGTTTCTACCAGATTATGAAAAACATTTAGCAGCTCAGTACCACAATCACAGTTTCATCTGTCACATGCGCCTTCATACTCTTCTAAAGAACAATCAATTTTGTAACTTTTCCCCCAAAATTTTTACTATTGTAGCTTATCTTATATATCAGTTGTGTGTGATGTAAAAATCAACTTTAAAAATTATAACTCATAAAAATTAGTTTTGTTAAATTTTTTGTTTCCGGCCCGCTTGTTTTTGAGCGTTTTTTATGATATTGCCAACAATATTCTCTGTAAAGTTTTTGCCCTTAGTTTTTTAATTATTTTTTAACTTTCTGATTTCGCCGCTAGGAGGCGATGTTAGTCATCTCAATGGATTCTTCATGGTAATTTAACTGGGGGGTACACATTACTTCCATGACAATAGGAGACGTTGGTTCCAAACATGGACGTATATAAGGGGGGGTTAGGGGGTCCAGGCCTCTCCCTTAGCCCAAACCTTATGTTAGCCAAACAGAAAGGTTCCTGTCCAAAATATCCAAAAAATGCGTGAAAATACAACTCTTTCGGATCAAATTTCACAAAATTTTCACCCCAGACCCCCCTTTTTTGCTTGAGAGCATGTACTAACCGCAAAAATTCACATTTGACCGACATTTTACTCGAAAAGGGAAATCTGTTAGAAACATTTGCGTTTCCAGAAACCCTATTATAGGTTTTGCGCCCCCCCCCCAATCAAAAAGTTGAACTTACGCATACTCCATTTTGTCCCTCCTCGTGATAAAGGATAACCTAAGCCTTTATAATCCCTTGCTACGCTCAGGGGGAATTCAAGGTGTACAACCTCCCTTTTAAAACCTCAAACTTTTACTTTTTTTTCCATGAAACAACCGACTAAAGCTACTCCTTAATGTAATAGGGGGTAAATAGGGGGTTTTCAGGGGGCCTCCCCCAAAAATGTTTAAATTTTAGTACGCTAAAAAGTCTTCTAAAGCTACTTTTTAGGGGGTTTCAGGGAACTTTGCGGGCCGCCAGTTAGAAAACCCTGTTTTAGCTACACTTATTTCAGTGTCCCCTGAATGAAGTTTCTTGGACCCCCCCCTTGTAAAAGCTATAGCTACGTCCATGGTTCCAAATAAAAGCCATGAAACGGACTTATGAATTGAAACACCTCGTATTACGAATTCGTATTACTTAAGTAATACGTGTTTTTCCTTGAACTATTCAAACACTTTTACTATCTTGGTTCTTACACCTTAAAAATCAAATCTATACTCAAGATACTTAATAGAAAACTTGCACAAAAAAGTATTTGTATCTGGAAGCGTTTTTAGTGTTTAGTATTCGAGTGACGTTATCAATTCCTAAGAATTTATACATGAGTTTATCCGAGAAAAAGAACCCAACACATGACACGGCTTTGAAAGTAAAACTAAACGTTTAATATGAAATATAGAAAGAAAATATATATGCATAACTGTTGCCAACTTTGAAAACAATTAACAAAAAGAGGTCGGGGCTTCTTCTCCCAGTCGGCATACACATTTCAGACAGGGGGTTAAGAGATAAATTCCTAACAGTTCAGAGAATTTTAGTAAAGAAAGTTCGTAATTGTTTGGTTTGGTTTGGTTTTTTGGTTACATATATTTTCCGGTATGTGTGCTTGATCTCAAGGATCCGCTTATACACCTTCGTCAAGTAAGACAGACACAACAGAATTTTTACTGGCACAAAGAAGGAAAATACACCCAGGGGCGAGGTGAGAATCGAACTCACAACGGGGCAGTGCGCAGACTGCTGGCGTGAAAGGCAGAGGAGCAAACCGAACAGGCCATCCCGTCCCCTCGTAATTGTTTTGGATAAATTAGTGTGTGCTTACCCCAGTATTCGATACTAGTATATATTATTTAACTTCATTATAATTATACAACTACTATTGCGAAACAAGATAAAAATTTATTTTGTAAATTTTAATTGTCCTTTCTTGGTTTAAAATCTGCAGTTTGAAAAAGGGAACAAATACCAAAAATAGCAAAATGACTTTCTGTGACAAAAAACTTCGTAACTTCGCTTTACACTTCAGTGGGTAGAGAAAAAAACTAACCCCTTATAGCCCTTGAATTTGTAGATATCGAGCGTAAGTGCATTTCTTCTTTGATTTAAAACTTTAGTAATTTGTCTTCCTTTTCTTATTCTTACAGCTGTAAACTAAGAAAAAATATAGTTTGTTTCCAATTTAAAAGTTTTTTTTTAAACTAGAGAACGTTTAAAGTTTGAACTCTATTGTTATTCATCAAACTGCCTTAATGAGTCAGTTTCATAAAACTTTTCAATTTAATTTTCTTAGTCATTCTATATTAAACATTTGTGCATTTAACTTAGCAGAAATATAAATTATTTGTCAGTTTAAAGATTTTTCTGCTGAAATTTCATAAGTTTGAAAAAGGGAGTACAATTTTTCAACTGTACAATATTTCTGAATATGCGTATATTTTTATGTCAATATTCTGTGTTCTAATAGGGTCCTGAATTTTCAGTGAAAAATTGGGGTTTATAAAATGAAAATTCTCTTACTTACACAGTTTCCCCCCCGATTTTCCCAAAACTTGGTTTTTGACTTATTCCTGTTTTCAGACTGACGATTCAATTTATGACATCCTCTATCATATACTGGTTACTACAACCATAATGGCCATGTTTGATATTGAAATTTCTTTTACGAAAACATATTTATAATTTTCCACAAATAAAGTTTTGAAAAGAGTACAAAATAGAAGGAGAAATTCCACCAATTCTTTTGTCCTTAGTTGAATGGGTGAGATGTTATTAAATATTGGTTGAAGTACAAATACTACTACTCAAATTATGAAACACTGAGTACTTTAATAAATTTTCAATGATTAAATATGTAGCATTCAATGCAATTAGAGTTTTATTTATTGTTTTTAATTTGGAATGACTATTCAACTGAGTAACTAGTAATAATCTAATTAAATTATCGATACTGGTAATTTCAATTGATGCTCTTTTTAACAACTACTTAGGTTTGGGATTTGAGAACATCATTATAGATTTAGACTCCTAGTTTTGAAAACCAGAAAGGTGTATACATTTGACTGCCATTTACCAGTCAGTCTTGGGCTAAAAATAAGGTGTAAATCTGCAAGAGGAACTTTTTTCAAAACGCTTACATTAAATGCATCGATTTTTTTCGTTTCTCTGTATCACGAAATCCTCTTCTTTCATGACATGAAAATTTGACGTTAATAAGATAAAATGAAAACCTAGCCATCTAAAAAATGTCAATCTTCAGTTACAAATTACTTTAATTTAACCCTTCAAAAAACCTTATAGAGAAATGAGACAACCCATCTTCACCCAAAAACTACCCTGATACAAAAAAAAAATCTAATTTATCAGATTTTCAACACTTTATGTCACACGTATGTGATACAAATTAAATTCTTAAAAACCCTTTTCAGTGTCATGTTAAACTATCAGATTACTCAGAATTTTTCCGAATTTCTAGCGAAAAATGATTTTACCTTTCTTCCAAAAGTAATTTCACCGAAAAAACTCCTCACTTCTTAATTAAACGGGAAAAAAATTAAGAAGGATACAAGGACACCACTAAATGTTCTTCATCATAACACAAAAGGATAATTAGAGAAGTCCACTTTTTCTCCCAGCTCTGTCAAGATTGCCTTTTTTGTTTTCCCCTAAACCTTTTTATTTAAAAAAAATAGTTCCATTATGTATTAATTTTCCAGAGACATTGCTTCACTTAAGATTCATCCAATTTCTTAAGAGCGTTTTTTAAGACACTTATCCACATTTGAAACCTCTTTATCGTTTATTCCATCGTGAATTTTTTTTCTCAAAGTTCCTTAATTTTTTTTAGAATAAAAAAATATAGGTTCTTTTGTTTGATTTGTTCTCATTTCACTTCTCTTCCAAGAAGAGAAAGAGATTGCCATTAAAAAAAAAAAAAGAGTTCGAATCCAGGTTTTCTCACTTTCCAACGAGTTCTCTTTAGAACGTTCCAAAGGGGGCTTTTATTAAAGTTCTTTTCCAGTCAGAACCCCACTTAAGCGGGATCGTCTTCGCGAGACCTTTGATTAGAGGGGAAGAGTTAAGTTGATGGGTGAAAGGAACTGTAGTGAAGTGAGCGCAGTAAATTAAGCTCACTTGATGATTTTTAGGAAAGAAGATTTGGCTTTGATTCGCTTAGTTTTTAGTTTGTCTTATTTAATGGGGCCGGAGTTTCACAAAAAGTGAAGGTGATTTTCCTCTAGAATGAGTCCCAACGTCAATATAGCTTGACGTCTTTGCTTAAATAAACTTCGCGGAAGTAGTTTTTTTTAAAGATCTTAGCGTATTTTACGTTTACCCTCACCCTTACTGGTAGATAATGAACAAAAAAAACAATTCTCAAAATTTATTTAAATACTTTAACGATTTTGTGTTCCAAAAAATTAGTAATTTGTGGTTATTAATACTTTAATTAAAATATTGTTGGGTTGGTAGATTTCTATTTTTTATCCTGTTCAAAATCGACTAAATATTCAAATATTGCCAAATTTTAATTGTTGTTACAAACCTACTATATCATAATCAGTTAGTTTACATTTCTTTTTCGATATCTCTCATATAAAAGCCCACGTCACTCACTGACTCACTGACTGATTCTGGAACGCTCGCACACTATGATGCCATCTCTCATATAAAAGCCCACGTCACTCACTGACTCGATGCCATCTCGCAATAATCAGAAAAATAAATAAATAAAAGTAATTAAAATTTTAAAATAATATAATAGAGCATTTTCAATCACATGACTCGGACCTAACAACGGCCTTAGCAACGTTGTTATTCGTCCAAGTGACGTCATGTGCGAAGGCTTCTATTGGATGCTTCCATTTCCCGCCCCTAACAACAGCCCTAGCAACGTTGTTTATTCGTCCAAGTGACGTCATGTGCGAATGCTCTATAGCTTTTAAATAAATATCTTTCAAGAAAGTTGGTTTACTTAATAAAGGTTAAAAAGTTACTTTTAGGGAAGTTGGTTTCTAATTCAACAATAATAAATTATTAAAGTTAAACTTCTTATTTAATGTATAATTAATAGGAACTTGAAGTAGTAACGAGCGAAGCTCGCATAAAAGGCTAGCCTAGCTGTAAGACCCGGCTTTGCCGGGTCGTAACAGCTAGTTTCTAATATTCGGTGTTGGAAAATAGCTGGGTGATTTTAGCAACAGATAACACGGAAAAGTAACATATTTTACTCTAAATAAATAGAATTGTTTTACCAAAAGTCGTGGAAAATGAGATTTTACTTTAAATTCGTATTTAAAGCATTACGCTCAGGGGCGTCGCTTCAGTTTTTGGTTGGGGGGGGCAAGGATTTTTTTTTAAAGTGGTGTTGGGCCGGAACCACTCATTAGGCAAAAAAACTTAATTAGAGAATTTAACTATTCACCACTTTTTTTACTATTTTTAAATAATTATATATTTTCCTTATCATCACTATTTACTGCCAGCAATATCCGCGACGTCTTTTCAAAACAATCCATACAGCGAGTAAGGATTAACGAAGCAAAACATGTCTGAATTTCGAGAAAATACCCATCCAATTTCATGAAATGCGTGCTCTCAGTGCCTTAAATGAATCACTTATTTCAGAAACATGTCAAACGCCACTTTTCTTGTTTTGAGATAAACGAGAAAAACTGTATAGAAGCTCACTACATTTTTATGAAGATGATTAGTATTTTTTTCTTAAAGTAGACCTCCTTTGGGTATTTTACAGACAAAAAGAATTTTTTTAAATATTTTTATTCTTTGCATAAAAAAATTATTGAAATTTTTGCATTTGACAGGTTTCTGCAATTAACAGAGTATTCAGGCCAATTTTCATAGTTTAACTCTTATTATTTTAAGGATTTGGCAATAAAAGTGGGAATATTAGTTGAAAATAACTTTTTCTTATTAAATACTAACCCATAAAATTGTTATAGAGTTCTTATTTTCTCTCTTTTGGTTATAATACTTCTAATAAAGACATCATAGAAGTCAATTAAATAGTTGCTTAGAAGTAACTTTGGGGACATTAAAACGATTTTGCTTTAAAAGCCTACAAAATTAGTTAATTAATTCAATATTATGATCTGGAGTATATAGATTTGATGACTACTTTTAATAAAGTGATTCATAGATCCAAAATATCAATCACATGGATGTGATAAATGGCCACAAGCATGAAAATTTTAATATATAGCTACCAAAACATCCTTAGTCTTGAGATTCGTAAGAAAACTTTAAAAATATGGTTTTTACTATGGCTTGATGGACCTAACCTATAAAGAATGAATTTTCCAATCGCATATAGTTTTTCTATGCGATTAAATAACAAACTGCAGTCCTAAACAAGCGGTAGATGAGAAGGTATGAACGAAATTCTCCGCAATTGAAGTACAGAAACCAGTCAAGCGACGTCGTTTGACTTGTTTCTGCACTAAAGCTGAAATTTAACATGCTGGAAAACTATTTTAAAATCCCGTTATTTTTTTATTTTTACACTAAAATGTGCGTTTACCCCTACAGAATCATATGACACCAATAACTCATTTTTGAAAAAAGTGGCGTTTGGCATGTTTCTGAAATAAGTGATTCAATTAAAGGATAATAATTTAAAGTTAATATATCTCTTTCTATCACAACCTCTTTTTATATGTAACATAATTTGAGATAGAACCCACACATATGAAATAATAAAAGTTATTTTAATAAATATTAATTCACGAATTTTGTTTTTAAACCCAAGTGCTTGACACCAACAGCACCAATCTTATCGCTTGCTAATTTTTGTTTCTATTGCTATGTTTTCTATCCTTATCCGCCTTGAGTTATTATAAAAATTACTTTTAAATGCTCTAACAACCCCTCATTGAAATTTATAGAGTATCAGACTGTTAATTCATAGCTGTAGAAATTCACAGATAAAAAATCAAGTGGAACGGATAAAAAAAGTGAAGTATAAAAGACTCGAGAGAACACTGAAGATCTGACCAAGTATATTAGAAGCCAGGGAAAACTTAGCTGAAATGAAAAAAAATATTAATTTAATAGTTACAGCTAAACATTTGTAAATATTTCAGTTTTTAAGTTTAGAATTTTTATACATAAAATTTTTTTACAGTGCAACGCTGTATGTAGTGCCCGAGGTCCTCAAAATAGTCCTCAATGAAATATCGCTAGGTGTAAAGCAATGTATTTCATGCAATATTTTTTATGCTTGGTTATGTTATGTTATACTTGAAATTTCATACTTAAATAATATACTTTTTCAAAAAATTCTGTTAAAAATATTTTTTACAAGAGTGCACAATTCATTTTTAATATTATTTCCTAATATGAGACTATCTCATATTGAGAACATCGGTGTCTCATATTAGCATATTAGACACATTTTGAATTTTAAGTAAAATTCCTTTTTAGAGTAATTGCAATTTGTTTTCATAAAAAAAGCAGCGACTTTTTCGAATCAGGCATGGAAATAATATACAAAATCACTTTTAGTTTTGCTAAATCATTTTTCAGTTACGCGTAAATTGGAAGAATAAAAGTAGTATCCCACATTGCGGCACTTTCCCCAATGCCTTGAAGATATTGTGACCTTTTTCAGATTTTTAGTCCTTCACAAAAAGCAGCAAAATGAACATTATTACCCCTGTTTCTGAAAACAGGGGTACTAATAACTTATTTTCCATTGTTTCTTAATTCGAATATCAAAGTAGATTTTTTTGTAAAATTGCTAATTGTAATATTTTATACCCAACCTGGTTTAAGAAAGACGATGTTGAAAGATTGCATAAATAAAGGAAGTTATGTACTTCAATTTTTTAGTACTATTGCTTAATTTTTTAAAACATTTTCCTATCTTTAAGTTCTTAAACGTTCTACTAAAGAAAAATAATATTTAATAATTTTCTTCTTTCTTTCATTATAATTCTTTGTGGTTCGTATTGTTCAGTATATTTTTTACTTAGGATAAAACAGAAAAATTTTGCTACTATTAAGAAGCTAAATTAATAAATATTCTTCGTGAAAATTACTCAAACAATCCTATAACAACAATGAGGAAATATCTCTTAAATGCTCATTTTTCATCAAAATTAAAAGATTCATCGAGCTTTATAACGAGATAACTAATTGAATTCATTCAGCTTTCAAAACAAAATGCTTATTGCATTCATCAAATGAAAAGAAAATGCAAAACTCAAGTTGTGAATTATTCACTTTTTCTGCAACGTTTCAGTTAGCATTAAAACTGGACGGATGAAAATCTACATAAAGAAGGATTCTGTTTATTAAACTATTTTATGGTTGTTTTCAAATGATGTCAATTAAGCTTGGAATTGGTAAATGGGATTATTTTAATTATAGTGAGATAAATTGGTTTTTAGAATCTTATTAGGAGACTGAAATATTATTTGGTATTTTTTGCTGCTGCACATACTTTAAATGAATTTTCATTCAAGTTACCAAAGATGATCCAAAATAACAAATAATAATAATAATGCATTTTTGGATTTATCCTGTGATTATATATATATATATATGTAATAAAATTAAAAACTGGGAAAATTGTTCTATTTCAATTAAGCTATTTTTAATTTATTTTTAATTTTTTTTGCCGAATTTTCCTATTATACTCGGCAGCAACGTTTCCTGACCGTATGACGTATGTACGCGGAAGCAGAAACTGTGTAAACAGAAAGCCTTTTGGGTTTCGGAAGGAACGGTGTTGGAAAGGAAGTTTCGGTATACGCAAATCGTAATAAAAAGACGCTATACATACATGGGTTTAACAAAATAATCATATTTCTAAATTGACGTTCTTTATTTCACTCAAATTCAGACACCGCGCTGGGAACTACTTTGTTTGTTAGTGATGTCAGTGTTTGTTAGTGGGGCAGGAAACATTGCTGTCAAGTATAGCTTCCATTTATATAGTTGAAGATTATGTCCAGCAACAAAATATGGATTAACGTAATAATAAAAAAATGAAAAATGTTGAGTATTTTTAAACCTTTTATTTAATAAGACATTACTAAATTGACAAAATATTCCACTTTTTTAATGTATGGTAAGTTTTTAGATGCATGTATGCTTAAATTTATCGGTTTATTTTTAAAAATTGATTAATACTTTTAAACGTTAAACACTATAACAATTTATTTATTAAATACCTACTTATATAATTATTGTAAGCAGAATGTTTTGCATAATTTTAAATAGATTAATTTGAAGTAGAGGTTTCAAGTAAAAACAGACATTTTTAATTTTTAAAAACATTTGATGACAGTACTTTTTTCGATTCCCTTTTGCGAATTCCCTACATTCACCACAAAAACTAACTTTCCATCAAAGCTATCTTGATAATTGAATCTTGGCCAAAAGTTACAAAAGCCAGTACAGAATCTTTAATTAATTTTATCGATTCCGCTTCAAAAAAACCAATCTGGATGCCTTTTAATCTTTTCAACACCCATCTTTAAGCGTTCTAAATGGCCACTTAAATCTCCATAGACCACTGACGACTTTCCTTTCAACCAATTAGTGCGGTTTTTATGTCTGTTGAAATCACCCACTAACTTTTTGCAGGGATCTTCATTTATAAAAAAATTCATGGAAAACCCAATGTGACAAAATCATCCCTTTAGTTCTTTATAGAAAAAGTAGTTAGTCTTTCATTAGAATATGAAAAAAAAATGTCTGTGATTCGGCCTTTTTTAGACTGTTTAAGGGGTGTGTGGTTTTAAGGTATAGGTTTCGGTGACATTGTATTTAATGATAAGAATGTTCGTGATTAATGATATCAGTCAGATATTAGCTCTTGAAAATTTTTATGCCTTTTTATGAGAGATTATTTCTGGAAAGGATCATATTTTCAAGGAACTGAAATATTAATTATCTTTTTTTTATTATTCATTCCTGTAGGTTGTTAAAAACAAGGCCATTTTCTCCCTTGTATTGTCTTTTAAAAATTTAAATATAAGGTGTGTTTTTATAGAAATTATTCGAAAAAAAAAGTTGTCCCAGCGAATTCTTGTGAGTTGAGTCCAGAAACCGTTTATAAGATTTTAGAACTAAGATTTAGTTTATTATGAAATACATTATTCAATAGTATATCATAATATACTCTTTAAAAATTTATGTCATTAGTATAAAAAGACTTATCTTTAAAATAAATGGAAAATTTTGACAAATTTCTTTAGACTGGATATTTTTTCAGAATATATTAAAGCAGTTTTTACTTAAGATTAATTCTCTTATACGGCAAGAAAACAGAAGAATAAAATTATAATTCAGTGAAGTTATTTAAATTTAGTCATTAAATATGTATAGTGTTAGATTCTATGAAATTTCAAAAGTTTGCACTAAGTTTTAAAGCAATAATCTTCTACTTTTATATTTTGAAAGATCCTATTCCTTATGTCTAAGCTTATATTCTCTGAACCTTGAAATTAAATGTCAACTAAACTAAAATTACATGCATATTTAAGTAGAAAATAACAAAACTGTAGTGCTTAAACGTAAGAAAAATTTTTAAAAATATTATTTATAAGGAAAAGAATTAACTACAAAATGTAGTTGAAAGGGAAATTAAAAATCTTATGTTCATGCTTACATTGCTTGAAAAACAACCTAAATTATCATTAAAATAGAATTTATGATTGAAAAACTGTGTATTTGGAATAAATAATATAGAGCATTCGCACATGACGTCACTTGGAGGACAAAAACAACGTTGCTAAGGCTGTTGTTAGGGGCGGGAACTAGAAGCATTAGCACATGATGTCACTGGCGGGCCAAAACAACGTTGCTAAGGCCGTTGCTAGGCCGAGTCATGTGATTGAAAATGCTCTATTAGAAAGAATCCCTGTAAATATTTTAAAACATCAAACTGGTGTTTTTCCACGCTTTTATAGGAAGTTACTTAAGCACTCATATTAAAAAAGGTGGTTATAAAGATTGAAAACTGTATCTTTAGTCAAACTTGCAGGGATTCTTTTACAGTATATTGACAAATAACTATCTTACTCTAGTAAAAATGCACACACTACAAGTATCTCCCATAAACTACTCTGATATTGATAAAACAATTACTTCAGCTAGAAGTAGTCTCTTTCTCATTGTTAATTACTTCTCGCATTCCCAAAAACAAAAAATCCTCCTGAAATACATTCCAAATCCTCCCATTCCTCTAAAATATCCGTTTTAGTTTTACTCGCAGTCACAGAGAGAGAGAGAGCGAGATAAAACAAAAACACGGTTCCAGGAGCAAAGAAGTAAACAGTTTCATTACAGGGTAAAAAATAATCCGTAAAAGAGCGTTTCGTTTTAGCAAAGAGAAGAATTTACTTAAAACGCCAATGCCACGTTACGGCTTTTCGATTAAAGTTAATTGAGTTCTGGCTAAAGTTAGACGATAAGAATATTAAGTTTCAAAAGCTAATTTGATTTATGATTCGCTTTGTCGGTTTTTAAGCAAGATTAATGACTTCTGTTAAGGGGTTAGACTAAACTATTTGTGTGTGTGTTTGTGCTAAAGTCAAACAGTTAGTTAAGTTTAGCTGTAATCCAATCTCTTTAAATTCAGACAGGAGGTACAGAGAAAGCGTTAATTTTAGGGTGACGCATTTCCTGTTTTTTAATTATTAAAACACTTTAAAGAGCTCTTTGAATAGATGAGTTATTAAACTATATGCTAGGAATTAATTGCCAAACATTTTGAATTAGGCGACTCTGCTTTCAATATAGATGTATGGTAATAATTTATGCAGCTATTGAGGAAACAGGCATGTATTAACTTTTGATCTTTTTTTTTCTTCTGTGATTTGGAGAATATTTATTTGTGGGTCATTTTCAAATATTTTAATGAAGTTAATCGAAACTATTTTATTTGATTTTCTTCATAAATCGAAACACAGCTCGAAAGCTGATATGTAAGTAAGGATGGTAAATTAATCAATATAAAAATAACAATTTTAATTGCATAGGTGTGAAACGTTGAGAGCTATAGTTTATCCAAAATTCCAAATTGTATATTACCGAAGCAGATGTTCATAGCAATGTAAAAATTTATGAAAAACAAGAAATCAAATCAAATAATCATAATTTATTCACAAAACACAAATGTGAGTTCCCATAATGTAATTAAATGCTTATTTTATATATTTTACTTTAATTACAAATAATTATACTTGACGCTTGACTTGAGGGTGGAATGACATTCCGGTACCTCTATTACCCATACCATTTTAGTTTGGAACAACCCCCATACCAGTTTTGGCACCAGTATTTCAAGAAATCAAGCACTATTTAACAAACATTTAATTAAATTTTCTGACCAATTTTATGTTAATACATCAGAAAATAAAAAATATCTGTAAAACTATCACAAGACATCATTCATCTTTATTAAAAGCCTTAGTACTACTAAACAAAATTAATTTTAAAATTTAATTTGTGCCTTTTGAATATACTTCTTCTCGAAGCAATTTAATTAACTTTTTCCCACACACATCTGTTGAGGAGATCACGAAGCTTTCTTTTTGAAATCAGGGTTTCAAAGTTCGACGAAAAGTCGTGTCGTAAAAACAGTGTCTTTGATGACGGTAATTATACCCAATTTATCTTAATTACAAAATGCTGACAGCAACCAAGATTAAAACATGATAAAACGCTTTTAAAGTTCGGTTAATTAATTTTCTCTTAATATAACTGCTGTTTGATAGCTTGCATTTAGAAAAATATTATATATTACTAGATTACTACCATTACACTTTTACAAGAGATATTTTGGAAAATAATTTTTCATTATTAGACGTTAAAGTTTTTACATTCTATGTATCCTATTTTGTATCTGTATTATTTTGAAATATAAGCGTTCATACATTAAAATTTATATTAGGGCTGCATGTTTACATAAATTAGGATGTGCAATAGGATTTGTTTACCTAATAAATATAGATTTGCACCGCGCATAGAGTTAGCTGATTCTGTTGGGTAATATCTTTGACATTAACATCTATGCTTCATGTTCATTGTATACAATTATTGACGTGTTACTCTACTAAATCTATACTTCGCATCAAAAAGTTTTGTTGGTTCTTGAACTATCTTATTAAAGATTTCAAAGGTAACATTTTAAGACTTCAAAAAAAAATTCCAAATATTAAGATGTTTTTGTGCAATTATTATTGGGAATTTTTCAAACTACAACAAGCAATAAATTTTCTCACACTTAAATTAGCAAATAATTTTTAAATCAAATTCATAGAAGCACCTAATCCGAGAGATGACTTTAAGGGGAAAAATATGCTAATTTAAATTCAATAAGGATTCTAAAAATATTAAAACAGTTTAAAGTTAGACCGCCACGAGAAAAATTTTGGGCTTCGTACAATATTGGAGCGATTGTTAAGGGACTGGATTTTTCCATTCAATTTTGGGGTACCAAAAACGTTTTGTGCCAAATCTGTGTGGCTATAGCTTTCTACTTCTTTCAAAGTTTTGATTTTACAAGGGGAACGAAGGAAGTCGAATTGTCGGGCAGTTAAGTGTGGGGCAAATGAACGGATCCCCATTTTTTTTTAAGCTTTCAGAAGCTTTTACATTGAAAAATATAAACTACTCTTCTGATAATAAAAATAAGCAATAAGGTACCAACAGTTTTATTTTATCACATTCAAAACTCAAATAAAATCAAACCCTATACCTTTTGAACAAATGTATTCACTTACAACACAACCTTCAAAAAAAAAAAAGATAAATTGAATTCTCCTTAACAAGCCAATAGACATTTCGTTAAACGGATAGAATATAAAACCTCCCTTACTTTTACTCACCTCACCCTAAGGTCAATAACATGCTGTCCCACAACGATAAATTATGGCTGTAAATTCAATCAATCTCTTTTCCAAAACAACATTACCCGGTGTCAACCCCAATTCGATTCCTCCCAACCACAACCCCCCTCCCTTTAGAACAAACATCTCAGCTCGAGCCTCCCCCGAACACCACAATCGAACACTTCATTATCGTCAGGCATCCGATCAACGGCAATATTTATTATTACCTCCCCTCGCTTATCGAAATTCGATTTTCGACAAGGTCCGCTCCACCCCCAGGAGTGTACCGTAACATCGATCCCCGTAACACTTCATCGAAACAATAGGGAAGAACAAGAAATCGTTTGGAGGGTAAATGTTCTCAATGATAATGGAAGGGTTTTCTATATCGTTCCCATCCCCTAGCTCGACCCCCGGGAATTTATATGGAAATAATATGCAATGGTTCTTCTTGAATAATGCAGGAGAACCGATGCAATAATCTCGTATCTCGTCTGCGATCGAAGGGATCTTTTTAAGTGGGGGAGTCTTCCCCTCCTATAAGGGATATATTCGGACTGTTCAAGATCATACTGGCTTAAGTCCACAAATACAAAACTTCACAAGTACTCTCGAAAGTACAACCAACGAATTTGCACTAGTGTATAGTGCTGTCCTTTAAAAACAACCCACTCCAAATTGTACCCTAAAAACAACCCATTGAGATTTTTCTATTTAATAATTAAAATAATTTTACCATCTCATATACCTATATCATATACCCTGTCTTTCTATGCCATGTCAGGGGTGTAAAAACTGGTCAAAGAACGGTTTATTTACTTATTTTTTAAACAAGCTGAGAAAATGTAGATTTTTGGCAAAAAATGTGCTTCAGATGTACAGATTTTGATGTTGTAAAAATGTATGTTATAAAGACTTTAAAGAAATTTTCACGCGTTTTCATGTTAGCCCATGAAATATTAAAATTTTGGCTCTGTCCGCCAATTAGAGTTCTTACTGTAGTCTTTGAAACCAGGGGTAAAAAAAACCCAGTGGGAGCTAAAAACAACCCATTGTTTCCTTTTCTATAAATCGCAAAATAAATAAAAATTTATGAAAAATATTAAATATTACCCATGATATACTACTAATAATGCAAATATAATGCTTGTTTCAGTGATTTTCGGATTTTTTTTTCACTATTTTTAATAAAAACTCACTGATACCAAAAAACACCTATTTTCAATGCAAAGATAGCACTTTACTAGAATTTCACTTGAAAATGAGTTATGGAGAGTTAATAATTGGGGTTAAAATAAAATATAAGTGCCAATTATCCTGTTTTAGCTTTTTTTTTATAAAAACTGTAAAGTTTTGGCAGTGAAATTGTCATTTTCAAAATCCGAAAATAAAAATACAACAGTTAAATAGCTATTATCGTTGTGTTTTGAAGACGAACTCTTGAGGAAAAAATCATATCATAATTTTAATTTTAGAAATAATTATTAATAAATATGGTTTTAACTATCTTAATTATTCCCTTTTCTATCAAAAAAACCCTTTTAAGCATATTTTTGTCTTAATTTTTGAGTATTTTCAAGCATGTTTTTTTAGGGTACATGGTTTATTTTTAGGAAACAGTGGGTTTTTTCAAATTCTTACTTAATTGGCTGCCAATTTGTAATGGATAGTTGGAATTAAAAATGCTTAGCACTAAAATGTTAGGGAGGATGAGCCGCTAGTACAGTTTTTTGTTCGATTTAATTATCCTTTTTATTAAGCTTTTAATGAAGAAAATATGAAACAGTGGGTTGTTTTTAAAGGACAGCACTATACCTATTACGGCTAAACTCCACGTGCAAAATCCAAACATAAATTATCCTAACATAGTATTTTATTCTTCATTTTAATCTGCCAAAAAAATATCAGAACAGTTAGAAAAAAATATTTAAAAAAATGAAGCGATTTGAAAGCCCAAACAAATATTCGTCCAGCCATAGACTTAACATGGGATCATTGCATTTCTGAAAAGCATATTTTGTTCCTAATTCTAATTTAAAAGCACCTGCATGCAATTTTTTTTCTTGAGGGTAATAATACCAATAGCTTTCAAATCACTTCATTTTTAAATAATTTTTTCTAACTGTTTCGATATTTTTTTGATCTTTTTTCAAATATTTACTCACTCAACTCAACAAACTCAAAATATTTATTAACTCTAACTAATTAATAATTTAATCAAAATGTTTTCCTTAAAAATATCCATCACGACCTTTGAAAGGCATTGAAAATAATAAGAGACAAAACCTACATAGCACTCAATGTTTACAATAGAGCATTCGCACATGACGTCACTTGGAGGACAAAAACAACGTTGCTAAGGCTGTTGTTAGGGGCGGGAACTAGAAGCATCCAATAGAAGCATTCGCACATGATGTCACTGGCGGGCAAAAACAACGTTGCTAAGGTTGCCGTTGTTAGGCCGAGTCACGTGATTGAAAATGCTCTATTAATTTCGATTATTTATTTATTTAACTGTCAAACAGAAAATATCCAATTAAATGACAGTACAAAGGACAATATAATACAGTATAAAGGACAATATACACAATACATACAACAATACATACAACATAAAAAGACAAACATTTAAATAGAACTAAGCATATTTAGAAATAATAATGGATTTAAAAAAAGAGAATTTATGAAAAAATAAATCACAATCTGGTAAAGTATTTAAAAAATTTATGAACTCTACCATGGGTTGATGTTTTAAGTAATTTTTCGTAAATAGAGGAACTTTAAATACAAATTTAGTACGTGAGTTGTATATGGGAACATGAAAATTAAATTCTTGAAGTAAAACAGGACAATCAATTTTGTTATTAAATAGGTTATAAAAAAATTTAAAAAGGGATATTGTTCTATTGCATTCTAAAGAGCATAAATTAAAATTCTGCCTGGCAAAAGCGTTTGATGGATATTCAGTATTATTTGACTTATATTGAGTATTATAGACTAATATTATAAATTTCTGATAAAATGTGTGAAATTTTATTATGGAATAGCATATATGTACGTTTTTAGAATATTTTTATCAGTCTTTGAATGATATTTAATTCAGAAAATGCTTTTTAAAACGTTAGAACATTTGTTTCATCATAAAATATGGCGTGATTTGTGGTTGTATAATAAGTTGTTTGACGTTACTTACTTTGTAACTGCTTTTCTCTGGAAACCGTTCACCAAAATTGTTTTTTAGAATGGAGAGATTCTTAATTAAATTGCATAAAACATAAACAAATCAGAAATTTGAAATCTAAAAAATGGGGGAAAAATCAAATATGTTAAAAATTCTACTTGTTTTTTTTTCTTCAAAAATTTGGTGATTTTTGTTTATCAAGAACGGTCATTTCCGACATAATTCCCCAGGTATCCTTTTCCGGTCTGGGAAAAAAATCGAAGCGGAATAATTTAATCTAACACTAACTATTACTCTGATAAAAAAAAAATTACTATAGAGCATTCGCACTTGACGTCACTTGGAGGACAAAATCAACGTTGCTAAGGCAGTTGTTAGGGGCGGGACATAGAAGTATCCAATAGCAGCATTCGCACATGATGTCACTGGAGGAATAAAACAACGTTGCTAAGGCCGTTGTTAGGCAGAGTCAAGTGATTGAAAATACTCTATAATCTCTAATCATTATTTTCTGATTAACATTTTTATGAATTATAAATATATCACAAATCATTTCAATCTTGTGAAAGATCACCGAATTCCCCAACGAGGAGATGCCTAGATTATTCTGAAAACTACTGAGGAAAACGCCTATGCGCGAAAAATTAAATTGACGGTGTTGATATTGTGCGAACGATATGTTTTAGCGCTAGGTATTTGATTTTTATTTTTTATCAAAATATTTTTCATTGTGAATTAATCATTTATTTGAATGAAGTATAGTTCAAAAGTAATCATTCAATTATAATAAGAACTAATAAACTCAACTTCGTAATTGATTTTGATATCATTTAACAGTTTAGATTTTTCAAATGCAATATTGCAATATATATTACTCATAAAAGTTGTTCGTTTTCTTCTAAAAAGGGATCATTGAATTGAACTTTAAGTTTCTGGGTGATTTATTCTTCAGTTTAATGTTGTAGTCACCACTTAGTATATTAAAATACAAATATTATAATTTATCAATAGTTTTGACAGTTTTCCCGCTTTTTTTGTATAAAAAAATTCATTCTGTCCCCGGCTGTCGCTTGGAGGATGAATACTTCATTAATAGACTGCTCCAATTTTTTTTTCAATTGAAATAAGGTAAATGTGGGTATAGTGGACACTCCCAATAGTGACCACCTAGTTGATTAATTTTAGATTATAAGAGTTAGAGGGAACAAATAGCGTTAAAATTCATAGGCATAGTAAATTATGCTATCAGGTAATCAGTTAAATAACCACCGATACCATAGATCAGCATGGAAAGAATATTTAAGTATTTGAAAATAACACCATCGAGTCGAGTGACTAAAATTTGATTTTGCTTAATGAAACGCGTTAGGAAACGGTTAAGTCGGAAATGATTTTTTAGTATTTATTACGGATAAATTGACTTTTTAAATTCATTTTAAGATAAAGTGGAGTGTATACAATGATACTGAAGAAAATTTTGACACTACGAGGATTTAAGGGGGTGACCACTTTACCAACACAGATTCTTAGATTTTCCAATAGTGGTCACTGCAATGGCTTCTAAATGAAAAATAAATAATTTCAAAATTGAATCAGATTTTCTTCATAAACTGTTAATTATGCTTTAAAACGGGTGTTGTACGAATTAGGTTTCATTCTGGCTCGGGAAATTCCTCTCAAATCAGTTACAACGTAGGCTATGGGCCGGAAACCATCAAATCTGTTATTCAAAGTCAAATAAAACTAATTTTATTTTGATCTAAAATGTATTTCACTGGGAAGGAAGATTTTTTTTAGAACTAAGCAACCATACCTACTCAATTTCATACATCAACCCCCATAATATACGCAGAAAAAGAGAGGTGTCATTTGATGCAAAAGGTGCCCACCATAGAAACATCAGATACATCTACGTGGCCACTATAGAACCAATTTGGAGTACTTTTAAAAAGTTAATTAAAAATACTTTCCCCGATCTAATTAGTTTTAATTGGTAAAATCGAAAGAAGAAAATCCAGTTGATCTAAAAATAGGATGGTTACCGTTTCCAGGCAAATATATTGATATTTATAGAGAATTTAAGCGAAAATTTTCCTTAAGTGTCCACTATACCCACATTTACCTTAATAAGCTTATCGCATACACTCATTTTGCGCTTAATGCCGATTAAATATGTTGTTCAAGATTTGAATCAAAAATATTATAAGACTGCTCAAAAGCATCGATAAATATCTCTCTTATGTTTTGCACATAATTTACAAAAAAAATTAAAATAATTACTTTTGTGTGCATTTGTTGGATTCTAATGTAAAATATATAAATTTAACTAAGTTTTTAGACAGAATTAGTCATCATGTTTAGTAAAATTAATACTTTTTATAAATTCGTTACTAGATTGCATAAAACATAAATGAATCAGTATTTGAAATCTATAATAATGAGAACAAAACTTCATTACTTCCATTTTTCATAAATCTGGGGATTTTTGTTTATTAAGAACGGTCATTTCCGACATAATTTCCAAGGTATCCTTTTCCGGTCTGGGAAAAAAATTCGAAATAAAATAATTTAATCTAACACTAACTATTACTCTGATAAAATGTTTTTACGATAATATCTAATGATTATTTTCTGTTTAATATTTTTTTTAATCATGTATCACAAATCATTTCAATCTTGTGAAAGATCACCAAATTCCCCAACGAGGAGATGCCTCGATTATTCTGAAAACTACTCAAAAAAAACTCTTATACACGAAAAATTAAATTGGCGGTTTTGAAGAGGTGTGAACTATATATTTTAGCGCTATTTGATTTAATTTTTTTATGAAAATATTCTTCATCGTGAATTAATCCTTTATTTGAATGAAGTATAGTTCAAAAGTAATCATTCAATTATAATAGCTACTAATAAACTCAACTTCGTATTTGATTTTGATAACATTTAACAGTTCAGATGTATTACGAAGGTATTGAACAGATCGCCAGGGCCGTCATCAATGCCCATGGACATATTTGATATTCATGTCTCAGAATTTGTATTTATATGTATTTCATCATAGACACGACAGAAAAAAAACAGTTCGGATTTTTAAAATGCAATACTCATTTTTCTTCTAAAAAGGGATCATTATTAAATTGAATTTTAAGTTGCTGGGTGATTTATTCGTCAGTTTAATGTTGTAGTCACCACTTAGTATATTAAAATAAAAATATTATAATTTGTCAATATTTTGGAGAGTTAAAGAATTCATTATGGATAAATATCCATTCCGTCCCCGGCCTTCGCTTGGAGGAAAGAATACTTCAATAATAGACTATTCCAATTTTTTTTCTTTTGTTTTTTTTGTTGCTTATCGCATATGCTCATTTTGCGCCTAATGTCGATTAAATATGTTGTTCAAAATTTGAATGAAAAATATTGTAAGAGACTGCTTAAAAGCTTCGAAAAATATCGTTTTTACGTTTTGCACTTAATTTAGAAAGAAAATTAAAATAATTTTCTTTAGTGCATTTGTTGGATGCTAATTTATCTCTCTATTCTAAAAAAAAGTTTTTGGGGAACGGTATCCAGAGAAAATCTTTTTAGTTACTGATCCCAATGACACATTTCTGGTATCAAAATGTCCGGATTCTATCGAGGATGTGCATAAAGCTGTTGGATTTTTAAGCAGTTTACGGGGGATGGGGAGCGATAACGAGCAGGTGGAGGTAAGCTCCCTAGTAATATAAAAATTAAATTAAGTTTTTAGACAGAATTGTCATCAGATTTAGTTAAAACTAGCTGACATGCCCGGCCTTGCACCGGTGGAGATGGAGATTTTTTCTTTAAAATAATTTATATATTTCCTACCTTATGTTGATGAGTGAAAGGTGTCGAATCAAGCATTTTAAATTCTGAACGATTTCTGCATATTACTATATGATTCCCATAAAAAACAACAAAATGATAAAAAAAATATTCTTCCAAAAATCGCCTAAAAAGCTCAATTAGAGCCTTTAATTAATCAAATCTTTTGTATTTTATTATATCTGGTAAAATTTAATACATAAAACATATTCCTGCAAGTTAAGAAAAGAGCTAATATTTCCAAAAAGGGTTAAAAGGGTTAAAAGGGTTTTGAATATTAATAGTTTTTGGTTTGAAAAGCATCTTTCTTAAAGCCTGAGACGAAATGTATTAAAAGCAGTTACTATTGTAATTATCATCGAAATAATTTTCTTCTGCAATGACAAGGCAGCCGAAACAGAAGTAGTTAAAATACTGTAAAAAAATCGGTCACTGAAGTTGTGTGATGACCCTTATGAAGCATATTGAGCGTTTTTGATCCTGTTTCAGGCGCCTAAATGAACAGACTATAATATGATCATCTTTTGATTTTACATCCTCGTTACCATGGAGACTATTTTAATAACAATGCTATTCCATGAAACTTTTTATTTGAAAATTAAACTATCAAATAAAAATATTTTAAACTATATTTACCAGTTTTAAAATTTCAATTTTCGTTGAAATATATTTTAGATTATTAATATAATAATAGAAAATAGACTTAGGGCGAGCGCGCACGGGCGATTTTTGTCACGGTGACAAAAAAAAAATTGTTGCTTCGGCTATTGAAACACTTGAAGAGTGCGCGCACTAGGCGACGTGACAGTTGGCCGATTGCCAAGAATTTCTTCATAGAGATCCATTGTTTTCTAGTGATATTTTTGATACTAGTAATCCTGGTAGCCTTGACTTTAGTCACTATCGTGCGCGCCCAGCCTAATATCTAGTTTAAAAAAAACCTCGCTATTTTGCATTTTGTAAATTTTTGTAACAATGGGGTTTGCCGATCTCTTTTTAAGTAGAAAAAAAGCTATTTCGGCAAAAATGGCCATAAAAACGGTCAAAAGAGGGTCAAGGAAACGAAAACGAAACGAAAACGAGGTCAACGAAACATTGCCTAAATTTCAAATGGGATGTTTTTACGTATGTAAACCAAGTTTGGTGCAGATCGGAAGTAAACTGTGAATTTGTATAAAAGACAAACACACCCACGCACAAACAGACAAGATTTGACTTTTATTATATTAGATTAAGATTTTTATAAATTTTTAACTAGATTGTATAAACATAAATGAACCAGTATTTGAAATCTATAATAATGAGAACAAAAAAATCAAATTTGTAACAAAATTTTTACTTCCTTTTTTCAAAAATCTGGTGATTTTTGTTTATTAAGAACGGTCATTTCCGACATAATTTCCCACCTATCGTTTTCCAGTCTGGGAAAACAATTCGAAGTTAAATTTTAATCTATCAATAACTATTACTCAGATAAAAAAAAATACGATAATCTCTAACGATTATTTTCTGATTAATATTTTTTGGAATCATGTATCACAAATTATTTCAATCTTGTGAAAGATCACCAAATTCCCCAACGTGGAGAGATGCCTCGATTATTCTGAAAACTACTGAAGAAACCCCCTATAGAGCATTCGCACATGATGTCATTGGCGGGCAAAAACAACGTTGCTAAGGCCGTTGTTAGGCCGAGTCATGTGATTGAAAATGCTCTATACACGAAAAATTAAATTGGCTGTTTTGAAGAATTGTGAACGATATATTTTAGCGCTATTTTATTTTTATTTTTGATCAAAATATTCTTCATCGTGAATTAATTATTATTATTTGAATGAAGTATCGTTCAAAAGTAATCCTTTAATTGTAATAAGAACTAATAAAATCAACTTCGAATTCGATTTTTATGCAACAAAAGAGGCCCGATTTTCAAAATATAAATCAAAATTAACCCATAATTTTTTTTACTAAAAAGTGATCATTAAATTTAAATCCTACAAATCAAACTGTAAGTCGCTGGGTGACTCATTTGTCAGTTTCAAGTTTAAGTACTGTCTGTCTGTCACAAGTTGAGCTCTCGTTTACATTTCTGTTGCTAAGGCAACAAGACTATCTTTATTTTTAACGGAGGAAATTGTTGCATTGAATCACTAGTCCTCTTTGTTTATTATTTTAACAGTTCACTAATCCCAGCCTATAACATATGCGTGCAACTGCATCAATTCCGAGAAGAAGACCGTGCTTGTGATCGACAAAAATTCTGCCAATAATAATCCTCCATAGGCTTTAATCCCCTCCAAATCATAATACGATTTATCCCTATTTAAAATGAACCGGTCATGTTTCTATAGCAACCGCCACAACCAGGCAACTAGACAAGAGCTCAATTTGTGGTAGACAGGCTGTAGGCTGTAGTCACCACTTAGTATATTAAAATAAAATTTTTATAAAACAGTATTTTTTAATTATAGGTATTCTCTAAAAATTGCCTTATTTACCTAAATACTCATGGTACTTCCCGGGTTTCACTTGGTGGAAGTAAAAGTCATTAAAATATATTTACGAAACAGTTTTTTTTAAATACGTAACACGAATGCTACCTTATTCAGTGCCTGATGCTGATTAAATATGATCAACATTTGTAGCAAAAATGTTAATAGTAACAGACAGTCCAAGAACATCGAAAAATCTAGTTTACACTTTTTCTCCAGAATTGCCAAAACAAAATTCTTGAAATTAAATTCACATGTTCCCTTATTTTGGGCCCAACAGTCCCGATCAGTCCCAACAGTTTACGATCCAGTCATCCCTAATATTTTTATTTGCTTTGTATCTGTTTTTTAAATCCACCTAAAACATCATTTTTATATTTTAATTAATTTATTTTGAAAAAGCGATACGTAACTTAAAGTGTCTGAAATTTCAAATATATCAAGAATATATTTTAAAAAGAAAATCACTATTTTCATGAATATAGGGGCAGTATCGCATCGCATCATCGATTTTTAGTAAGTTTTGAATTCGATATACTATATACGAAAAATATATTTGAGAAATATCACACCATTTCTATTCAAAAATGTTTTTGGCATGTTTGGAAAATATATTTGCTTTAGGTTAGCGCGAATTTCAGACCAAAGTAACTCATATCCAGTTAATATACTTGGAGTTCTTGTTGTGAATAAATCCAAGTTTCCAAACATCAGACATAAGTAAGAAAAATACGAAACCTTAAATACATTTTATCTAATTTGGAATGCTTGTGAATTTGATATTTATGAATCGAAATTTGATTACATGTTGATTAAAAATTTATTCTTTAAAGATTTTTCTGCTCAAAATATTGAAAATGTTTGTAAAACTGTTTTATTAGAGCTTTTTAAACTGCAAAAACTAATTAGATGCCCATAAGAATAGAACTTATGTAAAACAAGGATCGAAAGATAAAATTTTATTCTGACTTTAAAATTTAGGCAGGATTTCATAATAAAATCTTTAACTGTCATTGCTTACATATATACAGGGATTTTTAACACTGCACATAGAAAAATTCCTCGCAAGAAGTAGATAAAGTTTGACCAAAGAACCATACCTCTGTAATGTCATTTTATTTTTCGAAAAATGTAACGTCATACCCGATGAAAACTTAATTATTTCATTTCACAGTCCGCGCATGCATATGCAGTGGATATTTCAAACTTCTTAGTCTACAAACATATCCAAATGATCATGTTCCATAAACTTTTTATAGCGTAAATCTGATATGACGTCATTCCTTTTTCTGTCGCGATTTTCCAGAAAACTTTTGTTCGTAGAGGTATAGTCTGGCTGTGGAGAGTTTTGGCGGTCTTATTGAAACTCCCTGTAATGTATATCTCTTCCTAAAAGTCATTAAGTCAAACAGATGCATTCACCTTAACCCGATTAATTTTAGGAATTTCACGAAATGAATTTCTAAAATAATAAAAACAAATATCTCATCACACAGCTTAATGGAAAATGCCCTATAACCTCCTAAACTGTTAATTCAAACACGACCATTTGCAAAACTTTATCTCAATCCAATATACTTACTCAAAGAACCTAAAGACCGAATCGATAAGGTCGGGTTATTAATATTGTAAGGGCAAGGAATTCCTGTACTTTAGCCTTCAAACACTCACGGATTTACGAGGCAAGCCATGCCTTAGACATAAATCCAAACCGGTCCTGGTGGAATTTTAATGAATTGGAGTTTATCGGCGATATTTTAAATACTTGTGCCGGTGAGACTTGCGGATCAAGTGATTTATGCGCTAAGTCAATGCGAGATGTGTGGGTTAGCGATGCAAGAGTTCAGATGCATAATCTCTAGTTGTAAATCTGTTAGTTTCGTGTCTTTGGTGCATTTTGTTAATGCTGCTTGAGCCTGGTGAGATTTGGTTGCGTTTGATGCTTGGATGGAAGTGCCTCGGGTTTTCTGAAGTTTAATGTTAATTTCAGTTTATGGAAACGCTTGAATATTCTTTTGTTTGTAACTAACTTATCTATGCTTTGGTATTTATATCAGTTTGCAGATTCCGTAGCGTGAGATGTATGCCTTTTAAAAGTTGCATGAATTTGTATTACTTCAAGTTTTTCTATGATAATATTAAGTTAAGTATAGAATAGGAAAGGTGTAAAAATTTTCAACTTTATAAGAAATGGCATATAAATTTTCTATGATTATTTTTCGTTAAGAATAGCGCAGAAAAGAGTTGGAAATTTTCAACTTTTTGTAAGGTATTACATGAAACCACTCTAGGAGGATGTTTTGTAATCTAATTTTAATATTTAACTGAGGGAATTATTAGTAAGATAATCATAATTTTAGTAAACCAAACAATCTTTAATATCTCAAGAAAAGTTATCACTATATAGTCTTTCTTTTCATATAAAATTGTTATAGTTGCATTGAACAGAGTGTTTTATTGCGTAAATGAAAAGAAAAAGCATTTTTGAAAACAGGAACTTTATTTATACTAAAATTATTTTTGGATCTGTTTATAGGGGAAGCCATTAGTCTTTCAAGAAATATAAAACTCTCAACCTTAATACCACTCAACCATAGTTAGAAATGTTTTGGTTAATTATAATCTGACAGATTTTATGGAAGATTACTTTTCAGATCTCAAGAGCCTAATTAATTCATAAGTATTACTCAGAAAAGCCTTTTAACTTGAAATGTCATCTGAAATAATAATAAAATTACATAATACGTTATAAGTACACAGCATAATTCCCATAACTCAAAACGTCATTTTAATAAAGACAAAAACTACAACTAAAAAATTCTCCATGCTTAAAATATCATACAATTAAACCAGCAAAAAAAACCCCAGTAAAACCCTTCATTATAGTAACCAAAAGATCATAAAAACTGCAACTCAAACGGAAGTTATTAGGATAATTAGGGTAACAAAGAATGTTTGGTTAGTTAGAGTAGTTTTAATAGCTTGGAACGATTCTCTGAATAACAAAAGGACTCGTGAAATGTCGTTAAGTTTTTCACTGTGTCGTAGGAAGCATTTGAATACGGATTATTTACGCTTTAGTTTGTTAAATAACAACCTCGTTTACTGTGAGACAGAAATACTGAACCCATTAAAATAATTAACAGCACATGAAAGTTACTGCATTGTTAAAATAACCGTTACCAATGAGTTGAGATGTAATGATAATGAGCTAGAATATAAAATTAGGCGGTTTTATTGGCAGGATGATACTGTTGTTGAAACTATTGTGTGAAAGATAGTGATTATTATGAAGATGGCTTATATTAGAGGTTGTAATATTAATAATATAATATTGGAGGAACTTCATACAGAGTTTGCGCATTCATCTACATAATGGCATCGTATTTCAATCTTTTATTTTAAAAATGTTAGTTTTAAACTGTTATTACTAAATTTGTAGTTGCCAACCGGTGGTCCTCGGTCCGTTTGAGTCTTGGAAGAGGTCCGCGTAGCGTCCGAATAAAAAATAAATAGAAATTTGAGTGCATTGAACGAGAAAAGATTGAACTATATCCGTGCCATGATATTTTGTTGGGTGTTTGAGAGTTATTTAATTGGGATATCAGTCACCTCGCTACTAAATTGTTAAATAAGATGGAAACATTAAATTAGGATATCCTAATAAAAATTACACTGTTCAACAAATTTTACCTTCAACATTTCTTCCTTGATGAAAATAGTCATTTCTTATAGATTTTGGGTCGCTGAACACGAAAATCCCCATCAAAATTCTTAATTGGCTCAGAATTTTCGGGGAACGGCCCCTCCCCCTTTTTATGTTTTCTGATTACTTAATGACTTTGAATTCAATTTTCAGGGTCATAAAGTATTACTTAGGTCTTTAAATTACTTCCGAAGGGGCAAAGAAAGGTTGAAATTTCTAAAATGGGAAATTTTGTAGCAAAAGGATAGGTTTAAGGAAGGGGTTATTACCCTCCTGAAAAGGAAAAAATAGCGTTTTTTGCATCATTTAGTACATTTCTCATTCCTTTTAAAGTACTATATGTAATTTTTAAGATCGATATTTAATCAAAAATGGCACCAAAATTGTGGCTTTAAGAACCAGGCTGCGCTTTAAAACATCTATTGGAAACAATTTTTTTTATTTCTGAAACCTTAAGCGCACTATATAGAAAACAAATGTAGTTCAATTTGAATCCGTTAAGTAGAACTGTGGTTATGACGAGACTCTGAGTACCGTAAGTATAGTTTAACTACCCTGTACAATTTGTGTTAAAGCTGCATTGGAATCGGGGGGATTTATTTTCATACGGTATTTCTCTCTATATTAAAAAAAAGTAACAGCGACCGCCGCCGCTGTCACCGCTGATTTCGAAAATGTTACTTTTGAACACTTTGAACTTTCACTACGCAAAAACTATTCCACGGAAATTTATGAAATTTTAAACACTTTTAGACAAATGTATGGGAATTGTTTTCGTTCTAAAAGCTAATAGATGAGATAATTAGTTCTAGAGTTATTTAATGTCAAAATCGAAAATTATTTTTTTCTGCTGCGAGTTCACTCCCAGCAAAACTATTTGCAGCAGAAATATGATATTTTGCAGACGCATACTCTTAGATGTGAAGTTTTGCACCACGTCACCCTTTTTTCGAATTAGTTTTGGAGTAATTAAGTTTTAAAGTTTCGAAATTTTTGACGGTTTTTCTGGTTTTTCGTTATAAAAGAAAAACTAATCAAAGTAGAACTATGATATTTTACAGACACATGCAATTATATTTTATAAACAGATTGGTTTTTTGTTTCTCAAAAAATTCTAATTAGTTTTGGAATTATTAAGATTCAAAGTTTAAATTTTTTCTTCTCATTCTGGCCGTTCACTAGAGAAACATATGAGTTTCATGTTCTTCTCTTGTTTCTTCTTCTTCTGTTTTTGACGGATCACTAGGTACACAATGCTTATTTTAAATTTCTTAAAGTGCTTGTATTTTCTCTAATTAGTTTACGATAGTTATTAGTAGACTTGCTGGATAATATAGTTTTGGGAAAACATTTCAATTAGATTATTGGGGAGCTAGGAAAGGAATATTTCAGCAATAGTTTTATTTATTTTTTTTTGGGGGGGGGATAATTTAGATTAAATTATTTATAAGAGATAAATAGTTTTGGTTTTAAAGGAGCAATTATTAAGCTGATCATCGGGGTGTGCTGGATTGGTAAAATGGAATAAGCGAGCTTTTGTTTACAAGTAGTATTTACTCACCAGTAAAATTAAAAGTGTTTTAAATTTATATTTACTGCGTGTTAAATTATAATTTATTTTGGGCTCTTCTTGAACCTTAAATTTAGTTATGCAATGTTTAAGTGCATTAAATTTAAATACAGTAGTGAGGGGGGCTTGTAGCTTTCATTGTTCCATAGAAAATGTTTCAACGGTTTGCCAAATTTATTATTGATGATGAACGTTTTCTCAGCTAGTTTGTAAGTTTTTTAAGACCAGATAGTCGAAGTTTCTCGTTCGAGAATTTGAAAAGTGTAAGCTTTTCACTTTCTGAAAAATAATTTGAAAATTTAGATATTTTGTTTGTTTCAGAGTTCATTGAAAAATTTGTATAGTTACATAATCTTCCTATTTTCCCATGTTACTTAAAATAAACAACAAGTTTTTCATAAATATTTACCAAATAATAAATAATAATTCTTTTTTTTGTGTGAAAATTTGGAACCTTTAACTATTCTATCAAATAGAAGTAAAATTTTTAGGGTAACTTAAATTTTTACAGTTACAGAAAAAAAACTGAACGCCACAATTACTGGATAATTAGAATTAACTCATCTTTCAAAGTTTTTCTAAACCAAAAAATAACTGTTTTCGTTTCACTAATACTTTATCTTTTAAGAATGCTTTTTACACAAATGTAAACTAATACAGTAACCAAACACATTTTATCCTGACAGCATGCATGGTGAGTATTTATTCGCGGTTTCTCAAAAGCTATCCCCCCACGCAAGTAAATTAACAAAAACTCTCTAAACACAAGCTACATCAAAAAATCTCCTCACCTAAAATCCACCACCGTCAAAATCGTTCACGCTTTCCACCGTCTAGCAACGCACGCGCGCTTTCGCAAAACAGTGTAAACGAGCCACATCGCTCAGCGAAGTGAGGAAGATCCGTCACAAGAGATCGGAAGATGCGGAGCGATCTGATAGCCGAACGCACTTCGCGCCTGTTGAGGCGATCTCGTCTTGCAGTGCACTCTGGCGGGACGTTCAGGAAGCTTGTTCAATTGAATTTCCAGAGATGAGCGTGAAAGAATAAGATTAGAAATAGATGAACATGGTGTTTCGTAAACTTGATGATCAGGTTTTCATCTGAAATTATGTTGTTGGAGTGGTGATTATCAAAATAATTTTATATTCTATCTTTAAAAATCTAATTGAATTTTTTTTCCAACTTCCGTTTTGCTCCTGAAAAAAAGTAGTAGGAATTTCGAAATAATTTTTGTACTGGTAGTTAGGTACATTTTTCAGGATCAATTTGAATCGTTACTGGAAGAAATCGGACATTTCTTATTAGTTATCGAATTTACCAGCGCGCTCCTCGAGCTTATTTCCCGTCAACCCATAGATAATTTCGCTTTCCCCTCCTGCGATTTTCACCTGCTCACCCATTGTTTAATGTTTAGAGGAGATAGCGAAATTCTCTGTGGGTTGCCATATGAAATTATGTTGTTGGAGTGGTGGTGATTATCAAAATAATTTTATAATCTATATTTAAAAATCTAATTGACGTAAAGTAAAAGCATAAGTTACGATGATTTCAAAAGCATTCTAGAGAGTTCCATTTAATAAAATTGATGTGCATGAAATTAGTTTCTAAAAATTAATGATGTTTAACCAATCCCCATGAAAGAAGAAAGTTTAGCGACAGCTCTAATCTTTATTAATTTTATCGAATGGAATGGTAGCATTATAATACATGATTTTTTTTACTGGGAAAATATTATTAGGTATAAAATGTAACAATCTGGAGAAATAAATCACTTAAGTAATTTCATTCTTTTTATGTTCTAAGATGTAAAATTTACAAAAAGTCAGCTATTGAATATGTCTTAATATTTAGAGACTTCTGGTTTTACAAATAATTTAAAATTATTTTCTGATCCATCTGAAAAGGATAATCTTACTGTACTCTAATACAGTGTATTTTAGTCTCCAGTTCTCTTCTCGAAAATGGGTGTAAATGCTTAGTTTTCTTTGAAACTCTCTCTGCGTAATTTCAAAGAAAAATAAATTAAAAACAACAAAATGGAAAAACTACTGTAATAAATTTTCACAAGCAAAAAAATATTTTAAATGCAATTAGTAGTAGTAAAATAAATTATATATATGTTAATTCATGATGTTTGTTTAAAGGCACCAATAGGTACAACATAACTTCAATTGCTAAGATTTTAATTATTGATTAACAATATAAGAATACAATGCTCTTTACATTGTTGTAGCCCAGGCAACGAAAAGGTATAGAGGGAAATTCTTGGAGCACAATTTTTGACTTCGGAACTTTGTTTGGACTAGTTAGGAGGTGAACATATCAAAAGTCCCCGCCCGTAGCCCTTACGCCGAAGTGAGGAGGGGTGTTCGAAAGTCTCATTTTTCAGTTTTTGGCTAATTACTCTTACAAAATGCATCCCCACGAAAACGTTTCAATTCGCTTTTTTAAAGTAGATAAAATTATCAACAATTTAAGACCCTTCCCAGGTTTATACGTCCAATTGATCCCGAGTTACATCTCTTCAAAAATGGGAAATTTTTTCTAAAAATTCGAAAATTTGAGTAAAAAATGTATTTAAAGCAATTTATTGGCTATATTACCCATCTAAAAGGGAATTAAAGGCTATTACCTCATAATGCACTTATTTAGCTTTAATTTAAGCCCTGAGTCAAGTATGTGAGATCAATAGTTCTCACGTTATCTTAAAAGAACAAAAATTGGGAAAATGGGATTATCACAGTATAGTCCAGTCAAATAGTATTTATTTTGAGAAATATTTGGGGTAGAAGATATTTTTCTCTATCCGTATGTTTTTTTGGGGTGCTGAATCCGAATCTGAGGTTTGCCAACGAAATTTCGGGACGGAACATTGTGAAAATTCGAAAAAATGGCAAAAATTCGCCCCTTTTTTTCGTTTTTTGCCCCTAGAACATTACCTTTGCACTTCTGAGCTAAACAATCAATACAAAAAATAAAGAACACAAACCAAGCTACAAAAAAGTCTATTACAACTTTTCTCTCAGGCGCGTAGTTTCGCCGATAGAGCACGTTGAAAAAGGGGTTATTTTCGTTCGATTGGTAGAAAAGGTCACTAGTATCGCCAAAACGCCGAATTTTTGGAACATAATACTTTAAAAACTGCTTTAATAATATTCTTCAACAAATCGACCATCTAAAAACTCTAATGATGATTAACTAAATGCATTTTCGTTGCGAGATTTCTCTTACGAACGAAAGTTCCATAGGAGATTATAGTATTTCGATAACTACATATATGTTGCTTCTTCGAGATTACATACAAAAGTATTCTTTTGACTATTTTATAAGTTTTTGGGGGTGCGGAATCCGAATCTGACGTTTGCCAACAAAATTTCGTGACGGAACTTTGTGAAAATTCCAAAAAATGGCAATTTTTGGGGGCAATGGGGCGAATTTTTACCATTTTTTGGAATTTTCACAAAGTTCCGTCACGAAATTTTGTTGGCAAACTTCAGATTCGGATTCAGCACCCCCAAAAACTTATAAAATAGTCAAAAGAACACTTTTGTATGTAATCTCGAAGAAGCAACATGTATGTAGTTATCGAAATACTATATAATCTCCTATGGAACTTTCGTTCGTAAGAGAAATCTCGCAACGAAAATGCATTTAGTTAATCATCATTAGAGTTTTTAGATGGTCGATTTGATGAAGAATATTATTAAAGCAGTTTTTAAAGTATTATGTTCCAAAAATTCGGCGTTTTGGCGATACTAGTGACATTTTCTACCAATCGAACGAAAATAACCCCTTTTTCAACGTGCTCTATCGGCGAAACTACGCGCCTGAGAGAAAAGTTGTAACAGACTTTTTTGTAGCTTGGTTTGTGTTCTTTATTTTTTGTATTGATTGTTTAGCTCAGAAGTGCAAAGGTAATGTTCTAGGGGCAAAAAACGAAAAAAAGGGGCGAATTTTTGCCATTTTTTCGAATTTTCACAATGTTCCGTCCCGAAATTTTGTTGGAAAACCTCAGATTCGGATTCAGCACCCCAAAAAAACATACGGATAGAGAAAAATATCTTCTACCCCAAATATTTCTCAAAATAAATACTATTTGACTGGACTATACTGGGATAATCCCATTTTCTCAATTTTTGTTCTTTTAAGATAACGTGAGAACTATTGATCTCACATACTTGATTCAGGGCTTAAATTAAAGCTAAATAAGTGCATTATGAGGTAATAGCCTTTAATTCTCTTTTAGATGGGTAATATAGCCAATAAATTGCTTTAAATACATTTTTTACTCAAATTTTCGAATATTTAGAAAAAATTTCCCATTTTTGAAGAGATGTAACTCGGGATCAATTGGACGTATAAACCTGGGAAGGGTCTTAAATTGTTGATAATTTTATCTACTTTAAAAAAGCGAATTAAAATGTTTTCGTGGGGACGCATTTTGTAAGAGTAATTAGCCAAAAACTGAAAAATGAGACTTTCGAACACCCCTCCTCACTTCGGCGTAAGGGCTACGGGCGGGGACTTTTGATATGTTCACCTCCTAACTAGTCCAAACAAAGTTCCGAAGTCAAAAATTGTGCTCCAAGAATTTCCCTCTATACCTTTTTTTGAGCATTCGTTGCCTGGACTATTGGGAATCTTTTGTTTTTGTGCTCCTCAAAAGCTGATCAGTGTTGTTATCTTATTGTTGTTTTTATTCCTCAAGTTTTTAATTATTGAATTATTTTATTTGTTTTACGTTTTTAATGTAAGAACATTACTACAGTGATTACTCATTTTTCATGGTGATTATACTTATTTTTCTTTGAAATAATACGGATTCAATTTCAAAGAAAAGTAAGTACTGCTTATGAGAAGATATAGCCAACAGCTTGACACGAAATCGATCGGAAGATGGTAAGTTGGAGACTAAAATCAGAAAGTATAGTGATTGATTATAATTTTTAATTAGATGGAAATCTTTTAAAAACTTGGTAAATCAATCCTTTAAGTCAGTGTTTCAAATTGATAATTATAGAGGAGCTCGAAATTGGATAAAAAATCAGGATTTAAAAATCAGGCAGAATTTTTCATAAAAAAACGGATTAGCGTTTGTCGTTTAGAAAGAGAAAAACACATTCTAATCATACTAGGGATCACAATTTTTAATGATTTTTTATTCCGAAATATTTTTGAATGAAATAAATTGTTTTAAAATAAAGTAAGGTCATTTACAAATTTACCGCTATTTACTGCGAGATAACTTCAAGTTAATTTTGAGACATCTTAAAAGATAACTAAAAAAATAATACTCAAAGGATAAAAATAAGAAACATTTATAAAATCTCCAAGTTCCGGCCACTCTCGGCTGCGAACCACTTGAGCTCTCTTGATTACCTTCTCCCACTGACCAGTCCGTATACTTTTGTATGCGATTACATATCTATCCAAACATTAAACCAAACACAAGCAGCCTTCATCTCCTAAAAAGCTTCCTCACGAAAAACAAGACAAGCCAACACAGTTTCAGATCCCCAACAGACTTCAACCTCTAAAAAAATAACAAATTCCCCCACCTGAGGCACTTTCCCGATATGATCGAGCTCCACTCCAATCTCCCTCCCAGAACACCAGGACGGCCCAGTACACCAGATAAAAACCCAGTACCGAGAGTCTTTACGTAACCCCCCTAAGACTGAGATGCTTAGTGCGCCCACGGTGTAATGCCGGGGGATAGTATTTTTACTGGCATATCCAGTCATACGAGGCATCTTCGGGATTTTCGAGTCATACTTTTATAGCCCGTAGTAAATATAAATTGTCCAAAATCCGTATTTTTCAGTCTCTGGGAACAGGGGTTTTCTTTAAGAGATAAATGTTTTTTTTTTCCTTTTCCCGTTGAGGCCATTTTATGCCTCATTGCGCTGGGCGTTCTCTTTTACGATGGATATGTAAAAAGAGTTGTGTTTTATACCCTCCCTTGTAGCTGATAAGGGGGTTTGCTGAGGGGTTTGGATTCTTCTTTTGAGGGAATAGTTGGTTTTACGATGCATTTTTTGTGTATAGGGATGGGTGATGCCTTTGTTTTTGAGGCTAACGAATTGGATTAGAAGGGAGGGATTTTCACTCTTACGGCGAGAGGATGATTCTATTAGAAGTTTCGTACTGTTGGCTTTTGAAGAAATTTATTAGTTCCATAAAAAAAGTTTGGGAACAGATTTTTGTATTTTAAGTAATGGTTTCTTTTAGACTTTCTAAAATAGTACTCCCACTTTATTATTACCTTGGAAGACAACACCACCTCTAAGTTTTAAAATGAAATAGAGAAAAGGGATTTCAATAAGTCGAATAAATATGCAATGTTTTTGAAGTTTGTGATTGTTAGCTAAATTTACTACAATGAACAGACCATAGATTTAAATTTTAAGAGAAGCTTGTCTTACTTTGTTTATTAAAGTAATAACAATTTGACAGCACGACTTCATGATGCAACGGCAGGTGAAGTTTCAAAATTTTATTAGCGTTGTTTTTTAAATTCTCTTTGATCAAGTTTTGTTTGGAGAAATCAGACCTGAATTATAAATTTAAAAATATCCTCAATGGGTACATAACCCAGTTAAGATTTGTTCACCATACCTATTTGACTGGTAAACATGATCAAATCACATTTTTCACAAATATAATGACAACTCTTATTTAATTTTAAAGACCCTTATCAATCAACCTGAAATTTTCCTACTAATTTCATAGGTTTTTGAATCCATCAGCAAGCAAAGTTGAGATTTATCTAAAAATTGGAATAATTTTCAAGCCTTAAAATTGTTCTTTTACTTGGGATAAACTAATAATTTTTCATGAATTGGACTTCAAAACTTTAAGTACGGTAATAAATCATATCATTTGAAGAATTACGAAAAATTTGAGTGATTCCTTTGATGCATGACTTGTTTTACCAACGAACTCCTAAAGTATCATTTCTCTTCGTATCTTATAGATCCTCAGACGGACCTATTGATAAAAAGGAGTAGATTTTGTTTGATGACGTCATAAAAGTGGTCCCAGACGGGAGTAATCTTTCTTGATAAATGGGCTGTAATCCCCTATGATAAACTGTTCTTAAGATCCTCCATTGAGTCCTAGGCTTCCAAGAATTGAGCTTCAAGACGTTTTCAAACAGAACGATTCGGTAAGATTTATTTCCTCGTATTTTTTCAGTGATTTTGCTCAAATTCGAAAGTTGAATAGTTCGAACAAAGCTCTGTATTTTAACCTTATACCTCAACCTTACACATACAAATCTCAAATGGTAGCCAAAAACCCTATACCCATGCATTACGACCATTCAAAAATTACGTAACATAATTTTCAGGAGGCTCTTACTCCTCGCCCTATATTCCATGACTCCCTCAACTCTTTTTTTTTTCACCCACAGTTTTTATATTAAAATGAAACCTAATTTTAACATTTTTCAAATCTTGCTTTTTTTTCGCTACTTGAGAAACGCAGTAGGTAACTCTTTTATTACTGCTAAATCAAGGAAGAATAATATTTTTAAAAATTTTTAATGAATAAATGTCATTTACTTTACCCGTGAGAGGCCGGATATATCAGTTAGTTAACAATATTTACGTATATTTTCGTTTCCACATTATAATAATCATAAAGGTAGTTTTTGAATTGAAACCCATCAAAAAATATTTAACTTCATAATACTGATCTTTTAAAGTGTCTGTAAATGTTTATAGATTGTCATAATTTAGGTAATTTTTACATTTTAACACAGTTATCTTCAACTCAAATTGTTCTCCTTGTCTCAATCGGATATCAATAATAGCAGCAGTTATCCGCAAGAGCTTTCCAATATAGCATAGAACTAACTAGTTCTAACAAAAAAAACTATCGACTTTGCTTAACTACTCAGAAAATAAATAGGTATATGAGGAAATCACCCAGTTGTTAGAAAAGATGACTAACTACATTATAGTATGAACTTGCTATGGACTTAGGCGTGTCAAACTCAAATCAACCAGCTTTCCTTTAATGTGACTATAAAAAAAAATTAAAAGTTCTTCTTACCTCTTACAAATTTTTACATTTTAGTATTATGTTCGCGAATGAATGAGTATTGCTTGATTTATTAAAGTAATTAAGCAATTTTGTGATTTCTGTCTAGTAATATGCAGCTGATATAGTTCAAACATGTATTTTATTTGCTTTTCATTAACATTTATTTTATTAATTAAAAAACGCTATTGAACTTTTATTTCTAAACAAAGTAAGGAATCAATTTATCATTTATTTAGCAATGGTACTAAATACACTTAATCTAAGTAACTTTTCTTCAGAGACAAAGCCAGGTTATATAGCACTTCCCAAAAATACACGTTTGAAATCTAACATCTTATTTATTGATAGTCTTTTCAAGGAAATGGGAAAAGTCACTAATTTGGCCAAAGTTTTAACTCTAACGAAGCATAGAAACCATGTGGGTGTTGAGATTGTACGCTAATTGGGAGAAATTACCTTAGCTTTTAACTTGCAGCTCAAAGCCAAAATTTACGTAATCGGTATTAATTGGATTTTCCTGCTGAAATATTTTCAAACATTTCCATTTCAATTTGTAAACTGAAGTATTAGCTTTGGTATCCTATGTAATTTTGGAGCCTTAATTCTGTTTCGTAAATATCCCAGTTAATAACAGAATTCCGTTTGGTAAACAAAGAAAAATATTCTGATAGAACGATAGGAAAATCATCATTTTTATCAACACCCTTTAATAGCATAAAATGTTTAACTTCTTGTTATTTTAATCATATTTCCTATAAGTTTTTCTTGATATACCAACATAATAAGCTGATAAATAATTTAATCAATTCCTTAGAACTTCCCTTTAATGGGTTATAAGCTCATTAGAAATATTTCATTCATTTTAATTGTAAATATCAGGGTTTGAATTTGATTCTCAAACCTGATTTAATGGTTAAATTTTGAGTATAATCCTAAAAAACGGGCTTGGTTTTGGGCAAAAAAATCATGATCAGATTTTGAGTTTTAATAATTTCGATTAAAAATCGTAACTATTTTTGATGCACACGGTTTAACTCAGATAATAATCATTAATTCATGATGAAAAACATTTCAATCAAAAAACTCAAACTTTGTTCAAACGTACCGTTCTTACCTCGCCAAAACCGACAATTTAATTTTTCTATAATAGACATCCTCCTCGGTATTTATTTTTAAATAATAGATGTAACTTTCTATAGAGCATTCTCAATCACATGATCGGACCTAACAACGGCCTTAGCAACGTTGTTTTTGTCTTCCAGTGACATCATGTGCGAATGCTTCTATTGGTTGCTTCTATTCCCGCCCCTAACAACAACCTTAGCAACCTTAGCAACGTTGATTTTGTCCTCCAAGTGACGTCATGTGCGAATGCTCTATTGTCGATTTGGCGATCTTTTGTGCGACAAAAATGATTTTTATATATTGGTACATACAAAAAATAAAAATAATGATCAATAATGATTACGACACGAGTTTTTCTTTTCTGATTGCTAAGCGACGATCCGTGTTAGATGGAATACGCTGCTTGAGTTTTAAAAGAGTCAAATACATATTTTGATCCGATTTTGAGTTTTTTATCTAACTCCATATTAATAGTTTTCGAATCCGTATAAATATTGAGACTAGATAAGTATTAAAAATGTGATTTTCGTTTAAAAGCTTCTATTTTTTAAACGACGTAGAGAACAGATAACTTAGCTATTTTAGTATAAGCTAATTTTTATTTAAGAACATTGCTTACCTTTCTAAAGGAGACTATAATTTTTATTCGTAAACCTATCAGTAATAATCAGTCATTAGTAAGGGATATATTCTTACCTAATTTTAAAACGTGAAGCATTTTCCTCGGAGAAGTTCATTGCATAAATCTCAACCAAATCAGTAAAAATTCCCGTTCGTAAACTATTTAGTTTATTCATCAGTGAAAGAGCTTATGCGACGAAACATTTGCATTTCTTTCGGTTCGTTCCATGAAATAATAAATAGTCTCTTGAGTAAAGGCCGAAAATGCAAAGAAATGGGAATTCGGAAGAAGGAATTAATTTTTTTTGTTTAGGCTTATGTTATTTGCTTCGTGTATTGAAAATTTTCGAATGCGCCCAGTATGTATTTTAGGTTGAGTATACGCCTTTATTTTACTAATTTAGAAATATTCGTTCACTCTTTTTATTCTTTCCCTTTTAGTTTTGATGAAATCTTATGTATTAACGAGTTTAATAGTGATTAAAAATTTGGCGAGGAATGGCTTTATAAAATGTTAGCGAAGGAAAATAATATGGGTCTGAAATTAATGAGAAAGTCAAAATAAAAATCGTAATTCTAAAAAGATCATTGAATTTCTTACATACCTAAACACTTGATTACAGTTATGATGCTATGCATATGTTACGGGCAATGTGATAAATCCGGGCATTATTAATAATGCCCGCCTCCACTTCGGGCATTATTAATAAAGCCCGATTAATCACTTTGCCCGTTACCGAGAAAAATGTAGAAATTAATTTTACATAAACTACGTAGGAAATTTCCGTACGATTTTAAATTAATTACGCTTTAATGATCAACGATTAAGAGCAATTGTTATTTTTATATTAAAAATGAAAACTTATTTTAAAAGTGGTGAGTATTAAAACAAAGTGCAGCACTGGATGATTCAAAATTCATGGCCATGCAAAATGCAACAATCTAAATCTAATTAATGAAGCTTATATGTAGGTATTAATGTCACATTTTAAAAACGACTCAAAAGCTTTTCCCAATGTTTATAAATTAATTAGTTAAGACGGAAAATTTGGCAGAAAAAATACGCACTCTTCGCCTCAGGATCTTTCCAGGGTAAATATAAATGTTGTCTTTAGGAAGTATAACCATTTGTTATTATTTCCATGGGTTTTTAATCATTTTGTATAACAGGTGTCCATAACTTTAATGTTGTTTTAGGAGCTATTTCCTAGGAAATTATGAAATTTCGCGTGGGATATGATAAAAGGACAAAATTGTTGCTCAAGTATGTACTAATCACCAAAGACCGTTACATAGTTTGCTAACCAGGGTGATAATATTATAAGTTTCACTTTCGAAATAAATTAAAGGGAAAACCTATTAGATCAAATAATATTAATCATGGTTGTGCATAGTTTGGGTTCAGAGGACGTCGTAGAATTTTATTTCTTACAAAAAAATCCTTAAAAGGGTGTTTCAAATGGTCTCGTGAAAGATCCCCGCCGATTCGCAAATGAAGAGGTCTGGATTATTTTCTGAAAACTACTGAAGGAAACGGCCCATTGAGCTAGGATCCACCTAAGTTATCCTGGAAAAATTAGACGAGCGGTTTCGCCGAGCTGTGATCGGTATGTTTTAGCGCTCTTTGATGCTTATTTTTTTATTAAAATATTTTTCATCGTGAATTAATCACTATTATTTTAGAAAACCTCATAACTCAATAGAAATCCTTGAATTTCAATCAAAAGCAACCGAATAAATATGGGATCTGATTTTTATACCTCAAACAAGGCCTGGATTTTGAAACATCGATCAACATTTTTAATCATCTAACTTGATTTTAACTGTAAAACGTGATCAGCAAATTCTAACTCTGCTTCTAACTTTCTAGGATCGACTGACACTGAGTTGGTACAAATTTCCCAAACCACAATAAACATTCCCATTTCCCTTAATTCTCTCCCCTTTAAAACAGCGAATACCCCACCCGATTCTCCCCCGTGTTATCGCATCGTAACATCCTACCGTGTCACCGACATCATTGATTTCGCTTCTGTCCTTCCATTATCTCACTCATCGGGAAGTGGGCCCGTCATTACTATGCGCATGTTAAAGATCTGCGGTTCTCCGGTGTTCATCCCTGATACTCCCCGTGTTCTGGAAACTGATCTGGTGATGTGTGGTCACCTTTTACCAAAGTTTCAATTTATGGCGAGTTTACTCACCACTAAAAAAGTCAGATAGTTTAAATGTGTTATAAATACCAACTCAAGTTTCTCACATGTTCCAAGCGTAGGAATTTTGAGATAAAGGATGGTCGGATTGGTATCTCTTCGTAGTTCGCATTTTGACACAAATTTAATAATACTGTTTGATCGCAAAACCCTGGTTTATGATTGAAGTTAGCTTATTATTTTAATCGGTCCTTGTTTGGGGTGTAACAATCGAGTCCGATTTGGGGTTTTATTGGTTACGATTAATATTCATGATTGCATTTGAGTGATGGGGTTTTACCATGGCCACCTAAACTAATAAGGCCGTAGAAGCTTGAAATCTGAGTGATGTCATGCCTTCTCTTCCACGTCATCGACGCGTTTAAGACAACAGCGCAACTCCAGTCTGGAATCTTGATGGCCCCACCCTTTACAGCCTGATTGGTCTCCACAACTACGGTGAAAACGTCACTTGAATTAGCCACACCGACACACGTGCCGAATATTTCAGATGGGAGAAAGTTTGATCTGAATTAGGATTGCTAAGAATTACTCTCCTAATGACAGATGGGGTAAAAGAGCAGAACATTCCTGATCTGAAATTTGCACACAATCCTTGGATTGGACACCTTAGATTGGACCTAAAACCAGCAAAATCTTTCTGTTGATGATAACATTGTAAAACTGATCGAAAAGAGGAAACATCAGTTAATATTTAACCCCCTCCCCCTCCATTGTAATCGTAAATTTGAAGGCTTAAAATATGTCCGATCATGAGTTTTAAACCAGGCCCGATTTTTACAATTTTATTCAAAATTTAATCGTTAAACCAGATTTTAGTAATCACTGATCAAATATGATCATTAAAATTAACTCTGCATAAAACCATTTTCAGGTCTTAAGGGAAACCTCTTTTTAGTTCTGCAAAACGAAACTACACAACATAAAATTGTTTATAATAGAGCACGGAATCAACTTGAGGTTCGCGATCTCTAATTCACTTTCTCACTCCTGAAATATTCGACACGTGTGTGGGTGTGGCTAATTCAAGTGACGTTTTCACCGTAGTTGTGGAGACCAATCAGGCTGTAAAGGGTGGGGCGATCAAGATTCCAGACTGGAGTTGCGCTGTTGTCTTAAACGCGTCGATGACGTGAAAGAAAAGGCATGACATCACTCAGATTTCAAGCTTCTACGGCCTTATTAGTTTAGGTGGCCATGGTTTTACTCGGATAATAATGATTAATGAATAATTCACGAAGAAAAACATTTTGATCAGAATTTAAAAATCAAACATGGTGCCAAAACATATCGTTCACACCAAGCAAAAACACAGCCAAATCTAATTTTTCAAGAACAAAAGTTTTTATCAGTAGTTTTAAAAATAAACGAGAAATCCTTTCGTTGCGGCGTATCGTTAATCTTCCATGAGATAAAAATGGTTTAAAATTAATTCCTGATTCAAAAATATTACTACCTAGAAAATAATCACAGGTATGAAAAATTTGTGGTCACCGATAACATGTGATGTTTTTTGCTGTGGTTCTGTAAATACTGATACTATCAATATGCTCTAATTCTTTTGCTTTTTTATTTTCTTAAAAGATTTTAACAATAATCATAAGAAACCTTCTAGGGAAGTTACACTATTCAAATTTCTTAAATTAAAAGTTTTAAATTTACTCTTTAGCTGGTGAGCTTTGCTTCTTATTGAAAATTTTTAAACTCTTGCGGTTTCTGCTTTATTATAACTGAGATATTATTAAGGAACTTTGGAATGAACAGGATGGATTTCACACAAAAAATAGCCATCAATAATCCAGTTAAATAGGCACAAAAACATACTTTTTTACATTTATTTTCCCTTGTTACTGTGGGAAGCCCCAGGGAGATACAGATCCGAAGGTCATACTACTCACAAGTTTATTTTCGAGTTATATACGGTTATACTATACTCGACAGCAACGTTTCTTGAACCCAGTACGTCACAAATGCGGAAGGAGAAATCGGTAAACACATAGCCTGTTGGGTTGATAGGAGGTGTTTTTGTACGCAAATCGCCTGATTGAAAAGCACACACTATACATGGGTTTAACAAAATAATTATATTTTTAAATTGACGTTCTTCATTTCACTCAATATTCAGACACCGCTATGAGAACTACTTTGTTTATTAGTGACGTCGTAGGGTCAACGCTGTCTAGTATAGGGTTGTTGTTTTTTTTCCAACTTCCTTTTTGCTCCTGAAATTTTTTTTTGAAATTCTGCTTTATAATATAAGCTACATACTTGACAATCACATGGGAAGAGGGGGGACGTCACGGATGAGCCAACCTACTTGACAATCAATTGGCATCTTTACTAAAAAAAATTGAATTCTTTTCTTTTCCGTTTCATTTGAGTTTACAAGCGCGTTGCTCGAACATTTTTCCCGCCGGCCCGTAGATTATGTTATTTCTTCCTCCTCATGTTTTTTAACTTCAATAGACCATCAATAAAAAACAAATGAATATTTAAAAAATGAGATTATTAATGAAGGTTAGAAACACTTTTCCACGTAATCACATTGAAAATTGAGTCGTTTTCACAAGTTTTCCGATCCCCTCTTAATAAAAAGTTTGACGTTTTTGTGAGCGTCGCGTAGGAAGCGCTTTTCCCTTTTGAAGCACGTTTTGCTGAAGAATCAATCGATGTTGCCTCTTTCATTAAGGCTCTAACTCAATGACCAATGTCTGGAACTCGGAAAATACAGAACATGTGGTTTCAAACACGCACAATTGCATATTACAATAATCACCTGCTTGATACGAATAGAATTTGAAAGAGGAGAAATTCTCTATGGGCCGGCGGGGGTAACAAGAGAAGCGCGCTTTATTTTGAAAATCTGAATTTTTCCAGAAAAAAATTATATCGAAATTCCTATACTCGACAGCAACGTTTCCTGAACCTATGACGTCACTACTCTAAAGAAGAAAATGGGTGAACACAAAGCCTGTTGGGTTGCTAGGAGGAGTTTCGGTACGCAAATCGTGATAAAAAGACACCCTATATCAGGGGTGGCGAACCTTTTCCGGAAGTGTGCCACTATTTTGGAAACAAAAATTATGCGTGCCACTTCTATTTTTTCCTCAATGTTAAGACCAAAAAAAGAAAGGTTTAAAACTTAATTCGTGGAATAGTGGAATTTTAAGCTAATGAACCATTTTTCTCGGTAATATTTTAATTCATATAATACTAAAATATTATACGTTTAACGAACCGTTGCGTTGGTTGAAGAGTGCTACGGTGCGTTAATAACATAGTGTCAGAAGATAATCATACTTAAAATATATTGTCTTTACAATTGATTAATTATTTTAGTGGTGACTATTACGAAGACAAATCTTGCCTTAGTGATAGCACTACCAGGGTTTTAAATTGATAATTTATTATGAAAAAAGTTTAATAGAAAAAGCTCATCATATGAGCATAAGGAAGGAAAATTGCCCAGTGAAGGAAGAGTCGACCAAATAATCTCTAATAATGAAAATAATAAATACAAATATCCAAATGTCTTCGCGCTGTTTAATAGCCTCTCGATCCGCCAGTTGCCAACCTTTTTCGGAAGCGTGCCACTATTTTGGAAACAAAAATTGTGCGTGCCACTTCCATTTTTTCCACAATGTACCAAAAAATGAAAAGTTTAATATTTAATTCGTACACTGCTTGTTGGAATTTTAAGCTAATGAAACTTTTTTTCTGAATAGTGAAGATTTTAAATAATATAAGTATAGGGGATATTCCTCCAAAAAATGTTTGGAATTGTACCATAAAACGGCCTTAAACACATTTTGCAACCTAGTTTTGAAAATCCATCAGAAAAATTTTCCAAATTTCAGAAAAAAAGTTAACTACAGGTAATATGACCTCACTAAAAAGATAATCGTAAAAGTTTTTAAGCTATGTAATAAATCTGGTTCAAAATTAAATTTTTAAAAAACTAGAATATTCGGTGTTTTTAAGCTACTATCTTTCACGCACCTAAAAAGAGATTTGACCCACACGGATTCTTACACTTAAAATTCTGTTCAAATTCATAATGAAACCGTAAAAAAGAATTAAGTTCTCAGAAAACTAAGTTGAGATATGGACGGAGCACTGAAACCTTATTGATGACGTCACATTATTATTTTCCCAAATTTTCCAATATCTTAAAGTGCCACTGATTCAACTCAGTCGTGCCACTTTGTGGCACGCGTGCCGCGGGTTGGACATCCCTGCGCCTGCCCTATATAGATGGGTTTAACAAAATAATCAGATATTTAAATTGACGTTCTTCATTTCACTCGAAATTCAGACACCATAATGGGAACTGCTTTGTTTGTTATTGACGTCATAGGTTCAACTAACGTTTCGTAACCATACTTTTTTCCCAGGGAACCCCCCCCCCCGGTAGTTAAAAAATCAACCTAACTGTAAGCTTTCAGTCAATATTTATACACGACTTGATTAATTTTTTAATTAAAGTGGTGACTACGGTCGTATGGTATTTTTCACGTATTATTTTACATAAATTTCATTCCTCACATTCTACGCAACAATGATCTCAAACTAAACAACCCAATATACGAATTGGCTCCTATCTCTGGAGAATTCTTCCCCAATTCCACTGGGAGAAGAGTTACACGCACAGAGAATACCGGAATGCACTACCTTCTCTTTATATCCAGTATATTCCTTTATGGCGTCGGGGAAATCATGATAGGTATTTCTGGTGCGTACGGCAAAGTAAATAAAACATGCGGGGCTCGGATGAGAGGAATCGGATAAAGCCAGTTACAGTTGGCAACAGTTCTGTTTTAGTTATTATCATTTTAGACCTTTGTTTTTGTGCTCTTTCTTCTCCCCAGGGACAAAATGTTATTGTTTTGCCTTTGGATTAAAAATGTGGAGCCCGCGTTTGGAAGTTTTGAAAACATTTTCGAGTTTTGTGAATCCCTTGGGTAAATACCGTCACTTCCGAACGGAACCGTCTATTTTGTTTTGTTTTAGTTTTGGAAAAGGGTGCATTGTATAATAAACTTTCAGGTGAATTTCTTGTTCAAACACAGGGTTTAAAACAACATTTTGAAAAGAAAAATGCATTTGAGAGAGGAACTTTTCTTTTTTCAAAGAATGTAAGTATGGATGTTTTTTATCAAAACAAATAAGCCTGTTCCACGGCCACTCTTCCCTCTTTTTCTCCCTATATTTTTCCCTTTTTGCTCTCACTCTCTTTTTCTCCTCATCACCAAATTTCCCCCGAATTTCTTTTAGATCTGAGAGAAATTTCATTGGGCGATTTTCCTGTTTTAAATCTAATATCAAATTAGGCATTGAAGAAGGTACATAAATAAGACTGAATACAATAACAATATTTTTATAAATATAATATTTTCTAAAACTTGTTCAAAACTAGAGACAATGAGGAGATAAATTGTGGATAAGAAATATTAAAGAGAAGCAATGGAATGTACAATGATGAGGAATTGAAGGAATGTATGGAATGATGAGTAATTAAAAAGTTTTTCTCTGGAAACCGTTCAGCAAAAACTTTTTTTAAAATAGAGAGAAATATGATTTAGTATAAGATTACTATTACTAGTGTTAAACTATTTTATTTTATAATTTCATACTTTTATCTACAGGTAACAAGTCATGTCATTTAGAATTGTGTCGAGTGTTTTGTGTAGTACACTGGTGTGCAAAAATTAAGGACCGAACTGTTTTTTCAATCTAACCCCTAGCATAATTATTTTTCATCCATGAAAATAATACCACAAGATGTTCAAGGAGTGGGAATATAGGGCGCGAGAACAAATTCTCCCTACCAATAATTTAAGGGGGTAAATGGGCCCTCCATTGATAATGGAGTTCCATTACACATTTGGAGCAGTGACAGAAACGTCTATGTGAGAGGTATTTAACCGAAAATTTTATGTTGTTTGTAAAGAATATGATTATTCCTGAACTCAACGCATGTTTTTAAATGTGTGTACTAATTTTTAATGCTATTTTTTAGGTTTTATTGAGAGATATTGGTCTAATCATTATTTTTGGCAAGTTTTAGCTTCTGTGTCATTTTTGGTATGTGGTATCTGACTGTCACCCAAATTTTCAGTAGTTCTCACATGTGCTTGATCGTGTTTAGGTCTGTGGACCCGGAAAGTAACTTTATTCTTTCAAAATCGTGACTTATGAAAAACTTGTAGAAAGCCAAATTGTGATTTTTCGCAGCTTTGTCATGCAGAAAGAGAAAATAAAGACCCAAAATGTCTTCTAACAGAAGCAAATGAGACATGAGAACACAGGTACACAATTGCAGACATCAGTGAAAATCTCTGTCGTGTATAGGGGATGCTGAAACGGTACAAAAGAATTGTATAGTTTCATAGGAAGGACATCTTTTATTAAAGTTAAAAAAAAAATGATTTTTTTAGTGTTTATGGACCTATTCATGTCTGAAAAGAAACAAATATCTGTAAAAATATCTGCATTCACCTAAAAATAAATTTTAAAGACATCGAATTTTTCCTGTGTAACTATACAATTCTTTTGCACCGTTTCAGCACCCCCTATACACCACAGAGATTTTCACTGATGTCTGCAATTGTGTACCTGTGTTCTCATGTCTCATTTGCTTCTGTTAGAAGACATTTTGGGTCCTTATTTTCTCTTTCTGCATGACAAAGCTGCGAAAAATCACAATTTGGCTTTCTACAAGATTTTCATAAGTCACGATTTTGAAAGAATAAAGTTACTTTCCGGGTCCACAGACCTAAACGCGATCAAGCACATGTGAGAACTACTGAAAATTTGGGTGACAGTCAGATACCACATACCAAAAATGACCCAGAAGCTAAAACTTGCCAAAAATAATGATTAGACCAATATCTCTCAATAAAACCTAAAAAATACTATTAAAAATTAGTACACACATTTAAAAACATGCGTTGAGTTCAGGAATAATCATATTCTTTACAAACAACATAAAATTTTCGGTTAAATACCTCTCTCACAGACGTTTCTGTCACTGCTCCAAATGTGTAATGAAACTCCATTATCAATGGAGGGCCCATTTACCCCCTTAAATTATTGGTAGGGAAAATTTGTTCTCGCGCCCTATATTCCCACTCCTTGAACATCTTGTGGTATTATTTTCATGGATGAAAAATAATTATGCTAGGTGTTAGATTAAAAAAACAGTTCGGTCCTTAATTTTTGCACACCAGTGTACTACACAAAACACTCGACACAATTCTAAATGACATGACTTGTTACCTGTAGATAAAAGTATGAAATTATAAAATAAAATAGTTTAACACTAGTAATAGTAATCTTATACTAAATCATATTTCTCTCTATTTTAAAAAAATTTTTGCTGAACGGTTTCCAGAGAAAAACTTTTTAATTACTCATCTTCTGTTATCAAAATATCCGAATACTTTCGAGAATTTGCAGTGAGCAGTTGGATTTTTTTAAAAAAAGATTCTCAATTTTAAAAAATTTCACAGTTAAGGTCGAAGTTAAAAAGCAAGTACTGTCAAACAACTTATTAAACATTGTGACGTGACAGATAAAACCACACTGGTTTAAAAGATTAAAAACCCTTTATTAAAAACTTAAAACATGTTAAAACCAACGATGAAGAAACCTACGGCAGAGGGGAAAGGGATCTGCCACGAGCAGCTTCAGCAATCTGTTTTTATGCACAAGATGGTGACGTAACGGAGTGTGACGTGAGTGACGAAGTTCCTCTTCTTCCAACAGGATCGTCACATACTCCCCTCACCTTCACAAAAAGAAGCTTGCCTTCTTTTTCGCTGGCAGTCTAAAAGAAACATTGCAGGTAAACAGGACGACTAGTGGTCCCAGTGGCCACGCCAGTTGCTCTAAAATAGAAAACCAAACCAGAAATTAATATCCAATAAAAACAACCAAGCAAAAAGACCAAAAACAATAATGTGAGCACCAAAACCTGACCACCAAAACCCTGTGAAGACCTAGACAGCGCTAAATCCAGCTCCTCACCTAGCCGACCAAAAACAAACAAAAATAGTTAAACACACTAGACCTCAACCTATTCCCCAACTACCTGACAAACAAACTACACCAACAATAAACCAACTCAAAAGTTATACAAGATCACAAAAATACAATCAGCTAAAAACACTAAAAACCTCTACCGCTAGACTCAAAACACATACACACAAAGACTACACCTGAAGCTCAAAATCCTCAAACCTAAAACTCCAACTCTCCCCTCCACGAACAAAACAACACACAACACTAAAAGATCCTCTACAATCAATTCAACAACTCCCCCCCAAAGCAAAGCATAACCCCCCAAAAACTAAACAAAAACCATACCTCAAAAAACCCAACTACCGTACCGACACCGGACGAAAACCAGCCAGCCTCCTGTAGTCCAATCGTGGGCGCTCTCGCCTGGACCTCCTAGGTCCCGGACTGGGACAGCGGTCCGCAAAGGAACTCTGCTCAGGCTCATCTCCAGAATCCGAAGGCTCCTCTCCAGGCTCCTCAATAGGCTGCAAGGCATCTAGGTCGTCGGGCAGGTCTCTCTCCTCGGATGAAGTGCTGGGAATAACTGCAGGGTTCTGCTCATCGGACTCCTCTAGAGGGGCGAGGGGATCATCCACCGGAGCGTCACGACCTGAAAAAGTCTTCAAATCTACCACGTTATGAGACCCAATCATGGCACCCGTGTCGACCTCCTGTAATTCGTAAACCAAAGGGGAAAACTTGACGATAACACGGCAAGGGCCTCTCCACCGGGGCATGAACTTGGAAATCCTGTGATGATCTGCACTGGACATAGGCCGGAGCCTTAGCCAAACTAGATCCCCGACATCAAACTCACGGTCTTCACGATGCTTATCGTAGTTGCGCCTCTGCCTCTCCTGTGCCAATTTAACCTTTGAGCTCACTAGGTCCGCCAACACGCCATATTCCTCGGCCTTGGCCCAAACGTCGCTTTTGCACATGGCGTCCCATGGAAGTGCCAACTCTCGGCCCAAGAAAAGACGAGCTGGGGTCTGGCCGGTTGTCTCAGAGGTAGTTGTTCTTAAAGCAAAAGCCAAGGCTTCCAGGTGAGCATCCCAGGTACCATGGCGCTGCCCCACATAACTAGCGATCATCCGACCTAGTGTACGGTTTACTCGTTCTGTCAGGTTGGTCTGAGGGTGGTAAGGACTGGTAAACTCCCGTCTAATTCCGAACAGCGAGCACACCTCCTCATAGACCTCTCCTATGAACTGAGGCCCATTATCCGACAGCAACGCCTTTGGACAACCAAACCGTGAAAAGACGTCGCGGACCAAACACCTGGCTATTGCCGTGGCAGTGGCGCGGCGGAGAGGAAACATTTCGACCCATTTGGAATAGTAATCCACTAAAACTAAACAAAATTGATTTCCCCTAACAGAAACCGGCAAAGGCCCCATTAAATCAATTCCCATCATCTCACCAGGCGCGGTCACCTCCGTGGACTTAAGTAAACCCTGTTTCTTTCGCTGACTAAACTTGAGCCCTTGACATACTTGACAAGAGGCAACAAACTTCTTAATATCCCCTTTTTGCCCAGGCCAGTAGGTTCTTTGACGGCACTTCTTATAGGTGTTCTTAAAACCCAAGTGCCCCGCAGATGGAGGATCATGGAACTCGGTGATCACTGGCTGAACTAGACTCCCCGGGATGGCAGTTCTCCATGCCTCCGTCTTTCGACTCTGGAACTCCAGCAGCTCCTCCCGCAGTCTGTATCGTGCAGAACGTCCGATGACCATGGAAGCCATAGCCGGATCCAAGGGAAGGGCACCAGTCTCGAGATAGACCACCATCTCTTGATACCAGGGGTCAAGTTTCTGATGTTTGATGATATCCCCCAAGCTCACACACTGGGCCACTAACACCATAGCGTCTGGGACCGCGGTCCTCTCCGGGGGTCCGACGGGATTCCGGGACAGAGCATCTGCGGTCACCATTTGGGTACCCTTCCTAGGAGTAATCTGGAAATTATACTCCTGTAGCTGGATGGCCCACCGAGCCAGTCGACCCTTTAACTCTCTCTTGGTCTGCAGCCAAGCCAAAGCCGCATGATCGGTGTAAACCCGGAAGGGACGGGAAAGGTAAATTCTAAGTCTGTCGCAAGCCCAGACTAGAGCAAGGCACTCCTTCTCAGTTACCGAGTAGTTCTTCTCCGGGGGTCTGAGTGCACGGCTGGCATAAGCCAAAACCCCATAGGACCCGTCAGACTTCCTCTGACCCAGCTCGGCTCCCAAACCCGTGTCCGAGGCATCCGTGTACAGTTCCAAGGAAGCGGTCTCATCGGGCAACCCAAGGACTGGTGCCTGTGTCATCAGCTCCTTCAACTGAGCAAAGGCTCGCTGTTCATTCGGCCCCCAGAGCCATCGCTGCTTCTTTTTGGTTAAGGCGTACAGCGGCCCCGCGACGTCAGAAAAGTGAGGAATGAAAGCCTTGTGCCATGAACACAGGCCCAGAAATTGGCGGATGTGTTGAGCCTTTTGGGGCGCTGGAAAGTCAAGCACAGCCTGGGTTTTACTGGCTTGCGGACGCATCCCTTCTCCCGAGATATGGTACCCCAGGAAATTGAGCTCCCGCTGGAAAAAGTGGCACTTCTCAGGTTTTAAAGTCAACCCCGCCCGATGCAACAGACCCAAAACCTCCCGTACATCCTCGTGATGCTTTTCAAGGCTGGGGGAGTAGATTACGATGTCGTCCAAGTAGCATTCACAGGTTTTCCCCAAGACAGGACGTAGGATGCGATTGATCATTCGTTGGAAACTGCTCGGAGCATTCCGCAGACCAAAGGGCATGACGCGAAACTGATACAAGCCCTCCGGGGTGATAAAGGCAGTCTTTGGTCTATGCTCAGGAGCTATCTTCACTTGCCAATAGCCCGACTGGAGATCCAAAGAGGACCAAACCACGGCACAGCCGACATTCCGGAGAACAACCGGGATTAACGGCAACGGGTACCTGTCCTCCCGGGTGACATTATTCAGGAGCCTGTAGTCTACACAGAAACGGGAACTTCCGTCCTTCTTAGGCACTAGTACCACAGGGGCCGCCCAGGGCGAGTCCGAGGGCTCAATTATTCCTGAATCCAACATTTCCCTTACCTGTCTCCTCACAACGTCGGCCTTATCTCGGGACAGATGGTAGGGGTGCCTGTAAATGGGAGCTGCATCCCCAGTCTCGATTCGATGCTCAGTCTCTGAGACCATCCCGGGACGAGCGCAGAACAGCTCGGGAAACTCCCTAAAGACTTCCAATAAGCGGTCCCCCTGATCTCCTGCTTTCTCAGCCAACTCCAACATTTTTCCTTCCTCAATCTCTCCTTGTCTAACTGGAGTACAGGCGGAAATTTCCCGTCTACTGAAATCTATTTTCGCCTCCCATGCCGTGAGGGCATCGATTCCCAGCAGCATCGGTACAGGTAAACCAGGGACTATCAAAAACTCGTGTTCTTTCCCGATACCTTTCCACTCTAGGACACCACTCAGGGCACCCTGAGTAGGGGTGGCCTCCCCGGCAATATTACATAGGGCCAATTTACTGCCCCTAAAGGTCACTAATCCCGAAGGTCCTAGGCGACGGGCACAGGTCTGGCTAATCAAGGACCGGTCAGCACCAGTGTCTATTCGTGCCCTAAGGGACAATCCTCCAAACTCCACTGTCGGCACAAGAAATTCAAGAGAAGCCGAAAGAGGGGAACCACTGCTCCCGAGAACCATCTCCCCTAGCCTGGCCCCCGGTAGGCGTTTCCCTGCCTACAGAGCCGGGCAATGTGGCCCAGGCCACCACATTGGTAGCAACGCACTCCAGCCCTACCAAACCCACGCCTTTCAATATGCTCGGCAACCGGTTGCTGCACATCTGGAGCATTCAAAAGAGGTGCATCTGCTGGACCACCCTGAGGCCTACCGCTGCGCATGGGAGCAGGGGGAGAAAAACGTCGTACCTGGATCATAACCTCCCTTACTGATCTGAAATTTACCAGACTCAGGGGAAGACGTTGGGCATCTGGCAATCGCTCTACTAACGCCTGAGCCACTTCAGACTCCGAGGCATCCGGCCTCCACTCGAGATATAAATCCCGGAACCTCCAGGCGAAATCCTCAAAATCCTCCCCAATTTTGAATTCGATCTGGAGGAGACGCTGGGCACCACACAAGGGGGAACCAGAGCTAAGGTACTGTTCCCGCAGCCACGCCCTAAAGCCGAACCACGAAAGCTCCTCCGGTCTAAATGCCATGAACTCAAACCACCTTGCCGCATTCCCGGAAAGGCTCTCAACCGCCAGCCGTACCGTGGCCCTGTCACTCAAGGTCGATAAAGCAGCTTCCACGTCCACTCGACGGACAAACTCATCAACTGATTCCCCAGGAGTACCACTAAAATTTAAACTTGATCATTGCCGCACGGGGTGACCGGGATCAATGAGACGATTGGGGCGTACAGACCTATCCTCCCAAAGAGTTATCAAAAAGAAAATCAAAAGGATCAAAATAGCACACAACAACCCACAAATAACCAATTCAAACATCCCAGAAGTTAAGAAAAACCACGTTTAAAAAAAATCAAGAAATCAAAACATTCCCAAAAGGTGCCGATCCTGGCCGGCTCGCCAGAAATCCATCATGTGACGTGACAGATAAAACCACACTGGTTTAAAAGATTAAAAACCCTTTATTAAAAACTTAAAACATGTTAAAACCAACGATGAAGAAACCTACGGCAGAGGGGAAAGGGATCTGCCACGAGCAGCTTCAGCAATCTGTTTTTATGCACAAGATGGTGACGTAACGGAGTGTGACGTGAGTGACGAAGTTCCTCTTCTTCCAACAGGATCGTCACAACATCCAATCACAACAATCAATTTACGCCATATTTTATGATGAAACATTTTTTTTCATGTTTTAAAAATGCGTTTTAAAGTACTTTCCAAAAATATCCCCCCCCCCTTTCAAAGGTTGATAAAAGTAATTTAAAAACTCTTACAGGGGATGTGCTATTTCATACTAAAGTTTCACAAATTTTGTCTGAAACTTATAGTTTTTAGTCTGATAATTGAAATTAATTGTAAACATTGAGTATCATGTTGGTTTTGTCTCTTATATTTTCAATGTTCAAAAAGGTATTGTTTAGAAAGTCTGGGTTAAAATAAAAATATGAATGATAAAACACTGGGTAACAATGTTAAATTTATAAAAGATTTATTGGTTTATTTTATGAATAGTTATAACTATTCATATATATAGTTATAACTATAGTTATTAGTAGACTTTATGGTTAGTTTTTAAGGAAAACATTTTCATTAAATTTATTAAAAAGTTAGAGTTAATAAATATTTTGAGAGAATATTATCCATGTAGTTGCATTTAATTTGTATTTGCTCTGAAAATTATTAAAGCTAAAGGGCATACTTTTGAAAAACTAGGAGTTTGTAGATCACAATTTTCTGATCTTTGAATATGGGTTTTAAACTATAAGTTATTTTCTATACATTCTAATATTCCTCAATTTAGGAACATTATTTTTTCGCATCTTTTATAAAGTGAGCAAGTGCAGGAAGCTGGGTTTTGTGAGGATTGCGAAGCGATCCTAAAGGACCTGCGTCTGCAAGTTTACGGGGTTTGGTGAGCGATAGCGAGCAGTGGGGGTAGCTCCTTAGTGATTTAAAAAAAAACTCGCATCATCACCACTAAATAAACAAAAATTAATAATTGAGATTGCAATTAAAATAAAATCTTATTACTAAATTTTTTTATTAGTTTTATTAATTAATAAGGAGTGTTTGATGGCATTAGCTGCTCATGCTCCGATATGAAAATAAGAAAGGGTGATTTGCCCAGTGGATGATCAGTTGTTGACCAAATAATCTCTACATAATAATAATGAATGCAGTGGAGGCTCGCAGGAAGATCTCATAAATTTGAAACAATCGTTAATTAAAGTATAATCTGAATTATAACTGAGAAAATTCTATAGTGACCATGGTGAATAAATATATTGAGATGAATAAATATATTACCGGCAAAATTTAAATTTTAATTAACAAATTAAAGAAGATAGTACAAAAATTTCATTATAAAAACGTTTACTCCAAGTATAGTCACCAGTTTTAACATTTTGAAACATGTTTAAGAAGTGCTTGGTTCTCTACCCAGGTACCCACAATATCAATTTTTTATTAACTTACATCAACTGACGATTTTAGTCATCAGTAGATATCGTAGGGATATTCATATTTTGATACAGCGTGCGACGTGGGTAATGCCTATTGAATTTAAAATATTCATTGGTGTACAATTTTTCAGAATGTTGATTAACAATAGTTATTATGAGACGTACTGAAAATTTTTTAAGGAAAACATTTTGATTAAATTATTGATAAGTTAAGAGTAAATAAAACATTTAAACTTTTATAAGAGTGTTATTCATGGAGATGACCTATATGACATATTTTTGAAAAGTTGGTTGTAGTTTCTTCTGCTAATTATTATTATTGTTTTATAAAGTGAGTTAAGTTCAGTGAGCTGGGTTTTGAGAGGATACGAAGCAATCCAAAAGCTCCTGCAGTTTACTTGGTTGGTGAGCGATAGCGAGAAGGGGGCTGTAGCTCCCTAGTGCTTTAGGTAAAAGTTCAATCCTGTAAAAATGAGATTTTTCAGTGATTTTAAACAGAAAGATACTTTAAACTCAACAATTAAAAATACAACTTTCATCAAACCTTTAACCACTAGAGACAAAACGTCAAGCAGTAGGGTATTTGGAGAAATAAGCATAAGTGGATGTGAGTAAAATAATTATGTCTTTAAATTATGTTAAATTCAGCCTACTCAACAAATTAACGAGAAATGAAGATTTCTTTTAGTTTCATCAACGAAATGGAGTTCACTTTCCTCTAAAAATCCTACCATGGCCTCTCTTTAACTAAAAAAACCAACAAAATTCAACCATCTATCACTTCCAAACCACATCACTAAACTCATTTGGAATTCCCTCAACACAAAATTCAACCTACTCAGCAAATTCAAGAAAACTACTAAATACGCAATCAAACCAGGCCCATCGAGACCTACCCGTCCACAACTTTACACAGCATAATTAATCCCCTTGCTCTGCTATAATTGCCTTTTTCTGCCGATCAATGAAAAACAGCTCAATCATCACCAAATAAATTAAATCAGCCAATTAACCCCCTTATTATCAATCCCTCTCAGGAACCCAAGCGAGTAAAATAAATTATTTCGAAAAAGCTGGCTGAAAAAAATCAATGAGTCGTCTTGGTGATTGAGGATTTCATTTGAATTTCATTGAAGGAGGCTTTCTAATTTAATAGGCTTAGATTTCGTTAGGGAGGATGGCAACGCTAATGAAAGCAGAGGTTTCGATGGTGACCGTAAGTGGAGTTGAGATGAGTATACGTGTAGGTTTGTTGGATAAAATAAAATTTCACAAATTAGATTTTGGAAAATGGAATACCTTTTGAAGATGCAAATTACATAGGATTGAAAGTCAAAAAATTAAGTAATGACAAAGTGAACACAATGAACAATTAATTAAACGGTATTCTGTTTTATTAATAAGCAAGTTTTTTTAGTGAGATGTGTTTTGGTAGTTTTTAAGGATTAAAATAAATGTTTCACTCTAATATTCCCCTGTTCAACGTCCCCTCTCTCAAACCTCAAAACAAACCAAATAATAACGTACGAATAGCTTTTATCCGAAATGTAACTAACCCTTTCTCTTCCCCCATTAACAGCTGAGTTTCATCCGATATGGATTAAACAAACCAGACGAGGCATTCTCCCAGGAAAATTCGGGTAAAAAACTGAACGAAATGACAATTCCTAAAAGCTTAACTAAATTATCCTGTAACTTTTCAGATTAAATTTGGAGCTCATTCATTCATAGAGGAGTGTTTCGTGGGATAATGATAATCATTTCAGCACTTGCGCCTTGTTCTAATTACTGGAATTAATAAATGGTTAAGTGGTTGTAGTTTATTTAGTTATTAACTGCGATGTATTTAGTGCAAAGAGTTATTTAGGTAAAAGGATTGAGTTTATGTTGATGTATGGTATTATAAATGTGATGATAGTGAAAGGAATCCAATTGGGAAGCTTGTATTATTTTCTTCGGTTAATGTATTAGAAAGAGTAAAGGGAGTAAAATGTGAAGCTAAATTACTTTTCCCCAAGTAAAATATTCATTTTGTCACTTTTATTGCAAATTCATACCAGCTCAGGGGTTTTCTTGGGATTATTTTGTTTTTAGGTCAGCTTAACGAACTGAGCTTTAAACTGGGAGAGTTTAGTAAAAAGTTTCTAAAATAAGTATCATATGCTATAAGTAATTTTAGAGCAAAGTTGGTATGAATACAGAACTTTTAAACTTACATAAGAGTTAATATCTAAATATCCTTTTACAACTAGAATAATTTAAGTGTAACTACTATTTGGAAAATAAGTTCCTTATTTTTTATAACTTTCGTTATGTCTTTTTTTTTTTTGGTTTCATAAAAACTATTATTTTTAATAAAACTTCATCTCTAAAAATAAGTTTTCGAGTTTTATAAAAGAAAACTTAAACGCAAATTGGTAATTTCTTCCTTCTCATGGATTTTTTTTCTGGTAAAATGTGTAGAATAAATCATAATAGTAATAGGAAAGAATCTATTCTAAAATTTATGTAATGACTAGAAAATATCTATTATTGTTTTTGTAACTAAGTCCTTACGGTTTTTGTTTTCTACTCATTTCTTTCGCTTTTGATATTTGATCAATTATTTTCTGTGCATTTAATTTTCTATTTAATAAAAGAAAATATTGCGACAAACATTATAACCAAAGATTAAATACATTGTATAACACATTATCACGAGCAATTTACTTAATTTTGTAATAAATTAAGATTTATACCAACCATTAGGAAATTGGTCCGAAACAAACGAATGATTTCTGCCCTAACATGCAGGGTTAAACAACGAATTTTCTGGTAGTAATTACGGCTGTAATATTTTTAAGATGTTTTAGTGAGTGAGTGTGAGAAATAAAAGAGAGAATTAGAAAAATAGATTACAATAGGATCCATGTGAAATCAACCAAAATGTTTCATTTCTTAACCTGACCGTCTCGGATTTTAACGAAACGTTCAGATATTGCTCTTTTCTATGATAAATGAGAGAGTGTTACTATAATTTAATTTTCATGGTATTTTTTTAATATGAAGAAAATTCAATTTTTGACTATCTTACATAAACTCCAGTTCCCTTTTACCAAGAAAAATAAATCACCCCCTCGTTTAAAGAAAATTTACAAGGTTTTATTTTATATAAAGTTTGACTATGAAGACTAAAAATCATATTTATCCTCAAAATAATATTTCAGTTCGGTGATCATATCAGATATTCACGCGAAAGTTTTATAAACAGGCAGTTAAGAGCAGAAGTGAAGTGTTTTTCCATGATTCAAAACTCAAAAATCTTTTCAAAGCTACCAAACGGGGGCCCCAAATTTATAACTAAGTTTTTCTCGGGGCGGTCGATACTTGTGTACATTCAGTCAATAAAAAATCCGAACAACGGACCCATTCAGAAATTTTTGTTTCTCCAAATAAGATTGCCTCATTATGAAAAAGTATTAGTCTACCTAGCAGAAACAGCCAGTGTTAAAATTGTTGATAATAATGGCGATCCTAAACATTGGCCACCAGTCGAAAAGTTATTTGAAGAAATATAAATATTGATAAACAGGCCTATTTTATATATGGATAAAATAGCCTTTTTTTAATTATTGAATCACGGGCATTGTGCTTACGTGGTGTGATCATTTCTGATTAAGAAACTATCGAATAAATTTGCTCTGATGTAAAAATATTTCAGTGTTGGGTATTTTGCGTTAGAGATGAATACCACTGAGAAATATCCTAACAGAGGGTCCACGAGGCTATTTTCAAATGCGTTACTGATGTGAGGGCGCCACACTAGAGTCTGGAACGTATGCCGGCCGCTTAAATCTCTCGCCAAATTAGAACTCAGCGGATGCGCAAAAAGGTGTTTTCGATCTCCCATAAGCAGCCGGCGAACGATTCAGACTGGATCCAGACGCTAGTGAGTTTAGTGCGATCCCAGCGCCACAATTCTCCCGACCTGTAACAAGATGTCATGATTTTCGATTTCCATTATGGCCTATGGCCGTGGACTCTCTGTTCTAGTACTCTGTGATGAATACCACCTCAAAAAATAGAACTAAACAGATCTCATCTGCATATACCTACTCAACAGCAACGTTTCCTGAACCCAGTACGTCACTACTACGCATAAAATGGGTAAACACAAAGCCTGTTTTGTTGCTAGGAGGAGTTTTGGTACGCAAATCGCGGGATAAAAACAGACGCTTACATTTAAACGTTTACGCTTAGACGTTTTAAATTTACTGAATCCCTGCAGGAGCAGTGGTAGGAGGCCTGCGTAGCATGCGGTAGTTCCTGGTTGCTATCCCCTGTTATTATTTTACCAGAAAAAACGTTATACTTTTCATGAGAAAATTCAACCAATCAGAGCAGACTCTTGTAGAAAAATCGCCTCTTGGACCTTCTGTTAGCTTTATTCTCTCTGGATACTACGATGACTAGAGATTTTTAATATTTTGTAGAGATGTCGGTTTTAAAACGAATTTGGGGGAAGTACTGATATGTTGGGACTTAGTAACCATCTCATATTCCCCACACAACTGTCATATTGTATTCATAGTAGAGTTAAATGTAGTATAGTAACCGATATTTTTCTTGCCGTTACCTTTGTCCATCATCCAGATTTGATATTTAAGAACACTCTTCCAACTGGGATACAGCAGACTCGGTGGTACGGTACAAAAAGGTTATGAAATGAGTTCACGTGATGCAGTAAAGATGATTACAGGTCTAGACATTATTTAATGGCTAAAGAAGCTATTTAATTAATTCCAAAGGTCAGTTAAGCTCTTTAAAACTGTGGTTCCCAACTCGAAGAAGTCTTTGTTTCATTTAGCATTTAAACGTCACCCTTCATGACCGCCCCGTTTCATACAATCTCTTTACGACGAGAAAATTCAAAGGCTTTAGTTCATTTATCATGTTTTAATATTTTAAGAAAATTAATGATACTTTAATGTAAACACTGCATTTTAATTTTGTCACCCATTTGTAAGAATTGATTATACTCGACAGCAACGTTTCCTGTGTGACCCTATAGACGTCACTAACAAAGTAGTTCCTAGAGCTGTGTCTGAATTTTGAGTGAAATGAAGAACGTCAATTAAAAAAAATATTATTTTGTTAACCCCATGTATATAGCGACTTTATATCACGATTTGTGACCGAAACTCCTCTTAGCAACCCAACAGGCTTTGTGTTTACGCAGTTTCTGCCTCCGCGTAACGCTGTCAAAGGGTTAGGAAACGTTGTTATTGAGTATATATAGCTTTGCTGATATTTCTCACATAAATTAATATTTAATTTGGTTTACTTTTAAAACTAACGTTGAAATTTGGTTATATACTATTTGAAAAAAATTCGTGGCAATTATGTGGTGATTATTAATTAGTGGTGATTATTATTCTTCAAATGTGTGTGTGGCGTGGGCAACAGTGCTTCACCTCCGGGGCTTCGGTCTACAGGTGCCCACTGGGTAACGCAAAGTAAGTACTGCTTCGGCATGGCATGGGTTAATGGACTTAAGTTACAGCTGTAACGGTTCAAAATTACCTGCCATTAAATTAAAAAATATTCTTCAAATTCCACAGCTGATAATCATTAAGAAACTTCTTCGTATTATGTATTTCCAATATTTCATGGGCTCTATACCTTTCGGGATCATTTAAAAGGATCTAATGACCACCGGTTGGGAGGATCTATTGTTGTTTTGGAAATATTGACCAAGGATATCTATTTCATTCTGTAGAAAAATAAGCAGAACAACCCATCTACCAGACCTTCCTAAATCCACACATAACACCTAATAAACATATCCCCTTTATCCCATCAATTACGTTCAACAGATTTATCTCCAACGCAGAAGTGGACTCTTCCACTCCGCACAAAACACACAAACCTCCGTCTCACCCCTCCCCCAAGAGACCCTCAAAGTCCAGAACCTCATAATAAAAAAGAGACAGAGCAGCGAAAAAAGTATTGACAACGCCCCCTCTCTCAAGATGACCAGTGTCCAGATGGCGGAGAAGGCCCATATGAAAAATATCGGCTGACTTCCGTCCCCGTAAGAGGATGTTAATGACGGCAATCAGTGCCATCTATTGGTGATGGACTCCATTACTGAGGGTTCCCTTCTGTGCGATTAGGCAGGCTGAGGCGTAGAGGTATGATATGAAGAGAGGTCTTTAGTAGGGTAGCCTTGCGTGCCTACGTAGTCAGTGGCTAATGAAATATCGTTGTTTTGGTGCAGTAACTTCAAAACTCGAAAACCCTTGTCTTTGTTAAACTGGTAATTAAAGTTATTTAGAGTTATGGTTTCAGTTTGAGGTAACTTTTTTGATTACTTAGAATGGAGAATAGGGATGAAAGATAACGGGAAAATTGAGAATTCCGGAATAAAATAGAAAAAGAAAGAAAGAGAGACGAGTCAGAAAGAGGGGGAATGAAAAGTAATGCGTAAATTTCGTCCCTCTTTCTCTTTCTTCTAGTACTTATTTCTTTTTCTTCTGCACATTTCTTCTCTTTTTGCTTTTCATTTTATCTCAGTGGTTCTAAACTTGTAGAAGCCCACGGATCACTAAAATTGAAAACTTCACAGCCTCCCTTTATAACTTATAATCCTTCACCATCACAAAATTTCAAGATGACAAAATTTGGTACAATTTCGTTAGAGTTCCCGCAAAATATTGCCATATCCAAACATCAACAAATTTTTCTGACTTTTATTAATAAACTGAATATAGTTAATGATCGAATTAAACATTTTAATTCAGGAGTTTGAAGTTATTTATGAATATTTCTACTTTTTGTTGTCGAAAAGAACCGGGCGATATTTAGCGGGAACTCTAACGTAATTGAACCAAAAATTTAAATGATGCTCTGAATGTAACTCTATTAAATAACTTGAATTTTATCTCCACGAAGAGAATAACTTGTTTGTTATAATTGAATCACTTATTTCAGAAACATGTCAAACGCCATTTTTTTTCAAAAATGAGTTATTGGTGTCATATGATTCTGTAGGGGTAGACGCACATTTTAGTGTAAGAATAATTAAAATAACGGAATTTTAAAATAGTTTTCCAGCATGTTAAATTTCAGCTTTAGTGCAGAAACAAGTCAAACGACGTCGCTTGACTGGTTTCTGCACTTAAATTGCGGGGAATTTCGTTCATGCCGTCTCATCTACCGCTTGCTTGGGGCTGCAGTTTGTTATTTAATCGCATACAAAAACTATATGCTATTGGAAAAGTCATTCTTTAGAGGTTAGGTGCATCAAGCCATAGTAAAACCCATATTTTTAAAGTTTTTGTACGAATCTCAAGACTGGACGTTTTGGTACCTATATACTTAAAATTCCATGCTTGTGGCCCTTTATTACATCCATGTGATTAATATTTTGGATTCATGAATCACTTTATTAAAAGTGGACATCAAATCTATACCCCAGATCATAATATTGAACTAATTAACTAATTTTGTAGGCTTTTAAAGCGAAATTGTTTTACTGTCCACGAAGTTACTTCTAAACAACTATCTAATTGACTTCAAAGATGTCTATATTAACATTTTGAATTGGCTGACCACTATTTTTGAGTCTAGAGTTGAAATCATTTATAAAACTAAGTATTTGTACATCTAATAACCAAAAGAGAAAAAATAAGAACTCTATAATAATTTTATGGGTTAGTATTTAATATGGAAATGCTATTTTCAACTAACATTCCCCCTTTTATTACCAAATCCTTAAAAAAATTAGAGTTAAGCTATGAAAATAGACCTGAATACTCTGTTTATTGCAGAAACCTGTCAAATGCAAAAATTTCAATAATTTTTTATGCAAAGAATAAAAATGTTAAAAAAATTATTTTTGTCTATAAAATACTCATATGAGGTCTACTTTAAGAAAAAAATTACTAAACACCTTAATAAAACTGTAGTGAGATTCTATGCAGTTTTTCTCGTTTATCTCAAAACAAGAAAAGTGGTGTTTGACATGATTGTTTCTGAAATAAGTGATTCAATAAAGTATTTGAAACCCACTATGAGAATTTGCTTGATTGAACGCAAAGCTGGCTGTGGCTAATCCATATAAAAAATATAAATATTTAGTACCTGAAAATGTTTTCAACAATTTAGTGGTGACCGTTATCCACACAAATTAAACGGCCGAATGTGTTATTGGCTTAGATATAATCCAATCCCATCTCGTTCAATGCGCTCAAATTTCTATTTATTGAACATTCTTTTTCTGTGCTACCGGGTCCCTTCACGGTGCACATCCATGACTCTCATTGACCACCAGTTGGTAGTCACTGTTTTAGAGAAACCCTTTATTGAACCCAGTCATCCCAAATTAAATCATAGGGTCTAAATTACTTCCGTCAAGATGGAAATTTGCGTGTGAAAATCGAAAACGCCTACATAGAAATATTGTCGACGTATAATTTGATTGGCCGATTGAGTGGTAGTACGAACTTATCACCACGTTTGCTACAATAGGAAAAGATGCTCAAAGAGCTCTCTAAGAATATATTATCTATCTATGGCTGAGAGCTCTCAATCAGATAGATATTCGGGAGGATTCTGTGATTGTAGAGGCTTAAGATGTGTTTGATGAGGTGTAAAGGAGAACGTTTACTTTTTTGAAACTGGAAGGTTCACGATTGTGTTTATTTTGTTTTTCCGTTTAATACCACGAAATTCACGAAAACATTCATTTATTAGCACTTTACCACTTTATGAGGTGTAATAGCTCAATTCTAGTATAACTATCTAAATTACTGGTAATATGAGGATAAAATGCAGCTTTGATATTACAGTTCTTTGTTATTAATGCAAATAGTGTACTCTTACTTAAATTTGTAGAAGAGATATTGATGTAAGTCGTAATAATTTCAATAACTAATTTGTTGTAAATATGCTGATTTTTTTTCTGATTTTTCTTGCAGGGATAAAGATTTTTTATGTTCCTAAATAACACTTTTGATAGATTAGTATTACTATCAATTTGAAAACACAATAACTATTTTTCTATCAAAAATTTAAAAAATTTCTTTTTTTTTTATAATTCTTAAAACAGATATATATACCATCTTTATTCGCATGTAGAGAGGCGAAGTGAAGCACCATAACTCCGTGTTATATTTTACGATACCTTTTCACCTGAATTTTTATTCAACTAAAATTATTACACCATATCTATGCTTCTCCGTTCTCTATCAACCCAAACTTTACTGGACTCTCCAGAACAGTTGGTTCTCGAAACTCCATTCGTTTAAGAACACCCATCCAACTTAACTCCGCTTAATTCTAGCTCTGCAAACACTGATTAAACAGGCCCGAATCCCTCAGCGTGAAACATCGCTCCAAATGAGCCGTATCCAGTAACAGCCATAATTAAATAGAACTCCCCCCAGACGTTAAATTACCGCAATCATTTCAATAACTCGGAATGAATCTGGCCAGTTCGGAATTCCTGCTATTCCTGTGGATGGCTTCATCGATTCTTAGGTTCCAAAGAACCAGTTCCAGACGGATCTTCGATGAAGGGTGCTTAATTCGGAACTAGCAATCTGATTATGTAGAATGAAGTACTGAGAATTGTTGAATTCTGAAGAGGATAATTCTTGAATTGGATCGTAATCAAATAAATTTAAACCGATTTTATAGTTGATATTATAATTAGTTTCTGGGATGGTGGGCCGTGGTTTATTAGAAATGTAGAAACGTGGTCCAGTATTGTACCATGGTCCATTCTCCCAAAAACTTATTTTAATATTGACACTAGCCGAGAAATCCTTCAAGTTTATATGATTCTCTTGTTGGATCAATCATCAAATTTTTTAACAAATTCCATTCCAAAATTAAATAAAAAAACATTAAAATTTATTTTAAGAATGGTAGTAATTTTCTTAGCTTAGTTAGCTAAAAGTTGAAATTTTAGTTGTTTTAACTTATAACTTACCTAAAAAAAAAACAAATTTTACCTTTATCTTCCCATGTTGGTTATGTAGCTGACAAGATGGTGGCCTACTTTATTATACAAAGTCAATCAATAAATCAAATGTTATTGATTTAATATTGGGTTAATTCTAAACTGCTTTCAAATTTAACAAACAGCTTTTATTTATGACTTTCCATAAAATCTTTTTTTTTGTTCCTATTTTTCTATCACTGTATTTTAATGAAATTTTTGCAAATATTTTGAGATACCAAATACCAATTACTATTAATTATACATTAAAGTGGAATATGTCATATTTTTTTATGAAATGATTATGAAAAAAAATATGATGAGAAAATTATAAAAATATTATAAGGATTTTATTAGTGACAATTTTCTTGCAGAAATTCAAGTCCCTGCACTCCTGTTGCAGAATCTGTGAACAAATCTAATCTGTCCGATTAGATGTGGAAGAAATTCTAGAACGCAGTGCAAGTTGTTTCCTAAAGATCAAGAAGAAAGGTTTCGAATGAAATACTTTCTGTTAGAGATTGTCAACAATGAAAAGTCACACAATACATCACAGATCTCCCCAACTCAGCATCTTGAGAGCCGAGAGTCTGCAATGACTACTTACTTATGTCTGCTTACTAGTCGGGATGTTTGGAAGAAGACGAAAAAGGACTTTCTCTCCTACACAGTCTAACACCCTCACCCCTAAGTTTTCCCACCTATACAGTAAAGTATAGATGAATACTGCGCTGGTTACAACAGAGGAGAAGTTCTCAAGGTATCAAGAGCATCGTTGGAGCGAATCATCAAGTTCAGTTTCCTCCCAAGATGGGTAACGACAAAAGTGACTTTTCAGTCACCAGTAGAAAGAAAAGGAAAGGAAGTAATAGAAGTCTGAGGCTACCAAAAGTTTCTTCTCATCAATGATGATAACGAAGGCTTAAAATTCTTTTCTCTATGTTTAAGGGGATTGAATATGCTATCTTAGTAGATATGAAATGCTTATGCGTGGCGCTAAATGGGGCGTATTTATTTTCCGCCGTTGGCAACAAACAGTTTACAAAATGTTCTGGGTTGTTTTTATCTAATAATATCTTATTGCCGATATCGGACGCTTGTGATGTTTGCCGTCTGTGTTAAGGGGCCCACAGACGAGCAACTTGGTCGTCAACTGGGTTGTCAATTTGCGAAGTTTGCAACCAAAAGTTGGCCGTCTGTGGGAAAGTTGATGATTGAATTTCAGGTTGATGATCTGATCGTCAACTTGGTGGGCGGAGCTTAATCGGAACATGTTATTAGGAAAATAAAAGAAACTGAGCATTAAAAATTAAAATAATATAATTCTAGCACGAGAGAATAATTAAATAAAATATAATTTTGCATTTAAAGTACCAAAATATATTAATTTGTTACATTCTGATAATTTTTTCTTCATTGTTTACATTCTGGTTGACGACCAGGTTGGCGATCCGTTAAGAAATCATCAACCCGGTTGACAACCAGGTGACCAAGTTGCTCGTCTGTGGGCCCCTTTAGAGCGATTTTATGTGACAAAATGTTGTTATTTTTAAATGTTTTTAGTAAAAAAGGAGTAAAATCTGTTCGGATGCAACATTTTTAGCCGTAAAAAATGGCGTGTTAATCTTAACGGCAATTGACTAACTAAGTTTGTTAACAAAAAGTGTTGGTTGTCTTGATTTTCCCGATCGCATCTGCCGTTTGGAAATGTTAAGGATAGGTAAATGTTACAAATTTATTGTTTTAGGTAAAATTTGTACGGATGGGTCATCTCTCTCGTTGGGACGGAAAAATGACGTCAATCGTTGAAAGTTACCAAGTATGTTAAACCAACAGAGTCGTGGTGTGCACGCATAGAGGAGAAATATAAGTAGAGTGAGCATTCCCATCGAATCGACTACTAAAAAGAGTACCCGACATGGAAGAGAGATAGTGGTGGAGTGAGAAAAACCTAAAGGGGGTAAAAATAATTTTCAGAAAGACATCCAAGACCACCTTCACGTGATGGCGGTCTTACTGGAAATTGTTTTCACAGTCGAACTTTTTTTTGCCGTGCAATGGTGCTAATGCTTGCATTCTTGGCGTCAGTTTTAGTCTTCAAGCTTTTGTAATATAGTTTTGAAATTGCTAATTAAGCTATAACGCGCCAACTCATCGCAAGAAGCCCTGCTAATGTCGGGTACTCTTTTTTGGAGTCGATTCAATAGCAAGCTCACTCTATTTCTATTAATCCTCTGGTAACCGACATTAGCTGAATTTCTGGGTTTGAGTTGGCGCGTTGCTGGAGCTTGGCGACAAAACGTGACTCCTAGCAACAATGCACGGTATAAAATTTGGGCAGTGAAAACAATTTCCAGTAAGAGGTGGTCTTTCTGAAAATTATCTTAGCCACTCTCTTTAGGTCTCAATTGATCACTCCACTACTATCTCTTTAAGATCCCTCAAGTACCACTTCTAGAACCACTTCTATACTTACTGTTGGAATATTTTTCGCAAATAATTTCTTTTATTTTATAGGTCCTTTTGCTTTGCCTCAATCTTGGACGAGAAAGCCATTCTCTAGTGATATCTTGAGAATCAGAACAACTGAGTTTTAAAGGGAGAAGGACTGTAACTAGCATGATTTGAAATAAATTAATAAATAAATAAAATGGTTATATTCTATTTAACTTAATTGGTTATTGTGGGGTGTATATACTTCACTGCTCAAAACAATTAAAGGATATTTGACACCTGAGTAGTGCAGTATAGGTTTGTTAAATCAAAATATATATTTACCGATGACTTAATGTCAAAAATAATGTGTTAAGTCTGGTCAAAAATCTTTTAATGCCACAACTTCAATTGGTTCAGCTGTGGATCAAAAGGCCATTAGATCAAACTAGTCGGTACAGCTTTAGAAAGAGTCCTCCAGCCGCCATGTTTACCCACAGTTCAAATTAAGACTGACAACCATAGAGATCTAATTATTGATATTATTATTAGATCATGTAATAAAAAAGAGACTAGTGCCTGGAAGGAACTTTTAAAAATCCGCAACACTGCACCTGCGTCAAAAGTTACCCAATAAGGAAGATGTTATAAGTTTTACAGTTACTGAGTCCCCGCTGGAGTAGTGGTAGGGTGCTTGCTTAGCATGCTGCAGTTCCTGGGTTCTATCCCCGATTATTATTTTATTAAAATAAAATTATATTTTCTTAGAGAAATTTCAACCAACCAATCAGAGCAGGCTCTGTTAAATGTTCCTTCTAGTTACTAAACTCTTCTCAAAATAATAGTACGTAATTAGCAGATTATTGTTAGAGATCTAATAGTATTATTATATCTCTATGCTGACAACACTAAATCATGTTACTGTGGAGACTGGCGACTTACACAGTGGAGACTTACACATGGCGACTGGAGGATTCTTTCTAAAGCTGTCACCTCTAGTCTCAAAATTTATAATAGAAATTTAAAATTAAAGAACAAATTTAAAATTTAATTTGGAACGGAATAGTCTGTTGCTTACAATAGTTACAAAGAATCTAGTGGTCATGGCTATTTCATCTTTGGAAATTTACTTTTACTCTAAATTATGTGTGTTCTCTGACAGCTCAATTCGTAGAGTGCTCCTTGCCGACAGAGTATCTGATGGAGTCAGAAGATGTCTTAGGTTCTATTCCGCTCGTGGGAATACACTTTTTTTCAAATTTTATACTAATTCTAAATTGAAGAAAAATATTCCGTAATCATGAGTAAACAAATAAATTCAGTGCGGATGTGCCCTGATGGCTCAGTTGTTGAGTGCTCCTTGCCAAAAGAGTATCTGACACTGTCAGAGATGTCTTAGGTTCTATTCCACTTGTGTGAATAAACTTTTGCTCAAATATTATACTAATTTTAAATTGAAGAAAAATAATCCTTAACCATGAGTAAACAAATAAGTTCAGTGCGGGTGTGCTCTAATGGCTCAGTCGGTAGAGTGCTATTAGCCAAAAAAGTATCTGACACTGTCAGAGATGTCTTAGGTTCTATTCCACTTGTGGGAATAAACTTCTGCTCAAATATTATACTAATTTTAAATCGAAGTAAAATAATCTTTAACCATGAGTAAACAAATAAGTTCAGTGCGGGTGTGCCCTCATGGCTCACTCGGTAGAGTGCTCTTTGCCAAAAAAGTATCTGACACTGTCAGAGATGTCTTAGGTTCTATTCCACTTGTGGGATTAAACTTTTGCTCAAATATTATACTAATTTTAAATCCAAGAAAAATAATCCTTAACCATGAGTAAACAAATAAGTTCAATGCGGGTGTGCCCTGATGGCTCAGTCGGTAGAGTGCTCTTTTCCAAAAAAGTATCTGACACTGTCAGAGATGTCTTAGGTTCTATTCCACTTGTGGGAATAAAATTTTGCTCAAATATTATACTAATTTTAAATCGAAGAAAAATAATCCTTAACCATGAGTAAACAAATAAGTTCAGTGCGGGTGTGCCCTAATGGCTCAGTCGGTAGAGTTCTCTGCCAAAAAAGTATTTGACACTGTTAGAGTTGTCTTAGGTTCTATTCCACTTGTGGGAATACACTATTGATCAAATATTATACTAATTTTAAATAGAAGAAAAATAATCCTTAACCATGAGTAAACAAATAAGTTCAGAGCGGGTGTGCCCTGATGGCTCAGTCGGTAGAGTGCTCTTTGCCAATAAAGTATCTGACATTGTCAGAGTTGTCTTAGGTTCTATTCCACTTGTGGGAATACACTATTGCTCAAATATTATACTAATTTTAAATCGAAGAAAAATAATCCTTAACCATGAGTAAACAAATAAGTTCAGTACGGGTGTGCCCTGATGGCTCAGTTGGTAGAGTGCTCCTTGCCAAAAGAGTATCTAACTGTGTCAGAGATGTCGTAGGTTCTATTCCACCTGTGGGAATAAACTTTTGCTTAAATATTATAATTCTAAATCGAAGAAAAATAATCCTTAATCAAGAGTAAACAAATAAATTCAGAGCGCGTGTACCCTGATGGCTCAGTTGGTAGAGTCATGGCAAATGTTCTGATGGTACTCAGTTCAAACCCCACTAACCTAACCTCTTTCCTTACTCTAATATTAATGATCTAATAACTATACTTAACTTGTAATCTATAAATAAATACATTAATTAATTTATTTATTTCCTGAGTATCTGATGTACACTGCCTAGGGGAGGAATCCGATGACCAGTTGGGGTCACCTCGACGGACCTTATCTGCTCCCCCTGGACGAATTGGTGGCCTTGGGGGTTTGGGATGGACGCCCCCAAGTCGCCAAGGGCTCTAGGGGCATAGTGGAGAAAGGTCCGTCGGGGAGCCGGTTTTGCTATTTTTAGTTTTGAAAAATAAATTAACTGTGACCGTAACGGTCGGTGTTATGAGGTTGCGTTTTTTTGCTAAGCCTAACCCTTTTTTAAAACCTGAAAAATAGAGGAAAAATAGAAATGCCAAACATTTACCTGTGACCGTAACTGTTAGCATGAACATTGATAAAAACACTAAACCAAGGTTCTCCTTGGTACCTGCACCCATCTAGAGAACAGGACATCTATAGGTTTCGACCCCACGTCAGGCGCACTCAACCCACACACGCATCCACTGAGCCACCGACTCACACAGTAGTAGAAGCTAATAATAAATGCGTATTTTAATTTTTCAAATTTAAATACAAAAATGCGGAATCGAACCTAGGACAGGAGCACGCAAGCCTCGCATGCATCCACTAGGCCACTGACTCACACAGTAGTGGAAGCTAATAATAAATGCGTATTTTAATTTTTCAAATTTAAATAGAAAAGTGCGGAGTCGAACCTAGGACAGGAGCACGCAAGCCTCGCATGCATCCACAAGGCCACTGACTCACACAGTAGTGGAAGCTAATAATAAATGCGTATTTTAATATTTCAAATTTAAACAGAAAAATGCGGAATCGAACCTAGGACAGGTGCACGCAATCCTCGCATGCATCCACTAGGCCACTGACTCACACAGTAGTGGAAGCTAATAATAAATGCGTATTTTAATTTTTCAAATTTAAATAGAAAAATGCGGAATCGAACCTAGGACAGGTGCACGCAAGCCTCGCATGCATCCACTAGGCCACTGACTCACACAGTAGTGGAAGCTAATAATAAATGCGTATTTTAATTTTCAAATTTAAATAGAAAATTGCGGAATCGAACCTAGGACAGGAGCACGCAAGCCTCGCATGCATCCACAAGGCCACTGACTCACACAGTAGTGGAAGCTAATAATAAATGCGTATTTTAATTTTTCAAATTTAAATAGTAAAATGCGGAATCGAACCTAGGACAGGAGCACGCAAGCCTCGCATGCATCCACTAGGCCACTGACTCACACAGTAGTGGAAGCTAATAATAAATGCGTATTTTAATTTTTCAAATTTAAGTAGAAAAATGCGGAATCGAACCTAGGACAGGATCACGCAAGCCTCGCATGCATCCACTAGACCACTGACTCACACAGTAGTGGAAGCTAATAATAAATTAGTATTTTAATTTTTCAAATTTAAATAGAATAAAAACTAGGAATCGAACCTAGGACAGGAGCACGCAAACCTCGCATGCATTCACTAGGCCACTGACTCACACAGTAGTGGAAGCTAATAATGAATGCGTATTTTAATTTTTCAAATTTAAATAGAAAAAAAACTAGGAATCGAACCTAGGACAGGAGCACGCAAACCTCGCATGCATTCACTGAGCCACTGACTCACACCGTGGTGGAAGCAAATAATAAATGCGTATTTTAATTTTTAAAATTTAAATAGAAAAAAAACTAGGAATCGAACCTAGGACAGGAGCACGCAAACCTCGCATGCATTCACTGAGCCACTGACTCACACCGTGGTGGAAGCAAATAATAAATGCGTATTTTAATTTTTAAAATTTAAATAGAAAAAAAACTAGGAATCGAACCTAGGACAGGAGCACGCAAACCTCGCATGCATTCACTGAACCACTGACTCACACCGTGGTGGAAGCAAATAATAAATGCGTATTTTAATTTTTCAAATTTAAATAGAAAAAAAAACTAGGAATCGAACCTAGGACAGGAGCACGCAAACCTCGCATGCATTCACGTGGTGAAAGCTAATAATAAATGCGTATTTTAATTTTTCAAATTTAAATAGGAAAATGCGGAATCGAACCTAGGACAGGAGCACGCAAACCTCGCATGCATCCACTAGGCCACTGACTCACACAGTAGTGGAAGCTAATAATAAATACGTATTTTAATTTTTCAAATTTAAATAGAAAAATGCGGAATCGAACCTAGGACAGGAGCACGCAAGCCTCGCATGCATCCACTAGGCCACTGACTCACACAGAGTAGTGGAAGCTAATAATAAATGCGTATTTTAATTTTTCAAATTTAAATAGAAAAATGCGGAATCGAACCTAGGGCAGGAGCACGCAAGCCTCGCATGCATCCACTAGGCCACTGACTCACACAGTAGTGTAAGCTAATAATAAATTCGTATTTTAATTTTTCAAATTTAAATAGAAAAAAAAACTAGGAGTCGAACCTAGGACAGGAGCACGCAAACCTCGCATGCATTCACTAGGCCACTGACTCACACAGTAGTGGAAGCTAATAATAAATGCGTATTTTAATTTTTCAAATTTAAATAGAAAAAAAAACTAGGAATCGAACCTAGGACAGGAGCACGCAAACCTCGCATGCATTCACTGAGCCACTGACTCACACCGTGGTGGAAGCAAATAATAAATGCGTATTTTAATTTTTAAAATTTAAATAGAAAAAAAACTGGGAATCGAACCTAGGACAGGAGCACGCAAACCTCGCATGCATTCACTGAGCCACTGACTCACACCGTGGTGGAAGCAAATAATAAATGCGTATTTTAATTTTTCAAATTTAAATAGAAAAAAAAACTAGGAATCGAACCTAGGACAGGAGCACGCAAACCTCGCATGCATTCACTGAGCCACTGACTCACACCGTGGTGGAAGCAAATAAAAAATGCGGATTTTAATTTTTCAAACTTAAATAGAAAAAAAACTAGGAGTTGAACCTAGGACAGGAGCACGCAAGCCTCGCATGCATCCACTAGGCCACTGACTCACACAGTCGGGGAATCTAATAATAAATGCGTATTTTAATTTTTCAAATTTAAATAGAAAAACAGTGGGATCGAACCTACGTAAGGAGCACGCAAGTCTCACATGCATCCACTGAACCACTGACTCGCACAGTAGTAGTGAGAACTAATAATAAATATATTAATGTGTATTTTTATTTATTTATTTATTTACATATTGTCATACAGATATAAAGTATCCATTTACATGACAAGATAAAAACACCAAAAGGCAAAGAAAAATACAAATACACACACGAAACAGATAATAAAAAGCAAGTATTATAGCACCTTCTGAATTTTTTTTAAAAGAGTCAAAAAAAAAAATATCATAATTATTGGGAAGATTATTTACTATTTTTATGAATTGTACTAGCTGAACAGCAACCCGATGCGTTGCGGCGAGTTAAGTTTTAATTCTAGTTTTCACGATGCATACTTTAATATTATATTTTTAGAGAAGAAAACGATATGAGGAAAAGAAATTCAATAAAAATTATGTACCCACTTTTGCCACCTTTTCCAGCCTTGCACTTGTGGAGTAAATAAAAAAAAATTCAAAAAAGTTTTCTCAAAATACATTTCTAATTTTGTATATCAGCAATTACAATCCTCCCGGTATCCCAGGCGCCTTTTTCATATTCCGGTGCTCCCGGTAATTTTTCCCACACAGGTTTTTAAGATAAAATACCTATCCCGGTGTTTCCTATATATTTCCTGTCCCGGTGTTCCCGGTAATCTTTCCTATCCCAGTGGTCCTTGTATTTATGGAATTTTCACTTTTCCATATAGTACATATGTTATGGGGGCAAAGTGATTAATCGGGCATTATTAATAATGCCGGAAGTGGAGGTGGGCAAAGTGATAAATTTTATTCATAATTTGAATTTATCACATCGCCCGGGCATTATTAATAATGCCCGGATTTATCACATTGCCCGTAACATATATTTTAATTTTAAGGAAAAATCTTAAATAAAGGTAAAAAATGTTAAAACAATTATTTTAATTTATTTTGGTGTTTTCATAACTGAAAATAGTTTTTAATAGACATTAATATGATTTTTCCCATTAAAATAATTAGTTTTGAGGTTTTCATCTCATTTACAACAGTGAGTGAAGCAGATCTACTCTAGTAGAGAAAAATTAAAAATAATATAGTATAATAAAAATCCCTAGTAAATTTTTAAGTCTAGTAAACCGTATCTATCCAATAGAGCATTCGCACATGACGTCACTTGGAGGACAAAATCAACGTTGCTAAGGCTGTTGTTAGGGGCGGGACATAGAAGTATCCAATAGCAGCATTCACACATGACGTCACTTGGCGAATAAACAACGTTGCTAAGGCCGTTCTTAGGCAGAGTCATGTGATTGAAAATACTCTATTTCCATATCTCCAGTCAATTTATGAAAGTTATTCCATAAATATTTTTATTTTATAGGAATAAATCTTAAAATACAGGAAAATAACGCTTGAAAATAAATTATTTGAATTTATTTTGGTATTTGCATAACTGATGGAGTTTTTAAATCGACAATTATCGAGCTTTTCCTGTTAAAAATATTTAATTTTGTGGCTTTCATCTCATTTTTACAATAGTGAGTCAAGCAGATCTACTCTAGTAGAGAAATGGAGAAATAAGCGTAAAAGAGCAGAAAAACGCAAATATCTCGAAAAGTATTTCGAATTTCGGAATGAAAATGGGCGACTCGGCGTCCCTGGGTCATTTGCCGTCTTTTGGTACCTCGGGCGCCCTTCTGCGTTCAGTGGTTTCGGAGGAGATAGAGGGACATACGTTTGTTTACTCTCGGATTTTAATAGTATAGATGAATGTTTGGTTCTGAAGATATTGATTAGTGTAAATAGGTTCATGGAGTACTGTTTTATTGCGAGTGATATGTTTAGGGACATGGAGTTTAAATTATTATATTAATGTATGTGCGGGCTGATATGCCCGCCGTTGCTCGGGGTATAAAAGGCTTATCAAACTGTGTGTTAAAATAAATAAGAATTATCGTTTAGATGCAATAGAGTCAACAGTCTTACCGCTAGGATTCTTTTTTGATGCCATACCACTTCGTTAAGATGTAAAAAAAAACCTTTAAAAATACCACCTGTTTAGATTTAATGTGTGAAATCCCCATCCCCGTTTTTAAAGAGTAATTTTTCAAAATAGAAAAAAAGTCAGGGGACCTTCTGAACCCCCCTTAGTTTTTTCTCTTTAATGTCCTTTTCTCCCTCCATCCATTTCTACAATTGGTATAGATGTATATTTGAGGCAAATTTCTCCGCCTTCGCTTCACAATAAACTATTTCAAATATGTTATTGAACAGCAATGTCAATAGATAAAACTTATTTCCCCCTCATCCCGCTAAAGTTTTATAAAATACAAAAAATTAAACATACTACATACTTTTATACTTTTTTAAGAAGTTAAACAAAATCTTAAAAAACCGGTTTAGAATTAGTGTTTATAACCATTTTTTAATGTGGGTAACCAGTAATGTGGGTGTATTATATTAATGTGTGTATTTTATTACTTAAATGTGTATTTTATTTTTTAAATTTAAATAGAAAAACAGTGGAATCGAACCTGGGACTGGAGCGTGCATTTTTACACAACAAAACCAAACTCAATACTCTCTTGTTTCGGGAATCACTGCTTTACTATGTAATAGTGCCCCGCAATGAATTGGGCTCTTGAAAAGTGTCCCGCAATATAAGAAGATGGGAGCCCCTGCTGTAATATAATCTCACGTTATGTGTATAGGATCACGATCAGAGTGATGTATGCAATACCTAAAAGTGTCGACTCTCTAACCCGATTAGTTTCTTCGACCATGAGAACCAACACGACTTAGGAACAATGAATATTCATTAAACCAGCAGTTTCGCTCATTATAGCCATTAATGCAACGCCCAAAAGACAAGAACCCGATATCTCTACAGGCCCCAAGTTAATTAAAACACCACCCACAGGTCATATATACGCTCCATTGTTTTTGAGTCTCGACTACAGGTGTTAATAAAGTTATGGATTTCACATTAGCATACGGTCATTAGCTATGTAATTCAATGGCGCGTTAGGATGTTTACGTCAATTAGAACATTGTCTAGGGCTATATGAGATTTTTTTTGAGGTAATACAGTGTTAATGAAGGTTGTTCATTAGTTTGCGAACTGAAACTGACATGTAATGAAGAAATAAAACCTTCGCTTTTGTGAAGTTAGGGTTAAAATGCGTTTCGAACGATATTTTTGAGGATTCGATGGTTCAATTCAAAATGGCGGAAAGAATTCTATGGAAAATGGGTCTAGGAATGTTCTTAGTAATGATCATCGCAGGGTCATTAATAAAATTAATGCTTCATTTAAAATTTTATCCGATAATTTATTTACGCTTAACGCTTTTCTTAATTTCAATTCTGAATTAGTTTCGAATTAATTTAAAGTGTGGAGGCAGTTTGCGTTATGCTTAAATGCGCGAGAGGTATTGGCATGGGCTGTGCACAAATTGAATGCACAGAGGATAATTTATGGAACTTGGGATTCTTGGAATAATCTATAATGTTTAATCGATTCATTAATTCTGAGAACCAACAAAATTTAAATGTGTTCCAATAGGTTATTAGCGCCGATGCTAAACTTTTATAGTTAAAATGAAAATAATTGTGATCGTAACACACACAAAACTGGAATACTTCTCTCTCAGTGCCACTTTAACTCTCAGTAATAAAACCATTTTGATATGTTTGTAACAGTTTTAAAGTGATGTCGAAAGCTTCAAGAAAATTTTTAAGAATAAAGCTATAGTAACTATTGACCATGTTCTAATACCAGATTTCTAGAATGAACTTTCGTTTTTTAAGATGAGATACTCGTATGTAGAAAGAAAATGCTGCCAGACATTAAAGCCATTCTTGAAGAATGTACGCACTCTCTCGTGTCGTAACAATTATATGATGTGCTGTGCTTGAAAAAGAATATGGCTACATTATATGCAGGTCCCCACAATGCTATACACCAAATTTGTGAATGTTTTTTTTTTCTAGTTTTAATTGTTTACTTTAATCTTAATGTTTTGTCTTTGTGTCAGAGATATTTTTAACTCCTCTGAGAGTATTTCACTCCTTGAAAATGGGAAATACTCTTTAAAAAATTAGCCAGGGGTATTTTCACTCTTTGAATTTTCACAAAGGTTTAGCTTAAAAAATCAACAAATAATATTTTCCTACTCGAAACACCTATACTGATCTCAGCGGAGACATTTCCGCCCGACTTTATTATGGCCAAAGCCAATTACCAAAAGCCACGGCACCCTAATTATCATACTTTTTTAAGTGAGTTCATACAGCCATAGTATTTTTTTTTTTCAATTTATTGTTCCGATACTTAGGGAGTTTGATTGCGGTTTTCGTGTCTCTGTATGTGTAGTTCATGCTATTTCCGTATTTCACTCCTCATAATTCAATTTCACTCCTCCTAAAAAAGTCAAGGAGTATTTTTACTCCTCCAAAAAAATCCTAGGAATAACACTGGTCTTTGTAATTATCCCTTTCCCTGTGTTCTCTTAATGAAAGTTAGTTTAGTCCAACCAATGGTTCTTGAGTATCCATCCCCATACTATCCCGCATACTATAGTTATTCATAGGCTTCTAACCCTCTCGCATACAACCTTTATTATATTATCTCTCTGGTGGAAAAGCACACAAATACTAAAACTAAGGGCCGACGAAACCAGACACTAGAGGTTCGATAAAAGATCAATTAGTTAAAACCCCGTAAGAAGCTAAAAAGAACACCAAAACCTACCTTTAGAATCATCCATCACTCCGAAGACACGGACACTGCCTTTTCTTTTAAAAAAAATTCTCTGAGGGCATACTCAACCCCATTTGCTGACGAGGGCTAAAAGTTCACTTGTTAAGGGGTCCCATCTCCTTAACCTATGATTGATTAGGGTTTGGGTACCTTTACAGAAGGTGGGAAGGGTCTAGTCAAACAGAAATTAGCAATGTTAGGGCTCAGAAGAAATTTTAACCGATATTTTACGCGAGTTAGGATATTGGGAAAGATTGTTTGATGATGACTTTTTTTGCTGCGAGGAAGTGATAGCTTTTGTTACGTCTATGATTCTAGTTGGATTTCTCTAGTGAAACAAAATCCTTAATTGGAATGTTAATAAAAAAAATTCTTAAAAGGAATTTTTGCAAAAGAAAAAATATTTTTAATTCAGGAGAAGTAAAATATATACAACAAGAGGCATTTAGATATGTTATCTTAACATTTATTAAAGTTTAACACAAATTATTATTTATTTCATTACTTCTATTTGCTACTTCAAAGTTTTAAGTTAGGGGACTTAACTTCCAAATTTAGAGGTTTTAAGGAGTCCACGTTTTCATAGGTTACTGAAATTTTAATAAAGATTCCTTGCTTGGATTAGAATTGGAGATGAAAAAAAAGCAAATACTAGAAATTAATATACAACATTTTCATTAAGCTAAACAACCATATGTATTCTTAAAAAGTACAATAAATTGTATATAGTAGAAGCATCATTAGCATTTAAATAATTAAATTAGTAAGTCATAACCAAGCTAACCATTCGTTGATTTGCAAGGTTCAATTTAGTGAACTACATAGACATCTACATCGCACTCACATCAAAAGAAATATTTTATTAAACATATTATTTTAAATAACTTACTGGTGATCAACACGTAAACATAGAACCGAATGTCCATGGACCGTTTTAACCAGGGTTTCAAATTTTTAATAATTATAGAGACAAAGAAAAAAAACTGCAAAGTGGATCAAAAATTTCATTTTCCCCTTTTAAAGTTCAGGCAGTGTTTTTCATCAAAAACTGACCATCGTTTGGTGATCAGAAAAGAAAAATCAAGTTTTAATCATTACTTGTGATCATAATTTTTAACATTTATTTGTGATCATTATTTTCTGAGTAATATTTTTTGAATAAAAAGAAAGAACCTTTAAACTTCAATATCGATATAGAAAAGCATCGATTTTCATCATCAATAAAGCATTTAAAAATAAAACAAATTTTTTAATAAATTTTTAATATTTAATTAACATTACAATATTTATAACCTAAACGAATTTATTACAACATAGATATTACAGGCTTTCAACATAAAAATGCACCACACAATCAGCAAAGCAAATTGCAAGGAAATCAAATCCATTTTAAATCAAAAAGGAGAAATATACATGTTTGTAAACAAGCACAGCTTTTGCAAAAGTTTTTACATCTTTGATAAAAGGTAAACACCAAAAATAATTCGCACATACTATCTCTTTTATACAGGTTTTATGTTTAGATTAGTTCCAAATGAACCTACTAGAACACGTTACTTCCATTTTTAAATACTATACAAGAGGAATGTACGGAAAACATGCACAAACAAAGAACGAATTGAATCATAATAAAGTAGAACTTTCAGTAGTTTAAACACGTTCATACTTAAATTATGTGGGATTTTTTGCATGCATCATAATTATCCAATCAATTTATTAGTTGAAAATTCAATCGTGCATGAATGAATTTGCAAGACAGTTATTTTGATGGCATAAAAATGCCAGAAACGAATTCTTCATGGATCTTTAAATGTGATCTACCAGTCAAGAAAGTTGGTCGAACAAACCATTTCACTACTAAACTTCTACTTAAAGCCTAAAAAATTCCTATCACATAAAATAAAAATATACGTTAAGACTAAAATAGAATTCTTTTAGGCTTAGCGATGACTACGGTCCGAAGAATTCTCTCCTTTCCCAGAGAATTTTTATCCGATAGAACAATTTACAATATTAATCTGTCTAGAACAGTTCTCGAAAAAAAAATCTTTCAAAAGAGTACTTTCAAAAAATAACCTCTCAAAATAAGAATGTTATGAGAAATATAGTTATTAGTAGATAAATTGATAGATTTCTCTCTTGAAATTGGTCTCAAATACAGTCTATTTTTGTCAACCAGTTTGAGAAATTGCACAATAAAAACACATTTTTTCCATTCCATGCATTAGAATGCTTGGGCTAGCTGAATGCGAAAATATATTTTCAATGATGACATCTGATCTCCCATGTTGAACCGCTTGCGAACCGGCCAGAACCAGAACCTGTGATGCTCATGATATTTATATTGTGATCAAGGCGTCTTTCTCCTAAAAAATAACAGTTAAAATATATATTGGCGAGTCACACACATAGTATACGAATTTTTTCAAATATTAGGTACTAGCTCTAGCTACTCTGAAACGCATAGTTTTAATCGTTTTATATGAAATCTAAAAATTTATAACACGGTAAGATGGATTATAAGGCATATTGTTGACCAAAATCAGAAATGCAGTGCCAATGATAGACTTTGCACAATTTTTTATTAAAAAGCATCCAACTCATTAAACAACATTCTTTGATTGAAATAAAATACAATACTGGAAGTAAAATAGTCCTAACTTGCGAATATTTTTCAGAGAAGGATTTTGACTAATTGGTTTTGTAATGACTATAGGTCGTTATACTACTCGGGGATAAGTCCGTTGATGAAATTGATTGAAACTTGACCATTAGAGAGTAACACCTAAAAGTATTGGGAAAGAAGATTTTATGATCAGTTTTTGTTTTCATAACAACTTTTTAAACCGTAACAAGGTTTAAATAGCATTGCTCTTAAAAAGCGTGGTATTTTTATTAAAAGACCTTTCACTCAATCCTTTCGTTTAATTCACTCATATTTCTACACAACGCTATATCCCTCTTGACTCTTAACATTTCAAAATAGTTTTACAACGCTCTAGAATTTAACGACTCCAAAATCAAAACACATAAACTCACTTTAACTTTCACTTTTTCATTCCCCAAGAGACTACTCAACTCCGAAACAACCGCCATTTTTTTCTCGGAACTTTCAAAAAGAAACAATTAAAAAAAAAGACACCAAAAACAAAGATATTCCCGGCTACCACTCACTCACGCCAAGAAAACTCAATTATCCACGAACTAATCGTAATCATGTTTTCAACGAGAGCTTCCCAAAGCCGCCACCAGAGGACGTGCCCAAAATAAAGGAAAAACTGGGAAGATAAATACCCAAAAGCGACTCTTCCAGACCCGCCATTTGCAAATGCGATTAATTTTGAGAGAAGCCCTTCTTTGCCTTTTGTTACCGATTGTTCAAACAAAGGAAAAGCAGATGTTCTTTGCCTCTCGGCGAAAAGGTTCATATCGGAATAGTAGTTCCGAAGACGAGGTAATGATGTGTTTCAATGAGGGAAAGAACAATGTTGTTCTTGAAGGGAGCAACAATTGTTTTAAGAAGCCCTGTTGTATTGGATGATGAAAATGTCCCGAGATGTGTTATCGGTTTTGCTTTTGTTGTTGCGAGAAGGCTTAACAGAGGGAATTGAGGGTTTCTTGAGTCTTTGGGGGAAATATTGGAATTCGAACAGAGAGAATTGAATAGTGTTGGTTTATTGCAGGCCCTTATATAAAGGGGTTCTGACATCCTGTACCCACCTTTCTTATAGAAATCGTCTAGAAAAATTATCTCTTCTATTATTAAATTATTATTATTATATTATTAATTATTAAATTATCTTCCAGAAATATTCAACTACAATATAAAATTAACGAACATCTTTAAATGTCTAATTACTCAAATTTGTTTTTCGGTATAGTAAAAATATAGGACTTTATAAATTTGTTTAATTTTTTTTTGTTTATCACTGATGGGTTCGACAATTTTTTTGAAAAACAAACGAAATCCTGAACAAACTTCAAATGACCTGATCTACTGTTGAGTATTTCTCCAAAATTTCACACTAAATAAATAATACCAAAATTTTGAAATTATTCCTATTTAATCGACAACACTATACTTGGAGAAAAATTGGCTATTTCTTTTTCTCAAAATTTGCTTGATTAGAATTAAAAAAGCTTATATACCAATCTTCTAATGACTGCCAAGGATCTTAAGAGTAAGATTCTTTGGTTCTATGAATTCGTCAATGATGAAATTTTATGAATAGAGATATAGTATCTTGGCTTCCCCACCTCAAGAAATTTGCCTTGTAGATTCAGTGCACAACATTAATCATAAAATGGATTTTGTTCTTGACATTAAATTTTGAATGATCATGCCAAATATTTATTATTTACTATTACAATGAAATTATAAAATTCAAACTAATGCTGAGATAAAAAGTTAAAACGTTTGCATTCGAAACTGAACAAATCTTAATCATATCCTAAGTCTTCATGACACCCTCTGAACTGATACGGTCTTAATTTTCTAATCTTTACTTGTCAAATCCGTGTAACCCCAGATTTAAAAATTTTATCAACGTCAAAATCGCTTTAGTTATGAGATTCCAAGAATGAAATGCCTTTCAAAATAAATATTTATTCTTTGAGTGGTGATCTTTGGTTGGGGTCGCTCCCGCCGCCATTTCCACCTCTTGTCGAAAAGGAGATTTTTCCAAATGCAACTGTCTTTCTACTTAGTTAGGTAGATCTGTTGTTATTCTAAAATGTAGGATGTGTCATCTGACTCGCTTTTGAAGTTCCGAGAAGGTTTTAAAGCGAGATAGAAAGATAATTTAAGTTAGGTATTTTGAAAAACAGTGCAGCAAACTTAAGGAGCTTCTGAGTTACCATGCTATTTTTAAATCTTTCTGTGCGCTAACAAATAAAAGAGCTACATACTGATTTTTTAATTCTAATTTGTTTATTACGTATACATTTTTAGTAAATATGAAATCAATTTTCATGAAGCTGTATATACAATAAAAAAAATCAAACTTGAAGAAGTTAATTATAAAACATTGCTTTCAATTAATTGGGAAGACCTAATCTTTAAGAATACCATCCAAATTTTTAATCGAACTGTATTGAGAAAACTTCTCTTGTAGTGGAAAGATATCGTAACGTTCTTAAAGTTCTTGTATGGGTAACTCTCCGAAATTTCTAAACGTCCAACCTTTAAAATTTTATTATGGTCGATTTCTGCGTTATAAATATTTTAAATGCAAATTTAATGACAAAAATTAACTTACCAACATTTTCTCTGATGAAATACAAGTAATGCTCCTTCAAGCATTCTCCTGACTTTTTAGAACCCATAAGACAGCGGTGTCGCATAACTATTGGCTCAGACGTGGTTCTGGAAAAAAAAAGTTTGTATACTGTTGCAAAAATTAGGCAAGTGTTTCATAGAAACTCGTCAAATATATTTAAAAAGTATACTTTTAGAAATAAGAGAGATATGGGTTCAAATAAAAATAAACGCGAGAATGAGGAAGTAAGAAGCTAAATAAAGGTAAAAAGTTCATTTTACATATGTACTCGTACCTCTAGGGTCAAGGGGTACCGCAAGGGTGCAAAGGTTAAAGGTACGCATAGAGACCCTATATATAGAGAGACTGGACAACGGCTCACCGGTATAATCGGTATTTCCGCCATTTTAGTTACAACTTTCCTATACTTTAACATTACGAAATGTTGAAAATCGTGGAAAATGCTGTTAAAAGTTTTGAAAAATACCAAAAGAAGAGTTAAAATGTAAACAAATAAGTTATTAAAAATTTATTTGTTTACTTTCTTTCATAAATATTGCCAAATAAATTAAAAAAACTAAATATTTAGTTGTTTAACTGGTTGGCGACTTTATTGGCATCCGCCGTTGGCTACCAAGACTAGTTAACCATCTATTTGGATAAGACAACAAGTAATACAACTAGGAATTGAGACTAGTTTCCTGGCTACTAGTCCATAACATTTCTCCTCGAAAAGAGCGATAGCCCCAACAATCATTCACACTCACTTTGATTTTTTAAAATGCTTTTTCTAAGATAAAAATAATTAATAACAAAAAAAGAACATCAATTCGTATTCGGAATGAATTGTTGAAATTTTTTATATAGTTTTCGCTTTGATTTTTGTGCACTAATAAGAGTTTTAGGCGGATGAATTAGCATTACAGTCTATGGAGATTCATGCATTTTGTAACTAAAATGGAGGAGAAAAGTTCATTGTCTAGTCTCTCTATATATAGGGTCTCTAGGTACGCAGGGAAATAAAAATTTTAAGTATAAAATTAAGTTCAATTAAAACATGGTAATGCTCAATTGGAATGCGGAATTACTGACAGGGGAAACGAAAACATAGTTGGCACCGCAGGGAAAGTCGCGATCAGTATCATCGCCAGAACAGGGAGTGACTCTTCTACAACAGAGATTGGTGTTAGACCAGGGTAGAAGCCTTTGAAAATGGTTAAAAGTGGAAAAAAATAATAGTAGAATGAAACCCATCGGAAAAGGAAGAGAATATAACAAAAAAGGAAGTAAAAATAATTTAAGGGCGATCTGAGGTCGGGAAGGTGAAGGGGGCGGAAAAAAGTGGGTTTTTAAGGGTAAAACACGTTTTATCTCGATTTCCGGCAAAACTACAAGTCCTATGGAAAAAATTTAAGTGGCAATGTTGTAGGTAATAAAAAGATCTACAGCTTTTATATTTACACTTTTTTCATATAACCTCAAAATGTATGTGAAAAATTCAAATAACTAAGTTTTGGTTTTTTATTTTTATCTCTTACAAAAAAATATTTTTTTTTTACGAAATTTGGTGAAAATTTACCTTTTTATGTACCAAACACGCGGTAATTTTTTTATTTAAAATATTTATTTTTTTTCACCTTATTTTGACTTAATATCGAAAAAGAACCCTAATTTTCAATCGAAAATTCTCACGTCAAAATATCTGCTTTTTTAAAAAAGTTGGTGGGCTATTTGTTCGTTGAAATCTCTACTTTCTGATGGTGTAAAAAAAATATACATTACTATGGTAAATGTTCTCAGAAAATGCAAAGAAACGAAAAAAACTAGAATCCGAAAATTTTTTTTAATCATTGTTGTAGCTATTTAGTATTGTTAGTCATAGTCATCATAGTTAGTTAGTCATAGTCATAGTCATCATTAGTATTATAGTTAGTTAGTCATCATTTAGTATTGTCAGTCGACCCTGGTCTATGTAACAACAAAATGTTACTGTCAATCATTTCCAACTAGGGTTTGAAATTGATATTATGGAGACCACGGACGTAGCTATAGATATTATAAGGGGGGTGTTCAAGAAACTTAGGGTCACAGTGGACACTGAAAGTTTAACTAAAACAGGGTTTTCCAACTGGCGGGCGAAACTCCCTGAAAACCCCCTAAAAAGTAGCTTTAGAAGACATTTTAGCATACTAAAATTTAAACATTTTTGGGGGAGGAACCCCAGAACTCCCCTATATACCTCATTAAATTAAAGAGTAGCTTTGCTTTGGTCGGTCGTTTTCTATGGAGAAAAATTAAAAGTTTGAGGTTTCGAAAGGGAGGTTGTATACCTTGAATTTCCCTCTGAGCGTAGCAAGGGGTTATAAAGGCTTAGGTTAACCTTTATCATGAGGAGGGACAAAATGGAGTATCATAGGCATAGGTTCAACTTTGGACTAGGGGGGGGGCAGAACCTATAAGACCTCAGGACCAAGGGAGCCATTACCTGACTGTTTCGAAGGGGTTCTGGCCCCCCCCCCCCCCCCAAATGTTTGTAATAGTTTCCCTTTCCGAGTAAAATGTAGGGCAAATGTGAATTTTTGTGGTTAATACATGCCCCCAAGCAAAAAAGGGGATTGGACCCGAAAAAGTTGTATTTTCACTCATTTTTTGGATATTTGGGACAGGAACCTTTCTGTTTGGCTGACATTAGGTCTAGGCTAAGGGGGGTGTCTGGACCCCATAAACCCCCCCTTATATACGTCCATGATGGAGACAGAGGAAAAACTCAAAATCAGATCGAAATTTTCATTTGCCACTTTTAGAGAACAGGCAGCGTTTTTCATCAAACATGGATAATCGTTTGGCGATACGAAAAGAAAAACTCGGTTCGTAATCATTAATGGTGATCATAATTTTAATGATTATCTGTGAGCATTATTTTTTTTAGTTTTACTTTTCGTACCAATACATAATAAAAATCACATTTATCGCACGAAAGATCGCCAAATCTACAATGGAGAGGTAACATGATTATTCTGTAAAATACTGAAGACAGCACCCCTCCCCTATTCTCGAAAAATTACATTTGCTCTTTTGACGACGCGTGAACGATATGTTTCTGTCACTGTTAGAGTGAAACATTATCGTTTAAAAGTAATTAATCGAAACTAATAGAACTTAAACTTTAATCTTGTGTTTTATGTCTCAAACCACGCCCGCTTTTACGACTTTGCACGATAAAACTTCACCATGCATTTAAACATACAAAATAGGGATTTATTTGCATTCATGTTGGAAAATATGCGTGCGGTTTACTAGTAATTTTAATATCTACTTTTCACCTGGTGATTGAAATGTTCTTTGTAAATCAAGAACTGTTTTTCCAGGATTTAGGAATTCTCACAATGGAGAATAACAACTGTGATTCTTGTTTTATGGTAAAATCATTTATTACAAGTTTTAATGATTCCTATAGAAATAAATCAACAATTTTAAAAATGCAGTTCTTTTGAATACCTATGGTTCAACGTTCCTGTGGTTCAAGTTTTCAATTAGAAATATTTATTGTTGATACATCCCCAACACAACACGCTGAAGCAGTTTTAAGGAGTGAACGAATGAATGCTTTTATTTCCAACAGACATTGCAAATTGTCATGTTGAGAAGCCTACCAACCATGGTTTGGCGCAGTTCAACTATTGGATTGGTCTGCTCAGAGCCATACCTCTATTAACCATCTTTGGGACTAGTCGGAACGTAGAATAAAAAATAAGTTTCAAACGTGCAAAATCCGTGATAGATTTTATCCATGTCGAATCTCTAAAAATCCCACTGAAAATTTATTTAGAATGAATGGTTTGGTTGAAGCAGGTATTACTCGAGGAGTTACAGTTGCAATTTCTTCTCGTAGAGAGCTCCAATCAAGAATTAAAAATCAATAATAATTTTCTTTGAATTTGTCGGTGACTAAACACTTAAATTGGTTTGTGTATTATCCGACCTGAAACCCCTCCAGATTGTTATGTGGTACATTTATTTTCTTGGATTTAATAGATTTTCCTTTTCTTGAGGCCCTTCGAATTTTCCTGGCATTTTCGTGTTCTGTTTGTAAGGCTGAGTCTGACTCGTACTTTGTCATTATCATGACAAATATTTTTGCATACAAATCTGGGGTTAAGGGATGGTTTAAACTTCTTTAAAAACCCCATTAATCCACAAATAGATCACCTAAGGGTGAATGTTTGCAGTATTACAAAAACTTCTTTCCGAATAATGTTCCACAACACAGTGTTACAACTCTGCTTTTCGTTCTGCGTTCTTCGTGTAAATGATTTATTCTCATACAACTGAAAAGGTGCCTTGACCGCCATATCCTTCTCTTTAACTTTTTTTCCACTCGTTTGACACTTTTAATATTTGCATCAGCTCTACACAGTTGATGTTTTTTTTTCAGACAAATACTATATTGAAGAATAGCTTTTCTGTACTAGACAGCATCGTTAGTTGGCCCTATGACGTCACTAACAAACAAATTAGTTCATTTCCCATCGCTGTGTCTGAATTTTGAGAGAAATGAAGGTCAATTTAAAAATATTATCTTGTTAAATCCATGTATATTATAGTGTCTTTTTATCACGATTTGCAAACTGAAACTCCTCCTAGCAACCCCCGGCTAGGCTTTCTGTTTTCTCCTTCCGCGTAGTGACGTACTGAGCTCAAGAAACGTTGCTCTCGAGTATAGTTTAATAACACAGGTTATAAGTACTATTGCATATTGATGTAATGCAATTTCTTAAATATTTTGAACGTGGATATCCCGAACTGTTAAATTAATAGCTTTCATGTGCATTTCCGCAGCAATTTCAAGATTAACTTTTTAACTGGTGATGTTTGATGAGGATGTATTTGTGAGTAGGGTTTGAATGTAAGGATCACAATCTCCAAAACATGGTTTAATGATTAAATTTTGAGTGATATCTTAAACAGCGGGTCAGGTTTGAGGTTTAAAACTCATGATCGGATTTAGATCGGAATTTACTCATCAGTGAGAAAAACAATTAAACCTCTCTCTTTCCCTCGTAAAGCTTCGAAACAGATTGAAATTTCGGTACCTCCAGTGCGAACTAACCGCGGTCTCCTCTATAACATTTTATTTCATAGAAATAGGTTTTTGTTAAACTCTTTTCAGATCCTCCGATTAGTATAATAAGGAAATACAAATATGATATTATATGACTCATTCAAAAAGTATCTACTCCTTAAGTATAGTTAGAAATGCATTAAGCACTAATAGTTATAATCTTAAATCTTAATTAACTGTTATCAGAGAAGATAATTTTCTTCCTCTATGAATAAATGTGAATCCATCAGCATGAGCTTCCTTTTTATATGTAAGCATTAATAAAAAACTCGCAAAATTTAGCACTTTTCGTACTAGTTAGTTTATTTTATCAGAGGGATGAAACTAGTTATGCGCTTAAACGGGAGAAAATGATTTAAGGAGTTTTTTATTCGAATAGTTAGATAAAAATGGAATTTGATTAGAAAATTATTCCTCTTTAGTGGAAAGGATAATAGTTTTATTAAATATTCTAACGGTCTGGGAGATACGTTCAAATTAGTTTCTTAATTGTTTTTATAACTCTTTGATGGACGTTTATCCCCAAAACACAGTTTCAAAGTTTGAAGGAGTTTGTTTTTAAAGATCCAGAGTTATTTTTAGAAAACTTGGAAATATATTCCCTGAGGGATTTTCATAAAATCAATCTTTTAGTGTTCTTTCTAATGAAACTAAAGGAAATTTTACGGAAAATATTTTGAAAACATCGTTAGGTTATAATAAACAGTGGCAATAAGTTACTTAAATTAAATGCTAAAATACAGGGGTTTTTTTTCTTAGTATAACATCCATTCTATTTTTTAAAATAGGTAGCAATTTTAAGATGAAAAATATTTGCATTGATGTTTAAAAATATATTTTAATCTAACCCTTAAGTGTTGAAAAGCAAAAAGTGTTATGAAAGAAACATAAGTTTCCAGTATGGATTTCATTAACTTACAGAATAAAATGAAGTAAATCATTTAACACTGATATTTATTATGTAACGGTCTAGACTAGACTCTAGACGAAAATGTCTAATTCTTAACTATTTGTAAGGCAAAAAAGGAGAACCCATAGATTCAAACTTAAAAATAGAGAAATTCACTTTCGTAAAATATTACAGATATAATTTCTTCTAATATTAATATATTTTATGTTTCAAAATTTTTCACAAATTTTACTGAAAATTTATATGAAACTAATATCTGAATTAAAACTTTAATAGCAGTTTACTAAATTTTAATACTTGCCCACACCACAGGCCCGGGGTTCAAATCCCGGTCCACGGGCAAGGCAGACTCAGCCCTTCATCCCTCCGGGGTCGATAAGGGGTTAGCATCAAGCTAGCCACACCTCAGCTGACTGTGACTTTCAAGTAGTCACACGTTCTGTAACAGTTCGGCTCAAGCCTCACCCAGTGGGGCTAGTTATACTGGAGTTTGAAGGTCCAACGACCTAGGTACTCCCTCAAATATCCCCCTTGATTTAATTTAAATGTTACTACTAATCTGTTATGTTGTTTTCAAGAAATTGAATTTAAATGCAAAAAAAAAATGCTAGGTATTCAAAAATATATTCCAAAATAATCAATCTCCAGTACGTTTTTATGATATTTTTAATATAATAAGCTAATCCTTATTATATGTGTCACAAAAGCGATTCAAACATTCCCCACCCACAGAACCCCCAAACCCCTCTGTACCTCGGCCTCTGCATGAGGGCTCGGTTCTCCTGCTGTTCGGGTTCGGTTTGCCGCCGGGGGTCAGCCAACTGGTCGAGCGCTTCGGCCACCCGCTCGACCACGTCTCCGGCCGACGTCCGCTCCGTCACTGCGACCGCCACGCTGTTCGGATGACGTAGGCACGAGAGCTGGACCCGGATGACGGAGTGGCAGCTGGGCAACGGATCCTGCAAGAGATTGGGAGTTAGATAATTATTATTGGATGTATTAGTCACACCAGTAAAATATTTATATTTTTAAGAGGTTAATCCTACTCCAACAAATGGTTGTTAATTAAATAATGACGTTACCAAACGTCATTCTATGTGTAATATAATTAAGGGGGTCCGGGACACAAAAATCGTCTGATTTTCAAAAATATTTTTTTGCTCTTAAAAGTTAACCCATTTTCTTCTGCTAAAAATGATGTTTGAATTATGTTTCTATCCTAAGTAGAACCAGAGATACAATCCTTTATTGCCGGCTGCTTTGGTTAATCTAGCATTCTACGTTCTGCATTCAAATGCGTTTTTCTCAATGATGCATTTTTACACTGTTTCTCAACTTCAAATTGATATAAGTCAAGAACCGTTCAAGATAAAGACTTGAAATTTGAAACACATATATTTTGAACACTTTACTTTAATCGTGATTCAGCAAATTTGTAAATATTGTTTACTTTTTAAAATATGAATTTTTAAAAATAATTAACATGAAAATTTTTTGCTCATATTTTTTAAGAATATTAACATTTCTTAAAATGCTGAATCACAATTAAAGATAATACTATGTTTCTGTTTGATTTGGTAAAAAAATTTTAAAAATTGATTATTAATATTTTGAGTTATATCAATTTTAAACTACCCCTCTTTTTTCAACCAAAATTGAATTTAAATCTCAAAAGCATACAATTTTACGTTCTTATTTAACGTTCATCGAATAAAAATTACTCCGAGTTACAAGCGTTCCACAAGTGGAATATCGTAGTTTAAAACTTAATTCTGTTAAAACTGTTTGATTCTAGCAAATCAAAAACTGAAATGAATAAAAGTTAAGCTCAAGCAGCAAGTTAGGAATTCAATAGATATATTTAAAGAACATTTGCTGCTTTGTGGTTCGGCAAAATCTTAATTTGATAAAATCAACTATTCCTCATTTTTGAAGATGAGTTTTTTAAAAAATACAAAAAAAAAACACTGACAATATCGGTACAAAAATGTCTCTATGAGTAAAACACATGTCTAAGAACATAAATATGATTAAATAATTTATTTCCTGAAACTAATGATGCTTAGAAGAAGACAGTTAAATCTATAAAAATAAATAAAATAAACTTAATCTATCTAAATAAATCTATAAAAATAAACTTAAATCCCCACTATACTATGATAACGGTTTATATCACAGTTGAATCTGTTAAAAATTACAGAAACAGTGTAAGGTTGAGTGAAAAAAACACTCCATTTGGACCATAGGTACCACCATTTTACGCTAGTACAAAATATCTAAACAAAAGCTTATACTATGTTCAAGTATAAAATACGACGTATCAAATTCAGAAATCTTTCCTCAACACAATCCTATATACTTCCCTTTAAAAAACAATATTCGTCCCTTCCAAATCTCCAACTCCCCCAATACAAAATCTAAATCCACGACCAAATCCCAACCTTAAGACCGGCAAGGTAAACACAAGCGCTTAAACCCTCAAAACATTCGCACATGCTATCAATTCCGGAAAAAAGGTTCACATCCAACCACTTCCCTCCCCCAAAACCGGAACGAACTCCCTTCACTTAAAATCCGCATACGAACACACTCATCAATATTCAATAAGACACCGAATACAAACTACTCTAGTCAGCTTCTCTACCCGATAAATCTACCCTTAGAAAACTAGCCAAGCATATGCAGATGTAGCTTCGCAAGCCGTCACTGTGCTTTAGACAAGTGCTCGATGAATTTACATGCGGGGTTGTAGCTTATTATTAGCCGGAAAAAACCCATATGAGGCAGTGTCAAGATCTATCATAAGGGAAGACAGTTTCGATTTTCCGGAATTGGAGTTTTCGGAGACGGTTTTTCTTTTGTGTGTGTGCGGGGGGGGGGGAATGATACTTGTTTTTGGTTTCTCTCCGAAAGAAAACTGGGAATGAAAGTGTTTTCCCAGCTTATTTCGTGTTACATAAACTGGGACAGATATATTTCAAAAAGAAGATTTTTTTTTTCTTATCTGGAGATGTGCTTGTGCCTGGCGATATATTTTGTGGGAGATTGTGGTTTTGAGCTTCGGAAAGTTTGAGTAGATATGATGGAGTTGTTAAGGCTAAGTTTTGTTGGGTCGTATACAGGAAAACCGAATGGCCTAATATAATTTTAAGGTTTGTTTTTCATTCAAATAATCCTTTTTTTTATGAATGGAACGACGAACTTCTGTATTTCTTGCTAAATATATTTTTAGTTAGTCCTACTTCTTGAGGAACTTGGTTATTACACGAATATCTAAAAAGTAATTATTTCTGACAAAGATAAAGTAAATAGTTACGTTATTAGTTAAGAGTAAATTTTATTCATTACAAGGGAGACTTTTGTACACTGCGGATAAATTTCATGTTTGAATTTTTAAATGCAGATAAAATCACACTTTAATTATTTGAATATTTTTTTTATTAATGGGAAATTTAAATACAGCATGCACCATGACAAGAGCTATAATTATTAGCCCAACCTTCTTCAACAGTCTTAATCGGTACAATTCCGTTAGAGTCCCCGCTAAATATCGCCAATATCCAAATCGCTAAATATATCCAAATATCAACAAATTTTTCTGACTTTTATTAATAAACTGAATAGTTATTGATCTAATTAAACATTTTAATTCAGAAGTTTGAAATTATGTATGAATATCTCTACTTTTTGTTGTCTAAAAGAACCGGGCGATATTTAGCGGGGACTCTAACGGAATTGAACCTCTTAATCTTTGTTTTGTTATCTCAAATTTTGAAAATTGGATAATTAATAATTTTGAATAGCTTAATAATATTTGTAACCTTAGGTACAACAAGCTGTTCTCGCAGTAGATAGACCCAGTTGTACCTATGGACACTCATAAAAAGTGAAATTTTATTTGAAAAGAGTTAAAATGGAACATTTTTTATTGCTGCACAACCTTTTAAAGAACGATTGCTTTCATGTAATAAATTGGCAATCCATTCTTTGAAGTAAATTACTTTTATAGCGTAAATGATCATTTAAAGGAATTTGATTAATACAATGTCTTGATTTCTAACCAAAAAATGTAACTAACATGGAATTTTTAAATTGAAATTGAAGTTAAATACTTTCACCGATCGTGCTAACCCAAATAATATATGTATTCAGTATTCACAATACTTGTAGCCTTCTAAATGTCGGTTATGATGAACATGATTTTTTCACTCTTGATTTTAAAATAAAAATAACTTTTTAGAAAAAAAAAATCATATATTTTTTTAAACTGCCATAAACGTATTCATTAAATTTCTTAGTTACTTTCATAATTTTCGACTTCTAACCATAATTGCAACCAAACGCAGTTGATCTCCTTTAAATAGACTAATATTCCTCATATAACTTGTACGTAGGGATGTTACGGTTCCACTGGAACAGTTCCATGGAACCTAATCCCAGCGTGGAACCGTTGGAACCGGTTTCACGAAGAACCCCTTAATGGTTCCACCCTGGAACCGATAAAATTCAATGGCAAATTCATATATCTCCGCAACCCAACTCGACGTTTAACGAGAACCCATCAAGCCACTCCCCAAGCTGAATTACAACACGCGCGCTTCTTTCTACCAGTGTGCAGTGTATCTCTCTGCTCCCTTCCCTCTCTATGCATTACGTAAAGTGGCTTGAGGTGTGTGAGGTGGTTCAATGAGTGAGGCGGAACTGTTTGGAACTGGGACACCGGAACGAAATAAATGGAACTCTTTGGAAAATTTGACTAGCTTGGAACTGCTTTGGAACTTATTACCCGATCGGAACTTTTAGCATTTTCGGATGTTTTCGGAACTTATTGGAATTTAATTCTAGATTGGAACGTTTAGCATGCTTGGGAGTTTTTGGAACTTATTGGAACTTTTTACTAGATTGGAACTTTTATCATGGTGGGAAGGTTTTGGAACTTGGAACGTTTAACATGCTTGGAAGTTTTTGGAACTTAGTGGAACTTTTAACTAGATTGGAACTTATAACATGGTTGGAAGTTTTTGGAACTTATTGGTTTGTTTGGGGCTCCATTAGAACGGGTGTAGCTAGCTGTCGTGAGAATTGAGATTATCGGAACGCATGCGTGTTAGTAGACCTCGGGGGGGGGTTACTCGATATTTATAGTTTGAAAAACACCAGATTTAAATAATTTTGGTATTGAAACTTCCCACACACGGATATTTTTTTTTGTTTTATCACGTATTTCTGTTGAATTGTTGTAAATTTGAGAGGAGCAAGGTGTCTCTGAATTAACTATTAAGAGCTAATTTATTGGCAGAATGACCTTGTTTAACGATTATTTTAAAATGGGATAAATCATTTTCGTCCCAAGGAAAGGTGGTTTGAAAAGTCACCAATATATTGTATAGTTTTGTAAATACATTATGTTTTAACGATTTATACTATAATATTTTCATTAAAATCAACTAATTGATAGTATTAGGACTTAATTAGTAAAGCGATTAGAATTAGTCCTTGTTAATTATTCATTTGAACCTGTAATTTGGTAAAGTCAATACTATAAGAATAGTTAATTTAAACTTTCCGATTTTTATATAAGGTCTTTATTTAATAACTATTTAGTGGTGAGTATGTGAATATAAATATAAATATCTTGATGCTTTTGTAATTAGGTTAGCAACTTTATTCTTATAGCCATAAGCATTGAATAAACTCTCTTTTAGCTATGATTTAGTTTAACAATTTGAAGTTTTCTATAATCTAAAAGAATTGCTATAGAAGGAAGTTTAGTGGAGTCTATATATAATTTAAAAAGTTAAAGTTAAGGATTTCTAATGGTGCTTAAATTTATTAATGCACTTAGCCCTGTTTAAACCAATACACGATGAATCTTTCCTAGAAATAAAGGCGATGCATTAAGATTGTTAAAACACTTCGCTATCACTAGAGATTATTGGCTTTGGCGATGGACGTGAGTGTTCCCGCATTAATAAGACAGCTAAAATCCACATTTAATTTCGAATTATAATTTAATACATTTCATCTTTAAAGTGTTATAAATACTATCTTTTTAATATTAGTGAACTTCGAACAAAACTATGAACGATACACAAGGATTACAAATTTTCGACCCATTTCAAAAGCAAATTTTCGATACTATGTTTAGCGATCTAAAAATAGATCAATGGGCGCTAATGGGTTATGTGTGGAACTGGAACTGTTAATGGAACCTAATCCCACCATGGAACTGGAACTGTGGAACCGGTTCCACATTTTAACTAATACGTAACATCTCTACTTGTACGCATACTTCTACGGTATGCGTACGCAATTAAAAATTTGATTACATTATTATATCAGCAATAAAACGGGTACCATGCTGCATTTTTATTTCTTCAAGATTTATATTTCAAGTGGTGATTATTGAAGCCCTGAAAGGAGGGAGCCGAGTGGCTCTCTCAAATACCGCCAGTGTTTTCTCCGGCCGCTTCGTGCCGCTCTCGATTTTGATTGGACGTTCCCGTCACGTGTATAAACAGCAGCCATTTTGGGTGACTGTTGATTGAATCGCGTGTTTCCCGCTAACAGCCGTATCGACCAACACGAGTTACTCTCGAATTAGGAGTGATATCTCGCATTCTCGAGTTAACGTTATCGACCAGTCCAAAATACCTTAACTCTAGAGTGAAAACTTGACTCCCCAATTTTCTCGAGTTACTGTCGAGTAAACAAAAACGAAATGGCCGTCTGGGATATGTTAGCACACTGTATAGCAGAAACGATTAAGGTTAATGTGCAAAAGTGTTGTAGAAACTTACAAAATACTATTAATGCTAGAATTTCACACATTTTTTGCCTAAAATTTGTAGTTTTAATTCTGATAACTGAAATCGTTTGTAAACATTGAGTGCCGTGTAATTTTTTGTTCCTCATCATTTTGACTGGTTTAATTGGTATTGTTTAACCAAAAAATATTTATTACAAAATACTAGATGTATTGACGAGTTACTAGGTAAATAGGTTCAATTCCGTTAGAGTCCCCGCTAAGTATCGCCAATATCCAAATTGCTAAATATAGCCAAATATCAACAAATTTTTCTGACTTTTATTAATAAACTGAATAGTTATTGATCTAATTAAACATTTTAATTCAGGAGTTTGAAATTATTTATGAATATTTCTACTTTTTAAACTACTATAGAACCGGGCGATATTTAACGGGGACTCTAACGGAATTGAACCGGTAAATATTTAGTTTAAAAAATTATGGTTAACAATAGTTATAGAGTGTTTTCAGGTGACGTCACACCCGGTTATTTTCTTTTAACTGTGTACCTTTTGTAGGGCTTTTAACTATTGCTAAGGCTGTTGTTTATCTGTTGCTAAGGCGGTTTTTAAGTATGGGGTCACGTGATTGCAAATGCTCCAATAGAAGAATTCCACGGCCAGTCATTTTCTGTAACTGTTAACCTCTGTAGGGCAAAAAACTGTAACATTTCTGTTGCTAAGGCCGTTGTTAGGTCCGAGTCATAGGATTGAAAATGCTCTATTGCTGAATATTTTTAAAGAAAAACATTCCGATTAAATTATTAATAAGTTAGAATCAATAATTTTTTAAGATAGTTTTTTTCATTGAAATGACCTGTGAGGTATTTGCTGTATCCACGCTACTAGCGAGAGAGTTTTGGTTTGCGGTTGTCGGCCATCTTGGGTGCATTGGCGCTACTTGAGAGAGTAGCGGCTCGCTCTATCCAGGGCTTTAGTGGTAGACAGACAGTACCTCAGGGTAATTTGAGCACTGTTAAAGGGTAACTTTAATTTTCAACAGTGATTTTGGTGTTCCTTAAAGGTGGAACAATCGGTTCCCTCAGTTCGTCAGAACAGCAAAAAGAGCAGAATTAAAGCGTGTCTGTTGGTTCGTTTTTCTTAATTTGACATTTTGTCAGTAGAATTGAAACTATTTCACGCATCAAGTAAAACTTTTCAAAATCCAGGAAAACTTTGAGAAACTTCGCTCTAACAAGGTTATATCGATACATATAATATCTCTAACTTTATTTATAATCAAAATTTCGATCAAAAATTTGTTTATTGTTGTCAGCGTTACGATCACATCGGTACGTTCTATTCCCAGCATGTAAACCCACCCTTCAACTTAAATGATAGCTTCAGAAACTTTTTGCAATGGATTTAGGCGAACATGAATTTTAATTTGGCCTCCGTACGTCATCAATGACGTTTGAATTTTCCAGCCTTGTTCTCACGGATGTTACGAATTCATTTGAGGTATCTAGCAGTTTTGAAACTGATTTTAAACATTATACAGAGTGAGAAAAGGTATTATACAGAGTGTTTCAAGAAGTCTACTGAAACAAATTATTCCTCTACGAACCATAGTTTTCATAAAGGAGTGACGCCACATCTGTTTAATTCTAAGTCGCCCGAGATTACCATTGAATCCTATGGAAAATTTGGGGCGTCTAATTCTTAAAGGGTTAAAAATGTTTATGGAAAATTTGAATATGATTATTTGTATATGTTTGCTCTCTAAAATGTAAAAATATTGATTGCGTATGCATGCGCGCACCGTGAAATGAACTAATCTAGTCGTAGGTGGATAGCTCTTTGGGAATATTTTATGTGAAGAGTTTGGACGGACTTGTTGAAACACCCTTTATTCTGGAAAGAACTCAATTCCGAAATATTTGAGATACCAAAAAAAAAATAACGATTGCGCCAATCAATCCTTAAAATCATTCAAAGGATTTCCAATTCACATCACATTCCCCCCACAAAAACATAGACAGTTCTCAAACAACGTCACTATAAGACTTCGCAGCACATTGCGCACTTTCAAATCCGGAAACTCTTTAAAGAGATAAATATATTAATGCACCTCATTAAACTCCTCTCCATGATATCTTCCCCTTAAATATCTCTCCCGTCAGGGGAGAATCTCCCCCTTCTTAGCATCACGAGACTCATTAGAGCCTTTCTAAAACACAAGCTCCGCTAAAATATGCAGCCCTGACAGCTGTCAGCCATTTGCAAATAGAGCGACATGGCGAGGCAAAAGGCAGCTACTGCCATAATGGGGTCGACTGCCGCATTATTAAGTCGGGAAGTCAGTGTCTTTATTGGTTTAAGGGTCCGTCAGAGCGAGAGGTGAAGTGACAAGTCGTGTAAAGGGACGAGTAGGCTAACTAGTGCTGATATGGTTTCTGGGATTCGTAGTTTTGTTATAAGGAACTACAGTTGAGGTGCTTGCTGAAACAACTGGCCAACTTCAACATCAACCAACACCTTTTGGTTATAAAGATCACCAGTAAAGTAGTGAACAAATTTGTTTCAAGTTTATATACCTTATTTTGACACTCATTAGTGTACAAGAATCGATTAGTATTAAAACCGGGCGTTAATAATAATACCCGAAGTATAGCAGATAAGGTGATAAATACAACTCATCGACAGCTGCCATTGTTTTCATCATAATGCCCGGCTTATTTCGAGCATTATTAATAATACCCGAATTTATCACATTGCCCTTAAAATAGGCACTTTAAGTTTATCATGGTGAACATTTTGGAGGAATCGTGAAAAGAGTGTGAATTTGCGTTTCACTCTTTACTCCTTGATTATTCAATGCAAACTAGCGATTCACAGAAGTGAATCACTCAGAATGGACAGTTAAAGTGAAACAGTGTGAATGGGGGAGCTTTAAAGACTTTTCCAACCCGTTTACTACTGTTACTTTAAATTGGAAGTCGCTCGTTGTTACAGTAAGCGATTCTTTAAGCCTACGCCTTCAAACATGTTGAAAAAATAAGCCAAATTAGGAGAAATTATTCGTAATTAATCTTTTTCATGTTAAAGCCTATTAGTATTTTAACCCATTCAATATTTTTTCTTGATGAAACTGGCACTAAAATTTGATTTGTTTTATTCAAGACTTTTACGTTGGCTTAAAAAAGAATGAGCCCCGTATATATAAAAATTCAAAGCAAAAGGTAATCTAAAAAGTTGCAAGATGAAAATAAAAAGTGTCATTTGTATGCAGTTAGTTAGTTTTTAACATTTATTCACTTCCACACTTCGTACTGGACTAAAATTTAAGTTAAGTTATTTCTCAAGAATATTCATTTAAGATACATATAAGATTTAGTTAAATTTATTGAATGATTTTAGAGTTAAAAATTAATTTTTTAGTTTGTTAACATGCTCAAATTTCAGTAGGACTGCCAAAAATAAATACTACAAAATTAAAAATTAGAATTTTTATTTAAGCATCAACTTTGCATTATTACTTTAGTTTAAATCCTAAATATACATTAAATGCATCATTGAACAGAATATTTAGATGAATACCATAAAAAAATACTCACTTCTTTCATATTCTTTTGTTTTTCGCCTTTATGCTTTCTTCCCATCATTCTCTTGGCCTATAAATAGAACGATAGTTAAGGAACCGATCTAAACTAGTAAAATTTTCTTCCAGGGACTCATTAAAAGTGATTAGATTCTGACGGTTTCCATAGTTACAAGATATGTTCATTTCAGTATGACTGAAGACTCTTCGCATGCATTTTATGTCTCATAAATGATATTTAGGAAACCCACTTTAGTGTTGCGGTAATGTTGTTTGGGGTAATATAGTTAGCTAAAAATAAAGATGAGAAAGAAAAGAAAACTATGGAGAAAACTATCCAAATAAGTGACGCAAGCTATTATTATTATAAGCTATTGTGGTACAAACAAGTGATCAAATTTCCTTGCGTAAAAATGCATCTGCCAGGTCTTAATTGTAAATTATTTAGACTACTAACATTTTTGTAAGATTCTTTTTAAAAAATTGAATTGTATTTTTATATTTCTTCAATTTGTTATCAAAACTTTAGAAATAAAAGAAAAATTAATATCCATTATGTTAAAATTAAGAACTTGTAGGTATCTCTCTATTCTGGAAAAAGTTTTTGGTGAACGGTTTCCAGAGAAAAACTTTTTAGTTACTGATCCGAATGACTCATTTCTGGTATCAAAATGTCCGGATTCTTTCGAGGATGTGCATAAAGCTGTTCTATTTTTTAAAAAAAATTCTCAATTTTAAAATATTTTTTAGATAACGGATAAGGTCGCAGTTACGAAGCAAGTATTGTCAAAGAACTTATTGTGTAACCAATCACAACAATCAATTGACAACATATTTTATTATGAAACAGAATTTTTCACGTAACATTGTAAACATTGATCGAATCAAATATCTTTTTCCACTTTTAAAAGTGAGGCAACATTTTTCATCAAAAACTGATTATCGTTTGGCAAGCGGTTTGGGATCATAACTTTTAGTGAACATCAGTGATAATTATTTTCCGAGCAATAATTTTGGAATCAAAAGATAAATATACCTAATATTTGTTACGGGATAGATTGCCGATTCGTCAAACGGAGAGGTACGATATCTTTTGCATTGTTTGAGATTTATTTATGATCGAAATATTTTTCATCAAGAATTAATTAAAACTGAGTAAAGCCCTATCGCTCTTGAAGTAATCATGAACTTTAATCAAAATCAATTCCGATCATGAGTTTAATAGGACTTATTTTAAATATTACTCAAAATGTAATCTCTAAATCATATTTTGACATCAAGCAGATCATAAAGTTCAAACTCTGTTGAAAACTAATAAGAGATTAAAACAATATTCCAATGTGTAATACTATACATATATCTCTATTAAAATTTAGTATCAATCATTATTTTAGAACTCAATATTATGTAGGTGCTAATTAGGTACTAAATGCTCTATTGTGATGATTTGCACTAATATATTGAAACATTAGGATTGTCTGTTTTATAAGAACTCTATCACTTGAAGAAGCGGTGTAATTAATTAATGGTATGCCAAGAGTAATAAATATAATTGGATAAAACGAGGCATTTAGTTGATATATTTTGTTTTATCTATTTACTGGTAAGTAAGTAGTGAAGGGTTTACTTAATCTTTAATTCCGCAGTCATAAACATTTACTTGAAACTGATTACCCGTAACAAAGAAAAACTTTCATTTGTTTCTCTCCTAACCTGAAACTAACACATTTATTTCATACGAGGTAAACAGGTAAACTACGAGAACGAGTTGGATGTTAATTACCTGCGAACCAAAGAGGAGGTTTCATTTTTTTGTTCTATAAATCTTTTTTATCCCGCTACTACATAAAAACATTAAATTTGATGTGCATCAAATTTTATCTCGCAAAAACTATGTAAAAAGCTACAAGCCTCTAAAAACTGTAATTAATTTTAAAATACCATTTTCTGAAGTCTTTTATAATGGTGTGAGAAAAAAAAAGCCAGCCATGACTGACAACATTATCCCGCAAAAAACTAAAAATCCGCGCTTAGTACTTTCAGAGCTTTCAAAAAGAGCTTTTCGTTGGGTCTTATTAAATTCCATAACGCGTCAAAGAGCCTATTTTCTGGTTATTTTCATTCCAGGAGGTATTTGACATTATCCTGACACGATAATGTTCGAAAAGCTGTTGCGTTGGCAACCAAAAAACGTGGGACACGCGAGTGCCTTTCATTTCAATAGTGGCGTGAGTCAAGAAGAGGAACAATTTTAAACTGAGCTTTTTGAATCATGATTTCTACAATTAAAATAAGATGCAAAGTGAAATAGGTATGTACCAAATATTTTACATTTCATTGTTTAGAGGCGTTCAAAATTTGCCAAATTTAGGTAGCTGCGGTGACCATGCTCACCAGTTAAATATTTTATATTTGTTTTTGCTGTATATAAATTAACATATACGAAATTTGCAACGTTGAATTTCTACTTGGAGATTGCTATAAAAAGAAAACTATTGGATCAAATGATCTCAAACTTCGACACAGGTCTAGAAAAGTTAAATAGGATTTCAATTGCGGTAAAAAAATTTTTTTGTTTAAAAATTTACGACAAGATAGACATGGTGTTAAACGAAGGAAGAGCTAGGATTCGAACTTTAATTCCCCATTTCCCATACTGATAAAAAAAAAATCTTATCACAATTCAAATTTGCGAAAGATTTTGAATGTTCCAATGTTTTTAAAACTCCAAAGAACAATTTTGTATTAAAAATGGTTTAAAAAAGTATTCAAACTTATATATTCGTGTTTAGGAATCAAGACTTTGAACTCACTAATTAGCAATAAATGGAACGTGCATACTTTTACGATTTCAGATATTCACGTTCGTCATTTTGGTGATGGGTTATTTGGTCCTAACTCTTTTGTTGGAAAAATGTCATACAGCACTGTTTTCAACTATAGTGGTAAATTTTGGAACAAAGCATTCCTTAACAGAAAATTAAGTCCTATAACATTTCTGACATGTTTCCAAGTCTTAAAATATTTGATCCTGTAGTTTTCTTTATACAACCTTCTCAAAGGTAAAGTTTAATTATAATAACTCTCCTATATTATGGAATGACACCTTTCATTTAGGTTCTGCTTTCTCCCCAACTGGCTCCTACGATATTCCCTTAGTGAAGAAATGAAATAAAGAGAGAAATACAGAATATTTTTATGAGAATTTTGACTTACTTCACTATTTTGTGCACGGAAGTTTTGCTTATTAAAATGTGACGGGCTTTTAAAAATGAGAGACGCAGGACGTGGAATGGAAAAATGAGTTTTAATTCACTAAAACGGGGAGTGGTTTTGTGACACATTGTCCAAAGGAATGTAAAAGTGACAATCTCGGTTCGTAACGAAAATGGCGCTTTATCGACTTACGTGTTTGTTGGAGGACCGCCGGTTTTGAAGCCGGGCTTGAGCAAGGAGTTCAGGAGGAACCTGAAATAAAAATAATTAGAATCAAGGAGAAGAATAGTTTCTAGCAGATAATTATCCCTAAATGTCTTTAATAAACTTATTTAAAGAATAGAAATTGAATGCAAACGCTACACTGAGTGTTTTAAAACTATTGTTCAAAATTTTTAAGTAGGCCAGGAAGATACCCAGATATCGATGGGAGAGTTACGAATTAATAGCCTTATTCAACGGTTCCTCACTGGTGATTAACTATAGCGGTCAAAGAAGGATTCCACCAATTAGTCAGCGAAGAGCCATATTTTCAATTTTCTTTCTATAGCTGCTGGTTAACCGTTGGTCAAGTAGCTGTGAATAAGGCCGTAAGGCATCGAAAATCAACATTATAATTGAATTAAGATGAAGTTAATATCAGGGTTTTGACATTTGTAATTTTGGAGATGGAGTAAAAATCAGGCAACGTTTTTCATCAAACACGGATCATCATTTGGCGAGTCGTAATCATTGCTGGTGATCTTAATTTTAAGTGATCTGTGATCATTATGTATTATCTGTGATTATTATTTCCTGAGGGGGGGGGGTTTTCGTACCAAAAAACAAAAATCACAAAAGAGCACCAAATCACCAATGGAGAGAAGAGATACCTCGATTATTCTAAAAATACTGAAGATAACGCCTAGTCTCGAAAAATTAGATTGGTGATTTTTTGCGAGGCGTAAACAATTTGTGTGGGCGTCGTTTGAGTTTTAATTTCTTGATAAAAATAGTTGTACTCATGGATTAATGATTTTTAATAAATTTTTTTTATAAAATAGAAACAATCACCACTATATAAAAACAAAAATATTATGTATTAAAATTTGAGCCCAAAGTAATTTAGCATCTTTAAACCTATTTCGTACTACAATTTTAATAAAAAGGCATGGAATCAATTTGCCTTTAAGATTTACTAAGAACTTTTTGCCGAAATTGTAATCGCTGGATGGTTGAAATGAGGGAGAGGTTATGAGCGAAAGAAGCTATTTTCACATGCATATATCTCCGCGAATATTCAGAATATTTACATGATTTTTTTTTCAGTCAGTTACTTCAGTGGCAACAATACCAGTGGCGGCTCGTGAGTTGATAAACTGGGGGTTCACACCCATTTTATAAAATTTAAAATTCACCCAAGATCTAGAAAGAGAAGGATGTTTTGCCAATGCATAAAAAAAATTATCTCTCTTAGGAGAGTAGTTTTAAATGCCTAAATTCTTCACTGCATGCGCTTATTATTTTGAAAAAATATGCATTTAATGGAAATAAACAAACACTTATGAATATATTCATTTCATTTTTTATAATACCATTGAGGGGAAAGTCATAATACGTATCCATAACATTATACCTAACAAACACCTTTTATAATTATTAATTATTAAAAATTAGTTGACATGAAGATTATAATTGTCTTTTCAAAAAGTGCTTTTCTCATTTTCTAATTAGCCGAAACAATCCAGACCACAAAAAAACCAAGCTGAGCTTCAAAAACGCAAGCCTCGGCACACCAAATCTGTGCTAGCGGGAATCCAAATTGCGAGGCCGTAAGTCGAAAATTCCCCCGGCAAGCAGTCGGGATTTCTTCGGAATCTCAAATTTTTTACGCTCACACGTGCGAAAAAGAAAAGAAAGTTCATTCTTTTTTCGATTTCTTTCGCGTTTCCGGTAGTAAATTTTTCTTATTCAATAGAGAAGGGGGGGGGAGAAACATAATTCTGAGTATAAAAAAGAAATTTAGAATATATTTCCATTGATATTTATTTATCTTTATATTCGATTTTTGTTTTACTTTTTCTGTGGGTGTTCACGTGCTCCTGTGCTCCTAAGGACGAGCCGCCACTGAACAATACTCTCATTGAGATGTTTGCTCTTTCTCCTTTACTTTCTTAATTAATTTTTATAACTATTCATTTCGCCGCTAGGGGCGCTGTAACTCTTCTCAATGGATTCTCCAGGGCCACTTACCTAGGGCTAAACCTTACTTCCAGGAACCTAGATAGGAGACGTTGGTTCCAAATAAAAGCCGTGAAACGGACTTTTGAAACACCCTGTATATAGTGATGGAGGAAAAACTCAAAACCAGACCGATATTTTTAATTGCCACTTTTAAAATCAGGCAACTCTTCATCAAACACAGGTCATCGCTTGGTGATAAAAAAAAATGCGTCGTAATCATTACCAGTGATTGTAATTTTAATGATTATCTGTTATTATATTTCCCGAGTTTAATTTTTCGTACCAAAATATACAAATTGCAAAAGAGTGCCAAATCGGCCAATGGAGAGATACCTCGGTTATTCTGAAAGTACTGAAGATAACGCCTTTGGGGTTCGAAACATTAGATTGATGATTAAGGGCGACCTGTAAAAAATTTTATTTTGGCGTCGTTTGAGTTTTAATTTTTTGATAAAAATAATTGTCCTCATGGAATTTTTTTTATGATTTTTCTCAAAATTTAATCGTTAAACCGGGTTTTTTCGATTAAAAGGGATTATTAAATTAAAACCCTGGTTAATATAAAAGAGGGAAGTGTTTCTTTAAACGTCACGCTAAAAATTGAGATATTCACCACTATATAGTAACAAAAATATTATGTAAATGAATTTGAGCCCTCGTATTTTTTAAGACTAAGGTACAATATAATATAATTAAAATTAAAATGGACTTGGAACAGATTTGTCCATAAGATTTAAGAATGATTTTTCGAAGGTGTCACTGATGCTGAATCCATGTAATTAGGGAATAAAGTTATAGTGTGATTCTGCGGTGGGGAATGTTTCTCGGAATACCCCACACAATTTTTTATTTCTTTATAGGTCCACCCTAGGCAAGGAGATCGTGAAGTAAATATTTGAAGTTATCTATCAGCGTATTATTTTGATTGGTATGAAACACCCAATAGTTCAACACACTTAAGTGACATTCTTTATAAGGAGTCCAGTCTGAAATATTAGCACATACACATTACTTATTTTAACTACTTACTTTATTATATTCTTAACACGTTACTTATTAAGAACACTGACTTTGTGTTCCACTAGTTCAAGGCTCCATTTAACCGTTGCATCATGAGAACTACTGATATGAGTAATTAATATTCAATATCCTTCCTTTTCACTTATATTCGAAAATTCGACGCAATATTTCTGAAGAGGGTATTTGTTTGGCAGCTGGGTACACTTTTAGCATTCTCGAACTAAAAAGTCTAAAGTTTAATTTATTTGTGGATAGAAGACTTTTCGAGATAGAGAACTTTTCAAGGTATGTGGGTACTCAATTTAAATAGTTTTTTGGTACTTACGTATTATCCCGTTGACCATAGTAGTAGTAATAGTAAAGTCAATGGGATCTGATAACGTTTTCGGATTCAGCGTCACGGTCGACGGTGTAATACGTAAGTACCGTTTTTTTTCTACTATTTGGACGTCTCATAAGGTATTTGGAAAATTCTTTTATAATTTTGTATAATGTAAAGCGCAATCCGATAAAAACTTTATTATTTTATTCCACAGATTATTATTTCATCCACCCTGTGTATGAATCTAAGGGGTAAAAGTGACAATACATAATCGAATTCTAAATAAAAGTTGAGTTGATTCGATTTCAAGCGAGTAATGGGGACCACAAATTTGAAATGGCTTGGAATACATTCCAAAACTTCTTAAAGGTATAAAATATCATAGTAAGCAAAGCATTTAAAAATAAAAATATTATGGGGCAAAATATAACAACAGATAAAAAAAGAACTTGAGCGAGATTACTCACCAGTTAATTACTTATAAATTTTTATAAAGCTATAAATATTGTGTAAGTTTTTTTCTGGTTCGGTAGTTGAAAAATAATATAGAATTGCCTTTGTAGGTTCCCAATAAGCTGCCCAACTTAAATATATGAAAATCAATCACTACCATCCGACAGGTTTAGGTTTTAGTTGCCCCTCAAAAAATTTTTGCATTCTTCCAACAAGTTAGCGAAGAAAGTCAACAAGTAGTACAAGTCCATTCCTCGGGTAAGACCAAATCATTCATTTACAAATTAGCTTTCGTATAAAGCTGATAGTTTGAATTTCAATAAAAAATTAACGAAATTTTGTTATTTGAACTATTTGAGGCCTAGGTAAATATTAACTTTCATTTACCTACGATAACTAAACGATGGTTACGTACGATTATAAACATCTTTGCACATTTACACTCTTCAAGAAATGAAGCAGCATAATCTCAAAAACGTAGGTCTTTCCCTCGGCTTTTATTAGGCGTCAAATCTGACGCCAACTATAATCTGATAAGTGACGCATTGAGCCTCGGCTTTATACCATAAACCGTTCCCAGTGCTTTGTAGAAGTGGAAAAGATGGCTCAGTCTTTTCAGAGTCACTTTGGAGATATCCTTTTTTCACGACACTTATGGTGAAACATTTCAGCCCTTTTGAGTATCTCCTCCGATGGTAAACTTTGAGGATCCATTAGAGTAAAATGGGTGAAGAAAGGAAGCCTGGCAAAAGACTACTTATTTTGCGGGAGCCTGTTATTTTATCTGAAGAATAGCGCGCATAACATTTGAGTAGCGCCCTTGTTTCTTGCGAAGAGGCTTTTATGTTATAGGATAGCACTTTAAGCGAATGAACCCTTTTCGTGTGTATTTTGAAGACACTGTTGTAAATTTTAGTTAAATGTCTTCCAAATAGAGCTTTTTATGTATTATATATGCACATTTTTTATCGTACTATATTCCGTAATGCTAAATAGAAACTACAGTAGTAGGTACTAGGTGGTTAAAAAGAAACTTCAAGGATATCGGGGCATCTAGAGTCCAACGTATCAAAATGAAAGTAAGGGTATTGATACTTGAAGGTATGCGTTCGAGATATTGATGATTTGAAATAATGGAGCTCTCGCGGTTATGGTTAAAGTGGAAATAGTTTTGGCTTTTTTGAATGGCAATACTCACAATTTCCATCTTAAAGTGATTAGCACATCAAAAACACATCAATAGCGTTGGAATGTTACATTTAAGATTGTAATTTCTCTTAAAAACCATTTGCAAATAATAGCATTTTTAGGACCAAACACAACAGATGATATGAGATAAAAAAACTCCACTTAAAAATTACACGTTTTATAGGTGTCAATGACCTTTTAGATCTAATTGATAACCGCGGGGGATGTTAAAATCCCGTGATTTTAAAAGAGGAGTTTTTCCCTCTCCTATTTTTTGTTGTTTTAGGTCCTTAAAAAATTACCTTTTTTGCAAATTCTTTTCTAGGGGAATTTACATCTTAAAACAACAGCATCCTTAAAACAACAGCATCCTTAAAACAACAGCATCCTTAAAACAACAGCATCCTTAAAACAACAGCATCCTTAAAACAACAGCATCCTTAAAACAACCAAACTACAGTGCCGAAGTATAGTTTTCTATGCTAAAAGAGAGATTATAAAAAAGGATTAGATACTTACAGATCCAAGGAAATGACCATATTTGATTAGAAGCTGCGTAACTTTGGACGACATAGCTGCAACGGTCACTTCTGCAGCCAAATCGTTGCTCTTGTTGTTCCCCTTTTTTAGCCTTGGCGGTGGAAAAAGATTTGGCGCTATTATCATTCCTACGTTTCCTAAAGACATGCGATTGGCGTCTTCTTCTTCGACAACCTTCGCCAAGAAGTACAAAAGCTCCTGAAAACAATAAGATTTTTTATATTAAATCCAATAGAGTGTTTTCAGGTGACGTCACGACCAGCTAATTTCTTTTAACTGTTAACCTTTGTAGGGCTTTTAACTGTTGCTAAGGAGGTTGCTAGGTAACGAGGTATATGTTGCTAAGGCGGTTTTTAAGTATAGGGTCACGTGATTGCAAATACTCCAATAGAAGAATTCCACGGCCAGTCATTTTCTGCAACTGTTAACCTCTGCAGGGCAAAAAACTGTAACATTTCTGTTGCTAAGGCCGTTGTTAGGTCCGAGTCATGTGATTGAAAATGCTCTGTTCTTTTGAAAACATACACATAATTAGTGCCATAAATGGACGCAAGACGTGAATTTTCCATGGGATTTTCAGTTGAATGGAAAAGGCAAGCCAAACTTAGGTTAACTTGTTTCACATATATTTGTGTTACATTTAGTTCATACATTCTTCTTATGTTTTTTATTTTTTTCTGGAGTATAAGCAGGAAATAAAATCGATCGAATGTACAAAAAACTTAAAAGATTGAGAAGTAAAAAAAATCAGGCACGCTTTATATTCAAAGTATACAACGTTTGAATTATAAATTTTATACCATGCATTGTAACATAGGCACTGCTGATACTTACCTGTAAGAGCTCTCTATGGGAATCGGGTAAAGCTAGGACTAATAGGTTTAGTGTGTTGATTTGATCCTGTACATTCGGTATATCTGAAACATAAAACTTCAGCTACATTCCCTGCGATTATTTCAGTATACGGATATAACATTACACCTTACGATTAATGAGCAAAATTAAGAAGATAAGCATTTCAGTCTCTACTCACTTGGCACTTGTATGAATGAATCTATGTGACTGTTGGTGAGCAACGGTTCCGGCAGTTGTCGCACCAGTTGCTTGAACAGAACGCACACGTCGTGGACTGAGGACTGACGAATGAGATTCTCTACCAAGGAAGGCGAGGTGCCGTAACCCTTTTCAATTTCGCTCTTCAATATCTATAGAATATGAATTACAGATGGGTGAAAATGCCGGCTTACTCTGGTAATAGTTGGGGTGACTTATGACAAAAAAACTGCAAAATGTGATACTTTCATGAGACTTTAAGGGATGTTAGATAATTTTTCAATTTCAACAAAAACAATTTTACGCATAAAACAAAGTATTTAAAGATAAAACTTGGCTAAAATTGTTATAAAAAAGTTATTAATAATTTAAAAAATTGAAAACTGTCCTTACAAAAAACTTTATAACAGTATTTTCTTATTTAAGACTACATTTTCCATGAAACTTTCAGTTGAAACAGAAAGTTTTAAGAATTAGACTGGTTAAAGTAATAATGAAAGTAAAATTTGCATAATGCAGTTTTTTTTAGAAAGTTGATGATAGAAACACTAGATCAATTGATTTTTTTTTTCAATTTAAACAGGGGGTATTTACAAATTTTGGGATTTCAAATGACTGTAATAATTTTAATTGATTTTTTTTCACTTAGAATGGATAATTTGGTAACTGTCGTAATAAAATGTGCAACACCGGAACTGGATGGGTTAGGTTAGATTTACACAGTTGGAACCGGGAGGGAAAAGGCACCGGGAACACCGGGATATGAAAAAGGCACCGGGAACACCGGGATATGAGAAAGGTACTGGGAAAACCGGGATATGGAAAAATACCGGGAACACCGGGATATGAAAAAATACCGGGAACACCGGGATATGAAAAAATACCGGGAACCCCGGGGTATAGAAAAATACCGGGAACACAGGGATATGAAAAATTACCGGGAGAACCAAGATATGAAAAAATACTGGGAACACCTGGATATGAAAAACTACCAGGATGATTGGTAATTACGGTTACAAAAAATTAGACATGTAACTTGAGAAAACTTTAAAAAAATAAATTGATATACACTCCACCCGTGCAAGGCCGGGCATATCAGCTAGTACTTTCATAATAGTAGGGATTTAAAAAATCTCCGAAACCAAATAAATTAATGAGAGGTAAAATCTGTATAAAAATGATTCTTAACAAAAATATATCTATGTGTTCTAGTTAAAAAGTTGTTAAGAAAAAGGCGTATTTTAGTAGTTAAAGAGAGAAAAGGATAAAATCTTTGGAAGTCGTTCACGCCGAATTTGGAACTGCACACAAACAAGACTAAAATGCACACAATAATTAATGAAATAAAAAAACTTTAAAAAAGGGTTTTTAAAAAGGAATAAAAAGTATAAATTATTTCTTTTAACTCATTGTAAAACAAAAAACGTGGAGATCATGCAATAGGTTATTTCATCACTATTGGCACTCTATTTAACTATTTATCCACGATATAAAATAAGAAGCATAAAGAGTGCCGAGAGCAGCTGGTGAATTAAGTACCGAAAAATGGGGTGATTTTGGAACAAACGGAGGTTTTTTTTTTTTTTTGACCTTAAAAGCAAATAAGAGTTGCTAACCAAAACAAGTTTGACATGATAAGTGGTTTATATTATTTTTAGCATGTTTAACTAACTGTAATATAAACCGTTTTCAAAGTGTATATTTAAATTTTAAATAATTTAATTTTTTTAAAATTTTGGGCCAAAGTTATATTGAATTGGGTTAAATTTGGCCAAGACCTTAAAAAGTTAAGGCGTTGAGTTAGTTTTAACCAATGCTATACTATTTAAATGCGTTGCTAAATTATCTATCAAAAATAAAAATACATTGAAAATTCATTTCAAGTTTAATTTATAAGAAAATCAATCAATGTAATGTTACTCAAATTGTAAAATGTTCTCTTTTTGTTTCAATAACTTTTAAACTTTTGGCAGAAATTTAATAAAAAAATGCTTAAAGAACCATAAATGGTCAATAACAAATCGAAACTTCAAAAACACTGAAGAGTTTAGACATTGCTTTCAACAAGAAATCTTCAGAATAAACGGTTTTTGACGCAGAGGTAAAAAAAAGGCGTAGCACGGGTTTTACGGTTTTTATTTAAAGCAAATATGCCAGAACTTCAAATACCTTTAAACCACGTAATATTCAAAGTAAATGGCAGGTTTCCAGGATAGGAAAAAGCATCATACACTAATATTAAAAGATGAAAATATTGCTTTAGAAGGATTTAAAAACTTTCAACGGGGAAAAGAAAGATAAATGTTACCAGTCGGATGAAAGGTTTTATATACCAGGGTTAAAAAATTCATTTTTTGGATAAATCTCTGCTTTTTATAACATTTTTCAGCAACGAAAAGAAAAACCAAAATCATAACCTTCTAAGAAAACAAACACGGGAAAATCAATAGAGCATTATGAAGCTACAACAAAACTCGGGATTGTTTACCTTAGATGGAATGAAATAAAGCCTTGTTTTAGAGTGAAAATAAAAAAAATGGAATTTCTTGGTTATTTCACCTTAAACCATCATTTTTTACCTGTATAAGAACAGATTCTCATACATTTTTAAGCTGAAAAATAAATTTAGTTTAATTCTTCAAGAATCGATCATTTTGTACTCGATATTTTTCTTGGTAAAAAAACATAGTTGCTTAAGTAAAAAAATAAATATTTCAATAGTTTTCAAAAAGGGCAAAGACTCTTAAAAATAGATTCGCAACCTGTAACTAAAAACAATAAACCTTATAAATAAGACATACCTGTACTTTTTGGACGGATCCAGCCAGCCTCATAAGGCCTTCTTCTCTCAAACCGTTGCTATGGAGATGGTGAAGTATCTAAAAAAAAGGAAAATATTAAACAAGTAATCCAAATATCTAAACAAAATATTGAAATCTCAGCTTTCTTTAAGGGGTTACGGATAAAATAGGAGTTTTTTTTAAGGAAAAAAACAAACTCTTTCTAGACGCTGCAATAAGAATTCGAACTGAATTATTTCTGTTATTAAAACATGCTTTGGGTAGTTAGTTATACGGAATCTAATTAGTGAGGATTTTTTCCCCACTGCATTTCGGGCAAATTCGTTATTTGGACGAGTATTTCTTTTAGCCCGAATGCAGGTTGAGAAAATCCACAAATAAAACCTAATTGATTCGCGAAAGGTATTTATTAAATCGGAAAAATCTTGAATTAGTTTATGTCAAGGGAAAAAGCTGAAATTGTTTCTGGAAGTTAATTGCTTTTCTTATTAGGGCTCTTCGTGCAACCAGTATTATCAAGAAAGAAGATATTTTTGACTATAACGAAAGCCTGAATGAAATCATTTTATAACATTCTTTCAACATGTTCTTAAAGTTGCTCATTTGTCATATTTTTTTAAGAGGTTCTGAAAAGTTAACCCTTTCAATCAGAGACCGTCCTAGATTGCAATTGAATCCTATGAGAAATATGAGGCGGCTAAATCTGAAAGGGTTAAACTTTACAAAAGGAAAGAAAATTTACATTAAATTTAGTAAGAAGAGTCCTTTAAGATTTAACTTCTGAATCTTAATTTCTAAAATACAAAATACATTCAAGCAGTTATTTCATTTTGAAATTCTATATCTGTACTCGTTTCATGTGTATTGCCAAAACCTCAATCAATATACGAGGGTTGTTTTTTTTTTCAACTTCAGTTTTGCTCCTGAAAAAAAAGTAGTAGGAATTTCGAAATAATTTTGGTACTGGTAGTTAGGTACATCCTTCAGGATCAATTTGCATCTTTACTGCATAAAAATCGGACATTTTTTCTGTTAGTTATCGAATTTACAAGCGCGCTCCTCGAACTTATTTCCCGCCAGCCCATAGAGAATTTCGCTGAGCGCGCTTGTAAATTCGATAACTAACAGAAAAAATGTCCGATTTTTATGCACTAAAGATGTAAATTGATCCTGAAGGATGCACCTAACTACCAGTACCAAAATTATTTCGAAATTCCTACTACTTTTTTTTCAGGAGCAAAACGGAAGTTGAAAAAAAACCAACCCTCATATAAACTATTAACCTAAATTTTTGTCATGACAAGAACATAAAATCATGGTTTTCTCTTTAATAAATTATTATAAGTATGATAATTTTGCTTTCCATCAAAGGAGTTAACCGGGGAGGACGCACACACCTATTTTATTACACGAGACCGCGTATCTAATTTCAGAAACTAATATTTCTTACTTTCTTACATAGCCCAAATGTTCTAAAATATTTACTAACAAAGAACATTTGGGAAATACTTGATCATTGAGAACCATAACAGATGGAGGAATTAATATAGAAAAGTCATCACACGAAGTATTTTATATTCACTCTTTAACTGGTGACTTTGAATCAAAATACTTCTGAAATTTTCATTTCAAATTTTTCCTGTGATTCAGAACACAGAGTACTAGAACAGAGAGTCCACGGCCATAGGCCATAATGGAAATCGAAAATCATGACATCTTGTTACAGGTTGGGAGAATTGTGGCGCTGGTATCGCACTAAACTCACTAGCGTCTGGATCCAGTCTGAATCGTTCACCGGCTGCCTATGGGAGATTGAAAACACCTTTTTGCGCATGCGCTGAGTTCTAATTTGGCGAGAGATTTAAGCGGCCGGTATACGTTCCAGAATCTAGTGTGGCGCCCTCACATCAGTAACGCATTTGAAAATAGCCTCGTGGACCCTCTGTTAGGATATTTCTCTGTGATTCAGAACAACAACTCTAGAACTTCTTTAAGATTATTCTTCGGAATATAATGCATACTCTCTATATATTTTTACTTTTTTAGGAATTGAAGAATTTTACATAATTGGGACGTCCATAAATTATGTGAGATAAAAAAGGGGGGTCCAGCAAAATCACACCAAATCTCCCCAGGGGGGATTCAGTTAAAATCTCACGTCAACTTTTTGTTTGGAGATTATTACCTATATTTTCTTTTTATCTTTTTAAGCACAAGTTTAGGAAAAATTTGCACATTAGTAAACAAAACGGCAAGACTTTACCCAGTCAGTATTGTATGTCAGTAGTTTGGTAAGTATTGTTTGTGCATGTTAAGCGTTAATATGTCGACAAGATGAAACAAACTTCCTAAAACATATCAAAGAAATTTATTAATTTAAAATTTATAGAGAAAATATCTCATGATAATTTGAGGGGGAGGGGAGTCCAGCAAAATCTCACCAAAGGGGAGGGATGGGTCCAAAGTTTGGGAAAAACCCAAACTTTTTATACTATCCAACAACAGCATTGATATAGATTCCTAAAAACCAGGGTTTGAAATTGATAACCAATCAGCCAATCACACAAAGAATTGAAATCCGATTAAAAATTTTTAATGCCACATTAAAAATATTGAGGCCTTTTTTATCAAGAAAGGATTATCATTTGCCATCACAAGAGAAAAAATCTTAAATAATCATCACTGTGATCATAACTTTTTTATGACCTTCGGCGATTATATTTTTTTTGAGTAATGCCAAGACCCTCTATATACATGGCCTCACAAGTCGGACATGTGACGTCAAACATAGGGAAAAATCAGTGAATTTGCACTGCTAAGTCTTACTATAGGGGGTAAACTCTGATGGGAATTGAAATATTTTTGGTATCTAGAACGTTTATATAATATAAGCCTTAAAGAGACATAACGCGAGGAGTTTTTAAAAAGTATCTTTCAGTGCTCCATAGATTTAGAATTGCAAATTAACCTATTTCTCCTACGTTTGATGCCTCTACACATCCGAGTTGTGAGGCCATCTATAAAGGGATTGATTTTTATTTTCTGATCAAAATATTTATCTTCGCGAATTAATAAACATTTTCTCAGTTAAACCGTTTCGTTCACTCATAATCCTTAAATTTTAAACGAAATTCATAAAACTGAAGACCGGATTTCATTTTTATACCACAAACCGGCACGTCTTTTAGAACCATAATCAAAATTTAATAATCACACTTTATTTTTTCAATAAAACGTGATTATCAAATTCACCCCCAGCTTAAAACCAAGCTCTCCCCCACCAACTTTCAAACGTTATAATGAAACACCACCCAGACAGTAACCAGCTTAAACCCTGCCCACCATGAATGATAAGTGACTCCCCTCTTTAAGTGCGGAAAGAACAACCCGTATATAAGAGAGGCACTGCTTTAAGAATTATGCTGATCTCAGAGAGAAGCTCATACATTATGCGCGACTCTTTATCATCCGCGAGGAAGGTATCGTATGAATTTTCAATTAGGGGGACTCAGGGATGGATGGTTATAGCCTCTCCGCCGTACTTAATCAGAAAGTAGGCCGGTTGTAAATAATGCACTGGATTTTATCGAGTGTAAGAAGGGGGTAGAATGGGTAGGTATTTTCGAGGGGAGGTGAAAATTTTTTTTAGTAAAATGGGATGGGAATTATCCGTCAAAATATAGAGGAAAGTTTAATACATGGTTAAAGGTACCCCTCCGGAGGGTACCTTTCAACAAAAAAGCAATTCTGAATCTATCAGTTTACACAAATCGTCCGAAAGTTCAGTGATATTAAGAGTTTCATTTAGCAGCTTTTTTGTTTGGTGTGAAAAAAAAATAAAAAAAAAATGACTGAAAGGTGCTCCGTCCACCCTACAAATTAGAAATGACAAATAAAAAAGCGAGTGGATATAAAACTATCCAAAATATCAAACCTTTCATGGACAGGATGATGTATCTTACTTACTGCGATATTCCTCCACAGTAGACTATGGGTTAAGGTATTACTATTTTCTTTTACAAAAACATTAATATTACTGTAATATTAATGTGTGTTTAAATTAAGGTTAAGCTTGTTTTTAATTTCCTAATGCAGCTAGAACAAGACAATATTAATAAATTTTTACACTTATACTGGTGAGCTCTGATTTTAGAGAGGTGTTCTACCTTATTGAATTATATGATATCCGTATTTTACTTATCTCTGCTGTCTAGATTTGATATGCTATACGCTAATTTGCTACAACAAAGACAAAACTATAGACTAGACAGCAACTTAAGTTGACCCTACGACGTCACTAATAAACAAAGTAGTTCCCATCGCGGTGTGTGAATTTTGAGTGAAATAAAGAACGTCAATTTAAAAATATGATTATTTTGTTAAACTCATGTATTAATAGTGCTTTTCAATCACGATTTGCGTAACGATACTCCTTCTATCAACACAACAGGCTTCGTGTTTACCGATTTCTCCTTCCGCATTTGTGACATACTGGGTTCAATAAACGTTGCAACCAAGTATAGGGTCCAGTTTACACGATTCCAGTCATTCTCCACATTAATGGAAACGTTTTGGACATTTCTATTTATTCGAATAATCCTGATTGCATATTAAGTATAAAAAATTAATACTTACACTCAAAATGGGTTATACGAGTGTTTCATCAAATCCATCACAAATTTAAACAAAGCTATATTGTTTGTTCGGAGCACATAAAAAAATTCCTGTACCTGTTTGACAAACTTAATTTTTCGAAAAACTTGACGTCATATCCGATAATATCCACGGTTTGCGTATGGATGCGCGATTGACATCTTTGTGTACAAACATACGCAAATAACTATGTTTCATTGCATTAACAGGATATGATGTGTTAAAATCCTATGTAATTTAGTAGCTATTTTTTAATACCTTTTCCATCAATTTCAAAAATCCGTCATTATTGCACTATTTAACCTTTACTGGGATTTTCTATCCATATCTATAATACCCTGGTGAAATAGATGTTCTATGCTCATAACTCATTATTTTTTAAAGTACGGAAGTCACAAATGTACCAAAACTGGGAAAAATGGGAAAATTTCAAGATAATTTTGCAATTTGTGAATAATTCTAACATTTAGGAATTTTTTCGATATTTGTTTCGTTATCAGCACACCAAAATAAACGGGAAGTTAATAAAAACTTTTAAGCAGCTTTTTCGTTGCAGACCTGTGTTTATGACCTGTAATATTTTTAAACCTCACTAATCCTTTTCTTTTGTTTTTGTAAATTCTAAAAAATAACAGTTTGGAATACCTGCTCGTGCAACTGTAATAGCTACTCTATGAAAATTCCATGCACTCTAACTGTTAAAATAGGTAGTAGGTATAGTTATTATAAATATAGGTAAATTACAATTTGGAATGACATTTGAAAGGGAAACATCGGAAAATTCCATTCTCCACGAAAGAAAAACTAGTTTGAGGCAGTCGTATACCATATAGAAGCCATTTTAAGAACACGGATTCTAGATGCAATCTCTGTTTCATAAACGAAGAAACCGTAAACAACAAACGATTGTTTGAAGAAAAAAAAATTCAGAACACAATGCTTCACAACAATTTCGATTTCTTTGTAGCTTCCGCGTAGAAAAATATTTCTTTCCACTGATCAAAACAGAAAAGGGGAAATATCCTTTTGTAAACTCCTGATATCCTTTTTGACAAGTTAAAAAATCGACAAAAACATGTCGAAACTTAAAAGAACAATGCAAAATGATGTGGCATACAGAAAGATTAAATTATTTATTCCGGAAAAGAAACTATTATTGATGGTATAAGTCAAAATTTAAACAAAATGTGCTAGTTTCATAGGTTAAAAATCATAATCAATAAGCCATTTTAAGAGGAGAGTCCCAAGATTCTGTTTAGGGGTCTTACTGGGGTCTTACTTCTGTTGGCAAATAATCTCTTAAATCTTTTATAGCTCATACTAGTATTTTAATGTTAAATTAGAGTTTAAAATTAGATTTTAAAAGAGAAATATCGATCCACATTTTATTATTGAAGGATAAAAAAAGAAGTGTTTAAAATTTTAATAGGGTTTCAAAAAGTTTCAAGTTTCTCAAAATTAACAAAACATGAAAATCTTTATTTGCAAAAGAAAATTAGCCTAATATAAAAGAATGAATCATAATGTAAGCCAGATCGCTCCTTCAAATAAAACTTTCGACTTTAGTATTGTGAAGATAAAATACATTATGTGTGACAGATTTTATTTATCTTCCTTTTAACAAATAAGTAGTACTTGAGGCACGCATTTTGATGAAGGCTAGACATTTTCTTCATCCCTGTCTGTTGATTATTGCATTTTGTACAGCTGCATAACAGGACATTATATCGAACAAAATTATAAAAATCTCTGAGCGAAACTTGTTTGAAGAGAAATTATAGATTAAATGTTAATTGTTTCAGAAGAATTCCTCTTTATGTTTGACATTAAAGGATTTCTCAACAATCAACGGTATACCGATAAAAAGAATAATCCTCTGATACAAAATGGCGCAACAAGACCCAAAAACATTTTAAAATTGTCTAATGCAAAGTAATTTAAAACTAGAATCAAACTGTTACACAAAGTAACATCGGTTCAAGCGCCCATTATTCATATGCAGACAATACGTGCTTTTTATGAAACAATTTACTTAGTTGTTGAAGCATCTTACCCATTGAAATATGAGAGGAACTTTCAAACCAGGGCATCTTCTTCTGTCCAAGTCCAACAGAGTGTTCAAGGAAGCTCCAAAAACCACAGCGTCTGAAATCGAACAATCGTTAGAACAATAATGCAAGCACCATTATCCCTCTGTATGACATTGGCAACAAAATTTGCATTTATAATAATAATAATAATAATAATCTTTATTTAACACTATGGAAATTACAAATAAATATATAAAATAATATGAGTTACCAAGGGGAAACAGTCCCGTTCAGGTAACCAAAAAAAGTGCGAACATTGAGTGATATTTAAAATAAAATAAATAGATAGGTGGGTTGAATTACATAGCAATAATAATATTCAAAAATGCAAAAAACAAAACATAGTACAAATAACAATAATAAATTATTAATTTAATTTACAAAAGACAGAATTATTTAAATTAAAGTTTTACAAGTTGGCAAACAGCTAAGGCAAAAAAAAAATACATTATGCTTCCATTAAAATAGGTCTTACAATTACAAAATTAATTAAAATTACAAAATTATGTAAACAACGTTTGAATGAGGGATAGGAAGAAATATTTTGTAGCTCAGCAGGTAGACTATTAAATAACTTAGGTGCAAGATAAAAGAAATGTTTACGATATATCTCCTTGTAAAAGCGAGGAATCTGATAAATTTCATTTATTCTCCTTTGGTTAACCGTATTTTTTAGTTTACATACATTTCTATTGCCAAATAAGTAAAGTGTAATTCTATAAAAAACGAGATGTCGCACGGGGAGTAAACCTAAACTTTTAAAGTCAATTGAGTCGGAATTATTTAAACATAAGATTTTGAAACACTTATTCTGAAAAGAAATTAAAGGCAATAAATTGGTTTTATAGTCTCCACCCCAAATTATTATTCCATAATTGATTAAAGAGAAAAACCAAGAAAAATACAAGGTTTTTAAAAAAGATTGTGTAACTTTATTTTTTAGGTGATGAAATTTAACCAATGCGAAACGAAGCCTTTTACATAACTCACCAACATGAGTTTTCCATTTTAAATTTGAGTCGATAAATAAACCCAAATATTTAATACTATTAACTTGTTCTAGCTTTGGACAGTTACAATTAAAAGAGCCGTAGCAAGAATTTAAATGAAATGTGTAGGGAGAGAGGGAGACTTAGAAATTGGCTAGGACCCAAAAGATGACCAAGATTATGTATAAAACATTTAATATGGACAAAAGGACAGTTACAAATACACATATACATTGACAAGGAAACCTTTTATGGCCCGATACGACATTTACCAAAATCCGCGGTTCGCCAACACGCAACCATCGTTCCCGCTCTCTCTCTAACACCTTTTTCTCAGTCCGGGGAATCCCCTTCTCTCTGTTATTGTTTTTCACTCCGCGCTCACAGTTACAGTTAGTGGAAGTCTTATGTGAAAGTGCACAGAGGTGGCTATAAGTCACTGTTACAGCCTCCCCCTCTGACCCCGACGACGTCCCGATGAGGGGTCAGCAGAGAGAAGACGTGGTGGACGGGCAGGAGGCACAGCAGGGTCTGTGCCAGGATCTCTGGCTGCAGGAGGTCTGCCCCTTTTTCTAAGTGGTCGCACAGGTACGTGGGAAGAATCTTGTGCGAACGGTGACAATGCCGAAGAATGATACACACCGATGACTTCACTGGGTTTGTCTCTGTTAACAACTTCGTAAGAGGTATTTTCAATTCCATAGTGACCCGCAGTAGGATCATTTTGTCCCAACACTGGTGGTGACACCAAAAGTTCTTTCAATTTCTGGAAAGCAGTCTCTTCTACCGAAGACCATTTAAACTTAGCATTTTTCTTTGTCAAGTTGCTCAACGGACGTGAAATTTCCGCAAAGTTTGCAATGAAACGTCTGTACCATGAACAAGTCTGAAGGAAATACTGGACTTGTTTTACCGTTTTTGGCACTGCCATCTGCTGAATAGCTGCAGTTTTCTCATGGTCGACTTCCAAACCAGAAGGAGTAATGTAATGGCCAAGATATTTCACTTTGTTACATATAAAGTGACATTTTTCACGATTGGCATGTAGTTTGAATTCCTTCAACTTTTCGAACACAGCATCCAAATCGGCAATGTGCTGTTCAAAGGTATCCGACATCACAATGATGTCATCCAAATAAGAAAGCATCTTGACTTGAGGTAATGAATTTCTGAAGAGGTCAATGAGACGCTGAAAGGTAGATGGGGAATTTCGCAAACCAAACGGCATGCGTTTGTATCTGAAGGTTCCAAAGGGACATATAAATGCAGTTTTGTCCATGTGGTCCTGAAATACTTCTATCTGATGGTAAGCTGCTTGAAGATCGAGTGTAGACATAAACTGTGTATATTTAGTTTCATGTAGTAAATCCTCCATTCTTGGAATTGGGTATATCACTGGTACCGTAATGCTGTTTAGTTTTCTGTAGTCAACGCATAGCCGGAATTTTCCATTCGGCTTCGGTACAAGAACCACAGGTGATGCATATGAGGCTTCACATTCTTCAATAATATCCTGTTCAAGAAGTTTATCAAGTTCTTGACGAAGTATCTCTTTTTTCTTTGGTGCCATTCTGTAAGGAGGCACTGCAATTGGGGTACTCGTAGTGGTTTCAATAAAATGTTTGATTTTGGGAGTTGGTTCTCCCCCTGGATGAAACGTGTCACAATTTTTCTTGAGAAGTGAATCAAATAAAGCTTTTTGTTCCTTAGTGATTTCGCCACCTTCATCTTCCCGAAGATCTAACTCGCCAACTTCTATGGTTTGAACGTGGATTTTATTATGGAACGCATCTGGAACAAAAGGGAAAGCTTTGTTCTTTTTCTCATTAAAATGCCATGAGTTTTCTGGAATGTTTAGCGTTATTCCTGCCTTTGTTAAAAAGTCTCTACCAAGAAGGGTAGAATTGTTTTCAGCCAGTGGCAAGGCCAGAAGTGTGGTCGGAACTTTCTTTCCTTCGACCTCTATTTCAACTCTGCCTTCCTCCATGAGAATCATCTGGTTTTCTCCATTAGCCATCGTCACAGTGCGTTTCACTTCTTGGAATGGAATATCAATTTCCTTTAATTTTCGAAATAACGTAGCTCCAGCGATCGAATGACTTGCACCAGTGTCAGCACATGCTTGTCCTACCATGCCTTCAATGGAGATCCGAATTAGTGGAGGTTTCTCTCCTTCATTCCCAGGTACAACTTCTATGGCTCCAAAGGTTGGGGATGAGTTTTTCTTGCCATTCTTTGGACATCTGCTTCTGATGTGGCCACTTTCATGACAGCCATAACACACTGTAGAGGATTTGTATTCTCTAGCAGACTCTGGAGGTAATGATGCACAGGACGGGCAATTTTTCTTGGTAAACCCAGGCGCACCGCAACTAAAACAGGTGGGTGAAAATGGAATTTCACTTTTCAACGGAGTGTCCGCAGCAGGTTTCATGAGCTGATGGTCTACTGGACTTCTTTTGTCTTTAGGTTTAGGCCATTTACGCGAACCAGCAGTTGATTCAAAACTTTTGGATTTTAAGTAGCGAACTTCTTCAAAACTGTCTAACTTTTCTGCAAGTTCCATTGGATCCGTCAGTTCACTCCAGCTATGCAAGAAATGTTCTTTGGCCTCCGTTGAAGCACGTCGCTTCAACTGCTCCGCGATGTGTAGGTTTTTTAACTGGTCGAACGTGGTTATGTTTAATTCTTTTAACCAACCATCGTGGAAATTTCTTATTTCATAGACATAATCACGGAATGTATTTTCTGGCGATTTCTTATGTTGCATAAAGAGTTGGTGGAATTTTTCCGCACTCATCTTGAATCGCTTTAGAAGGATGTCTTTAACAACAGGGAATTTTTGGACATCTGTATCAGATTCCTGTGCGACCAACTTAGCAATATCACTGGGGAGGAGACCCAGCAAATAAATGACCCATTTCGAAGAAGGTATTTGCAGAAAGGACATTTGTTTCTCGAACAAATTGAGAAACAGACTAATATCATCATGCTTTGGGTTAAAATTTGGGATGAGCTTTTGAAGTTCTAATTTTGGGGTATCATTTGCTACTTGAGGGGAAGTTGAATTCTCCCTATTAGCTGTATTAGCAGCTGCCTGAGCTTCGAGTCTAAGCTTTTCAAGCTCAAACTGTCGCTTACTCTCATCCTCAGCTTTTTTCTCGTCTGCGAGGCGTTGTTCTATGATACCAAGGTAGAGTTCCTTTGTAAATTCCTCATTATAACCAGGACTGTTTTTTACAGCGTTAGCTAAAGTTACTCTATTTGATTTGTCAGTTAAGTTCTCACTCAGGAGATCAAGCTCCATAACGAGTTCAATGAGATCAATTTTAAGACCTTTTGCTAAATAAGTCATCTTTAAAATTATGATAAACCACAAAAAGGTTTTTACCCACACTATAGATAATATAATATGAAGAATATATATTCACTAATTAATAATCTCAGATAATTTCTTACTGAAAAATTACCAATACCAATAATTAATATTAACTATAATTATGCACTACTATTCAATGTTTCAAATTAAACACTAATCTAGATGATCATATGCACCTAAATTAATAGCATGAACAATCATTAATATTTGTTAATTCCATCAAATTAAAATTTGAATAAGAAGAATTCACCATATATAGTACACAAACAGTTCTTAAATTCACCAGAACCAAAATTTATAAGAATGATAAAGAAATGTGAATCAATTTCAATACTAATGAAACACCACATAAATACTCAAATATCATACTAAATCATCATACCAAATGAATATCATCAATCAAAGATATTACCTTTGCACAATATAATACACTTTGATAAAAATAATTTTTTTTTCAGAATCACAACTCAAAATTTTCTTTTTCAAAAGAGCAGAACCAAATAGTATTGACCAACTTTCAGTTTTAAAAGGAAATGAACCATTTAGTAATAACCACAGTTTATCAATGTACCACAACTTTTAAAATGCAAAATTGTTAAGAATTCTCAGACAGGTAATTAATCTCAGCTTGAAAACAACAGTGTCACACAGAAAAACAAAATCAAAACTAGTTTTGTCAAAAGTGAAACCAAGATTTTACAGGTAATCTTAAACCTACCCTGTGTCACTTTGGTGAACACAGAAAAAAAAATCTAAGAATTGTTAAATTAACAATATCAACATTTGAAGCATAACTTCCATAAGCTGATAAACTTTATTACAGAAAATATCATTTCAAAAGAAAAAAATCAAACCTTTTGTTGACATCAATTTGCTGGAATTTATTTTTATTTTTTCTCACACAAAATTCTCTTTCGTTTTCACTAGGCTCATATATACGAGCAATAATTACTTTGAGAAACTAAAACAGGTAAGAAGAAACACATTAGAAGAAATACAACAAAATTTCAACTAATACACAAGAAAATTATCCATTACAACTTAAGTTTACGTTGGGCGCCAATTTGTAGGGAGAGAGGGAGACTTAGAAATTGGCTAGGACCCAAAAGATGACCAAGATTATGTATAAAACATTTAATATGGACAAAAGGACAGTTACAAATACACATATACATTGACAAGGAAACCTTTTATGGCCCGATACGACATTTACCAAAATCCGCGGTTCGCCAACACGCAACCATCGTTCCCGCTCTCTCTCTAACACCTTTTTCTCAGTCCGGGGAATCCCCTTCTCTCTGTTATTGTTTTTCACTCCGCGCTCACAGTTACAGTTAGTGGAAGTCTTATGTGAAAGTGCACAGAGGTGGCTATAAGTCACTGTTACAAATGTAATATCTAGTTGAATGAATGGTTGTTTAAGATAAAAATAGATATATTTAGTTTTATTTAAATTTAGAGATAAGTCATTAATGGTAAACCATTTTCTGATTTCGATTAAGTCATTTGAGGTGTTTTTAACGCTATCCTTTTGGAATGAAACAAAAAAGAGATTCAGAGAGCCTCCATTATTACTTAAATTAGAAAATGTGTGATTAACTGTGGTAATAGTAAGCTAGACCCCTTATCGTGGTAACTCTTGCTAAGCCTAACCTGTTTGAATTGCATTATTAAATTTGCATTGTATGTATTACCACTGTATGTAAGTTTCCCTACCTCTTTTCTCTTATGGCTGATTTACAGCAGAGCGTCAAAAGCGGTTTGCTGCAAAAGCGACAATTTTGTTTAACCAATAGGAAGCCTCGAAAATAAACGATCGCTGCTCATCGCTTTTGCAGCTTTTGTCTCGTTTGACGCGCTGCTGTAAATCCCCCATTAGAAGGTCTCTTACTTTTATAAATAAAAATATCCACACAAAATACTTTTTTCTTTACCTTAACGAGATTGGGATTGTTGAAATAATTGAGTTCCATTACTATTTATAAAAAAAGTAATCTAAAAAACACTTATGGATTATAATAAGCTATAAAAGTAATTCATTGTTAAAGGTATGAATTAAATTCGTATTTAAATGTTAATATATAAAAAATGCAACAAATTCTGCTGTTTTAAAAAGTCTGTAATAGTAATTATTTCGTTTAATATTTTAGAAAGTTGCTTTATCTCTCTATATTAAAAAAAAGTAACAGTGACCGCCGCCGCGGCCGCCGCCGCTGCCGCTGCTTTTGAAAATTTTATTTTTGAACACTTTGAACTCTCACTACGCAAAAACTACCCAGGTCAAAATTTATGCTGGAATTTGTTTGCTGGACAAGCATTGCATGCTAGATTCATGCTAGTAAACTAGCAAAAAACTAGCATAAATGTTTGCTGGTTCCAGCATAAGCCACCAGCAACCCAAGATCGGTTATGGCCCACTTTTATGCTTGCCAGCAAACAAAAATCCAGCATGTGTTGCTGGAAAATGTTGCTGGCCTAGCAAAGATTACGACCACCACTTGCTGGAAATTTTTGCTATTCTAGCATACAAAATCCAGCATGCGTTGCTGGAAAATGTTGCTGGCCTAGCAAAGATTACGACCACCACTTGCTGGAAATTTTTGCTATTCTAGCATACAAAATCCAGCATGCGTTGCTAGAAAATGTTGCTGGCCTAGCAAAGATTACGACCACCACTTGCTGGAATCTGTTGCTATTCTAGCATACAAAATCCAGCATGCGTTGCTAGAACGTGTTGCTGGCCTAGCAACAAATACGACCACCACTTGCTGGAATTTCGTGCTATTCTAGCATGCCAAATCCAGCATGCGCTGCTAGAACATGTTGCTGGCCTAGCAACGATTACGACCACCACTTGCTGGAATTTCGTGCTATTCTAGCATGCCAAATCCAGCATGCGCTGCTAGAACATGTTGCTGGCCTAGCAACAAATACGACCACAACTTGCTGGAATAGATATATTCTCAACAATATTAAAAAATAGAATTTCTAAAAAAAGTTGGGAAATTCCCCATGCACATGCATAACATTTCTACTAGCAACAGCTCTTAGATCTAATGAAAAGACAAAACAAAGTATACACATTTAAAAAGTTTTATTCTTTAATTCTTGTATAGCAATTTCTGTACATGTCTTGATTTTTTAAGACAATTAAGTGTTTCTGTTCTTCAATTCAGCCTCTATATCTGCAGGTGCTTTTCCTTTCTTTATGAGGAATTTTCTCATCTGATCTGAAATGTAAACAAAACATGAAATAACAAAGAATTAAAATAGTAAAAGAGTACAAAAAATCCGAATCAAATATTGAAAATTTCTTCAGCTTAATAAGCAATATTTTTGCTTCAGCTACAGATGAACCAACAAGTATGGTTTTTATGACAAAAATTAACAATTAGTTAACAAATTTACATTACTACATAAATTATACATAGATTTATTTGGCCATCTAAGACCAAAACAAGTCTCTTAATTTATGGTTTAGTCCACTGCAAAACCATTGTGACTGTAAGTGAAAAGCCTGGGTTAGAAAGACGATTTAAGTGTTATTTTGCATGGTTCAATACACTGTCAAAATGCCTAATCATTTTCCCCACACCATCTTCATACATATCAATCTATTTTCTGAAAGATCATCCCAAAACTCCTACTCAGGTTTCATTTCCATAGAACATCATATAAAAAAGTTTTGAGGCAAGGAATTTCAAAAAATTAACTTTAGAAGAAAAAACTGGTGTTCCTTCAAAATCCAGGGAATTTAAGTCATACATCCAGAACTTACAGGGTAGGTGGGACATTGTCAAGTGTAAACTGCCATAAATTCAACCAAGTTGAATTTTCAAAAGTTGGGGTAAAATAATAACATTTAAATTATATTCAATTGGAAAGACTAATAATAATTAAGATAAGTAACATGCAATTAAATCTATGATTAAAAAGGCTTGATAAATTCCAAGTCAATTATCAGATCAAAGATTTTAAGTCTTGCCAAAAATTTACCCACAACATAATTTATTTATTCTGCAATTTGTGTACTAAAATTCAGACTTCATAGATTATTTTTACTTTTATATTTTTTACATTTATTTTTACTTGGATATATTATATCAAATTTTTAGATAGAAGTCTGCTTATCTGATTGAAAAGGGATAATTTACAATTTGCTTTTAATTGTAAGAAGAATCCCAATTGTTGAGCATTGTCTACTTAATTTCACTGCTAGGCAAGATGGAAAAATTCAATAATTTAGGTTCTTGCATATTTTCTTTTTAAAGTTTTCAAATGGAAAATTACTTTCCTTATAGAAAAATTTAAAACTGCATAACTTTAAATTCTAGCAGCAAGTCAAGGTATTTTATGTACCTGATATTACCTCCAACTTCTCGACTGAACTTTGAACTATCTTTTTTAATCATTTCCCTTAATCTAGCAATTTTTTAAAATTGCAGAAAAACTTATAAAATATCACATGAACAATGAAATGGGTCCTTAAATTTTAACTTAAACCTGTCTCTGAGTAAAACAAGCTTATTTGATTTTTTGATTTTTTTAAAAAAAATCAGATTTATTTGTTTTAAATCGGAATTTTTTTTTTTAAATCGGGATTTTTTTTTATTTAAATGAATTAACAGTTCTTTATGTTCTGAAACTGATCAAAAATATATTGATATTATAACTTCTGTGTGATGTAACAATTTTGCATCACATTCTGATATATTTTATTCACTAATTAATATAATTAACTAATCAAGGGAAGCAGTTCACTGCCATCTCATCGGTGAGATGCCCGTTCTGAGAGGCCGAATGAATAATTGTACTATTAGTTACTAAAAGTTTTATCCTTCTTTCACTAACTACTTTCCAAATTTTGAAATCAAAAATTATTTTTTTAAATCATAACTATGGTTACATTTGATACAGTACTAAATAAATCAAGACAATGATTATATTTAATACATTACTGAAAAAATTGAAATCAATCTTTGAGTTTACTGTAATAGGTAAAATTAATTTAACTAAAATCAATAATGTTTATTTCCTTAATAAATAAGTAATTAGTGATAAAAAATAAATTCAAATCATTGATATTTATGTAGAATAAGAAAAAAATTGGATTGAAAAACAAAACTAAAAATATAAAGATGAGCTTTTGATAAAAATCCTCTAAACATTTTACAAAGTTGATAATAACAGGTATAAAATTATAGGATTTTAGTACCAAACCCTTGCTATTTACAGAACCACAAAAACAAATCAAGTTGATTGCTATTTACAGCATTTTCAGTGACAGCAGCGAGTTCATAAAAAAATATAGGATTCTCATTGTAAAAATATAGGACATACAAAATTGCACTACAAATTCTTAACGAACACAGTTTTAATTCCTATTTAGAATTTCTTTTGTTAGTTACATTAGATAATTAATTAAAACAATATTCAATCATGGTGAATAGTAAAAACTGAAAAAATTCTTCACATCTAAAATTATCAAAATCTTGAGTCGTATTGAATCCATATGCTTTAATTGACTTTTCATAGTTGCTCGGTTCTGATTTCAAGTCTAAAAGTTGCAACTATATATAACCCACTATCCATGAAATATTTCATAAAACTAGAGAAAATTATAAAAATCTGGGGAATGTTCTGAAAAATCAGGAGCAGTGTGGGTAAATCTGAGTCGGGTAATAAAAATGTAGAAAGCTAAAATTTCCTGCATAAAAACCTCAGAAGGTATATGTAAACGCGAAAATAAAAATGCAATTCCGAGAAAAATCATAGTAATCACAAGTTTCCAAGTTGTTATTATCTGCATTTTAATCAGAGAAAGCAGACTTTTTGACCAGTCATCAGGCAAAGAAACATGCAGGCAGAGCTGACCGCTTTTTAAAAATTTGTAATATGCATCAGTAAAAACAAAATAGCAAAATTTTTCGGAAGAATTTTTTGGATTTTGATAGAATCTGTTAAAGAAAATTGACATGAAGAGAGAAAATATAGGACAAATGCCACTTTTCGAAATTATAGGACACTTATTAGTCTTTTCTCAAATATATAGGAATTCTAGGACAACTGCCATCACTGCATTTCCATAATCAAAGGGTCAATATGGTAGTAACACTGTTTACTGTTTTCCAGTAACACTGTTTTCCAGGCAATCAATTGTATAAATGCTAAATGTATATATAGTATAAAAAAAAAGTTTAAAAATTTTAATGCACAAATAATTTTTCAAACCAATTTTAAAGCATACAACTAATAATTTTCTTTAAATTATGGTAGTTTAAGTTTAACATTTTTGATTTAAATCATATGAGTTTTTTAAAAAATCAAGTGATTTAAATCATGCAACCCTGGCCAAAATGTGCGTTATCAGGGTCAGGGGTCTGTCTAGGATTTTTTAAAAGGTACCTATTTTGTGAAAATTTAGTGCTAATTTGTGAAAATTTAAGTGCAAAATCAACTTAAAAACATGTACATATAAGTTTTAGCATTAGAAACAAAAGAAAATTTAGTCTAGAATGACTAATAATTTACTATTGAGAATATATGTATTTTGTGAAGGTACCTTTTTCCTAAAACTGAATTAGTGAAAGTAGGTACCTAATTATCAAATGTTGAATTTGTATAGGTATAGCAAAACAGTAGTAATAAGTATTGAAATTTAGTACAAACCGCTGCCAATCGGTCAGCTGATTTTGCATTTTATAATAAATCAAGGACGGAATTTTGTTAACAGAACTTATAGAAGGACGGATTTCCGCCCTAGGACCTGTTTAGTTAATCCTTCTGGGGAGGAATCATTAATTCCTGGACCATCCAGAGGAATATTTAAATTGTTCCTCCAACATATTAAACTTCTGGTAAAAAAGGTGTATATTTCAAACTACACCATTAGTTGAGGGATAAAAAATTCTATATGTATTCCCTAAACTACCAAAAAGGGGTCAAATTTCCAAAAACAATTCCTAGGGAAACCCCCTATTAATAAAAAGCTAATTATAAATAATTCACAAACACTTACGACAAAAGTTACTTTACTTTATCCAACGCCCATTCTTGGATCATCCATTCCATGGCTGGCAGAAAGGGCACACGTTGTCAGCACTCAGTAGACTGCCCAATGCGGTGAAGGTGACCTGCGACAAAAGTTAATTCAAAATACAAATCTTGATATAGACAAGGGTGCTAAAATGTAAAAAATTTATTTCTTTGTAGGTAATAAATCAGGGTTTTGATCATCCTTCTGGGAATCATAAATTCCTGGGTCATCCAAAAGAATATTGAAATGTGTTCCCCAGAAGCACTTAATTTCTGGTAAAAAAAAAGGTGTATTTTTTCTAACAGCAGCATTGGTTAAGGCATAAAAATTTAAATATTTTGAAATATATTAATATTTATTCCTTGTGCAACAAAAAATAGCTAATATAGCTACTTTATTTTTAAGAGTCAAATTTCCAAAAACAATTCCTAGGGAAACCCCCTATTAATAAAAAGCTAATTATAAATAATTCACAAACACTTACGACAAAAGTTACTTTACTTTATCCAACGCCCATTCTTGGATCATCCATTCCATGGCTGGCAGAAAGGGCACACGTTGTCAGCACTCAGTAGACTGCCCAATGCGGTGAAGGTGACCTGCGACAAAAGTTAATTCAAAATACAAATCTTATGATATAGACAAGGGTGCTAAAATGTAAAAAAATTATTTCTTTGTAGGTAATAAATCAGGGTTTTGTTAATCCTTCTGGGGAGGAATCATAAATTCCTGGGTCTTCCAAAAGAATATTGAAATGTGTTCCTCAGAAGCATTTAATTTCTGGTAAAAAAGGTGTATTTCTTCAAACAGCAGCATTGGTTAAGGCATAAAAATTTAAATATTTTGAAACATATTAATATTTATTCCTTGTGCAACAAAAAATAGCTATATAGCTACTTTCTTTTTAAGAGTCAAATTTAAAAAAAAAAAAAAAAATCCTGAGTAAACACAGATACCCACTTTTAATATGGATGGGTTTCACTAGTTTCGTTCTGCATCTGGCAGTGCTAATATATTATTTCCGGTTTACCACATTAGCGTTATCCTTGGCATTGCTTTGGCATCCTTTTCATTCTTGTTTGTTTTTTGTTTTTGTTTCGAAGTCAACTTCAACCACGTAAATTCGTTTTTCTCTTTTCGTATTAATTATTTTTGAATGTATTATTTTTTATTCATTCAGTAATCAGCCTTTTTTTTGCATTCACTCCTTTTTTTTATTATTATTTTATTAAAAGAGGATTAGGGAGAAAAATAATATTTTTAATATTTTAAAAACGACGTTTTTGCCAAGTTGCCAAATGCATCTGCTATGTTGTGGTTCTAAACCGGAAGTCTCTAGGACTTTGTTATTGTTTACATTTATCAACCCATCCATAAAGCTAATTATAGAACACTATATACACACTAATTACAAACACTTATCACAAAAGTTACTTACTTTACTTTATACAACGTCCATCTGTGGCCTCTCGGACAAATGGCCACCATCCATATCAGCAGACATTATAGCAGACTGTCTGATTTAGTGGACCTGCAACAAAAGTTAATTTAATGGTTATAAATCTTATCATTTATACAGGGTGCTGAAATGTAAAAATATTATTTCTTTGTTGGTAATAAATTAAGAGTTTTGTAAATCCTTCTGGGGAGAAATCATAAATTCCAGGGCCATCCCCTCATATTCACTTACTAATGCAAACTGTGACACACTCAAAGTGTGTGATTGTGAAGTCGAGAGCAGCTGGCGAAGAAAAGAATTATATCCCCAAGCCAGCTCGGTGAAGTCTTTTCTGTTTCTTAGCTGCACAAGCATATGCCGTTGAAAGTGAAATATCCAATATGTTAGCTATTATACATAAAGTTGAATTTCCAATATGTTCGATTAGAGAAATTTTTCACTGGCTAATCCTGAAGTACCTTTTTTCTTTAATGACGTTTTGAATAGAAGGGAGGCTAGAAGGTGATCCTGAATATACAATACAATTTGGAATAGATTTTTAGTAATTTCATTTTCACTGGGGGGTTCACTTGCTCATTTAATGTGCTCTTATGGACAAGCCGCTACTTGCATCCATTAATATAAGTAAGTTATGTAGCTTTCCCCATGGTTAGGGGAAAGCAATATTGTGAGCAAACAACAATCCTAAAAATAAGAGTAGGTACTTATAGGAATTGGAATTATATTCCTTTAATGCCAATGACTTTGGAACTACGCAGAAATTTATCCATATTAAAGTTTTATTTTAACTTAATAAGAAACAATATAGATTGCCCTCCTTTACTTACGTTACTTGACTTCCATATCCCTCCACGCTATACAAGAAATAAAATAGTATTCTTGATTCCTTTAATTGTCAAGAACTATCTTTCAAGCCAAACTATTTATCAATTTTATAATATAGTTAATAATCTGCCCACAACCAGTGATCTGTTTTTAGATTCTTACTCTAAATTAAAACTTGATTATTTGCAAAGTGTATCTCCACGATTTTTTGTTTTTCTCTTTTGTGTAGATTTAGTGCTTATTTTTTTGTGGTTATGTGTGTCCTTTTATATTTAATGTGTTGTACTGTTTGTGCCTTTTTCTTGCCAAGTAATTGGAATTTCACTTCTGTTTGGCAATGTATTTAAATAAATTTGGGATTTGGGGATATATCCAATCCCCCCCCCCCGAAATATCAATATCCCCTTCCGAAATTTTTTTCTGGCTACGCCACTGTCTTAAGGATTAGCCGGGCACATTATATCCAAAATCGGACTTGGGACGGCCCCGTTCTCTGGAGTACGACCAACAAATTTATCTTTTTTAATTCGTGGGAAATCAAGATATGGTAACTCTAAATAAATATATTGAACACCTAACTTACTTGAAATAAGAAGCGTTGTTCCACGATGTTATGTTTCGCCCGTAGGGATGGGCAAAAAGTATCGATACTTGGTGGTATCGATATAAAAGGTTTCGATATCCGATATTTTGGATCGATACCAGAGCTAGGTATCGATACTCAAAGGGTGAGTATCGAAATTTCGATACCGGCGTTTTTTCGATACTATAACGTCTTGGGGAGAAGCCCCCTAAGGATGACTCATGACTCGTCCCCGACTACATTTTGGGAAGAAAACTTTTTCAAGGAACTTGGCTCCGGAATGCCGGCGGTCACCCGATCCCTGGACATTCTACGACGGGGAGAACCGGTTTTGGGGGAGGCGGACACAGGAAGTCGGCCGAGAGAGAGGTCGGGTCGCCTTTTTTTGGTGGATGAGAGGGACCCTCTCAAAATACCACCTCCATCGGTACAGTACACAATACCTGTAATGCTGTTTCGATAATTTGACAAAATTTTGAAATGGTATCGATACTCCTTTTTTCGATACCGGGTTGCATAGCATTTCATTACACCACTTTTAATACTTTCAATACCAAAAGAGTATCGAAATATTTTATTTCAAACCATTTCGATTTTCGATACCTTCTTAAATAAAAGGTACATCTTGAATCGGTATCGATACTTCAGTTACAATTTTCCCTGGGGAGAATTTAAATGTTTTCCATACCAGCAGAAACGAAGAGTAAGTGATAGTATCAAACAACACTATTTCGATGCGGTACCTTGATGCACGAAAAAAATGTCGCGATGGTATCGATACTTCTTTTTTTCGATACCGCCGATACTTCAGTTACAATTTTCCCAGGGGAGAATTTAAATGTTTTCGATACCAGCAGACTCGAAAAGTAAGTGATAGTATCCAACAATGCTGTTTCGATACCTTGAAGCTAGAAAAAAATGTTCAAATGGTATCGATACTCCATTTTTCAATACAGCACCGGATGGCATTTCAATACCTCCTTTCACAATTTTAGTCCAAAGTAAAAGAATATCCAAAGATTTTAAATACTATTTCGATATCTTCTTATAAAAGGTACATCTTCAATCTGTATCGATACTCCAGTTACAATTTTCCCAATGGAGAATTTAAATGTTTTCGATACCAGCAGAGTCGAAAAGTAAGTGATAGTTTCCAACAACGCTGTTTCGATACCTTATTGATGCTAGAAATTTTTTTCAAATGGTATCGATACTCCATTTTTCGATACCGCACCGGATGGCATTTCAATACCTCTTTTAACACTTTAAATCCAAAGTAAAAGAATATCAAAGATTTTAAATACCATTTCGATACTTTTTATAAAAGTTAGATCTTGAATCAAAAGTTATTTATAACTTCTCTCTGTACGCTAGGTTGATTGTTATACAAAATGGTCATATAACATAGGAAAGCTTTATACCTGCAATGCAAAGTTAAATTTCGCATCTTTTTAATTTTATAATTATTAATACTAGCATTTTAGTATTATAATATCCGTCACTAATTTAGATGTAAAACGAAACATTTTTTTAAGTTTTAGATAAATATATACATTATCAACTTTTTATTATAATTGGAGATTCCTGATTATAAATTTATCTAACTATAATGAAGCTGTTTAGTATAGTAGTATCTACAATAATTAAAACCTTTTAATTGCTTACAAATCGTTCATCTTGAATCTTGAAGGACGGTATCATTCTTTCGATACTCTTCCTCGGTGAAAAACTTATAAGTTGAATTAAATATGTTGATGACTTTTTTTCTAGGATGAAGAGCAACACTAATAGTAAGTAGGGAGTCTATATCCTCTTGATATTACTATTTCTTACTTTTCGTATCTGCTGGTATCAAAAACATTTTAATTCTCCATTCTAAAATTGTAACTGAAGTATCACTCATTCAAGATGTGCCTTTTATAAGAAGGTGTCTAAAGGGTATTAATACTCTTTTGGTGTTGAAATTTTATGCGGCGTGGTATCGAAAAAATGAGTATCGATACCACTTCAAAAATATTCTAGCATCAAGTTATCGAAACAGAATTATTGGTACTATCACTTACTCTTCGTCTCTGCTGGTATTGAAAAAATTTGAATTCTAGCCTGGGAAAATTGTAACTGGAGTATCGATACTGATTGAAGATGTACCTTTTATAAGAAAGTATCGAAATGGTATTTAAAATCTTTCGATATTCTTTTACTTTGGATTGAAAGTGTGAAAAGAGGTATTGAAATGCCATCCGGTGCGGTATAGAAAAGAGGACTATCGATACCATTTTAAAAAAAAAAAATTCTAGCATCAAGGTATCGAAACAGCACTATTGTTTAATTCTAATATTTACTCTTAGTTTCTTCTGGTATCGAAAATATTTAAATTCTGCACAACTGAAGTATCGATACTGATTCAAGATGTGCCTTTTATAAGAAGGTGTCTAAAGGTTATTGAATATCTTTCGATACTCTATTGGTGTTGAAATTTTATGCGGCGTGGTATCGAAAAAATGAGTATCGATACCACTTCAAAAATATTCTAGCATCAAGTTATCGAAACAGAATTATTGGTACTATCACTTACTCTTCGTCTCTGCTGGTATCGAAAAAATTTAAATTCTAGCCTGGAAAAATTGTAACTGGAGTATCGATACTGATTGAAGATGTACCTTTTATAAGAAAGTATCGAAATGGTATTTAAAATCTTTCGATATTCTTTTACTTTGGATTGAAAGTGTGAAAAGAGGTATTGAAATGCCATCCGGTGCGGTATCGAAAAGAGGAGTATCGATACCATTTGAAAAAAAAAAAAATTCTAGCATCAAGGTATCGAAACAGCACTATTGTTTAATTCTAATATTTACTCTTAGTTTCTTCTGGTATCGAAAATATTTAAATTCTGCACAACTGAAGTATCGATACTGATTCAAGATGTGCCTTTTATAAGAAGGTGTCTAAAGGGTATTGAATATCTTTCGATACTCTTTTGGTGTTGAAATTTTATGCGGCGTGGTATCGAAAAAATGAGTATCGATACCACTTCAAAAATATTCTAGCATCAAGTTATCGAAACAGAATTATTGGTACTATCACTTACTCTTCGTCTCTGCTGGTATTGCAAAATTTGAATTCTAGCCTGGGAAAATTGTAACTGGAGTATCGATACTGATTGAAGATGTACCTTTTATAAGAAAGTATCGAAATGGTATTTATGGTATGGTATTTTATGATTATGTGAATGATATAATTTCAATTTTTGAATCATCTTTACTCTTTGCTGACGATCTGAAAATCTTCAAACAAATATCTTCCTTACATGATATAAATAGTCTACAAACTGAACTTGACAACCTAACTGTTTGGTGTGAGAGAAACAAACTGTCACTCAATATTGACAAATGTTTTATTTTAACTTTCTCTCGGATATCTAATCCTTTTTTATATGGTTACAAAATAAATAATATCATATTATCCAGAAAATCTATCATCAGGGATCTTGGTATCATCTATAATTCAAACTTTAATTTTAACGCTCATATTCAGGACATCACTTTGAGGGCCAGTAAATGTTTGGGAATGTTGCGAAGATCAACAAGAAATTTTAGTAGTATATCAGTGATTTTAAATCTTTTTAATATTTTAGTTCGTCCGATACTAGAGTATGGCACTGTGATCTGGAACCCTACTAGCATATCCAATAAAAATATAATTGAAAAAGTGCAAAAAAATTTTCTACGATATTTATCTTTTAAATTCAATTGTACTAATTCTGAAACCCCAATCTTACTTGAACAGCGCAGATCACTTATTATTCTTAAGTTTTTCCATAATATTTTACATAACAATATTGATTGCCCTTTTATATTAAATCAAATAAATATACATGTTCCTCCATATAATACAAGAAATAGCAAAATTTTAAAAGAAACTTTTTATTCCAAATCATATTTAAATAAACAAACAATAATACAATTCATAAAAATAATAAATCACTTACCAGAGCACAGTGACGTATTCTTTGATAGTTTTAAAAAACTTCAATTTGATTATATAAACAATTTGTAATTCAGAGTCATTTTTGTAATTTTCTATTTAATGTTTATTGTATTTTGAACGTGTTTATTGTAATTTGAATGTATGCATGTATTCGGTGTCTTCCTCTGTTTTCCTCATGTAAATGGATTTTTTTGTCTGTATGATGGAAATAAAATTTATTTATTTATTTATTTAAAATCTTTCGATATTCTTTTACTTTGGATTGAAAGTGTGAAAAGAGGTATTGAAATGCCATCCGGTGCGGTATCGAAAAGAGGAGTATCGATACCATTTGAAAAAAAAAAATTCTAGCATCAAGGTATCGAAACAGCACTATTGTTTAATTCTAATATTTACTCTTAGTTTCTTCTGGTATCGAAAATATTTAAATTCTGCACAACTGAAGTATCGATACTGATTCAAGATGTACCTTTTATAAGAAGGTGTCTAAAGGGTATTGAATATCTTTCGATACTCTTTCGGTACTGAAAGTATAAAAAGAGGTAATGAAATGCTATGCCGCACGGTATCGAAAAATGGGTATCGAAAGTGGTATCGATACTTTGAGTATCGATACTTCATGACCGATATTTAATGGGATCGATATCATGGATTTCGATCCGGATCGATACCGAATATCGATACTTTGACAGATTTTGCCCATCCCTTGCCGCCGAACGCCATGACGTGAATAAACAAGGAATGATGCGTTGCCACAGAAGGGAAATCAACCAACTAAATGGAAATCTTCGCTGTGGCTTAGTCGACAGAGTTAAATTCGACTTAAAACATCATGAAAAGTAAATAGTTTTAAAAAGAAATCTTGATTAAATTTAAAAATAAAAATGTTCTCATCTTCTCATTGGTAGGACGAAATTTTTTGAAGCATTTCTTTTTTCTCAAGAACTTTATAATAACCAATCCCGGTAGAGATGAGGAACGGATTAACTAAGACTACAGAAATTTTTAATTTTCCTGGCAAAATACTGCGTTTTTTGACTTTTTAAACCCATTAAACGCTTTTAAATTTTATTTCTTTGGCATATTCTTACAGATGACCTCAAAATATATCGAATTTTTAAGCAATTTGTTACATATTTCGGGGTTTTCAGAGTCTGGTAAAAAACAGTATTTCGAGAAAAAGCACAAGTCCGAAAAGGCCCACTAATTGGTATTTAATAATAAGTTTGATTTTTTTTTTAATTTTTTTATGGTAGTAGAGTAATGTGGTAAGCTTTTTCCAGAAATTTGAGTTTCCATGGTGATTCTGCCGTCATCCAGGAATTTTTGAACACAAAAGAGGCTTGCTTGATTTTATATGCGTTTTTGGGATGTAAGAAAAAGGTGGAAATGGGGAAGTATGAGTGCACCCCCCAAGTATTCTATATCATCGTGTTCGCATAGACTAGTAGATTAAGAATATGTAAAGCATAAGGGGGTAGGATCCATATTTCGGAAGTTTTTCCGGTTTTACTGAAAAAACCTTAATTGGGCGTCACGCCCGGAGTTTTAGAGGTAGGGGTCTGAAATTTTAATATGTGTACCTCCTTAAAATTTCCTTTAGAACAATGCTTGTCACTAAGAGGTGAGATCCATATTTTGAGGTTTTGAGTCCATGAGCTCGATCTAATTTTCACTTTCAAGCACCCTAGCTCCTTTTCACAGAGAAGTAAGGAGTCTCTCTAACATTATTCTGAAAGGTCACAAAAAGTTGTTCAAAAATACGGTTATTGCTAAGCTTTCAGACCATTATTTCGGGAGAAATATGTGAAAAACCGTCTATGAAAACCAAACATTGAATTCTTTAGATTGTGCAATTTTTACACCACCTCTTGGTAAAACCTGCGTTTGCGTTTCGAAATCTCATTTTAAATGCTTTCACAAAATATAAACCACAAAGCTGTTATTCTAATAAACCCGGAGCTATTCAATGTCAAAGTCAATACGAGTAGGCTTAACGACTAACGTGCCACGAGGTGCCTATTCCCACTCGAAAAGTAAAGTGTTCACCTGTAAATGAGAGCTGCGGAATCTTGTGTGGCACGTATTGTATTGTGGAAGAAGCACGTTTCCGCAGTTCTCAATGTCGATCGAAATCACCATGGCGATATTCATTTCACGACATTGTCCATTATTAATTAAAATCAGTTCACTGATATTATTTTAGTAATTTTACCAAAAAATGGGTAAAAAGGTCCAAATTGACATTTACACTTATTTTTCATACAAATAAGGTTATAAAAGATGTTTTCTCCCTATGATGAAATCTCCCTCTCTTCTAAAAAATTACGCAATATCGATCAAAGTTGTCAGATATCGTGATTCCGATGTCCGATATTCTACGTGTAGGCTTAGCGCACCACGAGGGGTTCGTTCCCACCAAACATGTGCTTCTTCAAACATTTAACGCCTTAAACTCCTTTTTATCGGAGAGAAACGGAGTCTCACTAAAAAGATTAAAAGAGTTCTTCAAGAATATGGTTATTACTAAGCTCTCCAACGATTATTTTGGGAGAAATGTGTGAAAACCATCTTGTCTTTGAAAACCATACAGTGAATTTATTGCACAATTTTTACACCACCTCTTAGTTAAACCTGCTGTTAGAAACCGCCTTTTAAATGCTTTCAGAAAATATGAACCACTCAGCTATCCTTACAATAAATCCGGAGGTATTCAGCGTATAAGTCAGAACGTGTAGGCTTAACGTACCACGAGGCGCATATTTACCAGGTTCCTACCTTTCCATGCTATGAAATTAGCTTGAACAGCTAATAAGCATTGAATGCTTGTACCTAGCATGTCATGCTATTGCTGAGACATAGCATCCCAAGCTAGCTACATAGCATCCCTAGCTGGCAAGCATAAAAAAGCATAAAATAGCACATCAAGATACCTAACTCTCCATGCTATGAAAATAGCATAAACAGCTACAAAGCATCGGATGCTTGTCCATAGCATGTGGTGCTATTGCTGAGACATAGCATCCCAAGCTAGCTACATAGCATCCCTAGCTGGCAAGCATAAAAAAGCATAAAATAGCCCATCATGGTACCCAGCTCTCCATGCTATGAAAGTAGCATAAACAGCTACAAAGCATCGGATGCTTGTCCATAGCATGTGATGCTATTGCTGAGACATAGCATCCCAAGCTAGCTACATAGCATCCCAAGCTGGCAAGCATAAAAAAGCATAAAATAGCACATCAAGGTACCTAGCTCTCCGTGCTATGAAAGTAGCTTGAACTGCTTAAAAGCATCGGATGCTTGCCCATAGCATGTGATGCTATTGCTGAGACATAGCATCCCAAGCTAGCTAGATAGCATCCCAAGCTGGCAAGCATAAAAAAGCATAAAATAGCACATCAAGGTACCTAGCTCTCCGTGCTATGAAAGTAGCTTGAACTGCTTAAAAGCAACGGATGCTTGTTCATAGCATGTGATGCTATGGCTGAGCCATAGCATCCCAAGCTAGGAACATAGCATCCCAAGCTGGCAAGCATAAAAAAAGCATAAAATAGCACATCAAGGTACCTAGCTCTCCATGCTGTGAAAGTAGCTTGAACTGCTTAAAAGCATCGGATGCTTGTGTATAAGCAAGCCATGCTATGATATGTATGCTGGTTGAGATAGCATCCCATGCTGGCAAGCATAAACAAGCATACGCTAGCATAAAAAACTAGCATACCTAGCAAAAACTAGCAAAAACCAGCATACTTTCTTTGCTTGCACCAGCATAAATTTTGACCTGGGTATTCCACGGAAATTTGTGAAATTTTAAACATTGCTAGACAAATGTATGAGGATCGTTTTCGTTCTAAAAGCTAATAGATGAGATAATTAGTTCTAGAGTTATTTAATGTCAAAGTCGAAAATTATTTTTTTCTGCTGCGAGTTCGCCCCCAGCAAAAGCTATTCCCTATTGGAAAAAAAATTTCCGGTATGAAAAAAAATTAAACCGGGTTATGAAACACCGGAACTAGTATGATACTAGAACCAGTATGATACTAGTTCTAGTATCATACTGGTTCTAGTATCATACTAGTTCCGGTGTTTCATAACCCGGTATTATAATGGTTCTAGTATATACTAGTTCCGTTATCATACCGGGTATGGTAACGGAACCAGTATATACTAGAACCAGTATGATACTAGTTCTAGTATCATACTGGTTCTAGTATCATACTAGTTCCGGTGTTTCATAACACGGTATCATAATGGTTCTAGTATATACTAGTTCCGTTATCATACCGGGTATGGTAACGGAACCAGTATATACTAGAACCAGTATGATGCCGGAACCAGTATCGTACAAAAACCTGTGTTTCAAAAACTACTTCTACAAACCAAAAAAAGTACAAGAATACACAATACAAAAAAGTACAAGAATACAGTCATATGTTATGTACATTTATGGGACACAGGTTTATACAAGAGAACAATACTAAATCAACAGAAACATCAGACTAAATTGTAATTAAAACCACGCACAATCACAATATATGAGGCGGAAAGCGAAAAGGGACCTCTAGTCGGCAAAGTTGATTTCGAGAAAAAGCCATAAAACCAGAAGAAGGTCAAAACTATCGAAGATGATGACAGTTTTAGTCTTCCAGAGACTTCAAGGGGGCGAAGGGTGCAGTGTCCCAAACACTGTGACCACAAGGGTATGGTGTCCCTGACACCGAAAGGAAAGGGTGGTATCCCAGATACACCTGAGGGGCTAGAGGAGACAAGGTTGTCCCAGACGAATTCATCCCTTTAAAGAATGTGGGTATCCTCGAGCCTGGTTCCTTCGAGCATTGCACCCCCAGGTGATGGTGATGGTGTTGCAGTACTCTCGTTCACATACTAGGGTCGAACCGCATTTAATCTGAAACAAAACACAAATGTGTAAATTAATAAGTCACAAGATATTTGCCAAATATATTTAAAGTATATAAAGTGCAAAATTTACAAGGGTTATTGCAGCTAGAATAAAAAAGATTTTAAAAAATGTCATTCATTTTATTGTCAAGAAAATATACAACCAAGATGCTGGATGATTACATATGCTGAAATTAATATGATAATTTAATTTAAATTGAAATAAGGAAGTGTTTTGGACCTTTTGACCTTGGTAGTTGGATTAAAAAAAGAAAACGAGGGATGTTTCCAAGCCTTATAAGATAGTGCAGAAATTTACAGGGCTCCAATTATGATAAGGAAGAACAGGGTCAAGATTTGAAAAAAATTATCAAGGCAAATAAGGAAAAGGAATTGCAACGCAAAAAATATATATTAAATCTGCTATACCACGTTAGACTGCAGCATCGTCCAAAAATTGTGATTGCTCTTCAAATCAGCAACAATATTGAGCTATATTGGAAATAGTTGGATTCTATATGCCTCATTCCAGTTGTTTAAATTATTACCAATAAATTAAGAACAGGTTTAATAAAAACGGTTAAAATGTTAATAAACCATTGCTTGTGAGCTTGGAACAATAATGAATTACAGAAACAATCAGATTAAAGAGATGGCAACAGAGGGTTAGCTGAATATTGCCACTGTTTATAGAATTGGCCACTTCTCATACCCTTCATTGCAAGTTTAAATACAATGTCACTTTAGCCACTTGTTTTTAACCCACCCATGTGATATCACCATCAATATGTACCATTAATCTCAAAAACTTAGTTTTGCCTTTTCTCCTATAGAAAAAGTAAAGTACCCTTTAATTATAAAATTAAGCCTAATGAATGTATTATTACATTGAAACCAAAATGACAATTATATGAAAGAAAACTATTACTAGTGCGAAACCCAAACTCGCAGGATGCACCCACATTAGATTCTTTTAATTTTTTTATGGAAAGGTTTTCTGTATAAGGAGGTTAAACCTACTTGCAGCAAAGTTCCATCTGTTTGTACTACTATCCGCAGACACAGCATCCACTTCTACAACTCTGCTGGGAGATTTCATAATCATTTCACACTGAAAGATGCCAGGCAGACCTGAAATAATCAAGAGAAACATCAGCGATGATACTTGAAGTTGAATGCAAAGGAACACAGATGTATGATCAAGTGTAAAGGAATAGGCTGATGACACTATAAAATTGTGTTAGAAATTGCACTTAAAAGTTGAAAGCGTTATTTCCTGAAAACATTTCACCTTAATTCTTAATTAAGTCGAAATGTACTTAAAAGAAACTATCAAAATATATAATTGTGCGTAATTTAAATGCTAACAAAGAACTTAAAATTTATTAGTATAGTTTGGACACGGCTTACTAGATGCTATACAGGCTAGCCAAGTTTTAAACAATGAAAACCATTTGACAACTTTTCCCGCTTGGATCGCCACAAATCCTACCTATATCACCCACCGCCTTCAACACTGTGGATATGCTTTGCCAGTTTGTCAAGTATTGCCATCTGGATTTTTAATGATTTCCGTACTCGGCTAGCCTGTATAGTATCTAGTAAGCCATGGTTTGGAAATAATATTTGTTAACCCTTATTTGTTGTGTGTTTTGGGGAAGGTAGAATGTCTAACTTTCAATCTATTAATTTCTTTAATGAAACAATGGGATGGATACTTGAGGGAGTACCACCTAGGTCCTTAGACTCACTTAGTGAGGCCATAAGCCGAGCTGTTACAGAAAGTGTGACTATGAAAGTCAGTCATCGGATTCAAAATACCCTTGTTTCTCCATCAAGTATATATTTGGTCCTCATTTTATCACCCCGGAGGAATGAAGCGTAATTCTGATGGTGGGTTAACACCACCGCGTCAAACCTGGCGAACAGTAGTCGTTTTCGAGGCTTAGAGGTTTTCTATTGCTTCTTTTGAATCGCTGTAGACCCCTATCGCCGCTTTTGACATGGTGGTGTAAATCCACCATGAGTCTGCTTTCCCCAACACGGGAATAGAACTTGGGCCTGTGGGGTGGCAGCAAGATCCACCACGCCACTTAGCTTCTCTTAACTTCTTTATGGTAGAAAAAAATTTTCACTGATAGAATGTTTTCCTACGCAAAAATTAACTTATTTTATTCATTTAATAATTTTACTGCAATGAAAATACTGTTTAGTAATAAATACTAACTTACAGACCTGGAAAAAGTACCCGAACCTACGAACCTGGTTCGGGGGAAGCCCCTGCCAGCTCCATAGGAGCAATACATAAGGTTCGGGTAAATTTTATTAGGTTCGGGGGAAGGTTACAACTTTTTCCAGGTCCGCTAACTTATTAATAAACAATTTTTTAGTCATAAGCATAGTATAAACATGGTGTTAAGAAGTAAAAAGTAATTAACAAGTTCACAATATAATAACTAAACATGCTGTTTCTAAATTGTTTACAAAGTAAAATATTTCAGTGCTTTAAGTTAATTTAGCTTAGTCCATCATATACCTATTGACTATACGTCCATGTGCCTATTTAACACCAAATCACTCTTTCTACTCTCATAAAAGTATGACTAGTAGAGACCCACTCATGTAATTACTATATCAATTTTCATCAATGTGTAAAATTGATCTAAGTAGGAATTAGTTTTGTCTTTTCTCCCATAGAAAAAGGACCCTTTAGTTATAAAATTAAGCATAATGAATGTATTATTACATTGAAACCAAAATGACAATTATAAGAAAGAAAACTATATATTACTAGTGCAAACCCCATCTCCCACTGAAAGATGCCGGGCAGACCTGAAATAATCAAGAGAAACATCAGCGATGATACATGCAGTTGAATGCAAAGAAACACAGATGTATGATCAAGTGTAAAGGAATAGGCTGATGACACTGCAAAATTGTGTTAGAAATTGCACTAAAAAGTCAAAAACGTTATTTCCTGAAAACATTTCAACTTTATTCCTTAAAGTTGAAATGTACTTAAAACATAGTTCCCACTCTTTTGTGAGGAAAAAAATCAAGTATTTAAGGGCTTAAATTTAAAATCTTTCATGAACTAAAATAGAAAGGCGGAAAAGCCATTTACAAGTAAAAAAAACTTTTCTCCCAATTTAGTACCCTTACTTCAAAAACCTTTCTTACAGCAAAGATTAATTATAATATTACCATTACTATATTTAACAATTTCAAAACATACTACTATATTTTACTTGTTTTGGGAAAGTCAAACAGAAAAATTCAAGTAGGCAAGTTATACCTGTTCTACAATATGCTAACAGGATATTAACTATTTGATTAACTTTTCATGTTGGAACTGAAAAGAATTCCAAATTAAAATATTTCAAATAAAATAATAAATAATAAAATTCAAGGACTTTTAAGGACTTAGCACTAAATTCAAGCATACTTTCCAGGGCCCTCGAATTTAAAAATGAAATTCAAGTACTTTTCAAGGCCCGTGGGAACCCTGTAAAAGAAACTATCAAAATATAATTGTGCATAATTTACGGGTATAGTACACTTAGGATGGTAATAAATAGATCTCTTGGAATAAAACTTAGCAAAATATTTCAACAAATTAAAGACAGGGAAAGAAATAAAGAAAATAAATTATGCTACTTAAATACTGCAAATAAAATGTTACAAGACCTAAACAGAACAGAAGTCAAGTAACAAAACATTTAAAAAGGTTAAAAATTGTTACTACTTCAATATTATTTCATACGCAGTCAAGGGCGGATTTAGGTAGTGAACCCTGGGGGTGCGTAGTGGAAAACATGGGGGTGCAAACTGTCCCTGATGGCTTTAAAAACATGATTTTCCCTATAAAAATTTAATTTTCTCAAAAAGTTGACACCTTTAAATCCGCCCATGCGCAGTGCTTCTGAAAATGCACAGTTAAAGTTAAAGCCCATTAAATGTGTTGCTGATACTGATGGTTCAAGGGATAGCAACTAAGAGAACTATTATGTATTGTAATGTGTGTGAACAGTTGTAATGGGGAATCATTAACATATGCATGCATTTTGATTCATATGTAATATCACACATGATCAGCAATTAGCCAAAAACAATATTAAATAGACATGACATAGTACATGGGGGCCACTTTTCAAAATTTGCAAGACGGAACTTTAAAGTATCGTATTAATCATTTTCATCCAGTCTAGCAATTTTTTTTAATTGCATGAAAATTCATAAAATATCATGAACAATTATAGTTCCTTAAATTCTAAATCAAGATAAAGCTGTATGTGAGTAAATTAACCATCTTACTTGTGGTCAAAATGTGCGGTTCAATTCCGTTAATGTTCCCGCTAAATACCGCTTTGCTCTTTTGGATACCAAAAAAGTAGTAATGTATTCGAAGTAAAAGTTTCCGGGCTTGGTTGCCGTAGTCTCGATGTTAAAACTCTGACGTTTCACCCAAAACTGTGTTGGGCATCATCAGCTGTTTTTTCTCTCACGTAACCAACCACGTAACGTAAAAAAAACAGCTGATGATGCCCAACACAGTTTGGGGTGAAACGTCCAAGTTTTTAACATCGAGACCACTGCAACCAAGCCCGGAAACTTTAACTTCGAATACATCCGGCCGTGAAAGCCTTTCTGTTTTAATTAGTAATGTATTGCTAAAACAATTTTAGACTCAGATTAAAATGTTTATATAGATCAAAAACTATTCATATTTTCAATAAAAATTTTAAAATGTTGATATTTGAATGTATGGCATTCTCAAAAGCATGGCAATATTTAGCAGGAACGTTAACGGAATAGAACCAAATGTGCAATGTAGGTATTGGAATTTAGTACTAATTTTGCGTTTCGCAATATACCTGGGACGGAATTCCGTTCATTGAAATTTTAAAATGATGGAATTCTGTCCCGGGGATGGAAGAGTGGCACCCATGCTTAATATAAACTTTAGAAATGAAACTCATCAAGCACTTGCCTTTGGTCAAAAACACAATACATAAAAGAATAAGTTCAAGGACTGGGTATGAATGCATTGTATAGTGCTTCCAAAACCCAAACAAATCCCAAAATTTTTTATATCATGGACCACTATATTTTATTTTTCTCATTAATCCCAACTATAACTACATATTCTTAAAAAAAAGGGTAAAAATATCCATCTTGTAAATTAAATTGGTAATTTTGAAAGTCAAGTAGAACCCTTTTAAAGCAAAAATTTTAAGGGCATTTTAAAATTATTTTCTTCACATCCTAATTTTCAAAATCAGAATCACACTAAGGGAATCAGCTTGACAGTATTTAACGAAATGTTAACACATTTGAACTCAAAAGCAAACTATTCTGTACTTACATTTACATATATATTATGCTAGTATAAATCTTCATTACAAAAGGATGTGCCGGGCACAATGATCCCAAATCGGACTTTGTTTGAGGTGTTCTAGAAATTACTCATGGAGACATTTAAAAAATTAAAAGCAGCCCTGTTTTTATTTTGTTGAAAAGAAAAATATTTTAATTCTAAATAAAATATATTGAACATTTCAACTTACTTGAAAAGAGGAAAAGATAGCGTGGTCATTTAACACATAATAAGGTAAATATAAATAAATATCAACTTTTACGATGCCATTTCCAGAAATCAAATCAAATAAATCCAAATCTTTGGTGTGCCTGTGGCTAAGTATGTAGAGTAAAAATAATACATGACGATATCTGAAAACATCAAACCCTAATATAAGAGATAAATCAATGGAGTAAATAAAGTTTTCAAAAGGAATCTTGATGAAAATTTACAGTAATTAATTATCGAAAAGTCAAGAACGACAAGTATGCACAATACAGCCATTCTGTTTGTTGGTAGTTAATTGGCCTGCCCTGTCCCCCTTTATTTTTTTACCTACTTCATCAACTGATTAAATTATTCACATTATAACATTATTTTCATTGCATTTGAATATTAATGCATACATTATTTTAATCTAAAGAGGAGGGCAATTTATTATTTAGCAGGTATTTCCAGGTGAAAATGCGTTTTTGGGGCATTTAAGACATGGTTAACGCTCATTAAAAAACATTTCAGTTGAATAAACTTAAAAAGGACCTCAAAATACAATAAGTATCAAATTTTTGTGCAATTTGGTGTTCAATTAGACGGATTTTCAGAGTCGGGGAAAAACAGTATTTTGAGTGAAAAACACAAGTTTGAAAAGGCCCAAAAATCGGTATTTAATGATAAGTTTGAATTTTTTTCAATTTTTATTTTTGTAGTTAAGTAATGTGGCAAACTTTTTCCAGAAATTCGGGTTGCCATGGGGATTCTGACGTCATCCAGGAATTTTCAAACACAAAAGAGGTTTACTTGTCTTTGTAAGAATCCATTGCATTTTTTGGGGGTATAGAAAAACGGGGAAAGGGGGAAAATATGAATGAACCCCCAAGTGTTTTATAACACTGTATTCCCTTTGATTAGTAGATTAAGAATATATAAAGTATGAGGGGGTGGGTCCCATATTTCGGGAGTTTTTCCGGTTTTATTGAAAAACTGAATCTGGGCGTCCCGCCCGGAGTTTTAGAACTAAAGGTATAAAATTTTAGTATTTTTAAAGTTCTTTAAGAGTTCTTCAAGAATCTGGTTACTGCTAAGCTTTCTGACAACTATTTCCAGAGAAATCTGCGAAAAACCGTCTTGGAAAACGAAACAATGAATTTAATTGTCTCTGGATCACGCAATTTTTACAATATTTGTTAGTGATTCATACTGTTCAAATTCCCACTTTAAATGCTTTCATAAAATATAAATTACTAAGTTGTGATCATAACAGATCCGCAGCTATTCAGCGTTAAAATTAGCATGTGTTAGGCTTAACGCACCACGAGGGGTCTATTCCCTCCAAACACTACGGTTTTCGCCACTTTCTAACACGGTTCTTAAAGGTCTTTAAGAGTTCTTCAAGAATCTGAATACTGATAAGCTTTCTGACAATTATTTCTAGAGAAATCTGTGAAAACACGTCTTGGAAAACGAAACAATGAATTGAATTGTCTCTGGATCACACAATTTTTACACTATTTGTTAGTGATTCATACTGTTCAAATTCCCACTTTAAATGCTTTCATAAAATATAAATCACTAAACTGTGATCATAACAGATCCGCAGCTATTCAGCGTTAAAACTAGCATGTGTTAGGCTTAACGCTTAACGCACCACGAGGGGTTTGTTTCCGCCAAACACTACGGTTTTCGCTTTCGCCACTTACTTAGCTCTAAAAGTAACGATCGAGTATATACTTTTACACAGTTTATTGCAATATATTATAAGCCAGATTATATTGTCCGAAACAAATTTCTGCACGTTTTTACATAGGTATATATCAATATTTCCAAAAATTTTCATACAGGTATCGAGTTATCAAGAAATAAAGAAATTTTGATATAAATTCCAAAAATAATGTTTTGGAATTTATATCAAAATTTCTTTATTTTTCGAGAAAATTTCAAATATTTTTAAGTTTATGACCTAAAAAAATAAAGGTTGGAATAAAAAAAAGTCAACAAATTCTATACTGGTATCTAAATTTTCAGTATGTTTTAAAATTGGTAATAAAAATTCAGTAGCCTTTGGATCGTCTGACGTGACGTCTCCCAATGAGAGCTGAAAAGTCAGTTTGTGCGCATGCTCGAACGTCAGCGTTGGCGACGAAAGATTTTGGCTTCTTTGGAGGTAATGAGCAACAATGACGTGAAGGTTTGTTATGAAACGTGCCCCGATGGCTCACATGGTAGGGTATGGGCTTGTTAACTGAGAGATCACGGGTTCGAATCCTGGTGCCCGACAACTTAGCGACGCTGTTATTTTGACTTATTTAAAGGACATAGTTTTTATTTAATACGTTTTAATTAATATTATAATGTTTTAATTATTTTTATTAGATTTATAGATTATGAGAAAAGTTTTGTTGTTTTGATGTGAATATGTATCCGGCATTTTTACGACGCTTATGTTTTAAATTATTTAAAGTACATAGTTTTTATTATAATATTTTAATTATTTTCATTAGATTTATAGATTTTGAGAAAAGTTTTGTAGTTATGATGTGAATATTTTTAATTATTAAATTTTATAACATTATTCAATTTAATTTAAGAATTTAGTTATTATTTAATTAATATTAGTTATTATTTAATTTATGTAAGAATTTTTTTATTATATTTAACAATAACAATTTTTGTGTAGTTATGCTTATGATGTGAGTAAATAAATTTTGATGGCCGGATGTTCATAATTTTAAAATTAGGGATCGTTATGTTATAGTTTCGTGTTATTTTTCATTTAAATCCCCTATGTAAAACATGAATTATCTAGAAATGGACTCTTGGACGTTGAAAACCTAAGACCCAAACCAAAAATATACGGCATAATTTGAAACTGGGACATGAGCCTCGCCAAAGTAGTATTTTTCAACTCCCATTGGGTTCCGTCAGGCTGGATAAAGTGCACTTAAAAATTCTTGTACATTCTATACTAGTATCAAAATTTAAAGTATTCATTAAAACTGGTATCAACGTTCCCCAGTACGGTTTCAAAATTTCCAGTGTTGATCATAATGGTATTGAAATTCCCAGTATTCATTAAAACCAGTATCGAAATTCCCAGTGTTGTTCATAATGGTATTGAAATTCCCAGTATTCATTAAAACCAGTATCGAAATTTCCAGTATTGATTCATACTTGTATTGAAATTCCCAGTATTCATTAAAACTAGTATCGAAATTTCCAGTATTGATTCATACTGGTATTGAAGTTCCCAGTATCCATTAAAACCAGTATCGAAATTTCCAGTATTGTTTCATACTTGTTTTAAAGTTTCCAGTATGGTGTCATACTGGTTTTAAAATTTCCTGTATGTTTTTCCAGTATGGATACTAGTTCCAGTATGATTTATACTGGTTCTAGTATCATTTTGATACTGGTTTTGTGAACTTTTTCCAATAGGGTTAGCAGCAGAAATATGATTTTTTTCAGACACATACTCTTAGATGTGCAGTTTTGCACCACGTCGCCCTTTTTTCGAATTTCGAATTAGTTTTGGAGTAATTAAGTTTTAAAGTTTCGAAAATTTTGACGATTTTTCTGTTTTTTCGTTATAAAAGCAAAACTTGTAGAACTATGATATTTTAAAGACACATACAAATATTTTTTATAAAAAGATTGGCTTTTTGTTTTTTCAAGAATTCTAATTAGTTTTGGAATTATTAAGATTCAAAGTTTTAATTTTTTCTTCTCTTTCTTGCCATTCACTAGAGAAACAGACGAGTTTTAAGCGTGTTTTATGATGAGTCTGATTTATTTTATTTTCAACAATGCTTTTTTCTTCAAACTGGTTGATAATTATTAGCAGACTTGCTGGATATTTTTTTTAACATTTCGATTAAATTATTCATAAGCTAGAAAAGAATATATTTCAACAACATTTTTTTCTGTTAATTTGGAGGAATGATCCGAATTTAATTATTTATGCAAGAGAGAGGTATTTTCGGTATTAATTAAGCTTAATTAATTAATTAATTAGGATTAATTAAGCCAAGAGGGTGGTGCTGGATTGTTGAGATGAACAAGCGAGCTCTGCTCGGTAAGATCGCGAAGCGATCTGAAAAGAACTGCGAAGCAGTTACGGGGGTTGGTGAGCGATAGCGAGCAGGGGGCAGGCCCCTTAGTTTACAATAAAAATGATTTTTCATGATTTGTAAATTACCTCTGTTTTGGAATAACATGTTGAAAACGATGACGCAAGAAAATATTTATCTTCAGTCTTAAATTACTACTTAACGTCACCGATGAGTGTAAGAAGATAGAATACCTAAATGGAGATAGTAGTACCTACTCCTTGAAATTCGGATCAAATGAGCATGTTTTTGTGGTTATACACTCGTCTGTAAGGGACGATGTTATTTTTAATAGTGTTGTAAAAAGTTTGCTATATTCACACATCAAGAGTGCATGAGTTTCTCCAACGAGAGCCTTGCATAATGTTTAGTAATTTTCAAATTGTCATTTTATAGGGTTTCAATTTATTTCAATTTTGACATTTTATTGTAGTCACCAGTAAATAGTTAAAATATTTTTTTTGATAAATTTTAATTCCTAAATTGTATAAAATTTAAAGTAATAGTTTATCTATTAAAAACTGACTATTCTTTCCAATTTGATCACAGTTTCAAAGCAGAGCTTATTTACTAAATCACGATAACAATAAATTACAAAAATTAAAAAATTTCAATAAAATTTTCCGAACCCAAACTTGCCAAGGGCTGGTTAAACTCGTGTACGATGATCATTTCATTATGTTTATATCGTCTGCTTACAGGCGAAATGCACTAAATCACTTTTGGAGAATGTTTTGAAAGCGGTAGAACGACACCAACGAATAAGCAGATTCCAAATTTTCGCCAACTGAGAAATTGGGCCAGAAGTGTCTTTCCTGTTCCGACTATTTATTTGTCAGTTACTAGCAGGGTTTGAAATTCATAATAATGGAGACAGAGAAAAAAACTAAAAATCAGGTCAAAATTTTTATCAGCCACTTTTAAAAATCAGGCAGCGCTTTTTATCAAACTCGGATCATCGTGTGGTAATCAGAAAAAACAAAGTTGGGTTGCAATCATCACTGGAGATCGTAATTTTAATTATTATATCTGTGATTATTAATTTCTGAGTAACATAATTTTCTCCAAGAAATTAAAATAATTTTAGTCATATGAAAGATCACCAACGGAGAGATACATCGATTACTCTAAAAATACTGAAGAGAAATATCTAAATCCATCGGAACTAAAACCTTCTAAAACCACAAAGTTATATAAACTTCAGTTATACCTGTCCTAGTGAAAAGTTATTGGCCAATATATCAAAATTAAAACGGAAACATTACCAGATAATTAAACGTTAAAAAACAAGTTTACTCAAAAAATCAAGAGCCTTTATCTTTCTACTGTCAAACTACGTTGAAGCTGCCGGAAGATTCCAGCACGGAAGAGATTTTCGAAGTTCATTGATAAAAATGGAACATGATACGATATTTTAATTAACTTTCCAGAGGCAAAAAAGTAATTAATGACCTTTTTTCTTGTAACAACAAAAGAACACACAGAAAGAAAATCATACTCTTTTTATTCATTATCGTTAACATCGCGTAGCTTAAAGAACCTTTAATTGAAACATGTCGTAAGGCGAAAAAAAAGTGTGATTTTCTGGTCTAATGTTCATTACAAATTAGCAATTCTTTTCATCGGGAACATTTATTTGTTCTCTAATATACGTATGGATTATATCAGTGTCTATAAACGGATTATTAATTAAACGTGCTTTGTCCAGAGCTAAAAAATATCATAAACATAGAAATAACGTGCTGTTCTCCAGCTGTTCGCAGTTTTTATCAGTGATAATACTCTGTTAATATTACAACCCCAAGCAATTTCATTAATGAGATAAAATGTTTATCATGTAGATAAAAATAGAAAACCGAGATGTATGATCCTTCTAATGTTATAGCGAGAAAAAGAAAAACCTTAGATGCATTGTCATTAATATTAATAAAAGGTCATTTTCATTACTCCAGGGTTTGTTGATTTTCATTTAAGCCTGAAGAGAATATTAAGAGAAATGTCTTAAGTTGTATCAGATTTGGAAGTTCAATATACGGACTGAATAATAAAAAATAGATATTTTCCACGCGTATTTTTCACCAGTAAATTTCACTTTTTTTACTACATTGAACTATTATTTGGGAAAATATGCTTGCATTCTTACTTATACATGAGTAACCCACTGTTTGATATACTTAAAACAAAATTTGAACTTTTGCAGTTAATAACCCTTTAGCCAGCCCATAACTTAAAGATAATATTTGTGGAATACTACCTTTGATTACTTCTTTTTAAAACTGTATTCGTTAATAAAAATGAAAGTTATTTCGTTAAAGAAAAATTAAAAACTAAACATGATAATTATCAATGCATATAATGGTCCATAGGGTGTTTAAATTCCATTATAGACAAATTCTGGAAAGAAAAATTTAAACTGGGAACTGGAAAGAAAAAATTAAAATCACTTCTATGTCTTTATTTTGAAAAAAAAAAAAACCTCTGTGATATGTTCTACGCCTAACCCTTACTTTCCTAATGTTTTAGATACCTAAAATCTTTCAATTTCCATCGGAGTTTAACCTCCTAAGGTATGTTTTTATGCTCCATAGACTGAACATGGCAAATTTTCTGAATTCGTTCTACATTTGACGTCACACGTTCGAGTAGGGTTCGAGGCCGTATATATAGAGGACCTTGCCCCTTTTAAGAATCATTTTGAAATGCAAATAGGAACATTTCCGAAACCTCAAACGATATATTGTTTTAAAATTCTGAAACAATACCATTCACACCTTACGAAAACTTCACCAAACGAGAATGTGGAAATAATGATACCACGACCCCTGCCGTAACAACTGCGATCCCCACACATTCCCTCAGACACGGCTAACACGAAAATTCCACGGCGGCGCAAAAACATAAATAATTCATGCGACCGGGAGCCGCATTAAGAACGCATTATCAAAAGCAGCAGAACCAGAGAAGAGCGTCACACAGCTTGGAGAAACTTCCATTCGAAATCTCGGAAACGCAAACGATCTCTGGAAATTCCAAACAGCGTTGTTATTACGCGGAATTATAGAGCGCTGCGCGTGTTGCCACTCACTATTTCATAATAACCTATGGTGGATAACTTAAAACGTAGCGAGGGAATTCCTTCTCTAGAAATTAGCATTTTGAGGCCTACGTTCGCGTCAGAGTAATTGCTCCTGTTTTATGTCCGGCAAAGCCTCGTATCTGGCAATTAGTGGAGGTATTATCGTTTGCGCACTGTTGAGTCTGACGCACGCGTTAGAGGAGTAATTGCTGCCTTTGGATTTGGGATTTATGTTGCTGAAATTCGAAAAAGATAGTTAGGGAAGAGTTATATTGAGCAAAGGGTGGAGCAAAAATTATTCACTAGGGAATGGTGATCCTCACTTGTGTTATGATTATGTTAGTAGCATTCCATATTTAGATCTTGTGGGATTTAAAATGCATCACGATCTGAAGTAAACTCGTTAGAATGAACCGATTTTAGAAAGTGTAAAACTAACCCCACTAGAAATACTGGTTGGTTTTTTCTATTGCTCCCCTTCCTGTCGTATAAACAGAGCTATCATAAGATAACTATTTCAACACAGGCAGTAATGAACGACATAAGTAACAAAGTAACCCCAGCAGTTTTTATTATAGTGTTGGTTATTAAAACGTCACACACACATTACGTCACCCTATTTTCAGAAGGTTTATCTTCCTTCTTCCTTCCTCCACCCATGTCACACAAGTGGTTTCGCTTCAGTGACCCCTGCCTATAGTGATGCCATTCTTTTAGTACTAAATTTTAATCAAAATTAAACATATTTCAAATCGTTTTTCTTTATTATTGCTCCTTAGGACTAGTGTAACCTTGTTATTACTATAGATAAAAACTAGCATTGAATATTTCTCGTTCATCATCGAAATTAATAGTGATAAAACCGCTTTCATGTTTGATATCCCACGTGTATGAATTCCACCACCTCCTCTACTTACTTATCACATTGTTCTACTTTAATTACGAATCCACCTTTACCATAACGTGCGACATTATTTGTGATTAGAACCGAAATCGCATCAAAGCAAACTAAAGAACTTTCTGACATAAAATTAAATCAATGTTTTATCATTAAAATATGTGATAAAATAAAAAATTTAAAAAGAAAACCGTTTTAATTTTTTTAAAGACTGTAAAACAAATATACGAAAAATACTCGAGAACGTCTGCTACCGTATGCATTGAACCAACAACACAGAAGAGCACTTATGTCACATAATATCCTCAAAGATACTGCTTTATAATATTATTCATCGCGTTTACACTCGATGTTATTTAAATTGTCTTGAATGGATCTCAACGGATAATTATTCATTCGGAGGCAATAACTTAAAAAATAATATTTTTGTTATAAACTGGTGACTAAAAATATCAAAGTCAATAACCAAATTTATTTTTTAAAATAAACAAATTGAAAAAAGGCAAGTTTTTCTGTTCCTAACTCCGTACAGTTAAACTAACTCCGAAAAGTTAAAATACAAGTGGCAAAGATCCTAAATTTTGAGTGTAAGGCCTCGATTCTTAACCGGGGGTACGCCAAAAGAGTTGGCCTTTTTTAAAACCCAGGTAATTATTAAATACTTAATTTTATGGACGACAGCGTAAGGGGAACCTCCGGTTAGCTAATTGGCAATCTTTCCCAAAGCTAAAATGGTTGATAATTCCTAATTTTAAAAATATTATGCAGAAAATAATCATCACAGACGATCAGAAAAAATATTCGTCACAGTTATGATTAAAATGATATTTTTTCTCTTGTGATCGAAACTGGTAAATCCATTCTTAACAAAAACATACTTTTCAGAAGTACTAAATAAAAATTTTGATTGCATTTCTATTTGTGTTTTTGTTTTCATGCTCATCAGTTTCAAATCCTAGGACAGAGTTTCTCAAACTGTGGGTCGCAAGTCAATTTTTGGTGGTCCACTACAAGATAATTTGTACGCACAATTTATCGTACCTAGGGCCAGTATCTCTTGTACCTAGGGCCACTGCATAAAAGTTTACAATAACACTTAAAATATTAGTAAAGTAAGATACACACTAAAATTTTGAAATGAAATTATTCATTTACAGTACTCCTTAGTAAGAACTCATAAAATTAAAAAAAATTATTCGACTGTATAGTGTGAAAAGATGATATCAAATACAAGTTAATTACATATGCAATTATTACCCAAAACCGACAGAAATGCTAACATTTTTTTGTTTTCTATAATCTGCTAGACTGTACAGTTAGTTCCTTGAACAAAAATCAATCCCTGATTTTAAAGAATAAGCTTAAGGATAGAAGTATGAATAAGATGGTATTTGATCCATTTAACGAATTCTTTAAAATACCCTTTTTTAGATCCTTCTCCGAAACTCTTATTCGTAAATCTGTGCATTCAGATATGACCACAGAGAAATATCCTAACAGAGGGTCCACGAGGCTATTTTCAAATGCGTTACTGATGTGAGGGCGCCACACTAGATTCTGGAACGTATACCGGCCGCTTAAATCTCTCGCCAAATTAGAACTCAGCGCATGCGCAAAAAGGTGTTTTCAATCTCCCATAGGTAGCCGGTGAACGATTCAGACTGGATCCAGATGCTAGTGAGTTTAGTGCGATCCCAGCGCCACAATTCTCCCAACCTGTAACAAGATGTCATGATTTTCGATTTCCATTATGACCTATGGCCGTGGACTCTCTGTTCTAGTACTCTGTGGATATGACTTTCGATCCAAACCTGTTCAAGAGAAATAGTGATTAAAGATCCCCTGTTCTATACCAATTCCTGTTCTTCTTGATGTGAATTGTCATCTCTCAAAGTTTGTTTTTTACGATTTCAGATAGACCTTATGTAAGACTTTCTCATACTTTAATTCTATTAATGTATGAGAACAAAACTTTTAAAGATCATTCATCTATTTGTGAGATTAAATCACATAGAATATGATAGTGGTTGTATCTAGGGCCAGCCCTAGGTACAAACAACGTATGTAGTTTTGTACAAAACATCTTATTTTGAAAAAAAAGAACGAGGAGAAGGAACTTCTACAATATCTCATTTTGTTTCTAACTTGAAAAACGAAATAATTACTAATATAAAGAAAAAATTGCTTGATTTTACCTTTGAAAAATAATTTAATGGGTTGAGTTTCAAAAATTAACTTTACACCTATGTATATCTATTTTTTACCACGTTTTTATTAGGTCGCTTTGTTGTCTGTCTGTCTGTTTGTCTGTCTGTCTCTCTGTTCGGGTGGAATTTAGAAATCGATTTTTAACTAACTTCCCGAAGAGGTAGAGACTTGAAATTTTGAACACAGTTCAGATCTGGATGACAATGCGATATTATCTCGTTGTTTTGGTTACCTTTGCTTCCCCTGAACCCCCAGGGGGGCTTATTTAGAAATCGATTTTCCCGATGAGGTAGAGACTTGAAATTTGGAACACCGTTCATATCTGGATGACAATGCGATATTATGCCGTTGTTTCGGTTAAATTTGCTTCCCCTGAACCCCCAGGGGGGCTTATTTAGAAATCGATTTTCCCGATGAGGTAGAGACTTGAAATTTGGAACACAGTTCATATCTGGATGAGAATGCGATATTATCTCGTTGTTTCGGTTAAATTTGCTTCCCCTGAATCCCCAGGGGGGCTTATTTAGAAATCGATTTTCCCGATGAGTAGAAACTTAAAATTTTGAACACAGTTCGGATCTGGATGGCATTGCGATATTATCTCGTTGTTTCGGTTAAATTTGCTTCTCCTCAACCCCCAGGGGGGAGCTGATTTAGAAATCGATTTTGAACTAACTTCCTGATGAGGTGGAGACTTAAAATTTGGAACACAGAACTAAAAAGCAGAAAATAATTTATTAAATAAAAAAACCTTTTTAAAAACCACGTTTTTAAAATGCACTAAAAAGTATAAAATAATTTGCTTCTAACTCCTTGTAAAACGAAAAACGTGGGGCTCATGCAATAATATTTACAGCTAGTACTCTATTGGCCACTCTATTTACTAATATATCCACAATAAATACAAAAATAAGAAGCATAAAGAGTACGGAGAGAAGCTGTTAAATTAAATATCTAATGCATGAGACCCATGTTTTTCGTTTTACAAGGAGTTAGAAGCAAATTATTTTATACTTTTTAGTGCATTTTAAAAACGTGGTTTTTAAAAAGTTTTTTTTATTTAATAAATTCCAAAAACTAGCCAGAACTTTCCCCTGTAAGATTTAAAAATAGCTCATAACACGACAATTGGAGTTACAACTCACCCATTTGAAAAAGGATACTTAAAATTAAATATTTAAATAAAGTGGGATGACCCTAGGTACACGAATCTCCCCTACATATAACCAACAAAGCAGAAGAGCACATAAGTCACTCAATATTGTCCACAGATTGCTCTACAACTGATACTATAGTATTCAAAATTCATCGCGTTCACACTCGATGTTATTAATATAAGAGGAGAAATTCATACTGACTATGCAATTAAGACAATATAACTTATAAAATAATATTTCTTTTATAAACTGGTGGTTAAAAATATCAAAGTCCTTTTAACCTTTAATAACCAAATTAATTTTTTAAAAATAAAAAAAATTGAAAAAAGGCCAGCTTTTCTGTTCCCAGCTCCGTATATGAAAAAGTTAAAATACAAGTGGCAAAGATCCTCATTATGTGTGTAAGGCCTTGGTTCTAAACCGGATGTACTTTTTTAAAACACAGGTTATTATTAAAAAGTAATTTTATGAATGAAAGCGTGAGAGGAACCCTCGGGTATTACTTACAACCTTGGGGGTACAGTTTTAAAAAAGGTTTAGAGCCAATGGTGTGATAACCTAAGAGGCAGACGTTATTAAATAAAGGGGCAATTGGCAAGGAAAAAATCAAAATAGTGAGTAGTCTGTTAGGAGTACACTTTTAACCGGGGTTCAAAATTAAAAATCAGTTTTCATCAAATAGTCGATGTTGATGCTTAAATTTGATTAACAAATTTAAAAATCAGGCCTGGTTTGAGCGATAAAATTTTACAGAGGGAATAGTGTTTAATGCATGATGACATTTTGATCATAAAAATAAAATAAATAGTAGAACCAATGTATATCGCTCAATAGTTTTCAGAATAATCGAAATATCTCTTCGGTTGGCTAATTGACGATCTTCCCAAAACTAAAATGGTTGATAATTCCTAATTTTAAAAAATATTACTAAGAATAATTTTAAATATGCTTCTATAAACGTAATGTTGGCTATAAATAGTTTTAATAAGTAAAAAAAGACCCTACTCACTGCAAAAATAAAAATAAAAAGCAAGTAAAAAAATTTGTCACTTTAATGTGCTGATGATAAAAAATAAAAACGGAAAATAATTTCTAAACGTAGGGCGTACTACTCCCTACCGTGGGCAAATTTTGAGAATCTTACTATGAAATGTTGAAATTGAAAATTACCCCAGATTATTAAAAACGAGTTTAAACTAAGTTTTTAAGAATCAAATTTAAGAAATATTTCCGGGAGAGGGCCCCTAGACCCCCTTTTTAGCATAGGATTCATTGTTGCTCACAAAATTTAGAAATTTGTACGGATCAAATTACGCTGAGGTCTTGTTTGAGGCATGGGAAAATTACAGGGTGTCCCAAAAAAGACTGACACATTACATTTCAAAAATCAATGACTCAAAACTAAAAAAGATATAAATATGCGGTTTCTTTCATCCTACTCTAAAGACCAAATAATTTTATAACACAAATTTTTGTAAATCGTAGTTCCCAAATACCCCGACAGATGACAGCCCTATTTTCCATTATCTCCTATGGGAAGATTGAGCCTTTTATATCCTGTCGGGGGATTTGGAAACAATGATTTACGAAAATTTGTGTCATAAAATTATTTGGTCTTCAGAGTAGGATGCAAAAAAAACACGTATTTTTTATCGTTTTCAGTTTTTTAATTAAAATTTTTTAAAATGTGTCAGTCGTTTTTGGGACAACCAGTAGATGGACTTAAGAGGTGCATGGTGGGAAAAATGTTGAAAAACACTGATTTAAATGTTCTTCCACGGCTTACTAGATACTTATACAGGCTAGCCAAGTACGGAAATCATCGCAAATCCAGATGGCATTATTGGACCACGGCTTACTAGATACTTATACAGGCTAGCCGAGTACGGAAATCATCGCAAATCCAGATGGCATTATTGGACCAAGGCTTACTAGATACTTATACAGGCTAGCCGAGTACGGAAATCATTGCAAATCCAGATGGCAATACTGGACCAACTGGCAAAGCATATCCACAGTGTTGAAGGCGGTGGGGGATATAGGTAGGTCTTGTAGCGCTCCAAGCGGGAAAAGTTGTCGAATGGTTTTCATTGTTTAAAACTCGGCTAGCCTGTATATAAGTATCTAGTAAGCCGTGGTTCTATGGTTTAGTTAGTGTCTGAATAATGATGAAGATTAGGTGGATCGTGGTAAATTCTATTTTTAAAATTGGATCCCAAAATTCAAAACTTTAGGTTGGTCTAACCTTTTCCTTTCTTCCTGTTGGGCTTTCTTCTTCTGGCAGGTACCAATCCATAGGTGTCCAAAAGGGCAGCCACTTCGATGATGGCCAGAGAGCGTACCAAGCTGCGATCGTGCTCGCTCAAGTCGCCAATTTGCACGTTAGAGTTCCTCTGGAGGGACGCCAACTCCTTTTCAATACCCTGGAAGAAAAATAATAATGACTGAATGTCTATCACCTCCTTAGTACCTCCCTGTTCTTTGAGGTATTTTCACTAGTGAGGGATTCGCTTAATTTCACACTTTTTCGATGCGTTATGGTTTAAAACTATCAAATTTCAAATTTTTTAGTTGAAAAATGATTTTAAATAATTTAAAATGGTATTTTACTTTCGCGAAAACGGCAGAAAAGTCACGTGATCAGAAAACGGGCTTCTATTGGATGTGACGTCACGGTCCGCCAAATCAAGTGTGTTTACTGTGCTTCGAATGGTATTCTCGCTTCGTTCTTGAGCAAGTGCTATTATAATTCATTTTTATTCAAAATTTTTTAACATTTTTGAAATGCCTCTTCTACCTGGATTTTTAAAAGGATCATCAGACAATTTGCCAAAGATAGATACAGTTTGCATGTTCTCTTTCTTGGGTAATAACCCTGATTTCATGAGTGCGGAAATGAGAGAAGTGAAAGCCATGAGGTATATATTCATTTTCTCTTCTACTATTTTTCCATTAATGAACAATAACTTATCAATCGTTTTTAAAGGCATAAAATTGATCGCTCAATTATGTGAACTGTCTAAAAAATTATTTAAGAATATAAGACAAACATCATCACATAGAAAAAAAATGGTTTTAAATGTAACTTTTGTGAAAAGGCAATGGAAAAAATAAACTGTTTAATTGTGTTTTTACTCATATCTTAGAATTTATGGAATTTTTATTAATTATGTATCCACTATTAATATTTTTTTTTAAGTTATACAGCTTTTAATAATAATGATTTATAGACAGATAAGCATACATTTATATCAAATTAATACAATGTACAGTACTGGAAAAAAAAATCGACTCAGATTTTTTATCTCCGGAACGGCTCAAGATACAAAGACAAATAAGGTACCATTTTTCATCATTTGAAGTACTCTTTAAACAAAAAAAATTTCGAGTCCTTAAGGGGTCGTCTTCATATCGAACGAAGCACTAACTTTCTTTTTTCCTATGGAAGACCTCAAATATTATATTTTATTCTGAAAGATCACCCTCCATAACCCCTATATACCAAGTTTCACATCTCTGCGTCAAGAAACAGACCCCCAAAAAATTTTTAAAATTTGAAACATCCCATGTTAAATTTCCTATTTAAACTTTTTTTTGAACCTTCACTAGTAGGCCAGGATATTTCTGTGCACTCTGCAGGAAACAACTGTCTTAAAACAGTCGCCAACCATCGAGCCAAACTCATAAGACTGGTGAAAGTGAGAGAACCATCTCGAACAACTTGCTGATGCATTAATGAAACTACTAGCAGGGATCCCCGAATTACCTTCCATGTTTTTAATTTTATATTCCAGTTTGCTTATAATTTTATATTTGTTGCATTATTTTCTAATCAGCTTACTACAGTTCTTGAATCGAGACGGATTTGTTGATATTTTCAGTAATGGAGGTTACTTCTCTGCCTTACAGTCTCTTTTTACCAGATTTGTTTGTGCTCGGTGTTTAATTACATCAAATTACACATAGAGGGGGATTCTGAATTACTTTTTTATTTCACTATTTCAGTTTGTAACCGAAATAATGAAATAAATTATACTATTTAATAAAATGTTACTAATAAAAAGCTTGATAAAACATGTCCTAAGAATTTAGTTTTAGATTTCTTAAATTTCAATAGCAAAAAAAAAATCAGAATTCAAAACTTTTTACTGCAAAATTAATTAGTAGTTTTATTATTTAAAATGCGAGAAATATAATTCTGAAAGTAAGTTGATGAATTGATTTTTAAAAGATGAATAAATGTGAATGATAACGTTCAAAACTTCTATTAAAATACTAAATTATTTTTGTTTAAAAGTACTACTTTATAACGTAAAATATTCTCAATAAAATTTTTAATTAAATAAGAATAAAAATCTTTCAAAGAATGAAAGCACATGGTAAAAGGATGTCATCTGAAAATAGTGTTCTGATTGGTTTCTGAATCATACTGCCCGATGGCAGTCGGGAGGGTGCTCTACGGACGTTTCGCCAACTCATAATTTTCTTACCCCCACTTGTTGGGCACATACAAATTTTTAAAGTGAAGATTTAACAGGAAACCAGGGGGTAGGAAATTTTAGAGTTGGCGAAACGTCCGTGACACCGTCGGGAGATTCAGAGTGGTCATAAAATAATTACTCTACTTTAAAAATATCTACAGTCGAAACTATTAATTATAGACGAACTATCAATTAGACGAAAATAATAATAAGGAAATATTTTTTTTCTGCTCCCCTGTGTCAGAATACAGATTCCGCCTATACATGTCATATAACATGGAGTTAAAAGGGAAAAATAACTCTTTTTAATTCAATTTTCCGAAAAAATTCCCACTCTTTTGTGAAAAGGCAAAACATGTATTACTCCCTAATATTCTGTTTCATCCTTCTACCCTCCAATAAACGCTTTTCAAAATGGGTCTCATGCATGGCCGCTATACATTTTTCTCAATTTAGGAATATATAATCTTAATAAGATTATTAATCAAACTAAAATAGAATGTTTCGCATTTTTCTGCGCCACCCACCTTCCCCAGTCTCTGGTCCCAAATTACGCCATCGGGTGACCCATTCTGGGGAGAATGAGAAGGAAAACTGTCATTGTTTAATCTAACTCTTTAAAGCATTTTCACTCTATTATTCAAAAAATAAAAGGTTACCCTCTTATGTTCTGTTTCATCCTTCCAACTCCCAAAGCTGAGTTATGCTTCTCAAGATAGACAACCCGAGTGTCCCCAATCACAATTTTTTTTAATTCTGAAAAGCTCATAAACTGGATAATTACTCTTTCCCTCAATAAAATATAATTCCAACTTTTTCTGCCCCACTCATTATCCCCGATAATGAAAGATATTTACTTTCACATTTCCGGTTCTATACTGTACATGGAACCAACTTACATTGATTTCCATGTTATTTCACTAAAATAGACCCTATTTTGTCTAAAAATATTGGAAAGAACTTCAACTATTCCATATAACCCTTCTATCCCACCATCCAATGTAAGGAACGCTTTTCTAAATGAGTGTTCCGCATGTCAACCATCTGTCTCCTTATATATATGCACCACATTTGACTCTACTAAAAGCAGAAAATTTTGAATTTCTTTTTCCACTAAAAGTATCAAAACTGGAATATTTTTTCTGTCCCTCTCAACCTCCCTAATCTCAGGTCTCAGATATCTACCATGGTATTTCGTAATGTTAAGTGTATAAAGGGAAAAATTAACTTGAAATGTGTGCTCCTTCATGAAGAAGTTTTTAAACGGCCTAAAAGTTAAGAATTTGACTTTATAATATTGTTTTCTACACCATTTCCCCCTCTATTTGAAATGAGAACCGTTCGAAAATCGGTTTTATGGATTTTTTCCATCTTTGGTGTCAATTTACACAACATTCAACCGCAGTTTGGTGCCAAAAAAAATTGTTTTTAATTAGTTATCACAGAATTTCGAGTTTTTTTCCTGCCCCTCCCCTATGCCTAGTGAGCGTTGCCAGACTTCTACTATCGTAATACTTTCTCGCCTGAGAGTAAGGAAAAGAATGTTACCTCTCATGAAGTTAATTAAGACAATAAACATGATCCTCAGAGAAAATAAGCATACAAATTTTTACATTCGACTTCATCCTTTCACCCCTTTGACTGGAGGGAACTGATCCTTTCCAAACTCTATATTCTGTTAGTCCTCCCTCACCTCTCTTGTATTATGGCGCATTTGAGCGAATTAAATGAATAAAAGGAACCATTTTGACTTTAAAACACATCAAAACTCGCGAGTTTTCCCTCTTCTGTGCCTATCTTAGCATCGCCTGCCCCAGACCAAAAGTGTCCATCATCGGAATTCGGAATCTACAGATTCTAAGGAGCAAAATTGTTCCTAATGGTTTCACTAAGCTTCTTCACGAAAAAGCGCTCGAAATGTATAGTTAGAAAATCCCCTAAACAAAGCAAACAATTAAACAAATAAGTATTTGAAAAAAAAAGCGCCTATTCAGAGATAAGTCGCCAAATGTATTTAAGCCAAATTCAATTTTGGGCTCTGATCGATACAAATCTTTTGCTATCAAGAGATAACTTACTGGATTTTTCCCAAATTTTAAGAATTTTTGGGGGGTCTGTTTCTTGACGCAGAGATGTGAAACTTGGTATTTAGGGGTTATGGAGGGTGATCTTTCAGAATAAAATATAATATTTGAGGTCTTCCATAGGAAAAAAGAAAGTTGGTGCTTCGTTCGATATGAAGACGACCCCTTAAGGACTCGAATTTTTTTTTGTCAAAAGAATACTTCAAATGATGAAAAATGGTACCTTATTTGTCTTTGTATCTTGAGCCGTTCCGGAGATAAAAAATCTGAGTCGATTTTTTTTTCCAGTACTGTACCATTATTGTATCCTCCAGTTTTAGGTCTCTAACAATACTCCACTAATTACTATTACTTTAGGATCTAATAATAATATTAAAAATTAGATCTCTATGGTTCTCAGTCATAATTTGAGCTGAGTTTTAAACTGAGTATTTTAACTGAGTTTTTCGAGATTGTCCCTTTAATTTGGGCTAGAGATTAGAGAACAGTGTTAGGTTATTTGGCAAGTATTTTGATATTATATAGGAGGCAAAAATAGAAACATAAGGCAAAAACTGAATAAGAAACATTTATACAGGGTGGTCCTTAATTCATGGTACAAACTTCTAGGGGTGTTAGAGTACACCTAGACGAACAAGAATTGGTGTAGGAAGGGGGGTCGCAGATACGCCGTTAAAGAGCTAGGACCTAATGTAGTGCGAGTGCGTTTCAAAAGGCCGTTTTTAGAAGGCCCGTGTGACGAAACAAATCATAATAAAATGAAAAACATTATTGCATGAGGCACAGGAATATCCGTACTACTTAAATCCTCAATGTGATAGAAATTGGACCACTTGCTAAACCGTGGGGTGAGTTTTAAAACGTGCAATATTCATCTTTTAGCCAAAGAATGGAGTTCCCTTACATTAGTGTAATGGTACTTAGAAAAATGATGATCGGGGAAGGAATTTTCAATGATCATACATTGATCATTGGAACTGTATGATCATTGAAAATTCCTTCCCCGATCATCATTTTTCTAAGTACCATTAAGGGAACTCCATTCTTTGGCTAAAAGATGAATATTGCACGTTTTAAAACTCACCCCACGGTTTAGCAAGTGGTCCAATTTCTATCACATTGAGGATTTAAGTAGTACGGATATTCCTGTGTCTCATGCAATAATGTTTTTCATTTTATTATGATTTGTTTCGTCACACGAGCCTTCTAAAAACGGCCTTTTTAAACGCACTCGCACTACATTAGGTCCTAGCTCTTTAACGGCGTATCTGCGACCCCCCTTCCTACACCAATTCTTGTTCGTCTAGGTGTACTCTAACACCCCTAGAAGTTTGTACCATGAATTAAGGACCACCCTGTATATTTAATTTTCTATGCCTTTAAAAAAACAGACTAAAATGTATAAAAATCTCACATTTACTCCCTCCGTTAAAGCGTGTATATATTCACACGTAAAAAAAATTTAAATTACTAATAAACTAATACAAATTTTAAAAAATAATTTAACCATAGTATTTACATGCTTATTAAAACTTAAAAATTTAAAAAAACAAACTTATATCTCATGTTTCAACAATTTAAAACTGAAATATTTATGAAAATCGGTTTACTACTAGTACTGGTAGATTGACAGAAATTCTAACTTGGCGGTCGGATGTTGGCGACTAATTTAAGGCATTGTATATGAATTTTTTTATTTTTTGACGGTCTGTCATGGCTTTGCTTAATGAGCAAATTAAATGAAACTCGGTTTTAAGGGTTAAATTAGAATGATCTTTCATAAAATCGAATAAAAATTGGGGTCTCCCATGAAAAAAGCTGCACTTTTTATTGCGTAGCGCCAGAAGATGACCTCTGAGAGAAAAATAGTCAATTAGATTTTCAAGCATACACTGAATCCTGAAAAATGACACCAACAGCATCTTTCTAACCCCACCCGTTCGCCCGCAAAGTCTACTGTAACGGTTTTTTTCCTCAGCTGTACGTAAAAAAAAGCTTGTCTGGAGTTTTGACGCTTGTGCTTTTGCATTTAGGCAGCGTTCGAAATTGAGGTGTTTTGCTGGTCCGGGACAACTAAAAAACGGCTCGGACCAGTGGAATCAGAAAATCACTGGTCCGCCGGACCAGTGATTCCTCGAGCACGTGTAAAATCATTTAGACGATTTGTTCAGTGACAGCAGTATATTTTAGGTGCGTTTGATGATTGCATTTGGTGAAGCTAGTACATATTTTTGACAGAACCCGAAATTGGTGATATGGGATAGGGGAGCCCCCGGCGAAAAAGAAAAAAATATTATTATGTATTGATTTTTAACATTACTATTTGGTACTCACATTCAGTTCAATAGTTACTTTATATATTTAAACCGATCCTTTTTAATTTGTCGGACCAGTGATTTTTGTTGAGGACCAGTAAGATTGACAAAGCACTGGTCCGCAGGACCACTGGTTCTTTTTTCCAAATTCTAACGCTGCATTTAGGTACTAAACAGTACTTATAGGATGAATAGGAATCATTCATTGTTTCAATTAATAACGAGAGACAGCAAACAAAGCGGAGGGAAATACACTGGTAGAAACGTGTAGTAAACAAGCGCAAACGAGCTTAGCAACGCATGACGCAGCTGTTACTACGGACCGTGACATCACAGATCGGCCATTGGAAAAACGGTTGTTTTTCGCGCCGTAAGAAAAACGAAATTTCAAAAATTTATATCTCAGAAACTAGGCCACGGAAATACTTGATGTAAACGTCATTCTTCATGGTTTTCGATCTACTATTTGAATAAAATTAAATCCCAAAACGTGAAAATACCTCATTGTAATTTATAACCAAACGATTACAAGTCCAAAGAAATGTTAGTTGGTTGAGTTTGGTTATTGTTTCGTGGCGCAAGAATCGAAGTGTAGGTTGATTTTCGGGGTAACTCTATTTGATTGAAGTTCATATAAGGTCCGTTAGTTTCCTTTTCCTGGACACTTCAAAAGGGTTGCCGAAATTTATAACAACCCAATACTAATAAATATTTATATGGGGATTTTCTCACATATTTACGCACAAAGCTATCAAATACCGAAGCATATCATAATACGATTAGTAACAATAAAGAAAATGAAAAAAAACTTCGCAATAAAACTACCTGTTTTGATTTTAAGTACTATTCAATAAAAAACCAGTTATCTCGACTTTTATTTTGATGTCTCAGTTTGAATTTTTATTCACATTTAGAGTTACCGTGTCATACATATAGTATGAACAACATCACTTCCAAATAAAACAGTTTGGGGTTGATGTCTGATTGTTTTTAACAAGCCAAAATTTAAAAAAAAGCATCTGGGTGATTCTCTAGAAATGTGAAAATTTGCTGTCCACGGCTCAGAAAACCATGAAATGCCATAAAATTAATTTTTCTTTCCAATATTCTGATAAATAGCCTTATGATAAGTATTGCTCATAGTTATAACGATTTTTAGAAGCAAAAATTAAGGAATTAAAAAACTTGAAAGTTCAAAATTTCATCATTTTGGCTTGTCCCACTACTGACATAAGCTCAAATAGCGGGCTTTTTAGTACACTAAAAGCATATTTTTTAAAGATTTTTTTACCTAATATTATTAATCTTATCTTATAGTATATGTATTTGTGGATAAATTTTTTTTTTGAAATTTTTAAATAACATTTTAGAAGTGAAACATGGTTGTCCCAGGAAATATCGTTATTCTCCTAACATGAACGTTTTAGTTCATTATGAGGCATATAAAAATGACAGAATAACGCAATTCTTCTTGTTATTAATTAATTACAATCAGAATAAGTGAATATTCACTTTTAGTGCAATTATATAGTGTTTTACTTAGAAAATTTTGAGTTTGAACTGTTCATTACAGAGCGTATGCTTTTAAAAAGTCATTATCCTGGCATCCATATCTCCTAAACTAAACGGAGTTAAAAATTGAAATTTGGATATGTTAGAGGTATTGGGATTTTATGGTGAACGTGAAGTTTGTAGCCCAAAATGTGAAAAAATAAAAAAATGGCGAGAGAATTATTATAAAAACGCCATTTTCCTGGCGCGTCATTATCCTGGCATCCATATTTCCTAAACGAAACGGAGTAAAAAATTGAAATTTGGATATTTTAGAGATATCGTGATTTTATGGTGAACGTGAAGTTTGTAGCCCAAAATATGAAAAAATAAAAAAATGGCGAAGTACTGAAAAACAACATTTTACTGGCACGTCATTATCCTGGCATCCATATCTCCTAAACGAAACGGTCTTAAAAATTGAAATTTGGATATGTTAGAGGTATTGGGATTCTATGGTGAACGTGAAGTTTGTAGCCCAAAATATGAAAAAATAAAAAAATGGCGTAGTACTGAAAAACAACATTTTACTGGCACGTCATTATCCTGGCATCCATATCTCCTAAACGAAACGGAGTGAAAAATTGAAATTTGGATATGTTAGAGGTATTGGGATTTTATGGTGAACGTGAAGTTTGTAGCCCAAAATATGAAAAAATAAAAAAATGGCGAAGTACTGAAAAACAACATTTTACTGGCACGTCATTATCCTGGCATCCATATCTCTTAATTGAAACGGTGTAAAAAATTGAAACTTGGATATGTTAGAGATATTGTGATTTTATGGTGAATGTGAAATTTTCAGGCTTAAATATGAAAAAATAAAGAAATGGCGAAGTACTGAAAAACATTAATTCACTGGCGCGTCATTCTCCTGGCATCCATATCTCCTAAACAAAACGGAGGGTATTATTGAAATTTGGATATGTTAGAGGTATCATGATTTCAAAGTAAATGTGAAATTAGAAAGTATTTTTTTTAAAGAAAAAAATTTTTTTTTTTTTTTTTTAATTTTTTTTAAACTTTTGTAGATATTAAAATTTCCATACGGTAGCGCAAGTAACAAAATATGTTTGATTTATGTTGAGAATAAAAACAAATGTAAAAGAGAATATGTTAAAAGGGAGGTTTAGCGTTTTTAAGTTAGGATAATTTTGGGTGTATTTTTTTGAAGTTTCTTTTAATTTTTTAAAAAATAAATTTTTGAATTTGCTTTTTATACGAAATATGAATTAGCATGAAGTAAATACATAATTTAAAACCTAAAAAGATAGTAAATTCTGTTATTTGAGAAAAAAAAATTTTGGTACCGAGTCCCCTTAAAAAAAATTTTTTTTTCTATCTAAATGTTTTTAAACTTCACTGCTTCAACTAGCTGCTTCAACTTCATATCAACTAGGAGCTCTTCAACTAACATTTTAAAAAAAATCAGAAGTTTTAAAAGACTTTTAATTTTCCAAACTTTATGCTCTCAATTTTTCACATTTCTAGAGAATCACCCATCTACAAGAAAAATAAGACATGTAGAAAGATACTAAACTGAAATGGATTCAGTTGGTATATGCTTTATTTGAATTAATTGACTATTTAAGTGGTGAGTATGACTCCATAACTTTATAACATTGTATGTATTCATCTCTAATTATCTCCAGTTTTTGCTATGTATTCAAACATTCTACCAAAATCAAAATTAAAAACCAACCAAATTACCAAACCAACACTACAATAAGTATATCCCTCATATTGCAAACCTACACCCGCAAACTATACCAACATGAAATTCTCGAGTAGTTTATATAGGTTTAATCCAAACTTCAAGGAAAGCCAATAGATATTCTTCCCGCAAGGTCTTATACTTCTATCACAGACTGAATAAGAAATGTAGACCAGACCCACTTCTACTATTATAGTCTGCTACTGAAGTCTGGATATGGTCTACTTATCTGAAATATACTTTTTGTGTGCTAGGAAAGTTTAGATATTCTTGAATCTTGTTGAAAAATAGCATTAAACTTTTGAAAAGTCATATTCACATGAGTTGAATTTTTCAGGCGTTTCAAACTAGTATAACACAGTTTTCTATTTCTCCTTATAACTTCTTTGAAATCAAATGGATATGAAAACACAATAAATTAGTAAAATTTCGCTGTTTACTTTATGATTTTTTTTTACTGTTCGCAGGTAACTTTGCACATGATTTTGAGAAATAAACAGTTTTAATACTTCGATTCAATTCAGAACTTCAGAAAATTCAGTACAATCCTCATTTTTTTTTTAAAAAACCTTTATACACCTCTAAAAAAAGCTTTTTTCAACATCAATTTGATATGTTATTAAAATAAGTTACAAAATTGGGAAAAGGATTCAAGAAAACTTTAAATGTGATTGAGCAGTACAAAATTTTCAAGCAACATATAAATTTTATATTTCTAAACTTGATAAACTCAAAAAATCGTAAGAGCATTAAGTTAATAAAGTAGAATGCTAACCTCAACTGTATTTAACAATTATTGAATTAACAATTATTAGGAAATAGCTCGATATAAAAATGAATCTTTTTAAAAGTCGAAGTGTTTTTGTATTAGATAAGATTGATAAAAAAAACACTTTAAAATATACCATTCAGTACTTCAGATAAACAAATCAATAAATCCCTTTATACGATAAGGCCACAGGCAAATGGAATAATTTAACTCATAAATAGCATAGTCCATGACATTTATCATTAAATTCTAAATGGCATCTGTCAACCTTCACAACTTTTAACTATACTATAAACAGAAACGCATTCCTTAACTTCTAAATTAAATCTTAAACTTCTGACTCGAAAAGGTTTAATTCAAGTCAATTGGCGAAAGAGAATTTCCCATCAGGGCTTCGATTAGAAAGCTATTTGAGGCAATACCTGGGACGGAAAAACTATTTCTGCCGAGACAAGCAATCTTGAACGATAGTCAGACTAATCCCCTAATTCAATGCAGACGCTAATTCAGTAACGTGATCGAATGCTTTTAGATGAAAACGGTGAATCAACTGAACTAGGCTGAATAGAACAAACGCAAATGATTTTAGTAGTTCTTGCTTTAAGCGTAAACGTATTACGGAAGAGAACCAGAAGGGAAGTTCCTGATGGGTTGATAAATTAAAATCGCCACACCACATATTCTGAGACCTCAGCTCATAAACATTTAAACATTGGTATTTGACAATTCCATTATAGTAATGATACTTGATTTTACGACTCACTTTAAGAAAAATAAGTGATATATGTATTATAATATATGTAATTTATTACTGGTGGATGTCACAAAAAATTCTTGAACTAAATTGTGATTCTTCAAAATAGTGTAAAATCACTGTTGTTTTTTTGGGTAAGAATCAGAATAAAACAAGGTGTTCCAATTAGTCTTCGCAGATAGATTCCATGCACGGGTACGTGAAAATGTCCATAACAAGAATTTCACATTTACGTCGACTTTTGCTTTTTGAAAAAATATTATACCCAATAAAAAAAATTATTTCATTACACGGTATGCGCACACATGGACAGTAGATATTTTTAACATCTCAGTTTGTAAATATATCCAAATAATCATTTTCACATTTTCCATAAACCTTTTTAGTGTAAACCGGATATGACGTCATATCTTTTTTATCGTTATTTTCTCGAAAACTCTCTGTTGCTAGACGCTTCGGGCATTTTTATATATTCTGTGCAATCTTTGCAGATTTCGAGCAAACTTGTTGAAAAACCCTGTATAGCTAGAAAACTCTATAAATGTGGGGATAACACTCAGAACCCTACAACCAAACAAAAAATATTAACTAAATATTAGCGTATTGAGAAATATTATAAATAAAAATTGAAAGGAAATGGAACATATTTCCTAATTCAATTAGTTATTTTAATTAATTTCTGTTGCTCCAAAACAAAATCACAGGCATAGCAAGGATTTTAATATGTGCCTACGACGCAAATGACTCCCTAGTGCAATTGAAATGACATCATCAATTGACAAATATTTTACGTTTATTTATTTCATCCTTTGTTGCACTCATCACATTATTTTGTTTCTTCTCATTCTTAAATTTACAAAACTTAACATACATCCGAAGTTCCTAAACAAATAAATTAACCCTCAAACAACAGTCTTGTCCCTACATATTTAAAAACCCCATAAAACATTTAATAAAACTTCCTCTTAACTCGCATCAAACAAACACAAATCAATCCTCCAAAAGTACTTAAATAATACCGAAACTTAACGACTCTTGGGGGAGGGTGTTCTCCCCCTTTTCGAACAATTACCTAAACTCCCTTCCTAATAGGCGGCCATTCCTTGCGTAACTCAACCCAGAGACAGCCCTTAAAGCTGCCTGACATGGCAAGATTTACAAATCCTCGGTATATAAAAGAAGCAAAAGCAGGCATCCGGGCGGTATTTCTCCCATCGGAAATAAGGTCGAGATTTACGACTGATCGTAAAGGAGAAAAGAAGATGCGGTTCCTGAGGACCGGGAGACGTCTATCGCTGAGGTGAATATGCAGTTTCTCTGAAGGCTCGGATGGTTCTGTCGTTGTGGTGAATGGGGACTTTATTAGGGATGGTTTGTATTATGTAGGTTTGATGAGTGAGAATGGTTGTGTTGAAGGATTCATAAATTGTATGCTAATTTAAGTTACAATTCCGTTAACTGTACCGTTAAATATTGCCAAGTTGTTTAGGACTCGAAATATTCAAATTTCACCAAATTTTTATGGTTGTTATTCAAATAACTGTATATTTTTATAGGTAAATCTGAAATCTTTGGCGTTCTTTCTATTATTTGGCGTCCAAAACAACCTTGTGATATTTAACGGGAGAGTTAACGGAATTGAACCCAATTCAGTTACCTTAGTTTTGTAATAGAAGATGTGCCACAAATACGGAAGATATAGATAAAACAATAACATACTTGATTTATTTTAATTATGCATTACGCATAAGCAATCCATTAGGGCTAGAATACTACGTTAATCATGGGGTGAAAGCTAAAATAGCTCTTGCCCTTTATAAATGTTCAGGAAACATGTGCGACAACACATGGTGAGGTTGCAATACGGTTGAAGGATACGCAAACGAGACAAACTTATCAGCAACGCAATGGTGTCTATAAAATTCAAATATAAAAATATCATTAAACTAAGATGTGGAATATGGAAAAGATTTTATTTTCATAGTAGGTATTTGGGCAGAGTTCTCTCACTTTGAACAAATGGTTTTCTGTTTGCAAAAACTTTTATTTGACCTTATCTAAAGGAATTTTAAAATGTTTTACGGGGTATTTAAGAAACCTAAGTAACTTGCACCACTGATAAGTAAGTACTACACTGATTGTAAGTACTGATATGACGTTTTGTTATGTATTGTAAAATAATATATACTCTTTAAAGATAACATTTAAAAAAAGTCAAACTAGTGCTTTAATATTATTATATATTTATCTATATCATTGACATCACGTGAAGATGTGGGTCCCATAAACATGCTCTCTTAATTAAATTTGTTACAAACAAATACAGCATAATTCCAAATCACAATATGATTCAATTCGGAACGATTAGAGCACCGAGATGGGACCGACATCTTCACGTGATGTCAATGATATAGATAAATATATAATAATATTTATTTCGAAATATCTGAAATTTTAAAAATTCTTTACTCCAAAGTAAAGCTTTATATATCCCTTTTAAAACATGCTCTCCTAATTAAATTTGTTACAAACAAATACATAATTCCAAATCCCAATATGATTCAATTCGGAACGATTAGAGCACCGAGATGGGACCCACATCTTCACGTGATGTCAATGCCAAACGGCTCCCTGGTAATGCCATTTTCAAGCCGGCCAATCAATTTCCATACTTCGAGATCCCGGGGAACCAATAAGTGCTCTTGACATTGTTAGCGCCTGAAGAATACCAGATAAGTTTCGGGGAAACATGAGAATGAACTAAATAAATTTGATTTTCTTGAGGCGTACAAAAGGGAGAGAGAGAAAGCGCAATATAAACGTTGTTTGTGTAGTGTTAGTCGGTGCCCTGGTGAATAAAGATAAGCTGCTTTTAACGAAGATCGATAAAAGACAAGCGCTGTTGTGTTATGAAGAGCGTTGTTTCTTGTGTTTTAATAAACTGTCTGTACCGTAGTTATGCTTTGTGGATGCAACCTTATTAAGAGAACGAGACTTCTGGACCTTTTGTTTGAAATAAACAAGGGAACTTTAATAAAAAAAACACCTTTGAATTGCTTATGAGAGTACGTTCTACTATTATAATGAAACGTAAGAATTTTTAAATTAATGTGTCTTCATTCTGAAATAACTTCTAACTAATACACTGAGTGAAATAAAACTTTCAAATCTAAGTATAAATCAATGGTTTCCTTTCGATATAAAACTTATATCGAAACTTATAGACCTGTAAATGTCTTGCAAGTCGTGATTGCAAGACCACTGAGTCTGAGGAAACCGAGGATACTTACGTTGTTCATCTGGTAGTTCCCATGTCTGAAAGTGCATTGAGTGATCTGAAGAATAAAGAAGAAAATGATCCAGAGTCTTTATGGTTTTAAACGCATTTTCTTGTTGGTTTCAAAAATGACGATCCAATTCTCTTTCAATTGACAAATACCAGATATACTCAGTTGCAAACAATTTCATAGTCACCACTCCAATTATAAAAAAAATTTAATTTATAAATATGAATTCGATCTATAATTAAATGTAATGAAAAATTAATAATTATTACGTAGCTATCGTAACCTAAGAGGACATCCATAAATTACGTGAGGTGTTTTTTCCAAAATCTGGACCCCCCTCCCCCTACGTGAGATTTACCTACAACTTTTTATTTATGATTTTCCTTGCTCAAACTTAAAAAACAAAGAAAATCGTATAATTTCTAACTTAAAAAGTTGACGTGAGATTTTAATCGACCCCCCTCCCCCTTGGTGAGATTTTTCCAAACCCCTCCCCCCCCTTTTAGACCTCACGTAATTTATGGATGTCCCCTAAGGTATGAGTGGGATAGTGCAAGAATAAATGTTTCAATATATCACGTCGATATATTTGAGCTACTTGCAATTACAGATCAAAGTCCAAAATTACAAGAGGTTTCTAGATACTACACCAGGGGTTCCGAACCTGGGGGTAATTACCCCCCGGGGGGTAAACACGCTATTCTTCAGGGGTAACAGAGAACAATTTGTTAACAGAAGGCTGAATCCTGAATCCTTCTTCAGTGAAATCAACAATCTGAATATTTCTTTGCAAGGGAATATGACGAATATTTTGACAGCGCAGGATAAAGTTGCTAGTTTTATACGTAAATTAGAACTTTACCAACGCAGAGTGCAAGCTGGCGATGTGTCGATGTTTACACTACTCTATGAGCAATTGGTAAATACCGAAGAAAACAAAATCACATCTGAAAATGCCGTGGATCAACATTTATCTGCAGTAATAGAGTCACTGAAGCAATACTTTCCGGATTTAGATAATCGTCAGTCCAACTCTTGGATATTAACACCATTTTCTACTGATGATGACATTATTAAAGACTAAGATGTAGCGGCCAAAGTAGAATTTCTTGGACTGCGCGAGAATAGTACTTTCAAAGTAGAATTTCAAATGTATGATCTCAGCAGATTTTGGATTAAAGCAGGTGCCGAATATCCTGTTATAGCTGTTATAGCTATAACAGAGCTTTAAAAATGATAGTACCTTTTGCCACCACTTACAGATGCTAGAGTGGTTTTTCAACTTTAGTTTCATTGAAAACAAAGGCCAGAAACCGTCTCAATGTGGAACATGACATGAGATGTGCTTTAAGTGACACTAAACCTAACATAAAAAAACTTGTAAACGCAAAACAATTTCAACCCTCACACTGATTATTATTATTAATTCATAGTTAAAATATCGTAATAGTGTTGTGTTTTTATGTAGCCACAATGTATCCAGTTTTCTGACTAACTGCTGGGCAATGACAACTTTGTAATTAATAAACATTAGAATTCGCTTGCATTGAGTGTTTTTATAACATTTTAAAATTGGGGTAAAATTTGATTTCCTAACAGGTTACAGGGGTAGCAGTATTATAAAGGTTAGGAACCACTGTACAGACACACGGTTAAGGGAAGAGGGGTTATTTATAGTATAAAAAAGGTTTCAAAATGTAAAGAATAAATAATCACATCTTTCATGGTTTTCAAAAATACAAAACAAATTTGTATACAATGTCATGAAACTTCACCTTATTGGAATCCTCAGGTCAAAATACTTTCAAACAAACCTACTCAGTCTAGTTTCAAACCGACTATCAAGAAAAATCCCCACATCCATCTCAATAAAACACAATTCACGGTACATAAAAAAAACTCATCAACCAATCCCATCATCAACTAAAAAAAACAAAACTCCCAACCAAACTCTCCCTTTAAAAATCACTCTTTAAAGATCGAAACAACCCTACTCCATCAACCTACCCTTGTCTTTTGCAATACAAATGACTTTCACAAGTCATTAACTAGGTACAAAAGCAGCAGAAACCAACAAAACAACCAGCTTCAAAAAGCATCCGCAAAATTAGGTTAGTTTGTAAAGAGGAGCTAAGCGATTCCTTTTTATCGGAACCCTAAATCTCCAAGGAAACAGAGCGGGAAGTTTTAACTACGCGTTGGCTCACAATCCCCCCATGCAAATGAATTGAGGGTGGGCAAATGGATGGGTTGGAAGTTCTTTGCGAGTTATTAGTAGGGAAGAATGGTTAGGAGCGATGGTTAGTGTGATGTAATGTAATGGAGTAGTTTCTGTAGGGATTGTAAATGGGATTCCCCCTGTGTTTGAGTATTTCAAGGGATGTTTGGAAATGGGCGAATGAAATGAGTTTAAGATTTAAGAACGTTTGTAGTGTGTAAAACCAGAATTATTTACTAGTGGTAGTCCTACTGATAATGAAGTCAAAGTCAGTTCTATTAAGATATGGGTTCTACTAAGTATGGGTTCTACTAAGATATGGGTTTGGGAGTCAGTAAAGTTTATGTTTAAAGGACATAGGGTTCGTGTTCATATTTGCTGACATTGCGACGAATTAAACTTTGACGTGTCAAATCAGAGATAAAGAAAGATTGACAGATAATATCAACGTCAATCCTAGGTTACCTGAACCACGGTTTACTAGATATTACAATATAGGCTAGCTCAGATACGGATATCATTAAAAATATAGATGGCAATAGCTGACATCAAGCCGTCTATACAAGGGGACTATTCGCCTCCGCCTCCTTCCCGTAATAGTACTCTACGAATAAAGAAATGGTATAGTCTCAACAAAACAACGAGTGCCCTTTGGATACCCAATATCTTGGTACCTTGGTGAAGTGGGTACAGCTTAAAAGTATCATGGACACTTGGTTTATTAAATAGTTGAAAATCAAAAGGCTTAAAACTCATAAAGGTAGGTCTATAAATTTCAAAGTTTTTTATTCATCTGTCTGTCTACCACAAGATGAACTCTTGACTAGTTGTCACGTTTGCTATAGAAGCAAGACCGGTTCATTTTAAATATAGAGATAAACCGAATGGACTTAACCCGTCTGACGTCAAACAGAACCAACATGCAATTGGTTACCACAAATACTACACTAGTAGAGTTGGTAGTGAGATATGGTGGTAGTGAGATATGATTTGATAGTGAGAGTTTGTTTACCACCGTCACCCGACTTTTATAGTCTCGAACCAGATAGGCGGTTAGAGTCCATTATGATTTGGCGGAGATTAAAGCTGAAGGAGGATTATTGGCAGAACTTTCGGCGATCACAAGCACGGTCTTCTTTTCGGAATTGATGCAGTTGAACGTATATATTAGAGGCTGGGATTAAAAATAATAAACAAAGAGGACTAGTGATTCATTCAATTCAACAATAATTTCCCCCGTTGAAAATGAGGAGAGTCTCGTTGCCTTGGAAACAGAAATGCAAACAAGAGCTCATCTTGTGACAGACGGGCAGTACCTTTCTTTTATTATTTGTATTCATCCGATCAACTCTCCACAACAAACTTTTATCCTCTTTACCTTACTTTATTTTTGGAGGCATGCGGTAAAAAAGACAGACAATTAGTGTTCCAGAGCATCCCCTTGAAATAATAGACTTCACCACTTCATTAGCAGCTTTTAGTATTTCTCTTCCCGACACTCCAGAAATCACAATGTCCCATCCCTCGGCGGACACAATCCCCTTAATTGAACTGTTCTTTTAGCGACATCTCAAAAGAGAAAAGCCAGTCTCTAATTGACTCCTCTTCTAAAAGAGAGAGAGAGGCGACGGAAGCAGCAAGAGGGCCGATAGAAAAGTTTCAACGGAAAAGTCATTTTCCACTTGATTTCTGCCGTTCCGCCACCTCACGCAGCTTGGAGAGCGGCGGCCCAATCAATCAATTAGCGGCCGTGTGTGGCTCGCGTGGTAGCGCAGGAGGAAAAGTGTGCAGAGTTCAGTTCCAGGAGTAACAATGGGAGAATAATGAGAGGGATCGCGTGCCGGGGGGAGATAGATAAGGGGTGTGCCGGAAAGGTCCCGATTCTGGGTCGAGGAGTATCGACGCGGTTCTTTGAGGGTGGAAAGAGATATTGATATTGGTTTTTGGGGGAGAATAAATTAGTGAGGAAGAGGAAACACTGTGAGGCTATTTAGTTTAAGATACTACACCGTCGAGAACAACTCTAAAAACATTTTTTTTGTTTAAAAAATCATGGTTTAAGATTTTATTGGAAGTATCGAAATTCATTTAATTTTCACTGATGGATCAATTGTTGCTTTCGTCGCTGATACACAATAATCGACCAAATGAGACATATCAAAATTTATCTTTTGTTTTCCTTCAGAGAAGAGAAAATCCTGAGTGTAACACAAATAAACAAATATATAATTAATTTAAAATCCGATCAAGTTTGATTTCTACAGCGCTAACTCCATTAACAAAAAACTTCTTCTCATATTGCACCATTTTCAAACATATTTTAAAGCAAATTGTGTAATTAATTTACGTTATTATAACTTAATCGTCAATGTTCTTAATCGTTCTCTGAGAATTTAAAATTTTCACTAAATCATCACAAAGAATCCTTTCTTGAGGGGCTCAGAGAGGCATGATTGAATTCGAATAAATATATGAAAATTCACTGCTGTCTATAATTGGGAAATATTCATGTACACAAATTGGTTTTTAATTAATATTCCATCCCGTTTGTTTTACAGCTAATTAAAAGAGCAAATCTTCTCGTTCACATGCATAACACGCACTCTTCTATTGTCTTACAGAAGAATAGATCATTATAAAAATATATATAAATATGCTCTGAATTGCATCTAAATAGTAGTTGATAAATTTAAATGCGTGTATACAATTTTCAAAATGTATGGAAATATGAAAGGTCAAATCATTCAATCTGATAAGTAATATAATATTATTACTTTAATAAGAATTTCTGATTTTTTGTAAAGTTAGTAACAGCAAGATAAGAGAAAAACCATAGCAAAACATCAAACAACATTATACGCAAAGAAAGTAGTTTAGCCCGAAAATTACCTGCCACTCCAATATCTTTTGATCTTAGGAAATGCAAATAATATTAGCTAACTATTGTTTCATGACTCTCAAGTAGGTATAAATGGTCGGGTACTGGACTTATCATTCTTGACCAACTGAATTGCCCTAAGAAGTATCTACTTAGTGTTACCCAGTGGACCGGAGCCACGGAGGTGAGGTTCCACTACCCGCGCTAACCCCTTTATGCAGGGGGCCACATTCATTCATCACACAAGGACAGATAATAACGAACCCCAGAAGTACGGCTTCGCAGAGAGGAAGGTAATGTTGGAAGGGAAATGCAATTCTTTTCAACTTACAAATTTGTACCAAATAAAAAGATTGATTATCATGAATTGTACTCTAATTTTTATACACATTATTACACACACTCCTCACAATCACTGAGAGGAGTTGTTTTAAAAAAAGCAATTTTCGTTACCTGACTAACAATAATAGTGTGTCTATGTTGATAAAACTATTTAAATTACACAAAAAGTGGTGACTTTTAGAAAAACAAACAAAAAAAAAGTTTACAATCTAAATTGCGTAACTTTATTGAAATACTACAGTCAACTCCGCTTAATGTGATCATGGATAATGTTATCATAATTCATCGGTACCGATCCCTCTTATTTACTTTAATGTAAAATGCGCCGGTTGATGTGCTCAACATTTCGTGTAATGCTATCAAAATTTGGTGCAATCCCCTAAAAACCTTTTTTCTCCTTTGAAGGCCAATTTTAATACATATAGGGGAGAGCGGGGCACCTTTCAACAGTTTCGTTTTCGATTAAAATCATTTTCTCGTTTGTTATGAGGTTAATTTAAATGCCATCTGGTGTCAAGTAATGTTTCTTATCATAACAACATCTGTCCGTGGTATTCCTACCATTTCACTTTTTAGTTTTTTTGTAATCGAGTGGAGTCGTTTTTGACGTCCAAAAGTAAATTTTGAATTTCTTTTAAAAAATCGGATTTTACCAACTTTTTATTAATTTACGTGATTGATTTTTACATATGTTATTAAATAAGGTCTTCTGCTTCCATGTATACCTTTTTCAAACCCATATCTTTATTCTAAAGCGTTTGAGGGGTCTTGAACCGTGACGACTAAAGGTGGGGCACCTTTCAACACTTAGGGCGGGGCAGGTTTCAACACCACAAAAATTCGTTTTGCTTAGCATATTGTGCTTTCGCAATGCTTTTTCTTGAAGTAAACGCTCTTAAATAACTTATTCAAGAAATAATAGCATTGTATTAGAGTTAATTATTTATTTTTAGTGAAAAAACAGCTGAAAATCGATTTAGATAATTTACTCAAATACACATATAATTTTTAACGGTAAGGCTACCATACGATTCACAACAGCAATTTTATGCATTTAGTAGTTATCAGCATTGATTTAAATAAAATTATTTAAGATATACCACTTTGATGACTATAGTAATTAGAAAAATTTAAAATGAATTAAAAGCGATTAAAAAAATAAAATTTTTTGTGAATTCTAAAGAAAAACAGTTGAATTAACAATATATTTTCGGAATATAACTCAAAAGAACTTTTAAATTAAACAATAAAGAAACATCACACTTAGTTGTATGGAAAAACTCATAACCTACGAAACAACAGAAAAACTCCAAAATTTGCAAAACATTTCACTTTTTTTACTCTAAATTAATGAAATGTATTTGTTATAATGTATATTTCAATATAATAAACTTAAAATCAACTGAAACTTTTAAAATTTTAAAATTAACCCACTGTTGAAACGTGCCCCCCGCCTGTGTTGAAACCTGCCCCACCCGAGAACCTTTTTTAAAACGCAATTTTGGACCTTTTAATTTTCTCAAGGAACTTGTGTAAAATTACACAATGTGTCCGAAAGTCCATGGTAGGATATGCAAGTTAAAGTTTTATGATCCGTCAATTCGTTTGGTCACAAAAAATAAAAACCGAAATCTGTTGAAAGGTGCCCCCCTCTCCCCTACATACAAAATTAATCATTATTTTATAAATTATATATGTTCCATTCTCATATTTTTCTTTAAGAATGTATATTATTTGCAAATTACAAACTAGGGAATGGTTTTAAGTACTTCAATTAGGACTTAGTTGTGATTTTAATGTAAAACTCGAGTTACACTGTTTGAATCTTTCATGTATCAAATCGATTATTGTTATCATTTTACTCTTGGAGAAATAAAAAGTGATCATATTAAGCTCATATTCGACTGTATTACATTTCGTAATGTACTATATCGATTTTAGGTAGCAAATTCCTGGCGCTCCAATATCTTTTGATTTTAAGAAATGCATATAATATTAGCTAACTATTGCTTCATGTTTCTCAAGTAGGTATATAAAATCTCCATGTTTACTTTTAGAAATTCATACAAGAAGGCTTGCTAGAGCCGTATTTATTATCCACAACGGAATTTAAAACATCATGCCAAACCCAAGTAAACAAACCATATTTCACATTTCTTCCCAGTTTACTTTGGAAATTTCAAAACACGGCGGAATAAAATCAGAAGAAGCCACCTCGAATTAAATATTTGATGCGATATTCATATATAACTCTAAAACCTCCGTGGAAATCCTCACGAGAACCATGCTCATTTGTTCTCTAAAGCTGTTTTTGTCTTTTGAAAGAACGCAGCACCGAGACACTTCGTGTGGGTTTCTTACGGAAATTTTCAAAACCAGACTATAAGGGAAAACACATAGACTTTTGGATGGAATGAAATATTCACAGCCAATTTTTAGTTGAGCAGAAGGGGAAATCGAAATACGTTTTAGGGAAAACTTTTTTGTTGAGACATAAGGGAATATTTGCTCTGTTCTGAAGTTTCCTGAAATGTTTTGCCCAAGGGACTCCATAATGCCACTTTGAGTTTTACATCTTGAGTAAAAAACTTTTTGTTGATATTTAGTTCATATGTTAGAGTTTCGTTGATATTGGAATGAGATGAAAAGTCGGTTTTTATTTTTATAATTTTCTTTAACATTTGTACCTTTAACTTGAAAACCATCACAACAATGCTGATTGTTTTTGGAGGAGCTACGAGCTACCTGGACAGATCTAGCAAAGAAAGACTAATCCCAGGAAAAAGGGTAGAAATTGAGAAATGTTTAAAAATCTCAAAACCTCTATATATGATCTTGACATCAAAATGTTGAACGGAGAAACTCATTTTAAATAATTTATTTACAAATCGTTTGATATTAATTTTACTTTTACATAAAAAAAAAACTTTTAGAACATGATGATGATAGATAAAATATAAGAGAATTAAAAAAATGTAAGTAAAAATCATCAACGCTGAAAATGCATTTAAAAAAACATTACTTATCGATAAAATGAACAATTACTCTACCTATTTAATCATATTATGTCTCAAACTTTTATAATTTATAATTGGAAAATTTTCAACACTTTTTTTAAACATAAATCCTGCAATAGTTTTTTTTTTAATAATGTAAAAGAAATAATAACAAAAATGTAAATTTAATTAATAATTTTTAATAATGTAAATTTCAATTCTGCTAGAATACTTTCGAGTTAAGAAAGATATTTTTAAAACGTTTCACAGACAATAAAAAGGAATTACTATTACATTAAAATTGTTTGATTTAAATTTGTGTACCCACTTTAGAACTGTCTCAAAAACATCAAAATAGAACAATTAAATTTAAAAATATGCGGTATATAAATTGTGTTACATAAAAAGACTCAAAAATTTTAAGAATGAGATTTAAGGATTTAATTAAAGTGTTAAAAAATATTCATAGTACACTCAAGCCTAGAAAAGTAGAATTCAAATTTATCTCAAAGAATTCCACTCAAAACACTATTCTCTTTATTTAACGTAAATTAGAGTTACACGGATTTTAAGTGCACAAAAAGAATGTGAAAAGTTCTGATAGAAACATGGACTGAGAAATTCACTTCCCTTTATCTTTCAATAGCAGTTATTTCTTTCAAGAAACGATTTGTAGACTTTTTGCTATAGAAAGCTTACAACGTAACTGCTGATTTCCTCAATGACATTCCCCAAGCTTAGTTAAATAAAAGTTGTATAAAAATTGGAAGAAACTAAAAAAAACTGCATTGTAGTAAACAGCACAGGAAGTTTTTAATTTCCAAATAATCTTTTTACCTTTAGAAAACACGAAAATAAAAATTAAGTTAATTAATTAGCTCTATTCATTGCACCTTAATTGACTCGATTAAACTTTAGGAACACTTTTGGGAAAAGTTGAAATAAAAAGAATAGTGCGTACTCCGGGAAATATGCTAAAGAACAACTCTTTCGAAATTCTGAATTCTTAATATGCCTATCGTTCATTTCTTTGTTCAAAATTGTTTTTCTAAACTCAAAACGGCAGAAAATCGTTTTTCTTTTGATTCCGGAAATATCGTTCACAGTTTCCATCGCAATTTAAACAAAGAACCTATTCAAACAATAAAGCAATTATTGAAACAATTATAACACAAGGGTTTCAGAATATTCTTGAATCAAAACGGGAATTAATTCTTTTTTGAATGAAAGCCATCACTGTTCTATTCAAAGAACAAAAAGAAATTTAACAACACTATCTTTAACACGAGGCGCAATTAACTTTTCTCAAAAGATTCGACTTGGTAATTTTTTCACTTCAGTTCACTTACTTGAGCAAAAATTTATTAATTCGTGAAATTGATGCGTAAATTAAAAACAAACCCATTCTGTCGGATTCGCATTCTTTTAACCGTTAAAATCAGTAATGTGCCAAACGAAGCGTTTTGTTTGAACACGAAACTTATTGTTAAAGTCAAACTTAAAGATGTTAAGAGTCAAAATTTAATTCAAATATTATTTATCAGTCAGTTCTTCAGGACTTTTAATTATAAGGAGTCCTGATTTATTCCTCTGAGGCATTTCAATTCATTCTTAAAGAAAAATAATTGTGTTTATTCTTTTCCAGTATTTACGCTCACCAGTCAAATAGTTAACTTCTTTTACCAGCAGTATATAAACCAACTGCCAAAAGCATCGAAATCTCACTCAAATTTTGTTCTAAACGTTTAAATATTCAACATAAGTATTTTAAAAGTAGCAATAAAAAGTTTGGTCCGAATTCGATGATTTTTTGGTTGTAGTATTATTTTCAACCCCTGGTGGAGACATTGATTTTTTTTTTTTTTGAAAGACGAAAGACTTTTGAAAGACGTTATCCAGGCGAAATCTGCAAAAGTATTATAAGCGAAAAATAAGTATCGTAAATCAGTTGATTTTGACTTTTTAATAAAGATAATGTTTAAAATAACGTGTATTCAATAATTTTCGTAGTAATAATCGTAGACCTTGCAATTGGCTGTTGCTCATTGAGCTGTTGAGTTAAACTCATTGGGCTGTTGCGCGCGCCAATGAGTTTAGTTAAGTATTAAAATTGTGTATACATGAAATAAGATATTTTTTTAAAAAAATTAGTGTATATAATATCTTACGTAAGCATCATTCATAATCCCCTCCCCCCTTGCCAATAAAAATAAGCAAAGAGCAACCCCCCTAGGTACTTACGTAATATTTGAAGGCCCCTTATGAAAAACGTTGCTAATAAAATTTAAATTATTTAATCCTTTTCATTAACATTATAAATCCTTAAATTTTAAAAATATTTTTAAAAAATTATAAAGCCCTGAGAAGCGAGGTTTTTTTAACAAAACCCATTTTTTTTAGACACCCTAATTCTTCCCATATTTTGCGTTTTCACTATGTGTGAAGTAACGTGCTCTCATGATCGATAACCGAAGTCCTATCAATTGTCTGAGGACAGGTCTCATACTAAGAAACGCAATTTTCAAGTTCCTCATTGACACTCAATGCTCTGAAATACAAGGTCAACACTACACAAGTTAACCCCCCTAACTCTGGTTGATCCACAATGCAAGGGTCCTTAAGGGCTCAAATTAGGCATTTTATTCACTTTCCGCGACAAAGTTTGCCGAACCTTCCCAGGTTGCACTGAAAGTCAACCTAGAAATTTAACAAGAATTTGATTTAGCTACCTAAGGACATTACTTTACTTTGTCCTTACATTACTTTGGTTGACCCTCAATGCACTGAGAAAATGGAGTACAAAATGATTCGATTCTAGAAAATTACTTTTTTGCGAAAAAGAAAAAATATGGGTATTCATTGTCACTATAGTGACTCTCCTGCTACTTTTGACACTTGCCTCAACACATCTTTTATTAAAAACCTCGAACACTTCCTATATTCGAAATAATTCAGAAGATTCGGAACTAGATTAAAAAGCAAACAAGATCATTTATTAATTTTAAGATCGTTTAATATAATACATTTTGAAAAGAATTTTTACTGGTGACTATTGTTTAGAAACCCTTTATCTTTTCAACAATTCTTAAACCATAGCCATGCTTGAACTTGACTGTTCCTGCTCCTTCGATTTGCTTTTCCAGAGCTCATGAAATTTATAACATTTCAAATAAATTAACTATACTCAAATACATTGATATAAAATCCTCCCGTGGCATTGCATCATTGAAGAAATTTCAAACTGCTTCAAAACCTCACAAGTAAAACTGGATTACTGAAACTGATAAGAAATAGTAACCGTGTTTTATTTGTTTTTAGAAAAACATGTTAAAATTATAACTAATTAAAGCAGTGTTTTGAAAAAAAAATATACACCAAGCTATACACATCTTTGGATTAAAGTTTTAATTTTATGGCGTGTTTTAAAAATTAACAGTTTAATTTTATAATTTCAGTGTTTTATGAACGGATTTAAAAAAAAAAACGTTATCAAAGCCTGTGAAAAGGTGCAAGTGTTATTAAAGATCCTGATAGTTTTTATCTTACTATTATCATATTGTGTTATCCTAATACCACTAATCATGGTGCTAATACTTTTAAAAGTAAACTCCTAACAACAAAATGTTCTATTCGTATAAATAGTAAAAGCGTAAAAATACTATTAAATAGTTATACTCAACTGAAAAACACAAACCTGCCTAATATACCCCCAAAACATCATAAAAGTAATTTTCTCCATCATTTAGGAATCCAAAACTTCTGAATCCAAGCATACATAAACAAACGAACCTTTCAACACAAAAACACGAATTACAGATGCACGCAGAGTTAAGGTTGCTTCTACTGGCAACAACTCATCCGCTCACCGTCATTGGCCGATTCTCCCTTCGGCCAAACGATGGAACATTTCCTCCCCTCAGAAACAAAAGCAAACAAGGTTCACGCGAACTCCTCATTATTTCCAAAAAGCATTTTGGCAACGGAATCCCCGGCGGACTATTTTATTACGCGACCGGAGCTTGGAAAACAAAGAGACGTCATGCCACAAATGGGTAACGTTACTTTCGGTCGAAGGGGAAAGGTCGCGGACGAAAACAAAGAAAGCTAAATATGGAAGCTACTATGCTCGTGTGAATGAATGTATCGTGCACGAAACGTAACAGTTATTTGGAAGTTTTGGGTTATTTATATCATGCGGTAAATCTAATTAATTATTTCAAGATACGATGGGTTTATTTTATGAGCAATGACTTTCCTGGGAAATGGAAACATAAGTTACAGGGGAATATTCATGGGGTTATTTAAAACCAATTGATTTAGAACTTATTATTATTTGAATTATTTAGGAATTAGAAGTTAAGGTTCGTTTAGAACCAATTTCCTTGGAATTTCTCTCCTACTAAAATTTATATCTATAGAACTCTCAATAGAATAAACATGGCATGAAGATCTTTTCTATGATCGGGTACTATCAAGTAAAATTTGAAATTTTAATTCAGTTACCTATTCTTATACTCTCTTATTCTTTCAATTCTTTGATTGTCTTATCTTCCTCAATCTGCCCCAAAATTTATCACCCGTAATAAAACGCATCTTTTTAAAACATTGCAGGGTTTTTTTCCAATTTTTTGAAAAGCTAGTAAACGATAAATTTACCATATTTATATGCGATATTTTTCGCTAAATTTTGAAAACTTAAAAATTATATTTTACTACTTTAAAAAATTGGGCTATGTGTTATGCTGATGTATTTTAATCTGTATGCCAGTAAATTAATGAATAAATGTATAACATTTACAAACCAATAACGCTCAAATCATTATGGAATAATAGGGATCGAAAATCTAATTAATTAGTAATAATGAAACATCTTTAATTCAATAGGACACACGTTAAACATTTTTGTTACATTCTTTTTAAACAAAACTTAAAAAAAATAGTTAATAAATTCGAAATTCTAATTAATAGATCTGAGATTAATTAATGAATGAAATTCAAAAATATTTTAGAAAAATGTAAGTTAAATTTAACTTATATGATCGACCAAAAAAATACACAAAAAATCTTATTACTATCTTTAGAAAAAACAGAAAGTGGAAGAGGTTTTTTTTTTAATTTAAAAATACTAGGGGGCCTGCCCCCTGCTCGCTATCGCTCACCAACCCCCGTAACTGCTTCGCAGTTCTTTTCAGATCGCTTCACGATCTTAGCGAGTAGAGCTCGCTTGTTCATCTCAACAATCCAGCACAACCCTCTTCTTGGCTTAATTAAGCCTAATTAATTAATTAAGCTTAATTAATACCGAAAATACCTCTCTCTTACGTAAATAATTTAATTCGGATCATTCCTCCAAATTACAGAAAAAAATGTTGCTGAAATATATTCTTTTCTAGCTTATGAATAATTTAATCGAAATGTTAAAAAAATATCCAGCACGTCTACTAATACTATAATTATCATCAACCAGTTTGTAGAAAAAACATTGTTGAAAATAAAAGAAATCAGACTCATCATAAAACACGCATAAAACTCGTCTATTTCTCTAGGGAACGGCAAAAAAGAGAAGAAAAAATTAAAACTTTGAATCGTAATAATTCCAAAACTAATTAGAATTTTTTGAAAAACAAAACGCCAATAATTTTATAAAAATTAATTGTATGTGTGCTTAAAATATCACAGTTCTACTGTGATAAGTTTTTCTTTTATAACGAAAAAACAGAAAAACCATCAAAAATTTCGAAACTTAAAAACTAATTACTCCAGAATTTCCAAACTCGAAATTCGAAAAGGGCGACCTGGTGCAAAACTTCACATCTAAGAGTATGTGTCTGCAAAAAATCATATTTCTGCTGCTAATAGATTTTGCTGGGGGCGAACTCACAGCAGAAAAAAATAATTTTCCACTTTGACATTAAATAACTCTAGAACTAATTATCTCATCTATTCGCTTTTAGAACGAACACGAACCTCATACATTTGTCTACAAATGTTTAAAATTTCATAAATTTCCGTTTAATAGTTTTTACGTAGTGAGAGTTCAAAGTGTTACAAAATAAAAGTTTCAAAAGCAGCGACAGCGGCAGCGGCGGTCACTTACCTTTTTTTAATATAGAGAGAAAAATATTGTATCACACAATCCTCATTTTACTCAGTATGATCAATGATTTTATGCAAGATTTCTTTCAAACTTGAAGAATCAAATCAGTGTAGCAGAGAACGCTAGTATTAAACACTGCAATAAAAAAAAGCACACGCATGGGAATAATTTTAAAACAACTGTTAACCTGCTCTAAACAACATTGTTTTTTTTTCTGGCTCTGAAAAACAGTCACCAACAAATAAGTTATTTTTTTTTATTTATTAACTTTCATTCTACTAATTTAGCGTGTCTATCTTCTCAGGCCCTTTCCATTAAAACAGCGCAGGATGACGATGTCCAGTGCAAGTAAAAAGCAACAAGAGCAAACAAAAATCAAATCTTATGAAATTTTGATTAATAATTTTAAAATATGGCACAGTTCATGAATAAAAGTTAAACTCAAACTATAGATTTACGGATTCGATTATGTTCATGTATAACTTTTAAGAGATACTGTTTTTCTAAGATAATAATGATAAATTATTCACGATGAAAAATATTACAGACCAAAAGTAATCAAAATCAAGCCGAGTCAAAAAGTATCGTTCACATCTCTCCAAAACCACCGTTCAGAGTAGTGGAGACCGGGGTTAGTTGGCAGAGTTTTGTTTTTTGATGTATAACTATTTTTCAGAAATATACTTAGAGATAATTTGTTTTATGCAGTGGATAGGTTAACCTTTAGACTAAAAATATACGTCGGGTTTATAATTTTAATGCGCATTTAACTAACCTAACAATGAGTTCAAAAATTAGCTCTCGACTATGCCACACCCGGGGCTAGTTGGCATACCCTATGGGGTAAGTTGAGATAAGCTAATTTCCATATTAATACTTCGGTAAAACACGACATTTTTTGGGAGGAAATTTTTTATGCTATATTTTTTGGAGGTTTCTTTTCATTTAACGTGTTCTAGAGAGCCCCTCTAACTCTTCTTGATCCCTCCACATAGCTTTTAAATTAAAGTATTCAAAATATTGCGATTCTCTACTTGTTCGATTCCGTTGTCGCCAAATTATCTCTTCAGTTGCGATTACGATCCTTGATAAATTTTCTCGTTGAAAACTTTTTTTCAACCTTAGTTGATATTGTTGACGCTGTAATAGCTATGCCAAGTGATCCCGAACAAAACTGTGCCAACTAGCCCCACGGTGATATCTAAAACAAAATAGATTACCCACAATTCCAAATATCAGAAACTTAAGGTTATGATGATACATGCATAGAACCGCAGTAAAACTCTCTTTCGAAAACTGGCAACAGAAATGCTTAAATTCAATTTACGAGTTCACCAGACCAAAAAAAATACTCATAAGTGAGAAAAACAATTAATCAGGGGTCTTTCCTTCGTACAGCTTCGAAACAGACGGGAATTTGTGTGATTTTTAAATTTTTATGCACTCTATCCATCGAAATTTCTGTGCCCTGGCTCCTTTGTGGAAAAAAATAAAGGCAGAATGCCAACTAACTTATCAGAGTGCCAACTATCCCCGGTCTCCCCTACAAGATTTTAAACCCTGGTCCCAAAAATTCCCAGCAACCCTCTTAGCAGGCCAACAATTAAATTTATCCTGCTGTTGACAGCTCCCTGGAAAGCGCAGCGAATCTCATAAATTTGCTCCGAAAACGAGAAACTAGTAAAGAAGCACAGAACAGAGAACGTAAACAAATTCAAAAGCAAAGGGAGTTTTCAATATTCGTTTATATATGCCAACGCGCTTCATTCTTTATTCTTTGATCAAAGAACTTTCCACGTCGTCCTCGTCTGCGCCAGCGGCATGTATTCCATTCATTGCTGAGTTGACTGCATTTTTTTTTTCTAGAACGATTTTAAAAAATATCAATTTATTTCCTTTTTTCGTCCCGCCGGAAGTGTGAAAAATTCACGGGGCATTCGATATCCAGCAATGCAAGAAACGAGTCGAATGAAAGGGTTTTTTTTTCCTGTAAGAAACTTTACAGGAGGGCAAGGAGAAACGTAAAACTTTAGAAATAATAAATTTCAGTTGGGATACTATTTTGAAGAAATTGAAATTGTATGAAATAAAGCGTTTATGATTTAACGTTAGGGAAGACAAGATTATTTTGTTCGAAAGTATTTATTAAAAACTGGAAACTAAAACAACAAAAAAAAACTAATAAAAATTACCGTTCAATCACTCACCAGTCAAAGAGTTAACAACTACAACTGTTGTATTTAAATTGAATATTAGTTCCCAATATTCAGTTTTACTTTTTTCAAACCATTGTTTTGTTTTTCAAGAAAGAATAACGAAAATCTGAGTCATACTTATAATTACAAAAATATCGCATTTCAAAAAACCTCTGAATTTTATTAATTTTTGAAGAGCATAATATCCAAGCGATAACTTATTTCTGCTTCAAAATATAATTTTTAGTTATTTTTTCATATAAAACAGACACCTTATTTCCTACTATTTTCGATTGATTAATAAAACCAATGCACGTTCCAAATAGACATTTAAAAACTTATTATTGTGGAGTGAATTCTTTATTTTTTTTTAGTTTTTGCATTAATTGCGCATGGCATGATCTGTTTTCGTTGTTTCGCTATAATTTACAGCTGTTTATGCATCGCAATTAAGCAAATTTTAATTCCCAAAAATTCTTTTTATAATTTTAAAGCATGTTTTTTTTATCTGATCTTAAATATATAATTAATAAAATCATGGAAACATTTAATATAGTTGTTTACATGAATTATACTTTAAACGTGATAAAGTGATATTCTCCTAAAATACATATTTGCTTTTCACCAATTATAATTATAATCCTGTTTTCATAATTCTTTTAATAGCGTCCCAATTTTTTTTCTTTCCCTGCTTCTCTAAAGGAAGAAAAACATCAGAAGGAAATCGTAAAAACGAAATTCCAGAAGGAGAAAAACAACACAACTCGCCGTCTGGAAAGGTCGAACAATCAATAATATGCAAAAACTCCAACTCGAAGTTCGATCCTACGAAAGCAAACAGTTGTACAAGCAAACTTTTTTTATGTTTACCATCAGAAATCGAATTCTGATGAAAGAAAAGTTCAAACCTCAACTATTCCTCTGTCATAAGAAAAAGGAAAGATAATTCAAATTTTATCTTTTTCAAACGCCAAATTCAACTGTTTATCTAATTTTGAGGGTATTTTCTAAATTTTTTTCATCCCCGGGTGCTTTTGAGATATTTAAAAATCCCTTTTAGCATAAAGGCATTTACTCTAAATATATATGCAGGGAACTACATATAACATTTATGATGATTTTGTATAGTTTGAACAGTTTTACCATAACTGTGAATAGAACTATCTTCAACACATTGCAAGTCTTCAATTTACTGTCTAAAATCGAGTTATTAAGGACTGCAATGGAGAAAAATATAAACTTATTTTGAAATTTTATATCTAATTTATGTTAATAAATTTAGTAATTTTTCATTGTAAATAAATTAATTTTTCTTAAGTAATCATAAAGCTAATATTTAAGTAATATAACAGCTCATATGAAAATAAAATAAGTTCAACATATTTATTGCATTCAAGGTTATTCATACATCAATTCAAATTTGGCAAACCAATTGGCGAATATCAGGCTCCTTGAGAAACTATATTTGATAAAGTTTTCGTAAAATCTTAAATGTTTCATTGCTTAGTAAAAACAAAAAACAAAAAAAAAAAGAAATGGATATTTTAATGTTACACATTGCACCTAGGACTGCAATATTAATAAGTTTCGGTAATTCCAATTCAATTACTAGAATTTTTCCACTGTCGAACTCACTCTGTTTTACACATAGAGATCTAATAGTATATGATAGTAAATTACATATTTTTTTGTTCTACTTGCATTTTGATCGGTCTTAAAAGGATATTTCAGCAGGGAAAATTTTTAAATGCATTTTTGTGCCATTTTGAGACACCTCTCCTTCTCCCCATAGACTTAACATCACGCCTGGCCTATACAAATATGGCGTCTTGTCTATTAAGCGAAATTCAAGTGATGTCTACTCTAGAAGTAGTTGAGCATATCAGAGACACACGCTGACTATGGGGAGTCGCTTTGTCTTCTTCTTCCATAGGGTTTTCAATGACTCTAAATACACTATTAAATCTCTATGGTTTTATATTTCATCCATTAAATTAACTCAGTTCAGTTCCTTCCGGTAAATCTAGGTTGCCATAACAAGAAAAACCTCAAAACGTATTTTAAGGCCTCCCCATCAAATTTCCGTCAAATTTCGCAACCCATACCAGTTTCTCCCACCACATTTCATTTTCTGGAAGCTTGGAACTACTTCCGCTTTCACTTTTATTATTAAACTGGTTAAATAGAAACGACCTGAAGCCAAATACACTTATTTAGGAAGCGACCGTATTTTTTTCCTCGTATAGCGAGTGTTCAAAGCTTTTATAACCCTCAAGCTATAATTCGCGGCTTTGTGGAAGAGGTTTCATCGACGGAAGTTTCATTTCTTGCCTTCAAGCTTGTTTGGTGACATCATTTGGTGGAATGAAACTGTTTGAATAAAAGGTTTTGACGTGTAATTATGCTTCATTACACAAAGTATTATGCAATATGGGGTAATTTCGCAATAATTACATTATTTGCTTGTCGTTAACTTATGATAGCTTTTGAATGGATATTCTTAATTTATGCATAATTGGATATTTAATGTTAGGGGTTAATACATGTTTGAAGTAATTCTTACGTAAAGCTTTTAATGGAAGATTTGTTTTTGAGAATCAATAAAATGAAACCGGAATTCTAACAAAGACATCAAGAAAACTTAGTACGAGCAAAAAGAAAGCTTTGAAATGAACACAGGAAAAACAGCACTAATATTAATTATTTTTTGCACATGAGCGTATTTGTATTTTACAAAAACGTATTTAAAGTTTATATTTTAAAGTTTAGTATTTACTTACCGGAAAAAATATATCTAATAATCCCAGAACTGAAGGCATGAGAACTTATCAAAAAATATATTTTTCGGAAAATACTCCTGCACGATCAGTGGTCGAGTTAATATAGACAAATAATAAAAAAAAATCCAGACTTTCTTTAGTTGAGGAATTGTGAAATACTACCAGCCCCAGTGTTTTAGCTTTAATGATAAGAATTACTGACCCAACCGTTTGTTTGTTGCGACTATTAACAATCTACCTATATGATGTTAACCACTGTCAAAACGATCACCAAAAGTTTGTGATCAACACGTCCGGGTCCCCAATGTGGCAAGATGCGAGCTACGGGGAGATACCAACCCACATCTCTTTCTTCCGTCCACCAATTTACCCATTCATTGCCAAAGAACAAAAAAAAAAAAAATGTTGCTCAATAATCTTCAAACATACACTTTTATTGTCTCCCATTACAGATAGCTGTTACCTTTTGTAAAACAAGATTGTCTGGTATCGCAATCGTTACTCAAGCCATTCACTTCGGTTAGGCTTGAACAATGGGAACTTGTGGAACCCTTTTATCGGACTTTTGAGACACTTGACTGTCGCGATCTCTTGTTATTTGTCACGTCACATACTATATATTCGCACACTTTGTCAAAAGAGATGGGCGGATTTCGTCAAAAGCTTAGTGTTGAGAAATCTACTGAAGATCCTTTTGGAAATGTCTTTAGGGAAAGGATTTCAACAATAGCGGTTTTGAGGTTATAGTCATTGTTTATCAAGCTGTGAGAATCGAATAACTGTTGTGACCCTAAAAGTTTAATTTGGCTCTAAATGTTGAAAGATTCGATCAGGGTTTGTGGAGGATGATTGGAATCAGGCAATTATCCTCAAAGACAAAAGTTAATAAGATTAGGAATATATTAGAACTTTATGTTACTTTTACAATGACGTAGGTCTAAATCATCCAATGTAACTTTTTTTAGAATGTTTCTATGTGTGTTCCTTTTTAACCTATGAGGTCGTTCAAATATTACGTAAGCATGTTTTTGGTAATTTTTAACCTCCCCTTCCCTCTTGTCATCAAAGACCAGAAAACTATACCCCCCCCCCTCATAATTACGCAAGAAAACTAGAATTAGAAATTAGAGCAGAATTTGAAACTAGAATTATAAATTAGAACATAACGTGCATGATGTGCATTAAATATGTGAATGTGACCTGTCAAAAAATATATCTTAAAAGTCAACAAAAAAAATATAATAATTTATATGCAATTTATGAAGAGTTTGAATGCAAATGATGTTTTTAAATTAACTAACAAACACTTATGATTATTTTTACATTCAGCGAATTTAAAGTAGAGCTATTATTAACGGAGTAAATGTATTAGGAGTACTGTAACGAATTCCAACAGGTTATTTAAAATCAGTGAATAGCACTAATGCCAGTTGGCAGAATGAGTTCAGATATGATAGGTATAAGTAAAAAAATCCTAATCATACTTTTAGGTCTTTTAAAAACATTTTGTAGTTATATGTATTCAGCAATTAATTAATAGCTTATTTCGCGATACAATGCATAATTTACATGACATTGAGAACATAAATTACTAACGAATACTTATATTAATTATAAACATAATTAAAACCTTTCACAAACAGAAGAAAGATGGTAAAAAAAGATACTTAAATTTCCCATGAGACAAACACATACTAAATTAAGCACTCGATATCAAATGACAGCCGTCACAAAATTTCCCAATGGAACGCAACAAAACACGAAGATTTATAATTAAAAGAAGTCATAAAAGTGCGTTTTTCATTTCGGTTCCTGTGCAACAAGCCAACCAAGAAACTGATATGCCTCTAAAGCGTAACTCCCATGCGAGAGATTTTTTATGAATAAACTTAATTAAAACAAGCAAGGGCTTGTTTTAGCAAAATGAGATCCTGAAACTAATTCCCTGAAGAGTTCATGAAGAACTATTAAAAATGGTGATTTGTAAGCAAAGTTTAACGTTGAAAAGATTAATGTTGAATTGGAGATGAAGAGATGTTCATGCGGTCTCTCGAGAGTATTTTTCATTCAATACTTTTAGACAAGCAAATGCATAATTGCTGTTGCGGTGGAATTATAAGGAAATATTAATTGGATAAATATGTTCTATAAACTTCAGTTATATAAACTAGGAGTTTTATAAATTGTTAAACAAAAACTAACAACAGATGTACCTAGATGTAAACTAGCAACAGATGTTTGTATGAGTTTCAAAATAAGATGTATCTGTAACTTTCTGAAACCTAATTTTTTTAAATTTATTTGAAAGGTTAAATACCTTTGAGATTTTATACCTTCAGCCATAGATAGAAGAGAGATAGTGGTCTCGCCGGTGTAAGAAACCCTACCTTATGCACATGCCATGGACGTAGCTATAGCTTTTACAAGGGGGGGGGTCCAAGAAAATTCATTCAGGGGACACTGAAAGTGTAGCTAAAATAGGGTTTTCCAACTGGCGGGCCGCATGCGGCAAGCCGGGTCATTTTGTGCGGCCCGCAAAGCTCCCTGAAAACCCCCTAAAAAGTAGCTTTAAAATACTTTTTAGCATACTAAAATTTAAACATTTTTGGGGGAGGACCCCTGAAAACCCCTTATTTACCCCCTATTACATTTAGTCGGTCGTTTTCTATGGAGAAAAAGTATAAGTTTGAGGTCCCCCCTGAGCGTAGCAAGGGGTTATAAAGGCTAGACCTCAGGACCTAGGGAGCCGTTACTAGACTGTGTTCGAAGAGGTTCTGGAACCGCAAAAGTTTCTAACAGTTTTCCCTTTACGAATAAAATGTAGGCCAAATGTGAATTCCTGCGCTTAGTACATGCTGTCAAGCAAAAAAAGAGGGGGTCTGGGGGTCCTCCCCCAGAAAATTTTGTGAAATTTGATACGAAAAAGTATTTTTACGCAATTTTTGGATATTTATTACAGGAACCTTTCTGTTTGGCTGACATAAGGTTTGGGCTAAGGGGGGGGGGGCCTGGACCCCCTAACACCCCCTTATATACGTCCATGGCACATGCGTCAATAAGAAAGAAAAAGTTACTGAATCCTCCCTGGAGCAGTGGTAGGAGTCTTGCGTAGCATGCGGCAGTTCTTGGCTTCTATCCCCAGATATTATTTTATTGTGCACTTTCGAAAAACAGCAAGAATTTCCGGCTAGGGCTAGGCGATCATGTGGTGGATAAGAGAGATAGTTTTAAAGAGTGGCAACGATAATTTCCCAAAAAGACCACAATCATGTGACCACCTTCTCGTGATGGACTCATGCTATACCACACAGCACTGTGGAACTACATAACCAGTTTTTTAAAATGTGCGATATAGATGAAACTGCATAGTTAAGTTCACTCACCAGTAAAAAAAAAAAAAAAATTAAAATTTTAATAAAATCTAATAGTCAAGAATTGTTACACAGGTCAGCCGGTGGCAGTCTCAATTATTAAACGCACTCAACTGACATGGATGCGTATTACAAAAAAAAAATATTCTACTCAAAGTAAACTGGAACTTCATCCCTCTAGATTCCTTCCGGTCTCTCCGTGTCAAGTTGAGATGCAAAATTCCCGCAGTTTTTGAAACATGGGAAAAAACCCGGGAATTTTGGGGAATAAACCCGGAATTTTGGGGAATATTGGGAACTTTGAGGAAGTTTTGAATATAAACAAAGACGGCCATCTTTAGGCTTAAGGTTAAAATTTTCACTTCAAGAATTCTCGTAGCTAAGAGTTATTTCGTTATTTCAAACTATTTTTTCTCAAAACTTGTTATTTTTAACTAATTAGTGTCTGTAACTTTAACATTAGTTCAAGCGATTCGAATCGAACATAAAATCGAATCATTCATGTCCATGTGGGCACCAAACCATGACAAAAGCAGAAAAAAAATGTATGTAGATCGGTGATGTGGTATTTGTCAGATAATTATTTCAATTGTTTAAATTTGAATATATTTTCTAAAGGTCACAACAGTTTAAACGACAGGCAGATTTTCCTTGTTTATGATTTGAAGTTCAAAATAAATTTTAGTCATCATATTAAGCATAATTTTGATATTTTACTACCCGTGTCTTAAAATTTGCTAACTCCCGGGAATTTCCCGGAATACTCCACATTGAAGAGAAAATCAACATAAACACGATTTCTTAAGCGAGTTCAGATGTTTTTTCCTTCTCCCGTGTCAAAGGTCAAAATTCCCGAAAACTCCCGGAAATTTTCAAAATTCCCTTCCCAAAAAACCCGGTTTATTCCCGGGTTTAAACCGGGTTTTTTCCAGCCTTTGCAACACTAGTGTCAAGTCACAGATCAGCGTCATAGTAGGGCCCGTTTTAAAGGGAAAAATACCGGAATTGTTATTGGAGATAAAACCGCTCAATTTGGTGAAGTAATGTTTGCAACATGCGGAGTCCAAATTCGAACGGTAGCTCCGTTTGGGAAGTTCGATCGCCACGAGAAAAACTTTTGTTTTCGTACAATATTGTGGCGATTGTTATATGAAAACGGGTTATTCCCTTCAATTTTGGGGTTGATGATAATTCATAAACACTGAAAAAACGTTTTGCGCCAAATATGTGTGAGTATCATTTAGATTTAAGATTCTTTTCAAAGTTTTGTTTTTCTGTCAAAGTTTTTGGCGGACTTGTTGATACACCCTGTAAAGAAAAGTTTCACTATTTTATTTCTTACCTCAGAACTGTACATATTTTATACAGCTATTTAATATAATTGGAACTTTCAAACTGCTCTCACGTATTTCTTGTTTCTAAAACTTGACTTTTACTTCCTCAACCTGCCACACTCACCAATAAAAAGGTAACAGTCAGCTTAATCTAATAACGTGACTAGAGTATAAATGGAAGATAGGTACTACCCTGCAAAAATGTGTCAGTTTAAGATCTGAGCTTAACCTCCCCTATTTGAACCTAGATAGATTACCTACATATAGTTTCTAATTATAACATCCAAGAATCACTCAAGTGCTTATTGGATTTGGCTAGATAATTTATTCAAATTTTGCAACATACCTAATTTTTAAGTGTGAAAATACTGCATATTTGGTTTATAATTGTTTAAAGTAATAAAACAATTGCATGTCATACTAGGATACATCTCATACGCCGAGTGCGGAAAACTTTAGAATTTTGCAAAAAATATTTTGGGGAAAAAAATATATTTTTGATGAAATTAATTTCTTCCTAGTTTCGTTGTTAAAGAAGAAATATCACAGTATTTAGGTGAACAATAATACTGTCATAATGTCTTAAGTCAAAATTTAAAGGACTGGGGGCATTTAATTAATTTGCAGAAAATATTTGAAGAAAATTTTATGCGCAGAAAATGTTTAGTTTTATTCAAGTCTACTCAATTCCCAATCTAATTTGGTTAATTATAGTAGGTTATTTGTAGTTTTACGGAGCAAGGCCCCTATTAGAACAATTCCCAATCGAAGCAAGAATAAAAAATCTAAAGCTATGTAATTGGATGGCATTTGGTCACTTAAGGTGAAATATTGTAGAGAAATATTGTAGCCTTCTAGATGTTCTTATTTCTTGCTATGCTTAGATATGCTATGCTTAATCTAATCTATGTTTATGCCTACATCTTACCTTAATTCAAAATTTCATGGCATATCACAACTTGTTGAAATAGAGTTACGTCATAATACGACTTAACTCATCTATCATCTAAGTAACAATTTATTAAGCTCCACGCCTCTTTCCTCTTTCCAATCTAGACACAACCTTAAATCCACATCCTGTCACCAGGAAACAGGTAAACTTCAAAACGGAATTAAATATGGAACTTCCAGATCATGCCCAGCCATTTACCCCACTTCAAACCCAACCTAAAAAAAAAAACCCCGACACAGCTCAAACAGATGGTTTAACTCAACACAAACACACCTCACTTTCTGTCAACTGTGGTCACCTCTTACGTGTTTGTCCTAGCTCCCGTAATTGAAAAAGCGGGGGAACGGACCTAATAAGAAGACTGAATTTGTCGGCCATAGCGGTTGAATAAAATAAGCGGAAAGGCTGCAATAAGAAAAAGGACCACAAAAACAAACAAAAACTCGGGATCCATCGGGAAGAGAGTTCTAACCGTTATGATAGAGCTAACTAGAGTATACGTATCATTGCGACCCAGCGTTGCCAGTATGAGTAGTGGCTGAGAGAAATTCATGTGATGGGAAATTTATTCAATTGACGGAAGAAAGTTTTGGGGTAGAATTGCTTCTTTTCTCTTAAAAATGATCAGGTGAGAGGACGTATTATAATTAGCAACATTAGCAAAATAACAATATGGTTAGTCATTCAAAAACTCATATAAATCCAAATTAATTTCATAATTATAATGATTTAAAACACGGAAGAAACATCCGGAAAAAACAAGCATGTTTTCGATTTATATTTAGATATTTGATATTTAGAACATACATATTTCTATTCATAATTACAGATACTTATTCTGATAACAAAAAGTAATGAAAATATTCTCATTCTATCAAAATTATTAATTAGTTTGTATGAATTGGGAAAATTCGTTATTGCAAAAAAAAATCCAATAATAGACACTTGGTTGGATTAACATAAATAATAAGACTTACAAGGTATGAAATTAATTTTAAATTCATAAATGAATGCAGAATGCATGATGAAGAATCGGCCTAGGAATCATATATATAAGTGTGTCAAAAGTCCCTTTCACGAATTATATTTTTAAACGTCTCCTAGGGTCATGGAAGTAATATCGACCCCTAGATAAGTAACCATGGAGAATCCTTTGAAATTACTTACAGCGCTCCTAGAAGCGAAATAAAATAGTTTGAAAAATTAAAGGAGATATAATGAAATTTCTGTTTCCAATATTATAAAAACCACACTGGAAAAAATTTTCATGAAAATATCGTGAATATTCGCGAATATATAAGCACGTGAAAATGACACTTTTCAGGCCTAAAAAAGAAAAAATTAGCAAATTTGCAAGTTTTTCATAGTTATTATGTAGTTTTGTCGGTTTCTTTTTACTTAGATAAAGATAAGAAATATAAAAAAACTTCCAAATTCTGCGAATTTTTTTTAATACAATATTCATATTAAAGTTTTCACTCTTTCCTATTTTAGTATTTTATTTACTTTTAAAACTTTTTTTATTTCGCCACTAGGGGCGCTGTAATCTGTAATTCATCTCAATGGATTCTACATGGTCCTTGGGATAGACCTTACTTCCATGACCCTAGGGCCTAGGAAACGTTGTTTCCAAATAAAAGCCGTGAAAGGGAATTTTGAAACACCCTGTGTAAGAATTTCTACGTCTTTAAATTCCTCTTGACTAAAGAACTGAATGCAGCTTCAGAAAAACAAGTCAAATCTGCATCAAAAAATTAAACTTGGTGTTATTTTGGTTAATACCTCAAAAAAAATTTAAAACTAATTGTGAAAAATGTTTAAAAAAAAAACAGGTTGACTGGTACTTGGTTGGTAAGCTTTTTGAAGCTGAATTATGCCTCTATACCCATTAATCCAACCAAGTGTCTATTACTAGTTCACGTCCATTTTACCTCCCTTGTTGTGAAGAGAATCACACAATGAGCAATGTGCACTCTATTCTTTTCCAACTCTCTTATTCTCACTCCCTGGGGGTGTCCTTCGTCGACGAGAAAGACCCCAAAAAATAAACATCTCGCGACGAGAAAAAAGAACACGTAAAACATAAGAATAAATAAGAAGAATAAACTGGACCTTCGGCTCCAGGGGGAGAATGATGATGTTGAGAGAATTCTTTTTTTGTCCGTCTTGTTTATTTTCCCTGTATTTTTTTTTTCGATGGTGAGGAAGTTTGATACAGTTTTCCTATATACGAGGATAGAATGCATTGGGTCCATTTGGGTGGAAGTTGCAGTTAGGAGTGTTTGTGAATATCGCTGTTGTGGTGAGGATGGATTAGTCCACTTGTAATGGGGTTGGGAGAGGAAGGAGGAAAATTGGGAAGGGGGCATGTGGTAAGGATTGGATCAAGGACGATGTTATCGTTCGTAAATGTAGGATCTTAACCCTAAAATAATTCTGAAGTATAATATAGTAGTCCTATACAATATGGCTTCATAATTTCTTGGTCATATCGTAAATCGAAAAAAAACCCTTTGAACTTATTCTGAAAAACAACTTAACATTAACATTCCTCTTGAATCTATAGATATTTTTCCAGGATCCGTTCATTTGCCCGATAGGGGGGCGGCAGCCCCCTATTAAAAAATAATAAATGTAGATATAAAACACACCACTATTTATTTTAAATCAGAATTGAAAATTATGAAGACAAAGAAAAACTCAAAATCCTATCAAAACAATTATTTGCCACTTTTAAAATTCAGGTAGCGTTTTTCATGAGTTTTTTTGCCTTAAACCATAGGCCCAATTTTTACGATTTTACTCCCAAAAGTTAATCATTAAACCAGGTTTTGGAGATCAAAGGGATCATTAAATTTAAACCCTGTTTCAAATTTTAAGGGTATAGTAGTGGTACAGCTGAGGAAAAAAAAACGTTACAGTAGACTTTGCGGGAGAACGGGTGGGGTTAGAAAGATGCTTTTGGTGTCATTTTTCAGGATTTAGTGTATGCTTGAAAAAATTAATTGACTATTTTTCTCTCAGAGGTCGTCTTCTGATGCAGCGCAATAAAAACTGCATCTTTTTTCATGGCGACCCTCAATTTTTATTTGATTTTATGAAACATCATAGTAATTTAACCCTCATCACCAAGTTTCATTCAATTTGGACGTTAAACAAACCCATGGCAGACCGTCAAAATCTGAAAAATTCATAGTAAAAGCCTGAAATTAGTCGCCAACACCCGACTGCCAAACACGGATTTCTGACAACCTACCAGTACTAGTGAACCGATTTTCATTAATATTTCAGTTTTAAACTGTCGAAACATGAGATAAAGGTTATTTTTAAAATTTTTAAGCTTTAATAAGCATATAAATATTATGATTAAATTATTTTAATTCTGTTTATTTATATTAGTTTATTAGTAATTTCAAAGTCAAAAATCGCACTGAGCTAATTTTCGTGTTGTTTGAAAACGCGTAAATAAAAACAAAAACGCAAGAAGCGCCAAATCATCGATAAATTGCCAAGCCTAAAAAATAACTGTCACGTTTTTTTTCCTCAGCTGTACACGCGTGGAGATTTTGCTTGCTTTAATAAAAAAAATTAAAGGTTTTTAAGTGTGACTACTATATAAATTCTCGTGTTCATGAAGCAGGTAAAATATTTTGAAAATTTTACTAAGATCAATGAAGAATGTTTTTTTTTAATAATTTAATGTTCTACACTTCACCTTCAATGTCATTTTTGAAGCCAGAGCATGCAACTAAACTGTTGGAATTTTTGCAGACTTGGCTCTTTTCAATGACAATATAAGCACTAGTTTTCAAAGCAAACATAATGGTAAACTTTTATTACACACATAACAAATAAATGTATCATTACGGATTGGGTCATATAAGATGCGTCAAGCGAAAATTACCTTCTTCCGTTTCAAACATCTCCAATAAATATAACCTTCAGTACAAATTTTAAATATTTAGGGAAACATTTGCTTCCCTTTAATTTAATCGAAGTTACACAAATATACCATAATTAATATTTAGTTTTGAATGTATATATATAATTTTTTTTCATTTATAAAGTGGTGAGTAATGTGTAGGAGCAAAAAAAAATTTTTATCCCACCAAATGGGAACTTAAGAATGTTCCATCTATTCCCAGAACTCTAAAAATATCCTAATCTTTCAAAACAGATTTCCATATAGGAATTTACTTTCAAATTTAACAAGTTCATAACTGCATGAATCTTTCTTCACTTTTTTATCTCTCATTTTCTCTTCCTTTCTTTTAACCTAATTTCTTTTTAATTCCATCTATTTTTTTTATTTTATATTCTAACATTCTCATTTATAATTATCCAGTTCAACGTTTTCTGAACAACGAATCGTTTTACAATGGGGCGTTAACAATTAGCATTTCAAGGAATGAAGCAAGATTTAAAGAAATAATACTTAGTACATAAAAGCAATTGCTTGAATTGGAAATATTATTAATATTTCCTTCAAGTTAAAAGTTTATTTAATGAGATTACTTCTATAGATTATTTTCTTCCGCTTGGAATGTTACACTTAAGGCTGCTTTCATGTTCACGTGTCTGTTAAAATTTTGAAAGAAAACCAAAATATTTGGTAAATTCTTTTGTATATTTTTAATTAGATCCCTTTTCACAATTTTTATTGGAGAAAATTTAGACGACTATTCAAGCTATAAACATCGTAAAAAATTATTACCTTAAAAATTACCGTTTTTTGGGTATTTCGAAAAAATCTATAAAGTGCGACCTTTATTTACCCCCATCTACCCTATCTTAAACCTCACAAATTTACTTACCCTAAATTTTGTATTCATACTTTATCAGTCTCATTCATCTTTGTAAAATTTTATGATAAACAAACCACATCACAAAACGCAGTTTAATATGTTACTCTAAATGCTTATAAAAGCAATGAAAACAAGCTTTCAAATATTTTAAAAAGCATCAAAATTCTATACTTTTGTTTCTTATCAAAGCAAATAAATTTAAATGGAATAATAACAATCTTGTTTATTTTCATTACTCTTACTGTTATTCAAAATCATAACACTGAATTTAGCGAAATCTTCTCATAGCATAAAAGATTGTAATTCTTTTTTTAAAAAAAATCCCCAAATCTCACTTGCAAAATAATCTAATTATTCTTTCTCGAGTAAAAGCAAAGCAAAATGTGTCAGAATAATAAGTCTGAATATTAGAAATGATGTCTCAGTTGTATCTCAGTTACGAAGGTTACAAAAGGATTTCCTTTATTTACTCACAAAAACCAAATTTTACGATGGAAATGAACAAAGAGAAGCAATATTTAAATGCTAAATTTATTCAGAGATTCTCAAACTCTAATGAAATATATTAGCTATTTGTGAAGTAGAAATTATCTTTTAATCTATGAGATGTAGTCATGTAGTCAAATTGAGAATAAGAGTTTATCCTTAGCATCGTTATTTCAATGTAAAGGAATTCCCTTAATTCAAAGAACAGTTTCAGTGTTTGTTGCATTATTTTGATAAAACCTTATGCTGTAAATATTGTTTAATTTATGACAAGGATATTTCCTTTAAGTAGTTTAGCATCTTACATAGTAAAAATATCACAGGTCTGCAACGAAAAAGCTGTTTGAGTAATTTCATCGATTTCCTATGTATTTTGGTGTGCTGATAACGGGAAAAATAATGAAAAAAATCCTACACGTCAGGATTTTTAATGAAACGCATATTTATTTTCAATTTTGGCCTATTTTCCCCAATTTTAGGTGTTTTTTTATCCGAGAGTTTTCAACGAAATTTTTAGTTAAAGCTATTTTTATATCGTTCATATCAAGACCTTTAAGATGCATATCTCCATAAGTCCCTAACTGTCAAAGAAATCCCCAGAGAAGAGTTTAATGTGAGCAGCATCGCGCTGGCGTCTCGGCTCGCCTCACTTCGACCAGACTCCGTGTATTTCTATGGGAGAAAATGGAGTAGTACAAGAGTGCGGGATTCTTTTCTTCGTTAGACTTTTATGAACCAATGATGGATTATATTTTAATGAGCTGTCAAAGAAAACTACAGGAGTTGTTTTTATCATGAAAAATATGGGTAATAAAAATACATTTCTGTGAGAAATTTTCATTTATATTGAAATTGTATTTTCTTACATATTTAGCTAAATTGTAAAAAAACGCGACGTCTTAAAAATAAGCGGTGGTCATTTTAGGATTTACCACACAAAAACCATACGGAAAATCATTTCTATAAAAAATTTGAATAAAAAAATTATTTTTTAAAATTTAATTTAACTTTTATTGAGATATTGCCCTTTTTACCTGAATTGTAAGCAAACATGATCTTTTAGGACAAAACAAAGGTCATTTTTGGATTCAGCGCACCAAAATACATAGGAAAATAGGTTTTAAGGAATATTCTGAATTAAATAATTGGTTTTATTAGTCTATATTCATTAATTTTGAGGTATTTCCCTTATTAACATAAAACGTGATTGTCAAAAAACCTGACGTGTAGGAGAAAAATGGAGGTCATATTCGGACTCAGCGCACCAAATATTATCTAAATCAGTTGAAATTTCCAAATACAGCTTTTAGAAAGTTTTTTTTTTGCAGACCTGTGTATTTAACTAGCATTATAAAGAAAGGAAATAGTTAAATGTATACCTTTTAGATCTGATTAAGAATACAATACATAACGCTGAAAGATTTTAAAGATTAGAAACAAAATGACAGAAGCAGAATATAAGACTTTCAGATTTATTAGTTTCATATGGAGAGGATAACCTAAAGGGTTTTAATTATCAAAATTAAACATTCTATGAGTTCTATTTAGTACCAAAACAATAATTTTAGATAAAACTCTGCGAAAATTTATGGGGACTACACCTAAAGAATTGTTGAAGACAATTTAAATGGAAGGCATTTTTATCAGCAATGATCTTTAAAAAGTGTTAGTAAAGAACTATATTTGTAAGATGAAGTCAAACCCCCATTTAGTGAGTCATCGTCAACGGATCAAATAAATATTTTTATAACTGAATGTGTGAATATGTTTGTAGTGAAGTCAGAGGACATTGACTTTAGCCGGTTAAAAAGCAAACTTTTTAGCTTCCCGTATGAAGTAAAGGTTTCAAGTTGCAGTCAAATATTCAAAAAAGAAAAACTCAAAGAAAAAAATGAAGTGTTGAAAGTAGAAAGGATCAAAAAGAAAATTGAGAGAGAAGTAAGCTTAACCAACCAAGCTTAAGTTATCAATAATATGATGCTCATAAACGATGTCACGATTGAAGGGGAGGGAGGGCGTTATCAATCTGTGACATGGGAGACGGATTAAAGGAATTATGGTATCACACACATTGCAAACATATATGATTTAATAAGAAAGAGGTATAAGGTGAATTGACCAGTTTTGAATGAACACTTAGCATTTGGATTTTATTTTTCCACTTTTTATATATCGCACCCTTGCTACAAAAGTGCCACAACTCAAAAATTGTAATTTTTGAGTGATGACCGCCATTAGGCGTAGTTTTCACGTCTCTACCAATCTTCAAAAGTGCCAGAAGTTGCATTGAAAAATCAGCCGCCAGATGGCAGTTATGGCGTTTTGTTGTTATCAAAAGATGGCTATGATTCCTTCCACTGAAATGACACATCTTGAGTTGTCATCCAGCCGTCGTTGGTTGAGTAACGTGCGTCTCGTTTGTCTTCTAAACCAGTGTTTCTCAACCGAGAGCTTTTAAGGGGTACACCACGTATTCAAAAATCCCGAAAAAGTAGCCTAAAATCACATTTTAAAAAGCTGAAATTCAAAAATTTCCTGGGGGAGGACCCCCAAACCCCCCTTTTACCAATAGTTTGATATATCAATAAATCATGTAATTTTTAAGATGAAAGCAGGAAATTTTCAGATGGAGGTTCCAAATGCACTTCGGAGGTAGCAAACGAGGCATACGCCCTGGGTATCACACCAAGAGGTTTCACTATATTCAAAATTAGATAAAGAATTATATTTGAATCAAATTTTATAAAAAGGTAGAGTTGAATTATTATCCTAACTGTTTTAAATTAAATTTTAAGGTGCATAGAAAACTTAACTTTTGAATATTGTCCATAATAGCTTTACAAAATTGTATTTCACTTGGTTATAAATTGAATTCTTTTCACAACAGAACGTTGGTATAAAATTTTATGAAATGTAAGCAAATTATGGGCAAAAATTTGTAAAGGGGCGGTGGCAATTTTTCTTCTTGAAAAGGGAGCGATGGTCCCAAAAAGTTTGGGAACCTATGACTTATACGAAGGTGATATTTCAACTACTACCTGCAACTGCATGCGAGGGGTACGCAGGGAAATATATTTTTCCTTTGGAGGTACAATCGTGAAAACGGTTGAGAACCACTGTTCTATTACAAGTACATAATGGAAATACAGAACAAACTGTAAAAATAAAGCACTACAATGAGTAAAACATTAATTAAATTCTCAATACGCGTCGAATGCTGTTTTCTTACTAACAAAAGAGAGCGTCTCTTGGTTGGTAAAGAAACAAAGGGGTTGCAAGGTGCTCTAATAATGTCAGAAATGTTTATACGCAACAATTCATCTTCCACAACATCTAAAACCCAATCCAAGATACCTAACCGCACGTGTCCGTCTCAAAAGCAACACTTCAACCCACCCCTTTGGAATCCCATCACATCGAGGAATAATCCAGATCATCCAGCAGAACAAAAGCAACATCAGCAGACTTCCGAAAAAGAAGACGAACCTCACAAAGAGAGCCCATCTTTCTCGTTATCCACTTCCTTTAACCCGTCACCAATTACCGGCCGAACCTGCAGGAAGAGAGGCCGGAACGTCCACAATGGACGGCAAATGGGTCACCAATGTTGCGGGAAGGGGTGTTGGGAAAGCGGAATTATTGGATCATACAGGTGGTGGAAGAGAGCACTTTCACTGTTTTCGAAAGGATTGAAGGGGAGAGAGTGAGTGAGTGTGAGTGTGTTTTGGTTTCGGTGTTGGAGTGTCCATTTGGATTGGATTTATTTTCTCGAGAAAGGTAGGTTTGATGATTGATTTTGTTGATGTAGTATTAAAATTGGAATTGAGGGAGGTTAGAAGTCATGGGGTACGAGTGACATCTGAGCCCGTCCATATTAAGGCTCATTCACATTGTTTCATTTTCACTGTTCATCCCGAGTGATTCACTCCAGTGAATAGCTTGTTTGCATGGAAAAATGAAGGAGTAAAGAGTGAAACGTTAATTCACACTTTTCACTATGGATGATTCCTCCAAATTGGATATCAAACGTGATAAGTCTGATTAAGCCTTTAGACACGTGCTGTTTCATAGACAACAAGGGATGCAGTTTATTTGAGGGAAGAGTGATTGCAGTAAGTCTTAGAAATTAATATTGTTCATTCCTCATAATAATTCTTCCCACAATTTTTTCCCTAAGAATGTTATTTTGCGCGTAAACATAAAAAGAGCAGGTAGTATTTTTTTTAAAAGAACCACGCAGGTGTATGTCTATCTTTCTTTCAGTTAGCTTGTGATAGGGTGCTTTTTCACACAAATTTAAACACTATGGAAAATTTTATGACAAAAACCTTAAATACGGATCTGGCAACATGGGTTGGCAAACTTCCCAAGCTTATTTTACCAAATGTGCGGTCTTGATTAGAAACTTCGCTTTTACTTGGCTTCCAAAGGCAGTATAGGTAATAAGTCAGACTGCAGAAAATAAAACATCCTAGATGTTTACTGTATTAAATTTTAAGTCATTTCAAAGACCACCCACAGTAAACTTTTAACTCGTAGTCACTTGTACCCTTTGGCTTCCCATCCACTTAATTGAGCTGTTCAGAATAAAAATGATGTTCCTCCTACCATAGGTCTGAGTAGTTAGAAGGTTTTCTGAAAAGGGGCGCCCATGTTGTTCCTATGAAGAATTTCAGGGCTGCTCTTAAAAGTCAGCTGTTGAACTTTTGATTCAGACAATTATCACACGATATAACGATATAAAGGATACACAAACCCATGCTCATCTCAAATTTTATAATTTGTGACTTACGTCGCTTTCGTTCTGACCAGCTCAATTGGTATTTTCTAGGAATTATTTGTCTGGAGAGTTTTCAGAGAATCAGCTTTACATGTTTTTATTCAGATGCAATGTAAATGGAAATATAATTAGGTTAGAGATTAAATATAGAGCTTAATAAACTGAACTTTGCCTCGCTGCTTATAAAACCATTTTTGAGCCATCTCTCTATTTTTCCATTTTAAAGCTCTTGAGAGTAATTGAAATAAAAATTTCAGACACAACATCGTAATTTTATGAATGGAGAAATAAGTTTTAAAGCAAAACAAAATGCATAATTTTTACAATATAAGCATTCAGTCGCCCTTACAATTCAATAACAAACATATGTTTGTGCGAAATTGAAATTCATCGTTATTTCGTTATCGTTATGTTTCGAAAGAGCACCCAATGATAATAATTAATTCCACTTCTTAGAAATGAAATAGTATATAAATAAATATGCAAAATCGCGGTTAATGGATTGTCATAAACTTTTGACTCTCATTTCTAAGGCTGAATAAATAAGCATTCTGGCATTTTAATACCATTCAGATACAAAAATCATAGAATAAAAATAGGTTTTATGTAAATTATTCCATATCATAGCATTTTCATCATGTAATTTGCATAGGAATAAATGAATAAATTTAAGTCGTGAATATTAATTGAATATTAAACTATGGAGCTCATGTTAAGTTGCATAAATTGAAAACTCATCATATAAACACATTTATGTCCAATCTCTATCTACCTTTATATAAAAAGATAAGGAGCCTTGTTTTGAAAATTGCGAACAGTTCTCAAGTTTAATGTTCATTATCGACTCTAAAATGTCTCTAGGGGAACACAAAATAATAATGGAGTTGGAGAGCATAAATGCAAATTTGCTTATTAGGGGAAGAAGCGAAATTTAAAGCAATATTTGTTTTTCTACACTTAACTTTAGTTGACTTCCTATTTACCGGTTCAAATGGAAACAGGTATGAGCCAGTTAAGCAAAAATAAATAGTTAAAACATTCAATTTTGTTTAAAAATGTGATTTTTCATAGAAGAAATGCCTTCATTAAAACGTTATAAGTATGTTTTAAAAAATGCACACAATTAGAAAGAATGATTGATTGATTGCAATTTGTTTTACTAAAAATCGTTCTAAAAATCAATTTAGTCCTGTAAAAATGAAAGTACTGTGAAACGGGTAGGCGTACTTTAATTCATTTCATAGATATTTACAAATACTTAAACCATAACAAAACGGAGATGTAATATTTGTGCAACATTTTAATAAAATTCTTCCAACACTCCTTTCCCAAATCTTTAAAAGCATACAGAATATATTCCCCTCAAATTATGCGCCAGAGCCTCGCCGAAAATTCACTATTCGCATTCGTCATTAGAACTCCTCGAAATTCGCCATCTTGATAAATACCGCCATTTCTCAAAAGATTCTCCTTAGAAAACGGTATATCTATATCTTAAGCCCCCCGAAATAAACAGTATTTTCCTCCAAAAACTCGAGACTTCATCTGCATAATGACGCATGCATAATGAATTCATCATTCTTCATAACAAGCGAAGAAAAGCGCGGGAAAATATAAGCTGCCATCGGCGAAATGCTAAGTATGTTTAAAAAAGATCGTTTGCGCGCGGATTTTCTAATTCTGATCACCCGGAGAATATCTCATTCCCGGGTGTTTTGTAGTGTGACTGGAATTCGAAAACGGGGGGGATAAGAGGAAATGGAGGAGTTATATTTTGAAATATTTGCTTTCCTTAAAAGGAATAAAATATTCGATTCTTAAAATGAAAAGTGTGATTAGAGTTGGATTCTGCGTACTTCAAGAAGGGATATTATAACGTGTGTGATATTTCTCGGAAAGTTTATGCTTGAAAGAAATTCAAATCATGAACTAAATGCTAAGTAATCAGGATACAACGGAGCATCCATTTTTCGCATATAACAATTACTTTTTTTAGAGTGTTTATTTTAACTGAAAAGATGGGTGCGAAATATAGTGGTGAAAATCTGCTTTTAAATACTCTTTATTTAAATTCTTAGGAAATAAAAATACGCTGTTTGAAAACTTTCAATTGTATAAATTCTGTGACAGAAGTAAATCATGATAATAAGTATAATAATAGGAACTTTTTTTATCCATAACACCGCTTGAGACATATGTGTTCAACTTCATTTTTGCATAATTCAATCATTTATTCGACGATGTAAATTTATTATTCTCTTTACTTGTTAACGATGGTGTTCACTAACACCAGTTAACTTTATAATAAGGAGACAATATTATTGTTTATAAATTTAAAATTTAGTTCAAATATTTATATTAATTTAATTATTTAAATATAGTGGTGAATATTGTCGCCACACGTTATTTGGAGAATTTATTTTTATGTGGTTTTAATTAGTAGTACTTCTAAAATATTGACATATTGTAATTGAGTTAAAATAATACTTTTTTGTACAAAAGACCTTAAAACTTAGAAATAACGTCATCAAATGATATCGGCCATGAAGAATGCAAAGCAGTTGATTAAGTTTTTTTTTTACTGACAAATCTAAAAAAAAAATTAACTCTAGAACTTCACTAAATACGAGGGATTGTAATTACCCTCAAATAAAAGGTTAAAATTGCTCTAAATTGGTCTCAGAAATACTCATTTTTATCTAACATTTTAATTTTAGTCGCTCAACCTTAAATATCATCGAACAGAATAAACATTTTCGTAAAAACTGATTTCATAATGCATTAAATGTTTATTTAGAAGAAGGAATGAGCTAACTCAACCAAATACTTACAATATGAAAATATTTTCTCAATTCCATTTCCTTTTCATTACAAATCCTCTTATAAAAGGATTTCTCTGGAAAAACAAGACGGAAAAGAAATTGCCTAAGTCATTCCAATCAAGCTACGAGCTTCTGCAATGAAATCTTTGATCTTTATAGCAGATGACAGCTTTTAAAAGTTTGAGATGTTAAAGTTACCGGACATTCTGGGGCTTTTAGCTTTTCGGTCTTTTTGTCTAACGTAACTGCATTGGAATGTTCTATTAAATAAGAATTGATGGATATTTTAAGTTCGCAGGTAATTATCTCAAATGAGCTTACTCATTTTATAAGATTTCAGAAATGTCAAATTTATATTTAAACAAACAAAATAAGTTATTGCAAGTTATTATTAGCTTCTTTAAATCGAGTTAGGTTTCTGTTTAAGTTACAATAGGGATAGTAACTAGAAATTCATTTTCTAAATGCATTCAATTTTGAGGAATTGAATCTATCAATTGAAGATTGATTTTTTTTCTTTTATTATCTCCTTGAATCGTCAGAATTAAAATAAGAGGAATGGGGATGTCTAAGTATTTAAATAGCATCAGTATGCTATCCATCTATTTTTAATAACAGAAACCTAATCATTAATTTCAAAATTGATTTTACAAAGAAATTCCGTCAACAATGCTACTGGAAAACCTCCGTAATTTTCACAGGGAAATCATGTTATATTAAGCAGAATCTATAGTTAGACTACAAAGAAATCATAGCCAATACAGGTAGTCTCTGTATGTGACATAATTTCTCTGTTGTTTGACAACTTATCCTGTATAAAAATAACAGGATTTGACAGGGGTTTTCTGGCAGTTTAGTTGACAGGATTTCTGTGTTAAATCAACACATATTTTTTTTTTTGAAGTGTGCAAGAATAAGCGGGAAAGTTTTAAAACTTATAAATATTTATTTAATTTGATCAAGTCAGAATCTAAGAAATGAAGTCAGAAATTCTCAAGGCACGATTCCGCCAGGCTATTATCCAACACCCCCTTTAAGAACAATTTTTTTAAATAAACATCCAACATGACTTAAGGGGCTCTTGATAAGATTAAAACCACCCCTACCCCTATAAGAACATCACCTTAATATTTGAAAGATGATTTTCTTCAGCCTTGAATAACAAAGCAATCAATAGAGATTTCAGCCTCTAAGTTTGGAGAAAAGAAGCGACAATTTATTTCTCTTGGAACGTTTTTTGCCGTTCTCTTTGCGTAATACCTCCGAGGATAGGAACGACCAAAACATTCTCAGAGGGGGGAGATGGAAGCATTTGTAGGGGATCGTTTGCTTCAGAAGTCACCGACAGTCCTGGGACTTCCGAAGGGATGAAAAAGAACGACTCTTTTGCAAACACGATGCGAAAAAATGTCGGGCTTCTTTTCTGGAGCTCCAGTTTTTCGTTTGAGCTCAATGCGTTCTTTTCTTCAAGAATATTCCGGTGCTATTTTGAGCACGATTGGTGTATTCTTATGGATTTGAACAGAGCTTCCCACTTTGCTTTCAATTGAATTATGTACTCCTACATCAATTATTAGAACTGTTTCTTAGAACTTTATTGAGAAATGAGGGATGTTTATCTCATTTAAAACTGTTCTTTCTTAATTTTTGTAGTATTTATTACTTTTTTGTTCGTTGTATTCACTCACCGCTTAAATAGTAAATCTAATATATTTAAGTATAGTAGGGGAGTGAAAGTTAATATCATTGACACATTGCAGATTAAATAAATCTGAAACCAATGGATTGGTGTTTCAGTATGATCCTTTCCCTGAATATTCAGAGCAATAGCAATGTACCCATTGGGACCCTTACAGCCATATTCACAGCCATCAGCGTCGGTGTTAAAACCTTGCTCAAAGTAGGATTCCACCAATCAGAGTCAGCGAAAAGCTAATTTTTCTTTCTTTAGATGCTGGTTAACACCGACGCTGATGGCTGTGAATATGGCTGTTAGTGTTCATTTGTTCAAAAATTGCTAGCTTTGGAAGGTGCACAAAGTAAATTTTCTTTTATTCGTGTGAAAATTCAATCAAGACAGTTTTTTTTAAGTAGAAATTTGCGTAGAATGCTATTGTGGCATCAATAAAGTTCAGTCCAAAAAATTTTTGTTTCCCAAGTTCAATTACAAATATCTATTTTTTTTACTCTTAAAATTGGAGAAGGGGTAAATTTGAACACAAAAAGTTGGGGCACATTGGAACAGTTTAAGAATCCCTTATAATTTATCTTGATTTCCAACACATTTTTAGACTTTAAATATAGTATTTTAAGGTACTTTAAATTTAATTAGTTCAATTATTTCTAGTATTAAACTTAAAATTCAAAGCTTATAGGATTTTTCCAGTTTTAACTTATATGATGTTAGAAGTTAGAGAGATAAGTCATAAAAAAGATGGTTTTCTGTATAAAATATGTTTATATTTTTAATATTCTTTAACTTTAGTCAGATTTTTATGCAATTTTTTTGTAAGCCCTTTTAAAAATATTATTTTATACTGTTAGAAAAATTTTATACTAAGTTTTTATCTGATTTAAAAAATATATTATTTATTCTTCACCTATAAATTTTCACATACACACTTAGAAACATAAATTGATTAATTCTCTAATTAGGTAATTTTAAGTTTTGCAGTAAAGCTATAAATGACTAGCTAATAAAGGAATATATTTTTAAGTTATGATTTGAAAAAAGTGTGGTAACAAAACCAAAGAAGACTAAAAAAAAAATCCTTACAAAACATCCTTTATCTATTTACCATGATAGTCTACTACAAATATCCAAACTATCAATTTCTCGAGATGGGTATTGAGTTGCCTCACTTTCCTTAAAAACTGAAAACTAATTTTTTTTTCTCATTTTATTCTCATTTATATTATAAATCGACAGTATATTCGTTATGAGTTTTCTCTTAAAATACTTTTTTGCTTATCAAAAACGTAATCTACACTGAAATATCGTTTAAATTTTTTTAAGTGCAAAAAACGTAAGAGTGTAAAATATCCAGCTTAATTGATTGCTGTAAATATAAGCTTTAATGTACAATGAATTTCGTAGCTTATAAAAATTGATTCTGCTTTATTTATATAGACGTTCCTATGTGCGCCAAGTGTGTTCCAATATACCCCACCACTGGGACACATTAGAAAAGAATTTCACAATTTTTAGAACTATGACTCAAGGGGGCAATGTTTGATAAATGCGTCTAAAATGGGTACCAAAATTTCAGAAATGATGTAAACTTATGAATAAATCAGTTTTTGTTTCAATATCTGATAAATATATAGAGAAATAGTCAAAAATGTACTTTTTGTTCCAATGTGCCCCACATCTACCCTACAGTATAATAATTTATAATTATTATTATTAGAAAATAAATATTTTTTATCAAATTTTTCGGATTGAAAGGAAATTGAAAAATTTGATAGGAAAATCTATTTTTTCTGACTTCATTATTTAAAAAGAATTTAAAAAATATTGTTTACTGCTTATTTCAACTATTTACTAAAATAAAAGGCAGCTTTTAAAAATTTGGTTAAAACTTGTAATCTTCTAAATAACTTCGTTCTCAAATGGTAACAATTTAAAAACTGTTGCTAAATTACATAAAAACTTACTTAAAAAAAAAAAAAAGAGTTTAAATGTGCGTGCGACGAAAATTATGTACTTCTAACGAACTTCCCTCTATTTGAAAACTTTTAAGCTTGAATGCCTGAAAAATAACTTCGCTAGGGTTTACATTATCATTGTTTTAATCTTAGTAAACCTAACTCTTCCTTTGAAGTGTAAGAAAGAGTCTAATGCAATAAAAACTTCATTCATTCCTGATCTTATGAAAACAGAATCAAAGCAGTTAATTAACGTTTATTTAATTAACCTTTGTCTCATATGTCTGGCAACATTTCCACGTTTCCTTCTAACTAGAACTAACTAAAGAATTCTAACTAATATAATGAGTAAAAAATTTCTCAAAGACTGGTTCAAAAACCTCCAAAAAAATTACCATTTACACAGCAAAATGCTCATTGTGTGAAAATTACGTTTCAAAACATCTGCTACTTTAGGCTCAAATGCGCCTCGCGAAATTCCGAATGTTTGCATACGTTTTAATTAACTTAAGCGCAGCAAAATTAGTTAACTTTTCCGCGTTTTTGTATCGGAATTTCTGTAATTAACAACCATAAGAATTGTTGTTCCAATGAACAGTTTTTTTACCTTGTTAATTTTATACCATGAACCATCTTGTTGGTTGAATAATCTTTTATATTAGTTTTAGTAATGATGGAAAATGTCGGTTACGGGGTACCAGCAGCGTGAGCCGCTCCTGCCCCGGCAGCTGTCAAGCCTCGGTAGACCCTCATTGGCTATGACACGCTGACACCTCTCTGCGCATAACAACAGTTTTAGTAATCTATATAATTCTCTTTATGTAACACGAAAATTTAGCTTTTATGCCGATGGCAACTATTTGTTTTACAATCTTGCTGTTCAAATCTTGGTTTGTTGTGCTTGAAAATATTAAATGATTTTGAATTATTGATACTATATTAATATTAATTATTGTATATTTCCTAATTTAGTACTTTCTTTTATTTAAAAAAGTGCATCCAAATTATTACAAACATTTATAATATGTTAGTATTGTTCCAGCTACCTTATTAGCAACCATTTGTAAGGTGATACAATGGTTGTGTTATGCCAAGTTTAATTTTTCGTGTATACTCTTTGCTGAGATTAAGTATTATTTTAGCAAAGGTATTGCGAAGCTATTCGTAGGGAGCAGCGTAAACGTTTCCTTGGCGAGAGATGGCAAGAAGGGAGCTGGAACCACCTAATTTTAATAATACTGATACTTACTAATCGCAATAGTATATCCGTAAATACGTTTAGTACTTTAGGATTAGCCGGATGCAATTTTCTTCAAACGGATTTTACTGACGACATTTTAAAAGTTATTCTTAATAATATGAAAAAAATAAAGTAGCACTTATAGTTGAGATATTTTAAGGGGGGTTTTTATTGTAAAATGCTATTATTTGCCATAACACTTGTAGTTTGCTCCCGGAATCCTAAAGTACGGTACGAATTGTTTTTCTTGAACAGGAATTTAAACAGAAAAATAAGGTTTTTTTTATCTAATTTAATTAAAGCTTACTGTATTAATTTATTTTAAACGCAGCAGAAAATGATATAAAGTTATTGAAGCTTGTGGTATTGATACTATTTACTCATTTAAGCAACAATGTGAAAGTGGATTTATGTGGTTACAACTTTACCACATTTTAAGCATTTCCACAGTACAAAGATTTCAAGACATAAATTTCATTCATGGTTTTTTTTATATTCTGATATTATCAGCGAATGTTTAACTCTTAGAAATAAGAAAAAATTAGTTGTATTTCTCATTTAATTTAAACTATATAAATTAATTTAGAACAATATTTTCTCAGCTGACCGATGCGACAAGAAACGGCGTTTCCTTATTCCAAAATAAATACTTTTAAGCTAACTATATCTTAACAAATATTGGTTTGGAAAGATTTTAAAATGGTTCATGATAAATTCCAATTTCACAATAAAGTAGGTATTCTATCTTACTCAATTATTTATTTTAACTAGTACTACCTGAATCCTCCCATATAGAGGCATTCCAAAACAATACCAAAATAGCATCAATGTTTACAGTTATTCAGTTAGCTTTATATAATGGCATTAAAAGGGTCAAAGATTCTCCAAATTTGATTCTACTTCCTCTGGGTATCACTGTCATTCTCTTTCATAGAATTTAAATTAAGCTAACCATTATAGCAGAGACGTGTCTAGCAGAAGACAATTCCATAAAAGAATCTTTGAACTGCAGAATTCCGAGACAGGTTCAACAAAGGTGCGCAGAGATCAGAAGATTCTCGTTTTGTGGCTAGTTAAATTTAGATACAATAGTGGAAGTCTAAGATATCTTGAACACATCGTTTCCTCAATAGAGTAAAGGGCAAGTTTCTTGTATAGCGGATTTGTGTATCCTAAAATTAATAGTAAATGAGTATTGAGTACATTATGGAAGATGGTATTTTTAATGAATTTAATAAACCGTTACTGAGTTGGAACTGAAAATGTCATTCCTAAGAAATGTCAAAGAAAATGTCAATGTAATGTAAATGTCATTCCATTGAAAGATTCATAAGGTATTGGTTACTTTAATTTCGACTTATCTATCACCCATATTATCTATATTTCAAATAACATTATCATGAAAAATAAGAAAATTATCATAAAAAAGGAAGAAATAGGACAAAGAAAGCTTACTAAGAAAAAAATTTGACTTATCATATACCCAATTTATTTATTTTTAATTTCACGTGTATAGCTTTTCATTAACCTACCTTCAATTTGTTAGAATTCGAAAAGCGGAATTAATGTTAGAACTATTCGAAAGCTTAGAATTTCAATTATAAAACTTTGGCAATCAATAAATTTACGATAACATATTACATGACATTTTTATTAGATTCCTTAGTAATTTTTTCAGTATATATTTGTCTTTACAATATTAAAATACGGTAACATTTTTATTTTACACGAATTAAATAAGAAAAGGGTTTCATCGAGTCAAAAGTCACAAAACTTAAACTATCCCTTTAACTTTTAAAATTTCACCTCAACATTTAACATGGGGCATTGTTTGTGAATACTTATGAAACGATGAGGTAAAACAATGCCCGAAAAAAAACAGTTTTGAACAGAAAGTGAATAATCTAATACATTGTGACGAAAACGTTATAAATATCAACGCAGAAACTGCAACAGCTTATAATAATAGATCACTTTCATCGCATTCAATTCCGAAAAAAAAACGAGCTGAACCCGTTCCGTTTGGCCCAACGACCCCAAAAAATCGTGATGCCCCACATAAACTGTAGATGAGAGGAAGTGAAAGTGCAAACGATAACGAACACCTCCATTCCAAAGACACCTCTGCACCAAAACGCACAGGAAGTTTCAGAACGACGGAAACACCGAAACCTAAAAAAAAGTCGTCATTAAAAACGTACAGGAAAAGCTCATTCCAGAGAGAAATCCACACTAGAAGTTGTTATCTCGGTAACGAAAGAGTGAAAATAATAATAGGTTTAACAAGCCGGTACATTGTTTTTGGCCGATTGCGATTGTTCTGCGGGTAAAATAGTACACTGGTTCCGCATGAATTGGTATTCTCGATACATGCGTATAAACGGTGATTGATGTAGTGGACAATGTCCTGCAAGAAAACACTGATAAAGAGGTGTATACATACTGAAAACGTGTCACTTGATGTAAAGATTAAAATAGGCAGGTTATTAGGATTCCAGCGTCAGACAGAATTGGGAAAATAGCTATACACATTTTTCGGAGATTTATTGATCCTGTGATGTCTGATAAAATATAGTATTTGTGAAAGGCATCAACTAATAGTAGTTGCCATGAATTACCCATTAGACCATTAGTATTCAAAGCATGGTTACATTAATATTGAATTATCGGTAAATATATCCAACTGTAGGAATGAACGTGTACGGAAAGTATAAATAAAAGTGTGAGAAAAATATCTGATTTCCTTAAAAAGACTCAAAACAGTTTTTGAATTTGTTGGGAGACACAATTTGAGGTATAATAGACAGTATTTCTCTTAGATTTAGAGTATAAAAATAAAAAGAGTGAAAATAAGAGGAAAACTTTTTCAGGGAGTAGAATGTAAAAGTTATTTTAACAGAAATAAGGAATCCTTGTTGCATTTTGGTTTATTAAAAGTTTCAACAATGTTTCGGGGATTTCATTCAATTAGTAAGTTTGTACGACCTATTTTACCATTTAGGCAAGTTTGTTCATAAGTTTTAAACTATCTACTTATTTTAATGGAGAATACTCAAGTGCTTAGTTCTTAGTATTTTCATCAAGTAATTTCATAATGCAGTTTTTATGAAGTATTTTTTCTTCGGGTTTTTTTAACTTAAAACTCCATTGCCACGTTTCATGAATAAACCATTGTAAATGCATAAATTTTACTGTTTACACTATAATGACTCGAGAATACATTCACTTAAGTTAAAATTACTCCAGCAGGATTCGAGTGATTTCCACAAAATATCCATCAGCGCAAGTAACTAATAAACTCCGAACACGTTTGCAATGTATGAGTTACAAAATGGAAAGAATCTTTTTAAATAATATAAAACCAGAGCAAAATATACTCAAAGTTGGATCTTAAGAGGGAGAGAGATAGTAAAAATTCATGAAATCCGTTAGTTATTTAAGAAGAATATTTCTCTACCAGTGCTTAATGTTTTTAAAATTAGGCATTCCGCCGTCTAAGAAAGAATTTCCGAATTTTTAAAGACGTCGTTTGCTACTTTCATCACGTTTTTATTGTTGGGAATCCTGGAGTTCTGGGAACTAAATTTTTTCCCTGTGGGTAATTTAGAAGTCAGTTTAAAAAGTGGGAATTCCTAGAAGCTGAAAACTTTGTAACGTGTCGAAATAACTCTGAATCATTTTAATTCTTTTATGGTCTGGCCAGGTTTTTAAAGACTCACTTAACGCCAGAAGTGTTTTCTCAACTCTTCTGGTGTAAAAAGGTAAAAGAAAACTAGTCTACTTGTTAGGCAAATTGTTCCAAGGAGAATATTCTAGGAATGGTAAAAGTAGCGTTTTGGGTTGGTGATTTCTTTTAAAGAGCGGCCTGCAAAAAATTGTTCTGATAAGTGATTGCTTAAAAGCTAAAAAAATAAAATGTTTTATAGCCAAAACATTAAGTGAAAGAATCCAGCCGAAGATGGAAAGCATATCGTAACAGACGTGTTTTTAACGTATTGAAAAAAAACCCTCATTTTAAAACAACTTTCTGATGAACTGAACTTTTTATTAATGTTTATGTATGCAGTTTTTGAAAGAGTTATAGTAAATTTTTAAAAGAAACTGTTTTAACATACATTCATTTCAATTTTCTTCAAGATTTCCGCATTGCGCAACAAGCTTTATTTTGGTTCTTACTTACACCCAACTTGTTTAGTAAAAATTTAAAACTTAAAAATGTTTTTCAGTTAGCTGTAACATATTCTGTAGTTATGTTTTCCTTTTCAGAAAAGGAATTATTTTCTTCAGCTTTAAGGGTTCTTTTTGAATGACCATACTTTTTCTGAGATAAACTGCTACTTCAGTTTGTTAGTTTATTTCCCGCTATAATACACCTTAGCATTGCAATATTTTTGATGAAGATAATATTTTTACTGTTGCTAGACGATATTTTTAATATTTAGTAAATATTACTTTGAGCGCCATAAGTGAACTCATAAAAAGGTAAATAAAGTCATTAGTAAAATTAACGGATATAGTAAATATAAGAGCACATTTTCTACATAGGAAAAACTGAAAAAAAGATCTATAATAGATGTATGCAAAATTTATCGGTTAATATAGTCTAACAACAAGAAGCTTTTCACAAATTGGTTGTATGTTCTATGATATTCACTGGGGGTCCCTCGATTTTTCACAATACATAACAAGACAAGATTGTAGAAACTGCCTGGATAAACTTCCAATGTGGAAATAGCATTATTATTAATATTTGTAAGTGCGAAATTTAAGATGGTAATACAGTCGACTCCGCTTTATGTGATCATTTGCCCAAGATCGTAATGATAACAATAAATATCCGATTGATAATAATAAGTGGTTCTCTAATAAAAAGTGACAAACAGTGTAACTCGAGTTTTTGCATTAAAATCAAAACTGTTTAGTCCTAATTTAAGTATTTAAAACGATATTTATAGTATTTTGCAACTTAAACATTCTTAAAGAAAGATTCTACATTAATGACTCATTTTTCATGTTTATATATTAAAATTGACCTTCCAACGGGTTTTAAAGGGATTTCATTAAATTTTGATAACATTAAACGATATACTAATCACATAAAAAGAAACATTTTGCGTTAATTTAAATAGGAGGGATCGGGACCAGACAATTTCGATGACATTATCCGATTGATGACATTAACATTGATTACATTAAGCGGACTCGACTGTATCTACTAAACTATCTTCTCTAGGGGAAAAAAACAAACTTTCACTTTCAATCTACTCGACCAAAAAAAAAGCTGAATGGAGAAAAAAAATCATTCAACTCAGACGATGAATAAAATGCAGCGATGCGATCGCAAAAAGGCTTCCGACCGATGCTCAAGTTCAATGTAGCGTAATCTGGCAACAGCGTTGGGAAAAAGCGCGTATTGGTAAACAATGACGTTAATTTGAGGGAATCTGCAGCGCGAGCCTTCGTGCGGAAGATTTCGCGAGCCATGATTGCCAACGGCCTATTTAACTGGAACCGAGAGAAGGGAATATGTCGTAATTCAGTTTTCAATCGGAAGCTGAAAAACTCGAACACTTCAAGTCACGAATGCACAAACGAAACTCGAGCTTTCAATGAAGAGTGGAAGAAAAACGATTTTTGAAATTTTGGAACGTTTAATTTCGAAGGGAGAAGTAGAGAGTTAACTGTTTGAGTGTTAAGTCTCGACCATTTGGTTCGAGTTTCACGGTGTTCTGGACTTGTTTTTGAGACTGGAGTTCGATTTTGGAGCTGTTTGCGCATGAAGTGTTTTGTTTTGAGTTATATTGTCCGTTCGGAGTGGTATTGGTATAAGTCCAAAATTACCAAATTTGGGGGATAAACGTGGATTTGGGTTTATAAGATTCTTCATTTTACTTGGTTTGTCAAAAATTCAATTATTGGTTTGTAAAAGTTTGGGTCCATTGGAGAAAGCACGACCGAGAGGTATCATTCTAAACCAGGATTCCTCAACCTGTGGATCGCGACGCTCGGTTAAAGTGCCCAGGAAGTGTCTGAGAGGGTCACAAAATGATACAGAGAAAAGGAAAACAAATAAATTAGTTCTTTTGTAACTTTATAGAATCCCTGAATTTATTAATTGTATGATTTAAGCATTTAAGGTAACGTTTATTAATGTTTCTTAATAAGTTACACGTGACTGTTACGAGTAAATAATCACAACTACTTATTGTGTTTTTTATTTTTTTCTCAACATCATAACTCCCAGAAGGGGTCGGCAAAATACTAAACTTAAAGATGGGGGTAGGGTTGTCTAACAGTTTGTGAATAAGAAACTATGTTCTAAAAAGATCTACTGAATAATTAGTTAAATCATATACATTTTACTAAACTGCTATCTATTTTACTGGTGAGTAACACCGCAATTGTTGGGAAACTCAATTAATCAATTCTCAATTAATCTTAGTTTGGCTTTTTTATACCAATTATACCAGGAGGGTTAAAGTGGTTCAGCCCCCCCCCCTCCCTAAAATTTTATGTCTATTTATAACAGTTTTTCCCTTGAAAATTCTCCAGCGTACAAGAAACGACCCTATTCGGGTGTCACCCAAAGGGTCCTAAATGTCTAAAAACAAGTCACAACTTTATGTTATATGGTCAAATTTCAAAGACTTTTGGAGGACTGAGGTTACCAACATATCTCTGGCATTAAGTACCCGGAGGTTCAAATTCATGAATTCAACACATGAATGGAGGCCTTGAAAAAGCGAATTGGGGGTCAAAAGCCCATCCCGTAACAAAAGTGAAGTAACGGACTTGACTTACATCACTATTATACTGATGGAGCTCATACACTTCAAGAACGAAATTTCCTTCGCGCATGGACGCGTGATGGATTTTAATTCTTTTTCGAATCATTTCCGAGGGGGGTATGAAATTCACAGATGACCTCTCCTTCCTATGATTCTTTTAAGTTGAAACTCACGAGATTTGTTCAAGTGGACACGGGATTCGATAAGTTGTAATAAAGGGAATAGTGAGGTTTATTCTTTAAAAAGCGAGGGGAGAATTAATTAAGTTATTATGAAATCGTTTAGGTGTGAAACAAGAGATTTGAATAAAGTATATAATTAAATAATTTAATCTTGAAAATAAAATCGTAGTAAACAAAGGATCGTTTTAGCTCTTTACTTCGGAAAAGGAAAGTATACTTTTAAACATTATGTTACTCAAAATAAAATGTGATTGGTATCTTAATCGAAACAATTATGCAGATATGAAACAAGAATCATAAAATTATTGAAGTTTAATGTAGATAGTAAAAATATCAGAGAGTAAACAAATGTTTCGGAGATCATTTTATTCAATTTGTCATTTCTAAAAGGTGATGAAATGATATAGAAATGCATAATACTTACGTATATGACATTAAAATCACTTTATTCAATATTTTCAAATATATTTCTGAAAAATTTCATCACACAAAAACTAAATTTGGCAATATAAATTTAAATTTGAAAAACTTACAATGTTCTGAAGACTCTAATTTTGACCCCCCCCCAAGAAAAAAATAAACGATAACAACATATTGATAGGGCTATAATTTAAAGCGAAGAATTTTTTGAATAAGCAACAAAAATACTAGAAAGGCGGTCGGTAGGTAGCTTACGTAATTAAAGGATGGGTGTTGGAAGTTTGTTTATTTTTGCTTCCGTAATCTCGTATTTGAACGACCTCCAACGTTTAAAAACTGCTACAAACACAATATTCTAATAATGATATGTAAAGATGACTCATTTAACCCAAAACTTTTCCCAGACTAGAACAATATTAGTTCCAGCCCTCAACTCCTCGTTCATTCACTGCAAACGATTTTTCAAAACGAGTCAACCATCGACCCCTAGCCAGAAATATTCTATTCCTACCACTCGCAATTAGCAACGAAATTTCGAACTCAATTTATCAGGACTTCTAAACGATTGTCAAGGGTCTTCTTCAACGGGAAAAGGAACCCAAACGATATGATGGGGTCCGCCATTGTGGTACAGTTCAGCGAGCGGGATCCATTAGAACGAACATCGAATTCGTTCCGTGGAACTTCTGCAAGCGATACACGTTCCGGTGAGCAATCTCATTAGAATATGGCAACGAGGAGATTTCGAGGGACATTTGCGCAAACGAATGATGGCGTATCCAGAAATTCAGATGTGAATGGGTTCGAGGGTATGTTGAGAAATGGTTCGTATTTAGAGCGGTGGAAGTGGCAACACTAGCTGAATGGAAGAACATAATCCGTTTGAAGTTCAAGATAATTTTTGAGGTTGGGTGGGTTTTGAAAATCTTAGAAATATGAAATGAGAGGAATAAATTTTCTTGATGTTAGGAGTGATAGAACAAGGTTTTAAACATACTACGAGAATATTTATCAAATTTATATTTCTATTCAAGTTTGTACTGGAGGTTAACAAATACTTTTACCAACCATAGGTACAACATTAATTCACAAATTTGAGAGCATTTCTTAAAACCATTCTTTTCTTTTCTGTGTTATTTCTTTCAAATGAAATCTGAGTACATTATCTATGAGTTTTTCAAATAAAAGAACTTTTAAAGGCAAGTACTATATTGGATATAATATCAAAGTGTTCCATTTACTTCTAATTCAGAAAAATGAACAAAATATAAACCCCCAAAAATATACATAGAATCATGTGCTAAGTCTAAGAATATCTCAAAATATTTAAAGATTTTATTTCCTTACAAAAGGTATACCGTCAACTATGATAACTTTGTCTCTATGATCGTATTTATGACACAAACACAGCTATTAATAGTAGTAATCTAATTAAAACTTGATGAAGTAACTTTAATTAATATGATTTTTAAACATATGTAAATATAGTATTAACTTTAAGTAATATTTTTTATGCATATTTTTGGTGAATGTTACCTAGATTTGGGATATATTAGTCTCAGATTGTCAAAGATTACAATTCAAGCTGTTGAGATAGATTCAGTGACTATTAAAACAAATATAAATGTAAAACAAAAGAAGATTCTGAGTCAGATCATAGACTACAATCTTAATTAATAATCCAACTATCGATTGCCTATTCAAGAAACACACAATCTCTTTCTTCGTTTGGTATTGCAATACTATCCCAGTTAATAATACTATGAAGTGTTTATAATTTAGTCACATAATTTCGCTTAAGTCCATTTTCATGAGTATTTAAGTTTATTGAAGCTTATTGACACATAAAAAGTCAATGGATGTATTTAAAGTATAAATGGTACGGGCATTGTTATAAATACTCATTGATAAATTCCATTGAATTTATTAGTACACATTGCCCACCTCACTATCGGGAATTATTAATAATGCTCGGTTTATAACATTGCCCGTAACATAAATACAAACCTATACGTTTAGCAGTAATGGGTCAAAGGATTAATAGAGGTAGACAAAAGACTAAGGTAGTATGGTGCGTGAATTTATAAAGAAATCAAGTACTTTTTAATGAACACTATCTGATTACCACGCTATAAGTGTTAAAACACACAGGAATTGTGATTGAAGAATAAGAAAATAATTCAAAGAACTCCAAAAATAGCCATTGGGGGTCAAAGAAAGCGCTATCTCAGTTACTGTGAAAAACACCCAAGCATATTTTCATGTAAACCTTTTTTTTTCTATTCTCAATTCCAGCGACCGAAGTGAAAAGAATCGACACATAAATGCTTTCACGGCGAAAACGAAACTTATACAACCAGAAAGATTTTTTTTTTTCAAAACACGTTTGACAAATGTTTTACATTTCGAGTATTCGGACCAAAAGAAGGCCGAATTCGATCCTACACAGAAATGCCTCCCCCCAAGCGTTTATTTCACAGCGAACCTTTTGATCTTCCATTTTTTACTCTCCTGTTTCTATTTGGAATGTTTTTGCTTCTGTTTTAGAAGAAGGGCTATGTGTATCCCGCATATGGAACGAACAGTAGACAAAGGGAAATGGATACATAGAACGGGGAATTGAGAAAAAATTGGAGAAAACTTTGCTTGTGTTAGCATGAATACATACGGCTCAGATATAAAAAAAACCCCCTGGGTCTTGTGAAATGTAAACAGTAGCAGGTTTTTGTTTCGTTTTTCAAAATGTGTGTGGGGGTGAAACGACACTTATTTCGAATCTTTCCCAGCCGCAGTCAAGATTTTTCTGAATTTTCTCTTTCAAAAATGTGTTTACTTTCAAACAGAACTTATATGACTATTAACCCATTGCAAAAGTCTACGGGAAAATTATTCTTTGAATTTCCCGGGTGCCCCCCCCCCTTATGTTGTTACATATACTGAAACATTATCACCTGCAAATTTTCAGGTCTCTAGGCCATTTTTTGACCCTCGCACACCTAAAAAGTAGTATACCCATGTTATTGAATAGGGAAAATATCTTAATTTCCATTGCTTTTAATTTAATAATCCTGAACACTGTCAATATTGAGTTAAAACCTATGTATTACCTTTGGGATATCATTGTCCAAGATCCTCTTGGGACAATGAACTCCCTACAAGGTGATGTTCCCAACTGAGGGATAAAATAAAAGCACACTGCATAATATGCATTGGCTTATACAGGAAATCAATTAATTGAAGTAGGCGGAAGTCAAAACAAAAGAGCTAAATTTTTAACATACGTTCCTTTTTTTACTTATAAGAACAGGATAGAAAGGGGCACCATAGGAAAAAGATTCAATAAAACAGTCAAGTCAACAGTTTATTCAGCTCCCGCCCGCATGCCTCCTCTTTTCTCGGCGAGAGTGCGTTTTTTTAACCCTCAGGGAACTAGGTTTTCACTCAATTTTGACAGTGTTCAGGATTATTAAATTAAAAACAATGAAAAATTAAGATATTTTCCCTATATTAACATGGGTAAACTACTTTTGAGGTGCGCGGGGGTCAAAAATTGGCCAAGAGACCTGAAAATTTGCAGGTAACAATGTTTCAGTATATGTAACAACATGAAGGGGAGGCACCTGGGAAACTCCAAAAAGCTTCCCGCCAAGCTTTAGCGCATGCCTGTAAAGCTAAGCAAACAATAACGCGCCAACTTATCACAAGAAAGAAGACCTGCTAATGTCCGATAATCTTTTTCGGAATTGATCCAGTGAGAATGCTACCGCCACTTCTATTTCTCTTATAAGGGTATGATAAATCGCTAAATTTACGCTGATTGACAATTTTCAAGCAACCCTTCGTTGTCATATTTTCGAAGTCTTTTCCGAAATTCATTATTTCAAGCTCGGAACTATATATATCACCTTTATTTCGGTGAAATGGTTTTATTCACGGTCACGATTTTTATGTCTTGTTTATTAGAATAAACGAAGTAACGGAAGAAAATGTACTCGACAACAAAATAATTTCGATACAAAAGTTAATATGAAATATATTCCAGCACCAAATCCTTCATTTGAGATTTTAAGACAAATTATTAACTTCTTTATTGTTAGTCAGATTAAAGAGTGATTCAGAATAATTGCTTCTACAAAATCGTACCTATCTATATAGTATGATTGGTACTTATATTAAATTGCATATGAAAATCCAAAAATCACTAACTCATTATAGTCATGCGTTAGTCTACATCTTCCAAGATTAATTTTTTGACTGGTGAGCTTTGATTTAGTGCTCCAACGGAGGGTTCCATCACTTAATAACGACAGGTTGACTCCAGGGTTAGTGATCTGAGTTACTATTGTGGGTTACACAAAACATCCGTTAGGCTGTTCTTGCCTCTCCTGTGTTAGCCAGGACAAAAGAAAGTTATGAATGCTGATTCCTGTTGTGCAAAATTAACTCAATTTGGTTTACATCACATAGCCGGCTTACAGTGAATTCAGAATGAAATATTTAGCTTTTGTGTAAACATATCGCATGAAAAATGGAGAGAAATAGTTGCTAAGTTATTTCTTCAGAAAAATAGTGTGAAATCTTTACAGGTATTAATTCTTACAAACTTTAAAAATTCATCATAAAAAGTAATGCTCTAAAAAAATTTTCATTTGCTAGAACAAATTCAAAGGGATTCATGACTTTTTTCCATGTTCCAAAACATAGCTGTGAAGTATTAACCAAAGAGTAATTCATCATTCCAAACCGACAGCATGTTATAATTACCAGATAGAACTTTGGTGTTTCATACGATTCAAGGGAGAGCCTACATCTATTGTTTCGAAAAAGGACAAAAGTCCCAGAAAAGCCCCATTTCATTGAATTTCCGTTCGGCTTTATTTGCATAAAACCCCTATAATAATATGTGAACGACCTCTCTTGGCTACCTCGAAATCAATTTTACGTGATGAGCATCTTCACACTCACCACTCAAAACGTCAAGTATTTTAATTCTAGAATAATACAGATTGCGAAACTTGTTTCGAATTGAATCAATAAATTCAAAAATCTTACTAGGTCAAGGATTTGAAATTGAAAATTATAGCAACGGAGAAAGAGAAATTCTAAATCGGAGAAATATTTATTTGATATTGCTAATTTTAAAATTAGGCAGCGTTTTTCATCAGACACGGATCATCGTTTCGTGATCAGAAAAGGAAAAAACGAGTTTTTATCATTATTGGTAAATATAAATTTAATAATTATCTGTGATTATTTTCTGAGTTATATTTTTTCTACCGTTAGATAACTGTTTAGCACTGTTTTTGTATTATTTTTTGATCGAAATCTTTTTCATCATGAATTAATCATTATTACCCGAGTAAGGCTGGGCGCGCACGAGTGACTAAAGTCACGGCGACCAGGATTACTAGTATCAAAAAATATCATTAGAAAACAATAGAGCATTTTCAATCACATGACTTTACCTAACAACGGCCTTAGCAACGTTGTTTTTATCCTCCAGTGATGTCATGTGCGAATGCTGCTATTGGATACTTCAACAGCCTCAGCAACGTTGTTTTTGTCTTTGTCACCGTGACAAAAGTCGCCAGTGCGCGCTCGCCCTAAGGCTGGGCGTGCACGAGTGACTAAAGTCACGGCGACCAGGATTACTAGTATCAAAAATATCACTAGAAAACAATGGATCTCTATGAAGAAATTCTTGGCAATCGGCCAACTGTCACGTCGCCTAGTTCGCGCACTCTTCAATCACTCTTCAAGTGTTTCAATAGCCAAAGCAACAATTTTGTCTTTGTCACCGTGACAAAAGTCGCCCGTGCGCGCTCGCCGTAAAACAGTATATCGCTCAAAAGTACGTAATAATGAATTTTAATCTAAATCAATTCCGATCATGGGGGTTTCAATTTTTAAAATACTAGTTAAAGTGTTATCATTAATCTAGGTTTTGGTGATCAAATTCGAGCCTTGGTTTTAGCTAATACCCCATAATTAACATATTTATGTGTAGTTTAATAGTAACGTATATTTTTACGGAATGTACTTTTGTATACGCATGAAAATTAATCTCTTATAGCATTCGCACAAACCGATATTTTTCTCAAACATTACTTTATCAATAATACTTTTTTTAAAAGTTTAAGCGAATTGATACTCTATAAATTAAAACAAAGTCAATAATTAGTTGTTAAAAATCTAAAACTTCACCGCTGTGCATTCATTCGTCCAATTGAAAAGTGAACCACAACCAATAATTTCCCTCAGAATAATAATAAGACCGCCCTTCAGCCATGCCGTTGCCACAGCCTACTGCAGAAAAGATGGACTTTAATGCAGCACGGAGTCCATTTGTGAGCACCGGAAGCCTTTTATGATGCCAGAAAATGGGAAAATATTCAGATGGGACCCAGAGAGGAGGAACCCCAGGACGGAATATGGAGAAAAATTGAGACCAACCACGCTTCATCGGGTTTTTTGAAGAGTTTGAAAGGGTTTCTTGTTTGAGTTTCGAATGAGGGTTTTTTTGTGGTGAAAGAAATACGACCTGCGCGTAAAGCAGCCCTCCGAAAGCTTTTTCCTTTCGAAACACAGGAGGAGATTGACTGATAGGGATATATGAACTGATACCATCAAAGAACTGGAATAGAGTAAAGGAAACTTTATACTAAAAAGTTATTCAAAGTGTTGATGAGATCTGATTGAATTAGTATCAAGTTTGAATTTATTGATCTCACTTGATCGCCAAAACCTGGTTTGATCGTTAAATTTTGAGTAAAATCGTATAAAAATCGGGACTGGACTAAGGCCTAAAAGAACGGAGTTATAGTTTTTTTGGTTTCGATTAAAAATAATGATTACTTTTGAGCGATACGGCTTCATTCAGATAATAATCATTTACTTATTTGTGATGAAATATTTTTCTATCAAAAAATATAATTCTAACAATGCCAAAACATATCGTTCACACCTCGCCGAAAACCGCTAATAATTCCGCAAATAATTTCTTTATTATTTTACAGAATAATCAATGTATCTCTCCACGGTCAATCTTTCGTGCGACAAAAGGGAATTAATAGATAATCATTAAAATCACGATCTCTAGTAAGGTAATGTGGGTATAGTGGATCCTTTTAGGAAAATGTTTGCTTAAATTCTCAATAAATACCAACCTATTTGCTTGGAAAAGGTTATACAATTTTTAGGCTAACTGGATCGTTTTCTTTTGATATTACCAATAAAATCCTAATTAGATCGAGGAAAGTGTTTTTAATAAATTTTTGAAAGTACTCCAAATTGCTTCTATAGTGGCCACGTAAATGTATCGGATGTTTCTATGGTGGCCACCTCTTTTTTTCTGCTTACATGTGAGGGGGTTTATACATGAAATTGAGTAGGTATAATCGTTTAGTTCTTAAAAAAACTTCCTACTCAACCAAATTTATTTCATATGAAAATCAAATTAGTTTTATTTGACTTAAAATCCGGGTTTTCGGCCCATAGCTTAAGTTGTAGCTGATTTAAGAGGAAGAATTTTGCATGTAATTCAATGATATATAAACTTCGGTTCCGAAAGCCAGAATGAAACCAGATTCATACAACAACCATTCTAAAGCACAATCAACAGTTTAATGAAGAAAAGCTGATTTAAATTTAACATTATTTATGTTTCTTTTAGAAACCATTGCAGTGGCCACTGTTAGAAAATCGAAGATTCTGTGTTGGTAGAGTTTTTTTTTATCAGTTTCCATAATTATCAATTTCTAACCCTGATTAGTATGGTGTATTAATTATTTCAATTTATACTTTAGCGACTAAAAAAATAAGTGGCAGTAAAGTCACCAGTATTAAACAAAATTTAAATTTATACATAAAACTATCTTCCTTACTATGAATATCAGACTGTTCTAAATTTTAATTCTAGCACTGGTCATTTGATGATTAGTAACACTAATAAATATACTGTTGTTGATTGGTCAATAGGAAAAGGAAGTATAAGTCAAAAACATGAAAAATTGACCTTAAGGCTAACCCTTGAAATTAGCGATGTCCATATATGGTATTTTTAAATTTAATTTGAAGTGTAAGTTAATTCGTCTTTCTTTTTTTATTGTTCAAGCTGTATAACAAGGCCAAAACGTACTTTTTTTAATTTAAAAGTGCTGTACCTTTTTTACCCAGTGAATATTGGACTCAACTGATATTATTAAACTGCCTTACAATACTTTTTGACTTATTTGTCGTAGTCTTTGTATTTCTCACTTTTGTGCTGTTAAATAAGCAGAAATATAATTTATTTAATTAAGTGGTTTTTGAGATTTCTTTTCAGCTGAGAAATTTCATAAGTTTGATAAAGGTAATAAATACATCCGCAGTATTTTTCAATACAACCTATTATACAATATTGTTTAATATACTTATATTTGTCCACACTTCTAATGTTCTGAATTCTAAATAGAGACTTGTATTTCCAGTTAAAATTTGGTGGCTAATGCAATGAAAATTCCATTACTTATACCGATACAGGTTTTTCCGAATTAATCGAAACTGGGTTTTTGGACTTATTTCCCTTTTATAACTGACGATTAAATTCTTATATCCTTTAATTTTTCATTAATTCAGTTTTCAAATGGGCACATTTGATCTTAACACAGATTCTCCGATTCAGGATATTAATGAATTTTACACAAATTATTAACTAATAGATGCACTTTCGGCATGTGTACCTAATAGAAATTAATGATTCCCTCAATCATCCTTCTGAAAAACGTAAATTAAGTTTCGGCAGACATACATCAAATGAAACCTCAAAGAACAATTAGAAGCTGGTAGATACGTATACTACTTTATTAATTACTTTCAGGAAACGTAGTTTTAAAAAATTCAATTAAATACACACTGTATCTTTAAATCTTACATCAAAGGGCAAGCTGAAGAGCTCCAAAGGGAAAGCTTACGTAAAACAACAGAAACTCAAAAAGATTCTCTGTCCAAAATCTCTATTCCCAAAGCATCAATTACCACCCAACATAGAACCAGTTAATTCTGCCTATATCGGTCGAAAGAAAGCTCAAAAGCTGCCTCATCCTAAGTGCATTACACACCAGCCTTCCCTTTGTGGATACACAACAGACGCTCCAGTGATCACTGCCCCAAGCTGTGTGGGTTTTATTTACCTAAGGAGAGGGCATAATAAGGGTTTCTGGATCCAGTCATTAAGCGCAGCTGGTTTAATGTATTCCTTTTCAAGGAATAAATAAAGTTTTAACCTAGTTTCCGGTGGCACTAAGCCCTTCCGAATATTCCTTTGAAGTCAGCATCGTTCAGGGAAAAAAAGAACTCGAATAGGGAACGGCGTTAAAAAGCTTGGAAATCGTTTGACTGGATTCGATTGGAGGAGTTGGATTTGAAAGTGTGCATTTTTATTTCGGTTTGTATCAATGTTGGTTCGTCTTTTCGGATATTTGGGGAGGGAGGGGAAGATACAGGGAAATTTACATTTACACTTTTCGGGGATTGGTTTGAAGGTTCTTAAGAGTTATATAGCTAAGTTAAAGTTCTCTGCTTTGTTTTGTGCCTTCAAAATAATAAGATATTCGAATTCTACTCTCAGAATAAATTTTCTCATTGTTCCACTAACCCTACATGCGTTTTATTATTCTACATAGATGAATATATACCTCTTATTATTTTACTTAAAACTCAGTCTCTTACAGCCATATTCACAGCCATCAGCGTCAGTGTTAACCAGGAGCTAAAGAAAAAAAAATTAGCTTTTCGCTGACTCTGATTGGTGGAATCCTTCTTTGACCAAGAATTTAACACCGACGCTGATGGCTGTGAATAAAGGCAGTTAAAGTCACCAGTTAATCTTTAATTAGGACTAACAACCATATTCACAGCCATCAGCGTTGTGGTAACAAGCAGCTGAAGAAAGAAAAATAAGCTTTTCGCTGACTCTGATTGGTGAAATCCTTATTTGTCCAAGCATTTAACATCTACGCCGAGGGCTGTGAATATGGATGGATGTAAGACTTTTAACTAACACTTAAAGACACTCATTTATAGTTAAGGGTTTTATATAGTAGTTCAAAGCATTCTAGGCATATACAATAGGAATCAAGAAGAAAATGCAAGAGAACTCCTTGATATGTCAATAAATAATAATAAATATGACAATAAAAGCTTTTTCTGGTCGTATTCTGAAGACGACTGAAAACTAGCTTTTCGCACTAGAATTTAATTTCTACCTTAGGCGTTTGCTATGGGGCACTTTTGTCTGCACTCTAGCGTCTTAGGAGTGCGTTTGCGGTCCCCTTTCCTATGTGAATTATCCTAGGGTAGTCAACACCCACTTAAAGTTCGGACCAGGAATTTAAGATCACCCTAAAAACAATTTCCTTCATGGCAACACCAATAATTTTACGACATTTCAATCGGGACATTTTAACGGGATGTCTAACGGAACTGTACCGTCACGCCCCTTAAGCAATCCTACTGAATCCCAGAGACCCGATAATTAAAACACCTAAGCCCCCCCCTGAGGAACCGAGTAGCCGATAAAGTTAATTAGGATTTGCCTAGCTTTGTTTTCTCGTTGTCAACGAATGTTTCGCTTGATGCTGGAGATTCCGGGTCTTGCTGAGGATTAATGATACGGGATTGATCCTAGAGAACTAGGGCCAGTAATGATGTTTCCCAACCAGTGTGTGTTAAAGTGTTAGGAAAAATAATACTGTGATTTAAAAAGTGAAGTTGAAGGAAAACGAAATATTTTATGTTCTCCTATGAATTTAATGTATTGTTAATTGTTTGAAATTAAATATGTTGTTAGAAGCTATTCACAAACAATTTCACAGAATTTCAGGGATTTTACATCCTTTCCCCATGCTACACGTTGTATCAATTTAATGAACTCCTCACCCATTATTATGTCATACTTAATAAACTTTGTGGCGAGTCTACTCACCACTCAAAAAATATAATGAATTAAAAGGGGTATAAATATTGACAAAACTTAGAATGAAAATCTAATTGCTGCTTTTAATAAATTTTAAGACGATCCGTCTCATGAATCTCAACACATTTCTAAAATTTTACTTCCCAATTGTAATGTAATTTTTAAAAATTAAATATTCCTCTTTTACTGCAAAATTAAAACAAACAGGGAAAAATATGCCTTTTTCCGCATTTTAACCACATTTAAAGAACAGGTTTAGGTCATCAAGTTTGAACTCTACTCTATTCTACCCCTTGGCTGAATGTACTTCCCTCCCTTAAAATTTGTGAATGGTCCCTTTATTCTGATTGCACAAGGGGTACGATTGTTTCCTTTTGAATTTTATTAAAGTATGGTATAGAGAAAAGGTTGAGAAGAATTGACAGTGTTTTTTATTTCGTAGATTGGTGAATCTTCAAGAGTTCAATTGAAAAGTAGATAAGTTATAACATACCCGTAATTTTTAAACATGTTTTAATAGGGAATTTGGCAAAGTAGTGTTTTTTTTGTGTTTCCTTGTAGCATTTTTTTTAGTTTTCCTTCATATACAGAAGACTATCGAATAACCGGGAATGAACTATCCAAGTTGTGAATTATTATCTGAAACTCTCTGGTCAGAAAAGGAAACTCAAAATATTGGTGCAGGAAGATGCATTCCTCCCAAACCTTCGTTTTCGCTTTTTCAATAGAAGTTTTAAATCTTAACATTAATTACACGTAATAATTTGTTTTCCTCTTTTGAATTATTTTTCTAAACTTTTCATCTATTCGAGTTTCCTGGATTTTCTTTTATCCAGCATTTCCTGATCATCCCAGTTAAGAACAGAATTTCGAAAAGAGTGAAAATAGTGGCCTCAAACTAAAGTATTAACGCATATTATAAATGCAAAATTGTCTTTTAAGGTTACCATCTTTAACATGAGAAAAAAATAGTGTAATCATAATGTATACCAGTAAAAAGCGTTTAAGAATTGCATCAGGAAAGGATATATGGATCGGGAGAAAAATTGTTTCCTTTAAAATCAAATTCCGGGATACCAGCCTCATGAATAAATTTTCAATACTTTGATTTTAAAGAAACTTTTGACTTAGAAAGCTTTAATGTAGAAAAAGCAAAAAAAAAAATGTTTTTAATAATATATTTTACCGATTCAGTTTTTAGAATTTTGTGATGATTGTAAATTAGAATAAAATGAGATGCACAAGAAAACGGGATTTATTATTTTTATTTATGGTGTTAGGAAGCAAAGCACGTTGAATTATTCTGGAGAAAATTACAAATAAAAAATAATATGATTTTAAAGTTGTTTTATCTGCATTGTATACTGCTTACTGTGAAGAAAAAACACGTTTTACCATAATAAAATGGCTGAAAAAACTATTTCGTTGGAAGCTAATATTAGTGGGATATATTTCCATACTGACTAAATTAAGTAGATAATTAAAATATACAATATAAATACATACAAATATGTACAGTAGTTGGCGTTTAGATAAAAATAAGTGCTTCTAAATTTCAACTTCTCCACATTTAAAGAATAATTAGCATATTAAACAATTGCTTTAAAAAAAAGACTTCATCCCATGGCTTCAGTAATAAATGTCACAGTTGACAAAAAAAAACCGATTTATGTAAAGTTTGAAAGGAAGCGCATAATAGTGTATAATATTAAATTATAACTATAATTCTTGTCAAGTAATGTCACTTATAAGGCCTTGTGCGCCAGACTGGCGTAAAAAGAGTTATGATGATGATTATGAATGTCCCTTATAATTTACGTTCTGTAATCGATAATGCATTTATAATTCCTGCATTATTATATATTCTGTATAATTCCTTGATAACAGAAAACTTTTTCATTGAGTCACCACTAAAAAAGTGCAAAAAAAAATTATATAAAATTCTTTTACACATTAACCTTACCTTTGGGACTACATCTGATGTTAAAATAACCTCAAATAAACGAGGTTGATAAAAATTTGTGATACAGTGGAAGCTCTTATAGCGACCTGCTCTTATAAAAATACTCTCTTATAAAGACCCAAAAATTAGTCTCTATAAGAGCACTTTTGTGCTCTTATAAAGACTAATCTTCGAATCGATTCAGCTTATCGAATACTTTTCTGGATCGGTTTGTGTGCGTCACACCAGAATTAGCCAATAAACAAATATCAGAGTATGACAAACAGCACCAAGTAACGATCGCATCTTCTTCTCGCTTGCTTTCGCCCGGGGTAACCGGCTACAATTCCAAACGAAACCTTTCGCTACCTAATGTCCTTGTTGATTTTAGACTTTAAATTTATAAGCGTATTCATTTATCTTTCTTTATTTCCAATTTTTTGACTTATATTTAAGACATAAATTTTTCATATTGCATGCAGATGCAGGGGAAATTGATGTAATAAATTTTGTTAAGCATCAGATCTTTCTAAGGAAGCTAAGCTATGCAATAAATTAAAAAGCAAATATTTATACTCTGTAAAATATTGATCTTAAACTTTATATAAATTAAAATAAAAGCAAAAAATAAGGTAATATAACATGAAATTGGAAGTATATCAAGACTTCATAAAATAAGAAATAATTGTTTAAAGTGAGGAAAGATCAATTGGATGATTCGAACTGTGTTCTAAATCCCAATGATATCGTTTTCAGGTTGAAATTTCCTCCAGACTTTATAAATTAGTCTACTAAAAGTACAGTCGGAGTCAAAAAAATCGTTACAAGGACCCTTAATAGGAATCTAGACATTAACCCCGTGCGCATGGTATAGGAAAAAAGGTTTGAAAATATTTCGCCAATCCCGATCGCCAAAGGTTTGCCACTTGTTAAAATTACAGTAACCCACAGAACTAAGCCAAACCTTTTGTAATTTGTTAATATTTGCGTTTCTCAATGTGGATCCCTGTGGCTTAACGGTTAGAGCGCTGGTATTGAATACTTTAAGTCGTCGCATTTAAACGTTACCTGCCACTTATTTTGCTGATTTTATAATTTAAAAGAGTTAGAAGAGAAGAGAGAAGAGTTAAACCTGAAGTTAATTAATATTTCAATTACGTTCTTATTTGTAGAAAATAAAAAGTTTTAATAAAAAAAATATTTAAATGCTGAATGCAATTTTAAGTTTTTTTCCGTTATTCACATATATAATGGTATAGTAAATGTCTATTTTTCAAAGAGTGGCTACCATTTTATTCAAACATTAGTGTAGCCTAAGAAAGAAAGTAAATATCCACTTTGTGAATACCAGGGCCGCCGAGAGCCAAATCGGGCCCCGGGTACAAGGTTGAGAAGCGGGCCCCCAATGACATATTCTCATTTCGAGGTAGGGGGCGAAATTTTCTGAAATACCTCCACCCATCCATTCATAGGCTTAATGTAATTTTTAGAATATTTCTAGGCAAGATCTGAATTTCACTCAACTTAAAAGTATCGTTTTCTTGATAATACGATGAGTAACAAGTAATAAATGGGGTCTGGGGGTCTTCCCTCAGAAACTTTTTGAAAATATGCCCTAGAAAACTGGGAATTTACTCATTTTTGGACCTTTACTTGAAGAAATTAATTTCCAAAATATTCAGAATGATACCCGTCTTAGTACTCAATATGAAAAGATTTGGGTGCCGGGACCCCTACCGGCCCGGGCCCGGGGGTATCGTACCCCCTCGCCCCCCCCCCTCTCGTCAGGCCTGGTTAATACAGACAGCCCGAAAAGCACATTGACCTTGAAAGCCCGTTGAATCAAACACGTATTCTCGAGATTTTTGTGTGGCGCCATCTGTGAACATCATTTTGAACTAAAAAATTTTATTGCTGACCAACCGATGCCAAAAATGAAAATCGTTTTTACTTAGATTATTTTTCTAGATTTTATGAATTTTGGAAATATCTAAGGACTTTTCGTGCACACTTTAGAAATTATAAGTAATCCTTAAAAAATAATTTTACGTATGCAAATTCTTGGAAAAATATCTTTATCGCGCAAGATGTGTCAGTGTAGGATTGACTAATTTGTAAGAAAAAGATCATGCACAAGTGTCTTTTCTTTGACAAATAGGAAGGAAATCTACTCTAATTTCATAAGTTATTGGATCCATGAGCAAGCAAAGCTTGCTTTTTAATTATTCCAGTCCGATTAGTCGGTTACAGGGTTCCAGCAGCGTAAGCTGCTCTTGCCCCTCACTGGATATGTCTCGCCTCTAACACAATTTACCCCGGGTCATGACAATAACTGTTCCACAATCCACATTAGTCGGTTACGGGGTACCAGCAGCGTAAGCCGTTCCTGCCCCTTAGCAGCAGAGTCGCGTCTCGGTATGACCTCATTGGCTATGACACGCCTCTAAACCAGGCTAACCTGGATGCGATAACTGTTCCAGTCAGATCTGTTATTATTTATAAGAAATTTATAAATTATTACTGGTGGTAAAAATAATCATCTTTGGAAACTATTTACACTTTCTCAGTTTTTTTTAAGTTTAATATGACCACCACTTTTATTTTTATGTTTTTTTATTTAGGTGTTTTAATCAGGTACCGTTCAGTACTTGTTCCCCGCCAGCTTACCTACAGCTAACACACATGAGGAATGCGGTTGATCTCATAACCCCTCTTCGAGTGTTGAATAATTGCTGTGGGGTGGGTAAAAGGTATGGGCCGTATTCAGAAACTTTTAACACGTTTATGAACCGATACGATAACGATGATACGAGACCGAGAACGATCTATCGAAATGCTCTCGAAACGATCAATTTGAAACGAGTACTCCAGCTCACTCGTCTCCTCAAAAACGAGTAATTTAGACGACTCTGATTGTTCGAAAATAAATTCGCGTCATCGTTGGGAATGGAAATAAACAAACCTCCCAACGATGACGCGAATTTATTTTCAACCAATCAGAGTCCTCTAAATTAATCGTTTTTGAGGAGACGAGTGAGCTGGAGTACTCGTTTGAAATTGATCCTTTCGATAGATCGTTCTCGGTCTCGTATCGGTTCATAATCGTGTTTAAAGTTTCTGAATACGGCCGATAGCTGTTACGGGCAAAGTCATAAATCGGGTATTATTATAAATGCCCGAAAGCCCCCCCCCGTAGTCGTAGATCCGCCACTGATTTATAACTATCAAGTGTAACAATAAAAGTAAATTTCATAAATCTTCATTATAACCAAAATATCTTAATTTTAAACTTATTTTTTATTTTATTGACTTAAAAGAAAAGCTTCTATTTTTATTTCAATAATATAATTTGTAATTATTTAATTTATGATCTTTAAATTTTATCACGCTGCGCTTATTAATCCACAAGTTGCTGATGAAAAGTAAAAAGCTATGCACATTGCACACACTCAAAAATATAATGTCATTTAAAAGAACTTTATAAAAATAGTTAAAATAGAATTATTTTCTGAAATACTGCTAAGAATTATGTTTATAACTTGTATTTGCTTGAATAAGTTTGGTAACAAAATGCTTAAGAAATTTCTCTCTTTCTCTGACTAAAAAATTTCTTTAAATAAAATATTTTTGCTAGTGTGAGGTTCAAAATATCTTAAAAAAATTACCTACTTATCAGAGCTGATTATTTTTTTTGTAAGATCATAGTGGAAGAGCCAGAGTTCTAATTAAATTTTATAAATAATTATTTTAAGATTTAGGGTAAAACGTTAACAGCTGCTATAAAATATAGTGCTTCGAACGAAAAAAATAATGTAAGATGGTCCTCCACAAAGATTGAATCATCCGTAAATGAATTTAAACATCAATCGTAGTGGCATTAAGAATGATCAGCATTGAGGATAGAACCCGCGAACTTCCGATTATGAAGACGTTACTCTAACCACTATACAACGATTTTGAGGCAATATTATTTGAAAAAAAAAAAAAAACTGCGCCAAATCATGGATAACCAGCCAAATATATTTCCTTAAATTAGATATTAAAATGATTCTCGCCAATATTTTCCTGCGCCAAATCATGGATAACCAGCCAAATATGTTTCCTTAAATTAGATATTAGAATAGTTCTCGCCAATCTTTCCTATCAGAAGAACGATTCTGCGATTATTTCAAAATTCCGCAATTCCGTCACTGGAGCAACTGTAACGATTTTTTTGACGTCGACTGTACATCATTGAGGGAATCGAGTCCACCTTCCCGAAAAGCATCAAAATTGATAGTTTAGCTTAACGAGTTTATTGCTTTTAAACGATTGATATTCTACACTCGAGTGTATCACTCGAAGTTTGCTCTTATAGCGACAAAAAACTCGGTACGGATTAATTACGCTATAAGAGCTTCCACTGTACTACTTAATTTACGATAACATTTGATAAGTTGTTGCAATTTTCTTCGGTAGCGCAAGGCAGTTGATAGTCGTGATAAGAAATAGGGGAGAGCGGGGCACCTTTCAACAGTTCCGTTTTCGATTAAAATCATTTTCTCGTTTGTTATGAGGTTAATTTAAATGCCACCTGGTGTCAAGTAATGTTTCTTATCAAAACAACATCTGTACGTGGGATTCCTACCATTTCACCTTTTAGTTTTTTTTGTAATCGAGTGGAGTCGTTTTTGACGTCCAAAAGTAAATTTTGAATTTCTTTTAAAAAACAGGATTTTACCAACTTTTTATTAATTCAGGTGACTGATTTTTACACATGTTATTAAATAAGGTCTTCTGCTTCTATGCATACCTTATTCGAACCGATATCTTTATTCTAAAGCGTTTGAGGGGTCTTGAACCGTGACGACTAAAGGTGGGGCACCTTTCAACACTTAGGGCGGGGCAGGTTTCAACACCACAAAAATTCGTTTTGCTTAGCATATTGTGCTTTCGCAATGCATTTTCTTGAAGTAAACGCTCTTAAATAACTTATTCAAGAAATAATAGCATTGTATTAGAGTTAATTATTTATTTTTAGCGAAAAAACAGCTGAAAATCGATTTAGATAATTTACTCAAATACACATATAATTTTTAACGGTAAGGCTACCATACGATTCACAACAGCAATTTTATGCATTTAGTAGTTATCAGCATTGATTTAAATAAAATTATTTAAGATATACCACTTTGATGACTATAGTAATTAGCAAAATTTAAAATAAATTAAAAGCGATTTAAAAAATAAAATTCTTGGTGAATTCTGAATAAAAATAGTTGAATTAACAATATATTTTCGGAATATAACTCAAAAGAACTTTTAAATTAAACAATAAAGAAACATCACACTTAGTTGTGTGAAAAAACTCATAACCTACGAAACAACAGAAAAACTCCAAAATTTGCAAAAAAGTTTCACTTTTTTTACTCTAAATTAATGAAATGTATTTGTTATAATGTATATTTCAATATAATAAACTTAAAATCAACTGTAACTTTTAAAATTAACCCACTGTTGAAACGTGCCCCGCCTGTGTTGAAACCTGCCCCACCCGAGAACCTTTTTTAAAACGCAATTTTGGACCTTTTAATTTTCTCAAGGAACTTGGGTAAAATTACACAATGTGTCCGAAAGTCCATGGTAGGATATGCAAGTTAAAGTTTTATGATCCGTCAATTCGTTTGGTCACAAAAAATAAAAACCGAAATCTGTTGAAAGGTGCCCCCCTCTTCCCTACCATTTAAAATAAACTTTTTGTACTTTTCCCACATTGTGATTTATAAATTTATGTCAATGATTCCCAAACTGGTCGCCACGCCCTGGGGATCCGTGACGACTTTTAAGGACCTCGCGCATCACTCAGAAATTTTATAATGCTCCATTGAAATAAAAAATCATTGTAGGGTCATTCCACGTCAAATCAACACACTTTTTGGCATGACCATCTCGGATTTTCTTGAAATTTGGTACATATGTTCTACTTATAGAAACTCGGAAAAGTACCAACTTTCATCAAAAAATATTAATTGGTTCTGGAATTACAGGTGTGCAAAAGTGGTCAAAATGGGCCAAAAATGGACCAACATAAGTTCTTTAAATCGCTCTAGAGAATCTTCTAATTGGGTTATACAAATGAAGTTGGTGTCATTTTAAAGTATTTTAAATGTTCTTTTTAATGGTGTAAAATTTGATTTAAAATTTTGAAAATCAATATATTTTACAAAACAAAATAGAATTAAAAGTTCGATTTCTATCAAATGTACCACAGTTAAAATTTTGAAAAAAATTCCAGTAATAGGTAATTTTATTCTAAATAATCTGGTAAATTTATAGAATGGGACAAAAATGGGATCAGTGCCAAAATCTATTAAAACCAAAGTTCGATTTTTCTTATATCCCCTTAAAAAGTTTTAAAACTATCTTTTTTTCATTAATTAGATGTGAATTGAGTTGTATTTAACTGCTGTTGACAATTAGGCCCCCTGCACAAACAAGGTGTAGCACGGGCTTCATATTTACATTATGTGCATTGTTACAATACAATGGCCTGAATTAATATACAGGTTGTAAATATGAAGCCCGTGCTACACCAAGTTTGTGCAGGGGCCCTAATTGTCAACAGCACTTGAATACAACTCAATTCGCATCCAATTAATGAAAAAAAGATAGTTTTAAAATTTTTTAAGGGGATATAAGAAAAATCGAACTTTGGTTTTAATAGATTTTGGCACTGATCCCATTTTTGTCCCATTCTATAAATTTACCAGATTATTTAGAATAAAATTACCTATTACTGGAATTTTTTTCAAAATTTTAAAAGTGGTACATTTGATAGAAATCGAACTTTTAATTCTATTTTGTTTTGTAAAATATATTGATTTTCAAAATTTCAAATCAAATTTTACACCATTAAAAAGAACATTTAAAATACTTTAAAATGACACCAACTTCATTTGTATAACCCAACTAGAAGATTCTCTAGAGCAATTTAAAGAACTTATGTTGGTCCATTTTTGGCCCATTTTGACCACTTTTGCACACCTGTAAATCCGGAACCAATTAATATTTTTTGATGAAAGTTGGTACTTTTCCGAGTTTCTATAAGTAGAGCATATGTACCAAATTTCAAGAAAATCCGAGATGGTCATGCCAAAAAGTGTGTTGATTTGACGTGGAATGACCCTGTATAGCTCCATTTCATAACTTTATTTGTCAAAATTTTCGGTGAGCAACCCCAGCATATTTTTTATTGCTTAATTCAAACCATTTAGAGATGCCCATTTTGGTATTCGAGCAAACATATCACTTGTTTAAAGACTTAGATTAGATATTAGCTTTTAAAATATTTTTCCTCTCCCCGACCCTCTAAAAGAGCATCGCCCCAATTTTTTTTACGCTTTTTCCCCATTTTCTATTGATATTTCTCTAGGGAAAAAATATCAGTATTTCAGTTTGGCAAGATTTATGTTTTACCAAAAGAAATTTTACCCTTTCAGATTTCTCACTCTAATTAGTTACCTTTTAAATTTTAGTATAGAGCATTTTCAATCACATGACTCGGCCTAACAACGGCCTTAGCAACGTTGTTTTTGCCCGCCAGTGACATCATGTGCGAATGCTTCTATTGGATGCTTCTAGTTCCCGCCCCTAACAACAGCCTTAGCAACGTTGTTTTTGTCCTCCAAGTGACGTCATGTGCGAAGGCTCTATGGAAGAATCTTATAAAACAGAAGAAATATACTGGGTAGGAATATAAGAAAGGGAAACACTTATTACCTTTATTAGTTGCTAGCTTCATATATTGAATTCAAAAATTTGGAAACATTGTTCAATATTGCATTGGGACCTTTATTTCCTATTTTATATACTTTCTAGAAGGGTTTCACAGAATAATAATAATTTTTATTAAAGGGTAAACCGGAGAAAGTTTGGGAATCAAAGATTAATGTCGTAAAATACTAGTAATTTGCAAAATCATTACATTTAATAAGAAATTTCAGAAATCCAAATCAAATCCCAAGTATTTGTAGAACTAAATGTTCTTAATATACTCCATCCAGCCTAGAAATAAAAATTTAACAAAAATACCTCTCCTTGCATCTCTAGCAACCCATAAAAAAAACTCTAGCGTTCAATCTCCAGTTTCGTTCGGAAGCCGGACAAATGCGAAGGCCTAATGAGCAGGCCGCCTTGATTAATGTGACGTCATCGCAAGCAGTCTTTTCCAGGGCCGTACCAAATTACAGCACAGAATAGATCAGCTACCGAGACTTATCATTAGTTGCAAGACAAAACCCCTTCTCCCGTACCGTAATGGCAAGGGTAGGGTTTAAGACACTGGAGTATAGATTAGATTTTCGTAAGGCTACTGAAATTAAGTTTGGTATTAATTCAGAATGAATTATACCGAAAGTTGAGTTTGATAGTTATTTTTTTGTTAAGGGGTTGATAACCTGAAGTCGCGGTTTGTTGTGTGTGAAGATATTGCAGGGGACTATTAAAAATATGTTATCAAACAATGTGTGTAATTACTACTATGCTAAAAATATAGCTTACGTTAACATAATTTTACATTAGGTTTATGATGAGCATACTCACCACTCAAATAGTTGGATTATTAAATAACAGTTTAAATATTAACAATACCATAAATAACATTCAATTCTTTGATACGTAAAAGTGTAGTATGACAGGAATATGCCAATTTGCTATGATAACTAATTCCCTTTAGGAATGAAAATAATTCACATTAGTTTAATGTTTTATATACCAAATCAAAACAGTATTCTTAGGACTTTTTTTCATTTCAAATTTTCTCCCAATTTTAATTTAATCATAAGCTTAAGGATTAAAGTTTAAGTTGAGTAATATGATCACTGAAAGTTTTTCTTATCTGAATTAAACTATAAATAACAAACTACATAATATTTAAAAAGGTAAACCAATTTCCCCCGTACGGAATAAATTGTCTGAAAAAGTTGTATTTTTGAAACAATACAACATTTCCACTTAATTTATTATTGATTTTCATAAATATGACTCCGATAGAGGTACAAACAAAGTTCCAAAATATCTTCTAATACGGTGAAAAAGCAATATAAATCAATAAAAATACAGTTGTAATGAGAAAGGAAAACTAACCTTTTTTTTTCAAGAGTAGATTTCGATGTAATGTACCGTTCCATTGCCTACTCAAATCGATAGCGATGAAAATGAGGAGAAATTGGTTTTAGAATAAAATAAAAATGGAATTTTATTGATGTCGAAATCTCAATTCAATGTCAGTTTCTCGTTCTATTAAATTGGCAAATTATTCATTCGGTTAGATTATCTCTAAGGGATGTCGGATAGGTATAATGTATCATATTTCTTTCTACTGAGAAAAACTAAAGAATTGAATTTACTTTTATTCAGCTTTATTTTGAATTTGTGTTATCGTAATGGAGCAACTACTATCTGTGTGATCATAATATAAATAATGCAGTACGCTATCAAAACCGCCTCAAACATTAAATTTTTTCCTAGATTAAACCTTAACATATCGGAAATTGTTTTAATGCTTATTTAATTTAAATTTATAATACTTACTGCGGTTAAATATAGCTTCCTTTACAAGAAATTTATACGTAGTAATAGTTATTTCAGAAGGATGCAGGCATTGGGTTAAGCAACCAAAAACTGAACTAGTATATTTTAACGCTACTAAAAGGTTTTTTATAAAAGAACCATTAAAAGGATTTTGCAAAATTTTCTTTTAAAAAAATCCCAAATCCACTTAATCTCAACCCCCCATCTCGTTTTCTTTTTGTTTACAACCAAGCAAGCTCCCTTAAATATAGCTCCCACAAAACAAATGACTAATCAATACGAATTAAGTTTTTCTAAAGGCACCCTTTTACGCCGTTACGGTCATTTTTCTTCATAGATTAATCGATAACAATCTTAAGGGAGAGAGGGGAAAAAGTAACGATAAAAAACCAAGAAAACTTCCTGGCTTTAATTTGAATTATAACTGGAATTAAGAAAGAATCTAGGCTTTTACCACCTCCTTTCAACGAATGGGAATAGTATATCTGTATTTTTCCAGAAGTATAAATGAACCAATGGGCTGTGGTGCCTTAGGCATTGTTCCTTATTTTAAATATGATCTCCCTAAGGTACCTTTAAAATGATGGTTTCGGTGGAAAGAAAAGCTAAGATGCACGGTAACTAATTATATAAATAAAAGTTCATATATATAAAAAAAGTTGTGTTTAACTGTTTTTCTAAGTAAGAGAAAACGAAAAATACTATAAAGTTTTTTTTTTACTTTAAAAGCTGTATCAACAGAGATGGTAATACCCTAAAAACTCAAATGAATAACAAATCACAATGTGATGAAATATTTATTATTTTTTTTAAAATATCAAAGTAATAAAACCATTTCAAGTGAAAACCCTCTGTATGAGATTAAGTAAAATATATCAGTTATTAAAGTTTTATTCGTTATTTGGTAGTAAGGCAGTTTACCCATTTTAAGGTTATTAAACTATCCTTTCTAGAATTTCAATATTTTAACAGACATTATGATAATACTCTTCTTCATAGAGATTGCATAATAAGCAAATTTTTGTTAATATAAACTACTTGAACCAAAATACGCAGATAAACTACGGAGATATTAGGGATAACGTCAAACATGTATCTGTGACAAACCAGCTTGAATTAATTTACATATTTTTGAATAAATGAGACAGATACAAGTCATTTTAAAACATCTTTTGAATTCCGGTACACTGATTGAAGAGTTATTACAAAAGGGTTGTAATTGGTATATCATTAGAATAAAAATGAGTTCCAAAAAAAACTTCATCCCTTGTGATTCTTCATTGAATTTCCGGACACTATCTCTGACACATTTCCCCTGAGGGAATTTAAAATTTATTTTTCAGAAACAGTTTCTGCTTTAGATACACAAAAGGATAAGCTCTTTGTCTCTTTGTAAATAAAAGAGTTCATTAAATTCAATTTCTATTGTGACGCTTGTCATTTTTCATGTCAGGTTCAACAAGATGAATTATTGTTCTTATTAAGGGAGAATAGGACTTATTAAAATCGGTAGATGGCGCTTAAGAACTTATTGTACATAAAGAACAGATGTTGGTACTAGTATTTAAAAAGATAATAGATTAAAAATTACCTTTTTAAAGATAATCTAAATTGGCGATGTTAAAAAATAAAAACTGAACAATATTTTAATAATTGAAGAAATTTTGAAGAGGTATTTATTTATTAATCAGCATACTATTTATGTTTACTGGTTTACATACCATGCTATTTTTATCCTAAGAAAGCTTTTTTTTTTTCAGAAATCTTTATGATAATAGATGCAAAGTAATCACGAAAGTTTCACAACAAGTTTCTGTAAAACTTTGCACACCTAAGTTTCAGTAAATAATGGGTGTTTAGGGACACTAAACCTGTAGGGTGTTTCGTCTTTTCAGAGGAAATTCAAAAATAAAATTATCTTCCGAACTACACCTTTCTTACATGGCTTAGAAAGTAATAAAAATTCTTTAAGGTAATATTTATTTATTGACAGATTGATGAAGCTCACTCCTCAAAACTTTAATGTTGCCTCTTGAGATTTCAATAAAAAAAGTATTTTACCCTGAGTGGAATAATCCAAGAAAATATAAAAATGTCTGAATACAGCTTTCGTGTTGCAAATTTTGATTATAATTTAATAATTTTGTATGGAGATAAAAATGGAAATGCAAATTTTCTACATGGAATCAGTATTTGTAATTCTAAGAGCAATTATAATAAAATTTCACGATTTAGAGAAAATGGCTTGTATAATAAGTTCTTTTTATTTTAAATTTAAGTCACAATCATTAAGATCCATTTTTAGAAATAAAAAGCCCTATGGTCCATGGGAAATTGTTCCAAACTTAGATAAATTGCTCTACAAGGACCAAAGTTTCCTAAAGCAATTTCACTTTAAATAGAGAAAATTTAATTTAGAATTTCATGACCTAAAACGTTATAGCTCTATAGGGCCGAAAAGAATTTTAATGAAATATCTTCTAAGCATTTATTATACAAAATATCGGTATAAAATTACAAATGTTTATGATATAGAATCTAAAACTAATCTTTTGTTGCATAAATAAATGTATAACATATATATTCGGTGGAAAGTATGGAGAAATATGTATTTGAAGGAAAATTTTTATTTAAATGGTTTTGTTTTTTAATAAGAACTATACTTTAACTGCAATTTAAAATAGATTTTCTTTTAAATTTCGTATTAATACTATAAGCTATCAATGAATTTAGCATAGTTATCGCAATACCTCAATATCCCTACGATACGATATATACCTCAAATCTCACAGCTTAAACGTCCTATCGAAACACCCCGTTACAGAGTTTACATAGGAGATAAAGTTGAAAGAACGGCATATGTTGAATAAGATATTTATAGTTATCTATTTTAATCATTCGGTAATAATTTATTAAAAATCATCAAAAAAATAACTCAATAGTCTTACTTGAAACCACAATTTCTGTATGTTCAGCTGTATATAAACCAACCCAATAAACTTCAAAACCAAGTCCATTCAACACAGCTTATTGAAAGGAAATGACACAAAACAAGTTTAAAAACTTGGCGATTTTCCTTTCAAACCCTTTCTCACGAAAAACAAAAGGAATAAACCGATCCCTCTTAAGAGAGTTTTCATTTATCCCAAAGCTTTTCCCGATCCCTAGAGTAGAGAAACGAAACTCAATTTCCAGTTTTTGATCCTGGCTGCAGAATCTGGATTTTATGAGATGGTACGTTCTTAAGATCTTTCAGAAAATGTCTTTCTTGTGAAATAGTAGATTTGGAACATACAGTACCAAAAAGGGATTCTTCAAAGGATTTAGAACGTACTGACGGGTATAATTTTCAGCTTACCACTATTGTTCTTCTTCGTATGGTAGAGAAGAAATGGCGAAAAGCCTCATTTCACAATGCTTAATTCGTAAGGAATGACTTAATTTCAAGTAAGAATAGAAATATCATTGAAAAACAATTTTGTCTCTAGTGTCTTATTTAGAACAGACTCTTTAACAGTTGCATTGGATGGTAGTATGCTTCAGTTGAAACCAACTGATAATATTTTCATATAAAAACTTTAAAATTAATATGGTAGTGTATAATTCCTTTTCCAAAGCCTTATTCATGAAGTATATTCATATTCGTAAAGAGAATTAAGGTCACTGAACATCTGAACAACTTATTTTGTCTATACAGCCGTTAATGTTAGTATGAAAACACTCTTAAACAGTTTCAATATAGATGTTAAAATATGAACCTATTATTATTATTATTATTATGGTTCATTTCCATAGGCAACGCGACTTTGAGTTTGGCGAAGCAGATACAATCAGACGTCTAATTTTTATCACTATTTTGGTTCTTCAAAGTCAAAACAACATTATTTCAATGGAAATGGAATCTAAAACTTATTTTACAAAACATGCGTCTCTTTTCAATATAATTTAAAATATTAATTGAATTACTTTTACTATTCCATTGTTTATTTCTTGATCATTTCAGGGACCATGCTACCAAAGGACATTGTTCGGCCACTGCTTCTGTTATTCTCGGTTTTAGCTACAGGAAAAGCTTTCTTGTTGCCTCTGCTATTCCCAGTGTCAATAAAGATTACAATACACTCAAATCACAAGTAAGACTATTTTTGACTTTTAAGAATAACCTTGGATGTGAAACTGAGAAAAAATTACAAATTTTAGGTTATTTTAGATTTGTCCATAACAATCCGTTTTTAAACAATACGAAGAAATCGGGTTATTTTATGTATTTACTTCTGAAAGTTGGTATAAACAAGAACCTCTAAATCAGGACCATACATTCCTAAAAGTAAAATTGTTCTTTTTAAATTCCTTTATAATTTTTTTTTCGGTTTTATAAAAAGTTTCAAGCTTTTACTTCAACAATGAGGTATAAGCCAATCAAACTTCCCAGTTCTTTTATGCAAATTCAAACCAAACAGCCATGTAGTTCTTTTGTAAGAATAAATTAGAAAAAATCAAACTTAGTGTCAATATTGACTAGTATTTAATTAAGTAAAAAAATTCCGATGGTTTTTACAGATTTTGCTCGGCCAAGCTCAAAAATGTGTGCTGAATACTAATAGCAACCAGGTTAATGTTTGCCAATACTAGGTACAAGAAAAAAACCCGTTAAACTTTAACAATATTCTTCGATTAAAAAAATTAGCTCTAGTTGTTTGTTTAGTTATCAGGGTATCCCGAATTTTCTTTCAAGGGTCTTCGAACTTTCTTACATTATTCATCAAGATCAATGTGTAAAGAACAAAACTTTTTTCCCTCGCTAGGTTAAAGTGCTCATTAATTTCTAATCAGAAGACAAAAAAAAATCCCGGAATTAAAATCACGTTTTACCGCACGGATTTTGTTTGACTTCTTTGAAATTCTTTAATTCGAATTAAGGATTCTAATTAGAATTAATGAATGCACTAAACACGCTTCCGTAGTACGAATATGGAAATAACCTAGAAGCCCTTTTAGGTTCCATGTTAGGTTCCGAAGAACGTCAAATATTCTAAACACGGCGAATTCTGATAGAGGTAAATGTAGCAGCAACAAAAAGGAAAAATTATTTTCAGAAGGAGAAAAATCGCGTGTTGCAAATGCGCAAGGGTGTTTTAAATATCGGAATTTTTAAAAGCTTTTTCCGCCAGATGTAATTGAATTTTAGCTGACGCCATGTGTTTCCTTGCAAATCTGATAATGAATTGCATTTAAAAGCAAAGTGTTTAACTTTTCACTGTGAAGCTTTTTAATTACTGAGGCGGGAATTATTTATTCACTTTGAAAGACTTAAAGTTTTAACAGTCCCATATTTTTTTGTCCTTTTGATAAAAACTCTCATATAAATCTCTCCTGTATGCTTCCAAATTGTTTAAAAACGCTTCGCATTCCTTTTATGTTTTGCAGAAAATAATCCAACATTTTTTTATATTTCACTGTCATACAGGGTATTTCAATAGGGGTGCACCCAAACTCTCCACAGCCAAATTTTGTGAGTTTATTGAAAAAAAAAACTCAGAGAACTGTACCCTCGAAGACCCATAGTTTTCGTTAAAATTGGAACAGAAATAAATGTATGACGTATATACGATTATGCGCAAAAAAAAAAAAAAAAAAAAAAAAGGAATACAAGAACGTAGTTATTTGCATTGTGTAGCAGAGAAAGTTGTTAAAAATATCCGCTGCGTATATCGAAGCATGCATGCGCGTGTCGTGGCATGCAGTGAGTAATTTTAATCAACGAAATAAAGACCCATGTATTGAACATGAACAGATCATTCATGAACAGACTTACGAATCCAGCTCAGCTGCATTTTGGAGGGGGAGTACTGTGGCGAGCTTACTCACCACTATAAGAATCAAATGATTTATTTCCGGAATAAAGACTTACCCCGTAAATTTGCACTAGAGGTAAATCAACAATTTTTGCTCCGCGGGCCACATTCACAAGTCAGCTGGTATTCATTTAAACTGGGTCAGAGTAGATTTTGTTGGGGGCGCTTGAGAAACACAAGTTTGACAGTCGGTCATGTTCTAATAAAAGTTTCTGTGTCTGCAGTACCAAATCGGTATTTTAAAATCAAAGAAATACGAAAAAAAAATTCGAGATAGAGAGTTTTCGAGATAACAAGGGAAAATAGATAATACTTAATTTCAAGGGGGAAAAGGTTTTCCAGATATCGAAGTTTGATATAACGAGTGTAACGGCATATTCAACACCAACAGGAGTTGTCGGGCAAACGGTGTCAGGAATATGAGCTGTCAGACAACTGAGTGTCCGAAAATCGAACCAGACCCAATTTTATTGACCATCAGTAATAACCCCAATGCTCTCAGTAATCCTTGTTTCCCCTGTTCTCTGTGCCCAACCCTATTCATTCTCGCCGTTCCCTTGTTGTTCTTGCAGGCACCCTCCTCCCCCGAAGCCCGATTATCACTTCGTGCCGGTCTACAAGGAGGTGGTGGTGAAGGGACACCCGCACAATCACGGCTACAAGGACAGTTACGGAGACGGCAACAAGTACGGAACCAGCTACGGAGACGGACATGCCAAGGTGTACACCAACGAACCCCACGTCAAGAAGCATGTTTTCGCTGATGGATACAGTTCAGGTATGGAAGATTCAATGACTACTGTAAGAGATTTAAAAACTCAATTTATTATACAAGTAGGTACTATTTACAACGTTACCCCCGTAAATTTTAAAGACGGTGGTTGGTGAATAAATCAAGTAAGTTGTATAGGTACAATTGGGTACAATATTAAAACCCATGTGGTTAGAGAATCACTGTGAACTCTAGATAGCCTGAAATGATTAAGTTGATGTTTAAGTTATGCACGAATTAAGAAGATAAATTTACGGATTTTCTGTAAGGTATTTCTTATAGTAGTATACAACAGATTCGCTTACGTAAATGTATTTTAATTTTACAATAATCTGATGGAATTTATTGTTATACTTTAAAGTTCTTCCCATGATGAAGTATGTAGCTTGTAGCTTCATAAGAAGTTTTTATTTTAACTTAACACACTGCAGCTACCTATTTGTTTGCAAAAACCCTTCAATACTCTTTTATAAATTTCGGCAAACTGGGCTGTTTTTGATAGTTTAAACATATTTTCAACATCTTGAAAAATTTTGAAATTAACTTCAATGGTTTGGTTGATTTAAAAGTAACTTCACAAATTAAACTGTTCGAAATTATTTCTGAAAGAGTATGTAATAAACACCTTATCCCAAAAGGTAAGGTATAAAAGTATAAGTATTCAGAACTCATCAAAGCCCATTTTCTTCTAGGCTCCCACTATCCAAGCACGGGATACTCCGATCACCACGACGATAAAAGCACCTACATAGAAGGCAGCCTACACATATCATCAGGCTCCCACCACAAAGGGTCGCCACTCCAAATCAAAATACGTACCCACAAAAGCACACCATACGATAACGCCCACCACTACCAAGAACCACCACTAGTAGACGGTCACTACAAGGGAACGCCTCTTGTAGACGGTCACTACAAAGGTACACCAGTGGTAGACGGTCACTACAAGGGAACACCGCAGGTAGATAGTCATTACAAGGGAACGCCTGTTGTTGATGGTCACTACAAGGGTACACCGCAGGTAGATGGTCACTACAAGGGAACGCCTGTTGTTGATGGTCACTACAAGGGTACACCACAGGTAGACGGTCACCAAGGTTACCAAGATACTCAATACATCGAAGCTCCTGAGGGCCTTTACCCAACGTACGACCAGTACAACACTCAGAAGCCTTACAACTACATCAAGTCCGTTGGTGGTTACAAGTTATCCGACTACCTACCGACTAAGCAGCCAGAGTACGACAATCATCAGCCCGAATACGTGTCGCACGTAGCCGTACCTCCTAAAGTCTCACCTGGACATACATACGCGGACATTGAAGCCGCTCATAAGGCTTCGCATCCTCCGAAGGCGTATGACGCCAAGCAATACGAAGACTTGGGGGATTATAGGCAGCAGGATAAGTATAATGATGAAGCGTATTTGGATGATAGTCTGCCGGCGTATAAGTACGGACCGACCGTGTATGCGGACAGAAGTGGTAAGAGCGCACCTAAGGCGACGGAGCCTACATCTTACGCCGGGTTCGGCACTTCCGTATACGGGGATAGTTACGCTAAAGTGACGTATGAGCCAAAGAAGAAGAATTTGAAATTATCTCTCAGAACTTATAGGAATTGAGGAGGAAGCACCTATTGAATTTATGCACATTAAGCTTGCGATAAACCACGGCTTACTGGATACTGTAAAGGCTATAGAAGAGTTTTAAATAATGAAAACCATTTGACAACTTTTCCCGTTAGGATCGCCTCAAGTCCTACCTATACCGACCAACCAATAGGATAACACACTGACAAATAAGGAAAAATAAAGGAGTGTTTTCATGACGTAAACTTCTGATTGTTGGCCATTAGTGGCTGAGTTGAATTTTTGAGCCATTAAGCCCCGCTATCAACTCTGCGGATTTGCTTTGCTAGTTTTTTAGCTATTGCCATCTACATTTTTAATGATTTCAGTATCTCGCCTAGCCTTGTATATGCATAGTATCTAGTAAGCCGTTGGTAAACACTAACTTTGAGTGTTATTAGTGATGAAACCAGTGGATGCATTGTAAAAAATTGTAAAGGATGGCTTTAAAGGTAAGAATGAAAGTATGTTTAGGGTAAAAAAACGGTTTGGTTAAATTTGAAAACGTTCTTGAATTGGTCGAGTTAACTGTGAGTAAAGTACATGTTTGACTATCCAAAAAGAGTGCCATCTTTTGTATACTGTGTCTGCCAGATGTTAGCCGAATATAAACAGTTATGTCGAAAAATTTTCTAAAAGAGAAAAAATAATGAGGTTTATTAGAGGTTTTAAAAAGTATGTTTTGAACTCTTTGAAACCTTAAAATAAAATAAACATTTTAAAGAAACACCGGTATTTTATATTTGATAAAATTTACCTATGCAATTCCAAAATATGAAATATAGTCTAAAAGAAATAGATACTATCTAAAATCTTTTGTAGCTCTTGTATTATATACTTTCACGGCTTTCACTATCTATCTTGTTAGAAAAAGTGAGTGATAGCCCTAATTGATACAGTTATTAGTTCGTTTGTCTCAAAAAGGTATTAATGTTTTAAAAATATCTATGTATTTGTATATAAACCATTGTAATCTGTTTTCAATAAATTTATCTTGTTAAAGAACATAGTATTTTTAAAAAGTATGATCTCAATGCATGTAGTTTCTGTACAGGATATTTTTACAAAAATACACCAATATTTTTTTTTTGTTTGTAGTTACTCTTACGGCATGTAAAATATCTGAAAGCGAAATAGCTAAACTATAAATATTATTTTAATAAAATAGTGACAGCATTTTTTTTAAGATTTTGTTTAAATATTAAAGTTCTTTAAAAAAGATTTAGGATGGAATTCATTCAAATAAATGATTCTTGTTAATATATACCAACTAGTTTTTACGAAAATAAAGCGTTTAATGTATTCATAAGGAAATATCCTGCACAAATTCTCTATAAAAATATACACTACAAACATGCAATTTAACGCCATAAAAATTAATGTAAGAAATAAAAATTATAGTTATTAGCAATCCTACTTTAGAATAAACAACATTTTTAAGTGTTTTATTCATGTTATTATTCAGACTAGAAGCAGATCTGACAATAAAATTTCCTACCTAAAAGAAATCAAGAAAATAAAAGGCCAGATTTGAATATGTAGTATTATTAGTTTAACTTTAAAAGATAAAAACCGAAAATAAAATTCCAAAGCATTTATAGAAATCATTCCCAGAATACAAAGAGGATTATCAAGTTTTTAATCAGAAATAATTTTTTAAAAATAAAATTGAAAAGGCCAAGACAATTGATAATACGAAAAGATAGTTTAAATCCATCAAAAGTGTAGCTCAATCTTATGTAAAAAATCCTTATGTGATGGGCTAGAAAAACATTTTATCCGAGAATACAGGGTATTAAGCATTCAAAGTTTTTTACTTGAGTAGAGAGAAAAAAAAGCATCTATTGTACTTTTATTTCACAAAAGGAGCATTTTTAATTGAAAACATGCGCAATAAAACGAAAAAAAAGTTTCTGAAAAGCAAGATTTTCAGAGAATTAGAAAATTTCAATAAAAATTTTCCAATTGCGCGGAAAAGGCTACTGTTTTTCTTATAATACATTTATTTCATTGAGTTGTTTCTTTCAATTAATTTCAGTCCCAAGCGAGAATTTTTAAACAAGAATTTAAAAAGCAATCCGTAATTTCGTAAATTAGTAATCTTTTTCTTCTTCACTATAGAGTTTTTAAAATCCAACTGCAAAACACGACTATATTAAATTTCTGTAAAAAAAAAAAAAGACTTGTTCTTGTAGTCAAGTTACTCTCAGCATTTTCTGCGACTTATTTTTTCGAGTATTTCTTTTTATACTGTAGTGTAGATTTTATTTACACTTGTAAAAAAGTTAGCGTAAGAGGATTTGTTTTGTATTATTTCTTGCTGTTATGGAAATTTAAAGTTTAGAAAAGCGCAACGCAAATAAAATAAAGGAAATATTTTACAGAACGCTGTATAAATAACCATACTTTATTAAAGCAGCCATTTTTAGTAACTAAATGCTAAATAATTATTAATAAGGTTTTATATAGTATACCCATTAGGGTGTCTCAAAAAGTGCATTTTTTGGTAAAAGTTTGAAAAGTGATCGGGCTAAAAGCTAAAAAGTTTCCTTTTGGTGTTAGAAGGTCAGTTGCAAAATTAAAACAATTTCTGTCCACTCTAACTATTGCCTCAACGACAGCGAAATCTCTATATGACAAGAAAGCAACCTCTACCACTACAACACTAACGCGTCGCAATGACCTTGAAAAACTGTCACGGTTGACCGAATTTTCCCTTAAAACATTAAACTTAACAAATAAAAAGGTTATGTCTTCATTAGAACAATTTCTGTCCACTCTAACTATTGCCTCAACAGGAGCGAAATCTCTGTAAAGAGAGCCAAGCAACCACTAACACTAAAAACACTAACCGCAACGCAATGACATTGAAAAACTGTCACTTTTGACCAAATTTCTCCTTTAACATCAAACTTAACAAATAAAAAGGTTTAGTCTGCAAAGGAATACACCAAAACCAAGGAAATTTCAGGGATCCCATTCCAATTATATCCATTAAATTTTTAGATCCAAACAAAACATTAAAATAGTAATAAAAACTAACTCTGAAAGAAAACACTTAATTAGACATCTACTGTAGGATAGATAAAATTATTTCTTCTAAAGGTTTCATATTTTATTCTTTTCTCAGGCGTAAACATTCCATAATAACACGAGGTGGAAGTAGGAGTTGGTCGCTTTTCTGAGAGAATGAGACATGATTCATTTTAAAGATCAAAACCTGAAAATAGCTATGTTCAAAACACTATTTCATCTTACTTTAAGGGAAGAAGAAGGTTTGCTTCAAGTTAGTCTCTTCGTTGTATTGCTGTACGTGAAAGCGTGGTTTACGGCGCCTTCAGCAACCGCTGCTCCTTTTCATAATTTAAATTTTTTGCAAGAGCTACTGGCCTTTGAAAAGGTAAACAATAAAGCATCTGAACTGGCGGTAAACAAATTCTGTGGCCACCTCTGGTACCTGGGAGAAGAATTTGTACCAATGTCTCTCTTTGGTTCATCAGTACGATTTGAATCATCAGTCTAAAGTACGATGAGGGTCCTCCTGAACCTACAAAACAAATTATGCTCAAAACAAAAGACGCCCCAGCATTCGCCAAACAGGGGTTAGAGGAGTTCGCATCAAAAAAAAACTTATTCTTATTAACTTATTCCAACTTATTTCAAAGATTTGGATTGCCAATCAGTTTCCTTTCGAAGTCTACTGCTGAATGGGAAAGCTTAAACGAATTTCAGCGGTGCTAACATTTCTTCAACAACTTGGCGGTCGTCAATAATGTTGCTGAGCGAAGAGTGGCCTTAACCCAGGAATACCTCCAAACCTTGAAGACTGAAGCCCAGAAGCAAAAACTTCTACAAACAGTCAAAAAATATCGCTCAAAGTTTTCCAAGACAGACGAGTACTTTAGCTCACGAGTTTTAAGATGATCATGGAGCATGAACAAAAGGTGCATTTTAGTGCAATGAAAACCTGTTATAGTATATAAAAGGCATGTATGTGTTATTTACATTATATTAACCTTAAACAGTCGAAAATTGGTAAGAAAGGGAAGCAAAAGTAATTAGTTGTGTAATAGGATGCGTTGTGTAGTAAAACTAGCGCTGCGCTCCCTACCAGGCTTTGCTCGTAAATTCAACCGCTTTGAGGCAATAGTTAGGATTGCACCAAAATTCTCAAAATTTCAGGAAAGTTTATTTGTGCAATTAGGAAACTTTTTGGCCTTTAGCCCGATAAAATTTCCAAAGTCGGAAAAAATGAGACACCCTAATACCCATTATACCAATAATATTCGGGATTATTCAAAACAATCACTTTCAGTGACTAACATTTTTCGGATATGCATAACTTTTTTTTATTCATACTCCAAATTTATTAGATAAAACCCACCTAAATTGAATGATCCAAATTTTACAAAACATGTCACCAAATATATAAAAGGAACATCAATTTTACACTTTTTACTCCTAAAGGATACCTTTCTCAGTGAAAAGAATGTGACTTTACCACATATAAGAGCTTTTTTTTACAGAATTGTAATAATCTGTAACCCTACAAAACGCATTTTATAGAGAGGCAAAATGACGAGCTGGTAAATTCATCAGATAAGTAATCATGGGCACACTTCAGTTAAATACATTTTGAGATTAACTCTCAAAACAGGAATCTCATTTTTTCCGGAAATTACTCTTCACTTTAAATAGCTTATTTCAGAGCAGAACATATTTTTAATGTTCTCCTTTAACAAAAATGTAATCGTGTTTAGTGAAAAATAAACATTTCTGACAGAAGATATGACAGTAATAGGCAAAAAAAAAATTCATACTTTTCAGAATGGAAAGAAATAGAAAGAGGAGAGTCCTCATCACGCTTACCTAAAAAAAAGAAACATTTATAAATAAAATATTGATTCATCACACAAACAAAACATGTTAAAACTACAAAAAGAAGAATTACAGAATTATAATGAAACATGTAAAATAAAGTTTTACTCTGTAATAAATCTTTTATAAATCTCAGTTAATAATGATAAATACATAATTGATATTATTACATAAATAAAGATATATTAGGTATAAAGATATATATATTCCCATACTTTATATTAATTTAAATACAATGGCAATTTTCTAAAGCAACAAAAAATTAATACAGTAACTTTTAAAGTTACTTTATATCACTAAAATGTTATTCTATAAGAATGACTATTTAAATAAAAAATATAATTTAAAGGTAATATCACACATTAATTTAATACAAAGTCGTGTTATCACTACGATTTCACTTTTTTATTAATTTTGCATATTACATCTATTCAAACATTTTGAAAGGATTTTTTTTTAAGTTCGAATATGTTATTAAAATTCACCTTATATTTTTTAAATTTGGTGTTGAGAGTCATTCTTTAAATGCACTATTCTTGTATTACCTCACATAGAAAACAAACAAATAGCATTTTAAACCTTAATATTATTATTTAGTCTATTTTTTGGCTTTATTTTTTACGTAATTTTATTGTTATTCCGTTCATTAAGTTAAAAGTGAAGGGATATTAAATATGTAATGAGAAATACTCAAAGTAATATCTCAGTTAAGTAAATAATATCACTCAAAATTATTCATATCATTCAAAAATATATCATTCAAAAATTTCAGACATCTCCCTAAGGTAAATAAGCGTATAAAATTGCATCAAATTACTCAATTAAGTCTTTAAGTCTTAAGTCTTAGTCTTAAGTCTTTTAGTCTTAAGTTTTAAGTAAATATGTAATGAGAAATACTCAAAGTAATATCTCAGTTAAGTAAATAATATCACTCAAAATTATTCATATCATTCAAAAATATATCATTCAAAAATTTCAGACATCTCCCTAAGGTAAATAAGCGTATAAAATTGCATCAAATTACTCAATTAAGTCATAAAGTTAATTCACCACTTTAAAAAAAACACAGAAAAAGATTTTATGGAGTGAAAAATAATTTCGAATGAAGAGTCTTCTCTCTTTATAGTTCATATTAAACACATTCCAGGTAATGAAAAGAGCAAAGTACTTAAAAATAACTGATAAAACCAAAGTGGTTCATGTTAAACATTACTTTTTGATACTATAGAGATGCCTACAAAAAAGGATATGCCTGACATTATCTTGCGTCGTCAAGAGGTGGGTGCATAATTTTCATTCAAAACAACTCGTATAAAAATAAAACACCTCTTAAAAAAAGCATCGTTACAAAAAACATTTTAATAAAAATTTACTACTTAGATTAGTGAGGGTAATACAGGTTTTTATGGCTACAGAAATAAAAAGGGACCAAATATAGATTAAGTAAACTTTAGCCGTATTACTAAAGTCTAACAAGCTAATGGTATATATTATTTAAATAGGTAGAACTTATAAAATTTATCAATTTTAAAGTTTTATATATTCTCTCGTAAATAACTGTTGAGTGCGTGAGACGCTATTTAAAAATGTTTTTTTTTTTTTTTTAATAAAATAAGAAGTTTTGGGGAATATACGTATGGGAATGTTAGAGATAAAAATAGTTTAAATTCAAAACATAACAGTATGTTTTTCAAATATCTGTTGCATTCTAATTTTCTGTTGTGTTCATTTTTTACACTACACAGGATAAAAAGATGTTTTCATTACAATCTTCTTAAAGTTTCATATTTATTCTACAGATGGCGCCATACAACCCTTGACAGTTGCTTTTTGCTTTTTACAAGCAAATTTCACATGGTACACATTTTTTAAAACTCTTACAATACGTAAAATTTATTCCTTCAAAAAGAAACTCTTTAGGAAGCTTTGAAAAAATACATTTTTCGTGTTTTTCTCCAAATTGAGAACTTTGCGTGCTTAAACGGAGTCCAAACTTACGTCACAGAAAAAATATGAGGAAAATGTATTATAAATCCACACAAAGATCATGAAATTTATAATAGGTGTGTAAAAAAGCTACTATTTTTCAATTTCCAGCAATGAAATGAATACTAGCTAGTGTTTTAAGATTATCTAATAGAGGACGACACATATTAAATAACCTTTTAAATATCACAGGAAAGCAAACATTTCAGGTAGGTATACCGATACTAGGGTGGCCCTTATTTTTCAAAGTCGGAATTTTTTTCCAGCCCCCCCTTAATTCTTTTCCTTTTACTATGAAATGAAAGTGTGCAAAAGGATTTTCCGATATTTTAATATTAACACGTGCCTCATCGCGGTTGAAGTTTGGCCATAGCGCGCCATGTTAATAGCATGGCTTATTACGGGAATAACGTCTCCGCTCGCTTCCCCAAGAGCAGAATGACGGACAGATAAAATTTGAGGAAGGAGCATGTGTCATGAAGGAATGTAGATAAAAATAAGAGGAACTTGAGAAAAGTTAACAATTTTAGCATTATTTAGATCCAGGAAATGAATATGAGAAATAAAAAGATTTGGTTGTCTGAGGGAGCAGAGCTAGATTGTTTAGTTGGTGTGTCATTCACCTCATAAGAGAAAACTTTCCCATTCTCTTTTTCTCTCCTCGACTTTTGAAGTCCCCGGCACGATGGGGGTGGGCGAAAGACAAAACAGATGACCCCACCCCCATCTTCCCGAATCCTCCAGGGGGTGAGTGATTTAATAGTATGGAGTTCAGGGAGGGTCAGAAAGTGTCTGGGAAAAATAAAAGCTGCCACACCGCAGTATTTTAAAACTAGTCTTCTTTAGCCTTGGTTTCTGTTAGTTGTGCAGTTATGTCCTCTAATTTAAGAAGTAGTGATAAAAATATATATTTGATTGGAAAAGTATGCCATCAGATAACAGGAATGCTTGGCAGTGCGAGTGTGTCTCATTTTTTTGGGAAAAAGCAAAGAATCCCTACAAGACATTTTAACAAATGCACAGATAAAGTTATGAAGATGTATTCCATGACGAAGTTTACAACTAAATGCTTGTGATCCGTCAGACTCCCAGAAAGAATTAGAACAGGCGTTTGTGGATAACCTGAGCAATCTCTTTGATGTTGCATCCGCGAATGCGTTGGAAATATTAAAAATTGAAGTAGATAGACAATTTTTACAGAATCAACGAAAGCCGGGTCTAGTGGGATGTTTAGGTGGAATTGATGTAAAGCTGGCAAAGCGCGAAGAAAAAGCTTTACAAAGATTAAGTAACCAAGAGAAGAGACAGGCCAAGGCTCTCAATTGTTCCGAGACGATTCATGACCGAGAATCATTTTAGGAATCATCATTATCTAGTATTGAAGATGAAGAAATTTCTGATGATCTAACAGTAGCTTCAAGAAAGCAATACCCGAACCCCGATTGCAAAAAGTCTACTCTTAAGCGTAAATTTGAATGCTAATTGTTCCAAAAAAGTGAATTAAATCTTTCACATTTTTAAGATGTTAGTTAGATTTTTATTATTTTGTTAGAATATATTCTACTACAAATGCATTTAAAGTATTAATTTTCAAACTAGAACTTTTTTAGAATTGTATGGTAAGTGTACATAATTATTGTTTTATGTTAAACAATTTTGACCTATATGTTTATGAAATTTATTTTCAATAAATACACTTTTTGTTAATTTTTTTTATTTTTAACTTTTTTAATATACTAATAATATTCTTAAGTCATATTTCCATCTTCTTTACTCATAAATATTCGAAATTAATGAAACTATCTGTCATTTTCCTCCTGAGGAAGTTAGCGGAGACGTTATTCCCGTAGTAATAAGCCATACTATATGGCGCGCTATGGCCAAACTTCAACCGCGATGAGGCACGTGTTAATATTAAAATTTCGGAAAATCCTTTTGCACACTTTCATTTTATAGTAAAAGGAAAAAAGTTAAGGGGGGGCTGAAAAAAAATATCGAAAAAATTTTTTCCCCATTATAATAAGGGCCACCCTAACCGATACCCATCAGTTTTATTTTTTTTTTCATTGTAGATAAACAAATTAAACAAGAAAGCTATTTTTTTAGATGTTCGAGTCTTAATTTTCTTGTACTAGCTCAGGGGCGTATATAAGGGGCGGCCGAAGCCCCCCCCCGAAATTTTGACTAGGTGTACTAAAATGAGTTAAAACCCTGTTTTTAGGGTTAATTTTTCCAAACATTTTATGAGAGGAACCCCAAACTCCCTCCCCTTTTGTGCTTGGAACTCTATTATTCACAATTTTTTCAATATTCACTTCATAAAATCATACCTGGAAATTATTAAAAAACTAATTGAATTCATTAAATATATGCATGGGGGGAGGGATAAGGAATATTTTTGGGTCCTCTCCCCCGGTGCGAAATTCTAGCATTTCGGCTTTTTAAAAGCTTATTTTTTAAAGGATATTTTGGGCCCCTCCCGAAATAAATTTCTATATACGCCACTATACGAAATAGCTAAAATAAAATTAAGCTAGAACCTGCTTTTTTCTATTGAAAATAGTTCCACCTGTACTTAATATTGTATAACACATAACTTTTTCAAGGCAAACAATTATAACAGAATATTTTATATATTAGGAACGAACCGGACCAACCTTGTTGTGCGCTTGCCTGTAGTTGGTCGACTTAATTTGTATTTGTATTATTTTAATTTTAAACATTGCAACATTATAATAAACGTATTGTTTATATGGATAGATTAGATATTTGAAGATATTCATCTTCAAATACTCATTGTCATATTCATCTTCAAATGCTCAGACTAAATTATATCATGTAAAGGAGAGGAATAGAAGATTCTGTATTTATAAAGAAATAGTTTCAAAATAAAATTTATTCAAGTCAGTGTTAGTTTTTTTTAATCTGTAAACATTCTGGATATCCATCCTAGTGAGGAAAATTCATCGAACCCGAATACTGCGCTGAAATGGACACTGGACAGACTTGGAATAAAATGAAAATCATAAGTAAAATTTTTTGATGAATTTTCTTGATTCTAATATACGGTCTTATGCTCTTAGTTTCTTTGATTTTTAGTTACAATTTGTCTTTATTTAAACTTATACAGGGTGTATCTGAAATGGTGCGACAAACTTTGAGGGGTGATAGTACTCATCAAGCCGAACAAGAATTGGTATAGAAAGGGGGGTCGCAGATACGCCGTTAAAGAGCTAGGACCTAATTTAGTGCGAGTGCGTTTCAAAAGGCAGTTTTTAGAAGGCCCGTGTGACGAAACAAAACATAATAAAATGAAAAACATTATTGCATGAGGCACAGGAGTATCCGTACTACTTAAATACTCAATGTGATAGAAATTGAACCACTTGCTAAACCGTGGGGTGAGTTTTAAAACGTGCAATATTCATCTTTTAGCCAATTCAGATACACCCTGTATAGCACAAAAAATCACATGATAACACCGAAAAACTTGCAAACTAGTTTGCAACTCACTGTCATTGTGTGTTTTCACAGTGTTTTTCACTTTTTCAGGCTTCAAAAAGAAAAAGCTTTTCTTTTTTGAATCCTGAAAAAGTGTTATTTTAACTTGCTATTATTTCCTAGAATATTAAAGATACTTTAAAAAAATTTTTGCATGCTTTTTTATGATATTGCCAACAGATTCAAATTGAAACTTTTATTCTGCGTTGATGTCGTTTGCATTAGATCGGGAGTATAGCCACTTTACTATACCGTCACCTCACTTGCAAAAAATTGCTGATAAGAGATGGCGCTTTTTAATAACTATGGTCACCAGTAAAAACAACCCCAATTTTTATACTTATAAATTTGTGGATGGACAGCGTTTAAAAAAAAAACATTTAGTTTATTCATAAGTACGTTCCTCTTAGAATTGTACAGTTGGGGAAATAAAAAACGACTCAGTTGTGATTTCTGACGAACCACTTGGGTTAGGAAGACAAATAAGGTGTCATTTTTCATGTCATGAAGTATTCTTCAATTGAGAAAAATTTCGAGTCCTTAGGGGGTCGTCTTCATATTAAACTAAACACTAACTTTGTTTTTTCCTATAGGGACCCCCAATTATTATGCGTTTTTCTGAAAGAGCATCCCCATAAACCCCCAAATACCAAGTTTCATTCACATCGTGCGGTAAGTAAAGCTTTTACGTTTTGGGGGTCGTCTCCAGAGTGAGAAGGGTTAATTTTCTGTAAACACTTTCTTAAAAACGGTGGGATAGTAAGAGTTTTACTCACCACTTTAATGTTTATTAAAAAGTTTATAAGTAATTTATTGAAATTTTATATCAAATTTAAGTTATGGTGATTAAAATAAGGCGACTGTTTCCAGAAAAAGCATTCGCCGGTATACATTTGGCAGCGGTATACGGTCCCTTAAAGAGTGGGAATTTAGTTTAATTCGTTTTTTTCCAAATCTATTAAATGAAATCGACTGAAATTTTGGTTTTCCTCATAAAATTACTACTAGAATCGATTACCATAAAAATATTAAAAGATTTTAAAATTTAATTTTTGGGTCAAAATTAGATGTTAATTATCTATCTATTAACCATTAAATATCGCTATAAAAGCATAATTATTTTGTTTGGGGACACAAATTTGATCTAAATTCAAAGTTTCATATTTTTACACCGAAAACATTTTGACAAATTTCACATTGAATGGTTGATATTTCAAAAATTTATTATGCTTCTATTTGGATACTTACATGGATGAAACTTGGTATTTGGGGATTTATGGGGACGCTCTTTCAGAAAAACGCATAATAATTGGGGGTCCCCATAGGAAAAAACAAAGTTAGTGTTTAGTTTAATATGAAGACGACCCCCTAAGGACTCGAAATTTTTCTCATTTAAAGAATACTTCATGACATGAAAAATGACACCTTATTTGTCTTCCTAACCCAACTGGTTCGTCAGAAATCTCAACTGAGTCATTTTTTATTTCCCCAACTGTACAAATATTTAATTTTAAACGAAGTGTCTATTTGGACGGTAAAACCGGCAGTTGGCGCATGCGCCGTAGGTCTCGCAGTCCCGGCGCTCCAATCAGAACCGTTGTCGGGCAAGTTCCGGGTAAACAGGACTAGAGTTAGAGAGTATATCTGCCGGGCAAATAGACAGTGCCTATTTTAAATAAGTTTTAGAATTTTATAATCTAAGACCTAAGTTAGACACTGGAACACGAAAATTGATGTACGGATTGATTATTAATATTGAATTGTGTAGTACAAGTGCGTATAGGCGATGATTTTTAAAAATATGTGGAATAAAAGAATCATTTTATCAACTGTGCAAACCTTAGACTCAACGATGTTCTCAGCAATTAAAAAAAAATCATTGTTTGAAATGAGCTTTTCCGCCTTGTTTTCTTAAAACAATGATTTGCGAACTCAATTCACGTTTTCTTATTTAACCGTTATTATTTTAAACGTTAAACGTTTAAAATGTATTTGAAATCCCTTTGAATGTAAAAAAGAAATATATCTGGCTGATCAACAAATTTTTCAGTTTTTTAGAAAGGTGAAAGGCATGTCTGTTTAAATTGATTTGGTTTTTTTAATTCCTTTTTTGAATTAAGAAAGATTTTGTATGTAGTGTGCTTATTTTTACTTTTTTCTTTATGTTGTATTGTATTTTTGCTGCAACGTGTTTTTTTTTGTATTTCTCTTTTATTGTATCCCTGCCATGTAATTGAAACTCTTATGTTTCACAGAAATAAATGAATAAATAAATATTGCCTCAAATATATTATTTGTTTATAGTCTTTTCTTTTTCAACCATAGGTCCATTAATTTTAAGTTTATCCGTCAAGTTCCCATATCTTGACTCTGTAAGGGGCCATTCATTAATTACGTAAGGGTCCCGAGGGGGAGGGGGGGTTGAAAAAATCTCTACCTACCCTTACTTGGGGAGGTGGGGGGGGGTCATACCCAATCTTAAGTAAGATTTTCGAAGTTAATAATTACTGATAAATAGTATTCCAAAGACTAGAGATAAGTAATATGTAGTTGACAGCAAGAACATTACTTATCTGTTGAAAACTAAAAATCTTTGATTTACGTCAAACTGAGAGTTTTAGTGTAACTGATCCTTTTCTAACATTTTATTACTTTGAAAAACGAAATGGAATCTTACCTAAGAATAGGGGGGGAGGGGTTTGAAAATTCTTACATACCCTTACATGGGGGTAGGGGGGGTCAAAATTTGCCAAAATCATCCTTACGTAATTAATGAATGGCCCCTAATCATATCAACTTAAATCTTTCCAACAACTTAATTTTCTATCCTCTAAGAAAAACTGCTTTTATGAAATAGCATGTTTTAACTGCCAGTTAAGTTGAAGCTCACCATTAATATACTTTTGATGAAAAAATCCTTTTTTTTTTTAAACAGAATTTTTAAATTTCTTAAGTATAATATAAGACTTTTAAATAGTATTTCAAACCTAAGAACCTATAAGCTATAAAACATTAATTTAGCAGTGTTTCCCTGCCTTTTTCAGGCCATGCCCTACCAAAGCCTTTCTAATTTTTCCATGCCCCCCCCCCATGCCCTTTCTTTTTCGTAAATCCTTCATGGAAAGTAAATAAAACCTGGTGCTCCATGTCCCACCTGGCGGGGAAAATGGTTGAAAATTTTCAAATCCCCCCCCCCCCTAAAAATTCATATTGCCCTCCTGTGGGGCTTGCGCCCCACGTTGGGAAACACTGATTTAGATCAGTATGATCGAAAACCTTTGTGTGAAAAAAGTATTTGGATGAGGAACACTTCGATAAGATAATTCTAACATTTGAATTTAAAATCGCAAAATTAGAAGCATTTATTAATGACCAATTTTTCAACCTATTGTTTTAGCCTTTTTCTAATTCAGAGCTTTTCCCAATCTAGATCATAACATTTCAGGGTCGTGTACTGCCCACCTGAATTAAGATCAACTGAAACCATTCAGTTCAGGTTAAGTAAAAAGTTAAATAATTTACACAATCCAAATTGTTTCTTTCTGCTCTTATTTCTAAAAATCCCATTAGCTCTACAGATCAAAGAAAACAAGTAGCAAATCCAATGACAATGAATACACAAAGTCCGTTGAATCACTCAATCGCATTCTACTTATTGCAGTTAATTACTTGCTAAGCAAACGATCAAATTAGAACAAATGATGAAAAAGAAGTAGACGAACTTGCACCGTTTCTTGATCAAAAAATAGAAGCGATACCGAGAGGATAACAAGCAGCTTAACGAACAAAGTAAAAGAAAAAAAAGCAAATTTATGAATTCCTTACACAAGGAAGGTGCAAATAGCATCGTTAGGCTTAACTAGAGCGAATCGTAAAATCACTTCAAGAACAAGGTCGTTGAACATTCCGTATTGTTTGGGATTCTATATTGATTTCGTTTTCTTTTTTTGGACTAAGGTAGTAAAAGAAATACAACCAACCATCAACTCAATCATAGCAGTCTCGCTTTTTACACAGGCCAAGAGATACATTCAAAGAGTTACAGGCGTTGCCATTGCAAGGGTGAAAAATTCGTACAAACGATTTCTGAAGGATTTCTAATTCAGTTTTGGAATACCAAGAGAAGGTAAGGGATCATATATTTGGTTAACTTCATTATTACAGAATGAACATAAAAATTACGTTAATATATTCTAACCAACGTGTTGTGAAATATCTGCAAATTGATAATAATTTCCAACTTTTCATTCTGAGTTAACCTGAAATATTAGCGTATAGAAAGTCTCTTACTTTACTTATTTAAATGAGTGTGTATGAGTGTATAATAATTACACAAATACGCTATCTAGATTAGGATTAATATTTTCATCTTACTCAACTCATATTTTATACTTATATAAGCGTCATTATTAACGGTTGAAATATCACAAGATGTGTTGCAGAACAATGTAAGAGAAAGTTTATTAAAATTAATATAATATAATAATGGGTAAAAAGAAGTAAAGTAGTAAAAAAAGTATTTTAATTACCTTCTCTAAAATACTACTTGATTTCAATAGCTGCATCAGTAAACTCAAATTTACTACAAAATAGGATAATCGATATTTTGTTAGAAAAATATATGTCCGTGTGGCTTTAGTTCACTCTCAAATAAAGATTATCAAATGTTCAATGTGAAAATACATACGAGATGTTAATTTGGTAAACAATAATTAAAGCCAATTACTTTAATGAAATCTCGGAGATTCACTGATATTTTCAATACTTGTTTTTAATTAGTCTTAATACTTTTAATCTATAATGATATTAAAGATAAGTTAAATTCTCAAAAGGAGCGGGAGTCCGCTGAAAAAGTGGTGCTGCCATCTATTGCTTTAAATGTAACATTTCTAATCCAGTTCCCAGCTGAAAATTAGAAAGAATACCTTAAAATAACGGATAAAAACCTTATGTATACAGTATATTTACTAGCCGTAAGTTTTAGAACCGTGGGTGTGGTCGGAACGCTAAAAAGGCCGAATAATCAAAAGAAAATGAAAATAGTCCATTTCTGATCTCACTACGAGAGAAGCAGCAAATTATATTAAAATACACAAAATTACAATTCAACACAGAGAAAGGAAAATAATTTTACACACTGAGAATTTAATATAAAAAGTGCAATATGTTTAATTGTTTCGATTTCTTCAACTTGTTGAGATATGAATAAAATCAATGTCCTATGAGTAGAACGATGGAACGGGACTTGAAGGGTCGGAATATTCAAAGGAATAGTGGAACTTCATGTTTCGCCGTTTCTATTAAGCAACCATAATTTGACAGTGCTTAGTTATTAAAATTGAAGGATAGAAATGACAACCCATTACCCGAAACAAACATAAGATTTTTAATAAACTTTCATATTTTTTTGCTGGTGACTAAATCTCATCTCAGCTATACAGAGTCGAGCGAGTCATCATAGCCTTTTCAGAAGACAGACTAGTTCTGCTAAGCAGTGAGTGCATTATGGTGTGAAGTGTACAGACATATAAATTGGATAATCAGAAGATTCGTTTGATCATAGAAGGTCGGTTAATCGAGGTTCTACTTAGCAATAAGATTCTAACTCAAAACTCCTAAGCCATCCATCTGAATTATTGGTTCTTACGTAGATATAAATTTCTACTACACTTTATACAATGTTTCCATTTCTTCAAAACTTGATTTTTGAACTTGCTCCGCTCTTAAAACTGACATGATTCATTAAAAGTTAATTTAATTACATACGTCATGTTGATTCGAGTAAGAGAGAAAGTGCGGCAATGCTACTTTGAAATAAACAGTTCTAAAAATTTATATTATATGGGCCTATAGGTGAATAGGGATAGAAAGATACCCCATTTAAACTGAATATTTATTTTAACTTTGGATCCACTACGATATTTTACGAACATTCACTTTAATTTAACTCAAAATCTGTTCTTAATTAACCGCTTGCCTGTTTCGCCCGAGCACAGCTCGGGCACTCGCAAGAGGTACTTCTCTGATTATCCCGAACGGTGCTCGGGCAAGGTCCAACGGCGCTCCGTCTGTTGATTCTCGCTTTGTATGCAAGTTTTTTCATGGTTTTAGTTTCTCTTTTTCTACATAGATGTCTCTACTTGTCCATAGGAGTCTTTTTTTACTCTTATTAGTTTTAAAATTAACCGTGAAGGACAAATTGGTCAAGCATTCCTTTATGCTTTGGTTGGCCCTTCCTTTCTAAGAAAAAGGGGTCGGGGCAGCATGTTTCTACACCAGTTTCTTGCCATCATGGGGTGCAATTTCCACTGCAGCTGTTTTATTGCTCGAAAACCAGCTAGTACAAACATTCTTTTATTTTCAATATCCACAAACCGAGCCGAGCCACAACACGCGGATGTTGGAACGTTTTGCTTATTAAAATGAGATTGATAGGTTGCGATTGATATCTGAACACATAAAAGTGTATTTTTTGAATAAAACATAAAGAATTCACTTCATAAAACATTTTATTTACCATCCTTTCCTGTAAAATCTGCTTTCCGGTTGAAAACGATGTTCGGAAAAAAGCCAACTTTAAGTAAAAGTGCCGCATTTTCGCTAAGTTTTAAAACGGAAATATAATGTTAAATTCATAATTTATATGAGTTTTGATTATGTTTTTGGTTTGAGTTAATTAATCTAAGTTCGAATATTGTTTTGAAAAATATGCTTTTTTTTAGACCTATTACGCCAAAATAAAGTAACAGTTAAGTGGTTAATTAAAACTCAATAAATATCAAAGTCATCTATTTTAGATTGATAATTTCTATATTTTAGGAATCGCGGAACCTTAATCAATTATTTAAAAGTCTTTCGTCGTATTTCTAAGAGGAAAGAAACTAAAAGAATAACTACATAATTGATTATTTTTAAAATAGTATTGCATAAGTTTTATTTTTAAGTATTTTAATTTTTGTTAGCTTTCATGACACACACTTTGCGTACAAAACAATAAATTGAATGACTTGATTGAAACCAAAGTGGCGTGAGTAAGTAATAATAAAATTTGATATTAGCATGTTTTTTAGAGAATTGTTTTCCTTAGTACGGTTGTTGCAATAATAGATAACCCTATAAGATCATTCCCAAAAATGTTTTACCCATAGTTACAACACAGGCATCGTCAAAGAAAAAATATAATAAAACAGTAGACACAGTCCATTATTATTCTAAGCAGATTAAGTATCGTCTTCAAACATGCGCACACCAGGCTGTGAAATAGTGATACTACAGGCTATATGGGTCATAAGCAGACCCGGTAAAATCACACGTACCAAAGAATAAGATCACTAAGTTAAAGGTTAAGTGTTAGGGAACATCAAAACCCATTCACAAAGACGGCGAAATCGTAAACAGCAAAACTCCAAAACACAGATAATACCCATTGATCTCTCACCTTTACTCCAAACCCTCCACCAAATGATCATCTTAGAATTAAAGTGGTTTAAGTCCCCAAATCTTCTTTTGTCTCAAATTTTGGAGTATGTAGTACTGTGTTATTACAGTGTTGAAGTCGGGAGACGTTTTTAGGACTGCTCTAAAGGGCAATACCTTAATAAAGGTTTGACTTTAACAAATTTCTTGTAACACGGGAACGCTCACCATCACCAGGCCTCTCAGGTCCAGCAGACAGTTTACTCCCCCTCCCCCCCAAAAAAGGGTAGTAAATGTAAAAATTCTTTTGAATGAAATAATAACTTACAATTTTAAAAGAAATAATTTCTAGCAAGAATAAAAATTAGACTTACACAATGCATATATTAGACTGCATTTTTTAAGGAATTATGTACTGAAAATCGTCCGAAACATGAAATTAAAATGTTAATATTTAACTTATAATGAAAGTTTATTTAGTAATATAAATGTTACGGGCAATGTGATAAACCGGGCATTATTAATAATAATGCCCAAAGAGAAAGCGGGCAATGTGATAAATTCAATGGCAATCACTTTGCCCATAACATAAATATTTATATTGTTAAACCGAATTCATATGCCTGACAATAAGGTCAAATAATTTGGCAAATGGCCTCACATTTCCATTTCAAAAGTAAAATCACTTATCTCGGAAAACAAGATGACCACATTCTTGAAATTTTATAGATGCTTAGTTTATCCCTTTATGATAAAAGGGGGAGTATAGTGGGTTGAGAACCTAGAAACCTCAATCAATTTTTGTCTCAAATTTCGTAATTTTTGTCTTAAGTCACTTTCATTCTCATCAGCTGGTATCTCAACTATTTTCTTTCCAACAAAGAGATCCTGGGCGCGATGCGTTCCACTTGGAGCCTCGCCCGGGAGATTTTGGGTCCCGGGTCCGAAACCGGGTCGGCGGCCACTTGACCCGCTTGGCCGGAAGAGCCAGGTGGAGGCGTGTTCCGAAAGGAATCATCACGTGCTTGTCCTGGTTACAGTGTTTTACTTTATTGACCGCAAGGATGCGGCTATTGAGGTGTTTCTCGTGCAGCCTTGTTCAAGAGATGGGTTTTAAAAGGTGACAAGGGTGTGAGGTAGAACGAAGACATATGGTGGATTTTCGGATGAAATTCACAAATATTAATTTTATATTTACAACAACAGGCTTGTAGAACTCGTGGTAACAATAAGCTGTTAATTACAACGGATTGGCTTGTATTTGTATTTGTGCTGTTTTTGAATTTACTTTAATATTCAACTGGTGCATGCATAGATATTTTTAACTCCTCTGAGAGGGTATTTCACACCTTGAAAATTGGAAATACTCCTTAAAAAACTGGCCAGGAGTATTTTCAGTCTTTGATTTTTTTTTTTTTTACAAAGGTTTAGCTTTAAAATGAACCCCCACCGAAATCAACAAATAATATTTTTCTACTCAAACACCAACTAATCTCAGCGTAGACATTCATTGTTTAAATGCTTAGGTAGTTTGATTGCGGTTTTCGTGTCTGTGTATATGTATTTTTTGCTGTTTCCGTATTTCCCTCCTCATAATTCAATTGCACTCCTCCTATAACAGTCAAGGAGTATTTTTAACGTAAGTCTGATGTCGGAATGAAGGTTAAATTAACTTTATAAAAATATTCACTGATTCAAGTCTTTATACAATACTCAGATTGATAAACTGGAGGTATTTTTGTAAATGTGTACACTCTTAAATATTTTCAATGTAAATTTCCAAATCCAGAATTTTCAGTTTAATTTCTGTTAACAAGGCACACAGGCAACAAAAATGCCAAACTCTTCGCAAAAATATAGGTGACAAGAACAAGGCAATAATCCTTGAATACTACCAGTTTTAAAATATTGAATAAAATCAAACCGCAAAGGTAGGAAATCTGTATTATCACTTTTGGATTACAAACTCTCCGATATCAAGCACCATTTCCTCTTTTTCTTTCAATCAGTTTCAAAGAATAAACTTATACTTAAACGGTTATTAAGGCGCTTGTCTCTTCAACTTCTGTTTAGATGACCTTGCACAGTTCCGCGTCCCTTCCATTTTATCCCCTGTCTTTTAAGGCGACAATTGACAATCCAGAGTGACATAAGTTTTAGTATTTAGATTTCTGTGTGGTAAATTTATCTAAGAGGGTTATAAAAATATCTTAAGTTTTATTAGTACCGTATAACGGGGTGAATCGGAACACTTTTCAACTTTGAACGTAAAAATAAGTAAGTAATAAAAACCTTTTTTGGTGAAAATTTTTTTATTGGAATATTTGGTCTTACGCTGTTAGTTTCTGTGATTTTAAGTTGCAATTTGTCTTTATTTAAGTAAAAAACACATGATAACATTAAAAAACTAGAAAACCTTTTCTTTTGTGAGAAAAAGTGTTAATTTTTATTTGCTAATATCTCCTCAAATGTTGAAGATAATTTCATAAATTTTTCTACGTGTTTTTCATGGTATTGTCAACAGATTTCAAACAAAAATTTTTGTTTTATCTCCTTTATTTTTTAAATTATTTTTTTTAAACCTTTTTATTTTTCCACTAGGGGCGCTGATGTTGTTTGCATTAGGTCGGGCGTAGCCGTTTTACTATAGCGTCACCTCACTTCTACTTCTTCTCACTTCAATAAGTTCGCAAGTAATTTAAGGTTAAGGGGTTTTTCCTATGCACCCTGTATGTAAAGAATTAATCATAACAGATGGCGCTTCTAAATAACTATGTTCACCAGTCAAAAAGCAATTTCTAAAGTTATATATTAATTTAACATTACTTATTTATAACTATGAAAGGTTCTCTCAGATTTAAGTAGAGTACAGTACTTTTTTAAAAGAATTGTACGAGTACTTTAAATTTTAAAACAGACACTGGAATACGATTATAGATGTCTAGAGTAAGAGTACAAGTGCGTATAGTCGATGATTTTAAACCTTAGGCTCAAAACGATGTTCTCAGCAATTAAAAAAAAGTCATTGTTTGAAATGAACGTTTCCGCCTTGTTTTCTTATAACAATGATTTGAGTACTCAAGTCACGTTTTCTTGTTTCAACGCAGGTTAATTTGTTTTCTACTCATCTGAAGCTTACTGTTACGGGGTTGCCAGACACATACAGCTTGAGTACAGAACAATTATTGTTGTGAAAAAGTAAAATGATCTGAACGTAATTTTAATAAAACGAAAAATAAAAGTTTTCCTATACAGGTTAAGTATTCTTGTTAATTTTGGGTAACATTCCATAATCGAGGTTTTCGCCAAATTTGGCGAGATTGGATCTCGCCAAGCTACTTCTAACACTACATCTAAATCCCTGGTTATCGCCTAAATTTGGCGACATTTGGCGAAAACCTCGATTACGGAATATTACCCTTAATTTTAGCTTTTCTGTTGTCTTATAACAAATTTAAAATTCGCTTGAGGTTTATATTAGGAAATTTAACATAACGCACTTTATAGAGTGTTTTCAGGTGACGTCACAACCGGTTATTTTCTTTTAACTGTGTACCTTCTGTAGGGCTTTTAACTGTTGCTAAGACGGTTTTTGGGTATGAGATCACGTGATTGCAAATGGTCCAATTAAAGAATTCCACTGCTAATCATTTTCTGTAACTGTTAACCTTTGTAGGGCAAAAAACTGTAACATCTTTTGTTGCTAAGGCCGTTGTTAGGTCCGAGTCATGTGATTGAAAATGCTCTATTAAAACATCTCTCCTTTATGAAGATTGGTTTTTGCCGCTCGGCTGTGTTTTGTTTCGCTGGAATGTCTAGGCTCGTTTTGTAGTTTCCTTTTAAAATATGTCACGTCGTAAACCCTGAGCACCTGTATATCGGGAAGAGAGAGTATATATGTCGGTAACGGGGTACCAGCAGCGTAAGCTGCTCCTGCCCCGGCAGCGGTCAAGCTGGTCAAGCCTCGGTAGGCCCTCATTAGCTATGACACTCTGACACTACTCCCCCGGTCTCGTGTATACCGGGATAAAACCCTCTTCCAAAAAAGTACAAGCAATATTTGATTTTTTTACTGGTAAGTAAGAGTCCACACACAACTGTGTGGTGGCGACAGAGTCAACAACTGATTAATATTGGAGGTTGTGGCTTCTTGTTTTATCACATGGGAACAATTAGGATGATAGATTCATGGGCTCATGATGCGTTTTGCGGCGCAACTTCGCATTATTTTCTGTCCCTATATGTTTTTTAGCATCTGGGAAAGGTTTTGTCCCAGCCGTAATTTCAAAATTTTTCCAGTCTGGGACATCTTATGTCCCGATCGATGACAGGACAATCTACGGTCGCTCGCTACATTATAATCTCAAAAGCGATCTCATTAAGCGGAGATAACTATGTACTATCCCTAACAGGCTATTTACCCAAGCCTAACAGCTCCTCATTCATTCTGGTTCTCTCCATCATCAATAACACGACATGTTTCACCAAAATCCCCTAATACATCATCCCCAAACCCCCAGATCAAACATCCCCCGCAGCGACCAAGACAAGACGTCCCTCCCTCTCCTCAAGGACATCACTTTTACCCACGGCTCCCCTGCTGACCCAAAAAGAAACAAGTATTCCACTCCTCAATCTCACTTTTTTACCGGGTCCCGGAGCCATCTTTCTCTACGGGAATTGTTAAAAAACCCCGAGTTGCCCAACGTTAACAGGTGGTTCGTTGTGAAATAGCGGAGGTAGGTATTTGAAATATTGTTGACGACGATTATATCAAAACATCAGCGGAGTCTCTTTCATGTGATGTGGGTCTAAGGCTGTATTTATGGTGGAGTTTGTGCTTGATGGATGGAATGGGTTTTTTATTGGGATTTCTTCAGCCCTAAGTACAGGAGGGACTTTCATTTTTGGGCAGGTTGCGACGGGGAAAATTTAATTTAGGATTGTCTAGAGAGGGATGTGAATGATGGTGGAAGATGAAATTTTGGCGGAAGAATGCCTAGTGGTGGATGTGAAGGTTTAATATTTGTCCATCCATCGTGCTTGGGTAACAATGTGTAAGCATAATTAATGGCCGATTAAGTGCTTAAGGTATATTAGGATTGAGTAAAGAACTTAAAGGCTATTCTTGCAACATTAATTTCCAACGAGTCATGTTATCATCACATCAAACCAGAGGGAAAATACCGAAGAAACATAAAAAATGGTTTGGACACCGTAACAAAACTTCATTATTTAAAATAAAATATGAATTAAAAATATCATTAAGACATAAATTCCTTAAAATTTCTGATAGTACCTACTGGAATTTTTATTACAGTTTTTGATAAACTAGGACTGGAACGCCAGGTCCAAGAAAAATAAAAAGCCCAAGAAAAATCCAAATAATTCGTACTGACAAACCAAGTCTATCAATGGATAACTTAAAATTTATAATTAAGTATTTAATGAATAATTTCTTTAGTTTTTTATAATACCTTTGTGGCAAATACAAAAAACTTCTAGCATAAAATATGAGATAAGGAGTTGAATAATTAAAATTTTTTAAAAGTATAGAGTGGAAGTTCAGGGATCATATGAAAGAAAAAAAATTCCTAACATGATTTAAAAAGCATAAGCATAGAAAACGGTTTAAATTTTTTATAATGTTAAGGCTGAGCGCGCACGAGTGACTAAAGTCACGGCGACCAGTATCACTAGTATCAAAAATATCACTAGAAAACAATGGATCTCTATGAAGAAATTCTTGGCAATCGGCCAAGTGTCACGTCGCCTAGAGCGCGCACTCTAACTTGTTTCAATAGCCAAGGCAGCAATTTTGTCTTTGTCACCGTGACAAAAGTCGCTAGTGCGCGCTCAGCCTTAGAAACAAAAATTGTCAGTTGCAAACTTTACATAATGACACGAAAACCGTGAAATTCCCCATCTAGTTTCAAGAAAAAAAGCACGAAAAAAATCTTCAACATTTGCCCGGTTTCATTTGATATTTTACTTCTTTCACAGATTTAATCGCTCTATACGATTGTAGCAAACATTATCTACAAAAGGTGGAACACGAATATTTTTCAAAATCAACTAAATCGAAACATTCTGTACAAGATTAATCGGTACACAACAACGGATAAAATATCACTCTACACATAAACGTGATGTGATTCATCGTAATTCCATTGATCAATATAGACCGAACCCCACCTCACGCGATATCCTGGCATTATGGACTTGTCTGAAAACATCAAACATCTCGAGAGAGTATTTCTCCTACCAATCATTATGCGACAAGTATCTCGTTCCCGTTTAATAACGTGCGGTTCATCACGATGGTGATCCGTCAGAAGTCACGTTTTTCAACTTTCTCCTCGAATCACGGACAATCACGCGAAGTGAAAAAGTAAGACGGTTTTTGGAATCAGTGCAGCAGTTAGGGAGGTATACAGTTAGAGCTTCGATCAACCAAATTGGCTTAGACCCGGACATCGTCAATAAATCGAAAATTCCGGAAACTAAAATATATACTACATAATATTAATTAATCCAAATAAAATTAAGATGCATATCTCTCTATATATAATGAAGGTGTCCCTGGGTTCCTGCCTGGGTTCCTGGGTTTGTCCGGAACAGATTTGGCTCAATTTCTCCAAAACTACCCGTCCGAATCGAACCAAACTTGGTACACATACGTATGGGGACGGGGGAAAGACAATGACATCATTTCCAAATTTCTAAAACCACCCGTTCACCCCCTTTTAGGCCTTTTTGTAAAAATCGCCTTACTTCTCCACTAAAGAAGATCTGTTTAACTCGCATTGTTGCAAATAATACAACAAAAACAATTTTAAACATAAAACAAAGTATTTAAAGATAAAACTTGGCTAAAATTGTTTTAAATGTTTTAAAAAGGTTATTAATAATTTAAAAAATTAAAAACGGCCCTTATAAAAAACTTTATAACAGTATTTTCTTATTAAAAACTTCATTTTCCATGAAACTTTAAGTTGAAATAGAAAGTTTTAAGAATTAGACTGGTTAAAGCAAAGATTACATCATGCAGTTTTTTTAGAAAGTTGATGATAGAAACACTAGATCAATTTGTTATTTAACCTTATAATTTGTTTCTTTGGTGTAGTTTAACGGGATTTTTTTTTCAATTTAAACAGGGGGTATTTACAAATTTTGGGATTTCAAAAGTCTGTAATAATTTTAATGGATTTTTTTCACTTAGAATGGATAATTGGGTAACTGTCGTAATTAAATGTGCAACATCGGAACTGGATGGTTAGGTTAGATTTACACAGTTGGAACCGGGAGGGAAAAGGCACAGGGAGCACGGTGATGAAAATGCACCGGGAACACCGAGATGAAAAGGCACCGGGGACACCAAGATGAAAAAGGCACCGGGATATGAAAAAATACTGGGAACACCGGATATGTAAAAATACCAGGATGATTGGTAATTATGGTTACAGAAAATTAGGCATGTAACTTGAGAAAATTTTAATAAATTGATACACTCCACCCGTGCAAGGCCGGGCATATCAGCTAGTTACTTAATAAAGTTACGTTACTTTTTATTACTTCATTTTTTACTTTTTTATAGATAACTTTAATAAAGAATAATGACAGCGTAATAAAACTAAAAATGTGAAAGTCATAGTGAGACCTGAAACACTCAAAAATATCTTCTGGTTTGGTTTCATGAATTCATATTAACTACTTTTGTATGACTTTATAACAACGTACACAAATCTTGAACAGTAAGTAGTAAGAGATATAAAAAAAAGTTATTTGATAATATAAATTTAACCCCGATTTAACGTTTCCCGCATTTAACGTCAGATTTCATTGGTCCCAAATGAGTATTACTTTATTGTCCTACCCAGATTTAACGTTTTCTCGCATTTAACGTTATTTTTCTTTGGTCCCTTGAAAGATGTTAAATCGGGGTTTCACTGTATGATGAAGAGTAAACGTATAAAAATAATGGATTTCAAGTAGTTTGTATTTGACAAACTGTAACGACAGAATTCATTACAAAGCACAAAATCCAAGATGCTAGTTAATTCTCAACACAATGAATACACTCTTTTGACACATCAACCATGACGATTTGGTCCGTAAATTTTCCTTTTAACTGCTAAATGTCAATTACCCAAAATAAAGGAAACTAATTACAATCCTATTCTTAAAACCTAGCTCTATTCTTAACCTTTAAGCAGACAACTAATGTTTTTCGTACAAAAGCAACCTGCATGACACACGCATTTGATGGTTGTATTTAAAGTTACTTCCGAAAGGCCAGTCTCATAGTTTGACAAACTGAAATAATGCGGGCTGAACGCTTACCTTCTTTCGATTTAAGGCAGTTAGTGTAAACAGAAGGAACTAAAAACCTTTTAAGATCAGGAGAGAACTGTTTGCTATAGGATTAAAGGAGTGTTTGGCTTTAAAGGTAAGACCAAACTTTTTTTTAAATTAAGCCCAAAATTTTGTATACTCAAGGAGTTTTTTTAAGCTGTTGGATATCAATCAAGTTTCAAGTAAGGGATTAAGGTGTTTTCATAACATTATAAATATTAGTTTAATATCAGACCAAGAATAACTAAAAAGTTCCTTTATTTTTTTTTCAAAGGTCATAATGTCTAAATTATTTAAATTACTTACACACCCCTACTGGTTGACTATTGTGTTATATAAATCAATGTAAATTATTTAAAGTAAAGTTATCACTGTTTGTTATTTTCATTTCATGATAAGATATTTTGTCAAATGTCTGGTGCTCTCCCGATAAGACTGAATACGGATTGTAAGACAGTCTCTTTTTATCACTGAAATCGTGACCAAATTCTAAAAACTGTTAACATTTATAAACTTTTAAGCGCCTATAGGGAATCTACACATTTAATTGTATAACTTATATCAAAAGTGTATTATTAAAAAAGTGTTAACGGAAAACAGTCGTCCAAAAGCACTATTTTAGAATAGTAAATTATTCAAAACCTCCAAACTTAAAAAAACATTGAATTCAAAACTGAAAATAAATTTTAACCATTTTAAAATACCTCTCAAGTGTCTCTCATTACGTAAACCGGTAATTAAAATTCGTTTAAAGCTGTTTTTTCAGATATAAGACGTTTCCAACCATTCCAATCACGCGTTTAAAAAAAAAACGGTGAAGAAGAAAAGAAGAGCTGCCACATTATGCAATACAGGTCGGACGAAACTTACTTGCGGTCGACGACTCTCCTTGATCCCCCATTTTTCATTCCCCACGGTGGCAACACCACTTCCTCCTCCGAGACGTTCCCCAGATTAAAATGATCACGATGATGGCGATGATAATGATAATGGGCGAGGGGTGGACTGAGGGATCGTGTGATGTTCAATTAAGAGGAGTGTATAGTTGGGACATCGTTGATAGGTTGGGCTGTGATGAAATATTGGTCTTGTGTGGGGTCCATGGGGGCTCCTATTGGGAACCACTGTGAAAACCATCGGGTTTCGGATTTATTAAGTGATTTGAGAAGGATACATATTTGTTTAAGGGTAGTTTCTTGGTTTATTTCATTCCTATAATTTATTAGAGGATAATAAGAGTCTGGTTATACTAATGGGGTGTGTGTGAAATGAAAAATTGCTGTGTGTCACCTATAGAGTAATATGCAGTTGGTTTTGAGGGTGTGAGGAAGTTCACTTTCTGTTGTTGAAAGAAATTTGTTTTTTGTTAGATAGATTTATCGAGTGATTTAGGGCTGTGTCAGAAGACGCCGGGACAGCAGGAGAAATGCAACTTCTAATCATGTGATTAAGAAATTATTCTTAACTCGTAAGAAATGGTTTTTATTTAAATAATTTTGCATAAATTACTTGTTGTATTGTATTTTAGAGATACTGGCTTGATGGTCAAGGATATTTTTCCTTGTGTCGAAGTCTTCAAGAGACTAAAAACTTGAACGCGCGCTGGCCATGCAAGGCCCAGCGCGTGTCCTAGCTATATAGAGTGTTTTCAGGTGTGACGTCAGAACCGGTTATTTTCTTTTAACTGTGTATCTTGTGTAGGGCTTTTAACTGTTGCTAAGGTGGTTTTTAGGTATGGGATCACGTGATTGCAAATGTTCCAATAGAAGAATTCCACGGTTAGTCATTTTCTGTAACTGTTAACCTCTGTAGGGCAAAAAACTGTAACTACTCTGTTGCTAAGGCCGTTGTTAGGTCCGAGTCATGTGATCGAAAATGCTCTATATAAATATTTATTTATTTACTTATTCACCTCCATACAGACAAAGTCCATAAACAAAAAAATAACGAACACACAAATCCAAAAAAAAAAATAAATAAATAAATACAATACAAAATATCTATAAACTATTAATAAAATCATTCTTTAATTTAATAAATTTATCAAAGAAAATGCCATTTTGATCTGGTTGGCATAATTATTTTTCAAAACTTAATAATTGTTTGGGTTTTTAAATAGGTTTTTTATAATAAAAATTTTGAAGTAATGTAGTTTTGTTTCTTGTATTGTAGTTAAGCAGATAAAAAAAATTCACAGAAATTCTCCTCATAATCGGATAAAATCCCGTGTAACTCCTCTTAAGGCTTCACTGAATAAACACCTAAAATGTCAAGATGTGGTCATCTCATTTTCCGAAATAAGTGAATTTACTTCTGACCAAAAAACGTCTTTGCATGAAACCGTTTGGCCACTTTTGATTTTGCTAGGCATATGAATTTAATTTTACCACATGTATTTTTACACCATTACACAAGCTCCATAGTAAAATTACTACTTTAAAATGTTAAATGCATGTTTCTGAAGAATTTTAGATATTCTCATATATAAGTCCTATCTTCTTCTAAGTCTAATACTAAGTTATTATTTTTTAATAATATTTTTCTTTTGATATTTTTTCTAAAGCATCTTTGAATGATTAATTTTAAGTTATTTGACATTACACTTTTAAAGGAAAAACTACCTGCCGGACTAAGAGGACCGTCGAGCGTCCTCTCTTAGAAAACTTCGAACTTCACATAAGCTTAAGCAAACACCATACCGTATTCTACAACACGGTGCGTTTAAAATTTTGCAGAAGATTCTACGAAATGTTACACTGTTCATCATCATCATCAATTTTGTGGTTTGACAGCGCCGTAAGGCGCTTTTGAACCGCAAGAAATAGGGGACATGAGTGGTACAAAACATGAATAGTGTGGCCATGATGCCAATAAAGAAGAAAAGAGGGTAGAGGGGGGGGACGAGAACACACGGAAGAAAAGAAAAAGGTCGAGGACCAACAAATTACTCGAGAGTAGCTTGATAATTGATGGTGAGTTTCTATGACAGAATTAGGAATTTGGGCACGATTTGTGACAGCAATACAGTGATACAATACAGACAGCAATACAATGTGACAGGAAAAATAGAGCGATACAATGTGACAGAAATTTAGTGTATTGGAGGTCTTAATAAAAATATTTATATTTTATTACTGGTGACTAAACTCAAGAATTTATTGTAATCACGTCTTTTATATATGAAATGATTTTTTGAAACTTTGATTTAGAATAGGAAACTTTTTATGAAAAAAAGGATATTTTTTAAGGCCTTTAATTGTTAAGTTTTTAGATAATGAGGAAACTTTTTAAACTAACGATTCAATCAAATCTAAGCCTACAAAAACCCTTAGACTTATAAAACGGAGGATTTTGGGATCAGACATCGGGGAAAGCCCACTCCAACATTTTAAAAGATATTTCATTAGATTAAAGGTAAAATGATAGTTACAAAGCAATCAAGAACAACAAGTATTCACTAAGCGCTTTCCCTCCTAAATCTACAATGTTTGGAAAATGCATTGTGAAGTAATTAGAAAGTAATACTTATCAATTGTAACTCCATAAATTTACGCATCAATACTTTGACAAAAATACTGAAAATAAAATATAGGGTAGTGGCACCAGTAACTGGCACTTTAAGAGCAATTTTAGAAATAATTAGCTATTGCTACTTACTAAAATTATCCTGGAAAAAACCTTTTGTTCCGAAAAATTAAATGAAGTTTCAATATTTATTTACAGCACAATTTGTAAGTCTAAGTTTTTTTTTCTATTTTTAAAATATTTTTTAAGTTGGCATGGTAGAAGCACCAGTAACTGACACCCTGGGAAAATTTTGGAACCAATAACTGACACCTCCTGCACCAGTAACTGACACTTTGAAATACCATTAATAAATAAGCTGGTTTTTTATATGCTACCTTATTTGTTTAGCAAATATAATATAATAAAAAAAATATTTTATTTTTTAAGTAATTTTACAAAATATGAAGGAAAATATCAGGCAAAAAAAGGTATTTTAAATCAAAATACATTTAAAAAGGGCCATTTATGGTATATATTATAAGACCTACCATATTACTATATAAAAATTATACTAAGTCAAAAAATTTCATATTAATAAGAATTTACTAACAGAAAATTGTACACAAATTACATTTAAACTAAATTATAAGTAGAAACAAAGAGGAAAGTTTTCATAAAAATAGTTAGTTTACTAAAGAATTTAAATGTTACTTTTAGGAAAGTTGGTTTCTGAGTATTTAAAAAAATGTAATTACAAATCGTTTGTGAAACATGATCCACTCTATTTCCTAACATCTAACGATTTGCGGCAATATAAGCAGAATGAAAACACTGCTGTATTCCGATACCAATAACTGACACAGGGCAGAACCAATAACTGACAGGGTGTCAGTTACTGGAAAAATATTAAATTTTAAAAATTTAACTGCACAACTTTATTCTAAATAGCTTCCACCATATTCCCTAGAATTTTCATGCAATTACCTTGAATTTCGGTGAAATTGATTTTTTAGATCCAGTAACTGACACCCAATTTAAAATAAATAAAAAAATATTTTTTTTAGAAAAATAACTCTTTGGCATGACTTTATGTACTATTATCAGATACATTTTAAGTTGAAATAGGTTTCAAAAGGAAAATTTGGTTAAATTAGACACTGATCAAAAATGTGTGTCCTTAATTTCAGCATTAAGCCAACCTCTGAAAATCGGAAGTTTCTTAACATGAAATGGGAATTCTCAATTTATTAAACTTAGAACCCCTTGATAGAAAATAAATACTGCATAAAGTTAAAGATAAATGTCTAAAATATTAAAAGTGACCATGATTTATTTCTAGTTCACAATATAAATCTTATTATTAAGAATTAAATCTCAAAGTGTCAGTTACTGTGTGGTGCCACTACCTTAATTGTTTGTTTTTATAATTTTTTGAATAAAAAGGTTGAAGTAATGTAATTGTGTTTCTTGTATTATAGTTAGGCTAAGGGAGATTAAAAAAATCACAGAAATTCTCCTCATAAACGGATGAAATTCCGTGTAACTGCTCTAAAGGTTTCACTAAACAACCAACAAAAATTTCAAGAATGTGGTCACCTCATTTTCCGAAATAAGTTATTTTACTTCTGACCAAAAAAACCTAGGTTCATGAAACCGTTTGACAGATTTTTGATTTTGTTAGGCTTATAAATTTAGTTTTACAACATACATTTTTACACCAATACTCAACCTCCGTATAAAATCTTTAAGAAACAATTCACCATGCATACCTCTTTGGAGGAGCACTGTGATGTATTAAATTTAAGAAATATTATAACCTTGATTGATATAGTAAAACAAAATGTTGAATATCTGTATAAAAGTATTTGTATTTTATTACTGGTGACTAAACTCAAGAATTGTAGTCAAGTTATCTAATGGTTTTGTGAAATTAAAAACACTATTTAAAAACTACTTATATTATTGTAATATTATTTATATTGTTTATCGATAGTTAAGTGTTGTTTGAATGATTTTACCCATACATTGTGCTATAAATATTGAAAAAAAAATATTTTATGGATTTTAATTTAGGCCTTGATTTACCAATAAGCCATTGAAATATTGTCCCATGGACCCTTATAAAAACTAAAAAAAAAAAAAAAAAAAACTTTATTATTTTATAACATATTTTATTTATATAACAGATTGTATTCACAGTTTTCCCGCCATTGATCATTGATTCTTGTGTTTATATTTAGTACCTAACTGATTTTTTTATTTGTCATTATTTTATTTTATAAGGGTACATTTCAAACGACCGACAGACGAAAACGTTACGTTGATACTGTGAGCTTTGTTTTAACTTGAACTTCCGTTTGTTTTAACTATCACGTTTCATAAATTATTTAAACTTGTATAAAGTTTTTTTTAAAACTTATTCGTTTAGTAAATATAAATTCTTTTGTGGAAGAATTCACGGAAAAAGCAAGTTTTCTAACTATGCATACGGAAAATTTTCGTCAAAATAAAATAGGAAAAATTAAGTGTAAAAAGACGAATTTTTCACAGTGCAGCTACGAAATAAACAAAGTCAAATCATGACATCCGGGCATCAGAAAATAGATTAATAAGCATCGGACCGATTAGCATAAAGTAGTTAGCTTCGGGTTGGGGGGAAGACTCTTCCGCCAGGTTAAATCCGTGTTCTCATTTTTGAGCCCAGCAGGAAAGGAAAGTTTTCAATTTGGAACAAACCACAAACGGCGGTGTACCCTTGGCTTTGAGAGCGGGATCTGAAACTTGAAGATTGGATTCAGTCAAGCGTTTGGGAAAATACGGATTCGGAAAGGTTGACAAACAATTAATCGATGATTCATTCGGTTGTTTTTATTGAATATTTTGTTTAACAAACACGAAACGTTCACAATCAGAATGAGATCCACGGAGTTAAAATGTTCCTTGTAGAGAGGTAAAGATAGTATCTAATGAGGGGAATGCATGTAACTCTGGAACTCGGTAATCGTGAATCACGAATAATATTGAATGACAAACTTAAAAATATTAGATAATATTACAATATAATATTGAAGGATGAATTTGGCAATATTTAATGAGAATGTTGAAATCATGTTATTTACAAGTATTGGATTATGGATTTTTTTTTTAGATTCGCAAGAGGGCTTAAAGCAAGGTATACTTTAACAAAAGGTTCACTGTACTAAGGGTGTAGAAATTAACAATGGATTTTTAATGGGATTAATTAACTATGGGAAATTTTAGTTCACTTATGAGTAAATAGATCAATTTTGAGTAAATTTAATAACAGACTTCTTTGTGTGCTTGAATTTTTCATACGGGAAATAATACTCATTAAAACGGTATTTTATGAATATTTTCCGAATTTTCAACTGATTTAAATTACACTTTAAAAAAAAGATTTGCAAATTAAGAAATAAACATTTAAAATTAAGAATGTTTATTTTAAAATTCATGCAAATTATTTTAGCTGATAATTTTTTTTTCTTTTTACTTGAAGACACTCATTTTTGTTTATAGTAACGAAGATATTGAGTACAAATCTACAATAAACCCTATTTTATGAAAAAGTGCATCAACATATACCTTTTGCAGCTTATACACTTTTCAAAGCTAACAGATGAATTAAAATTATCTTTAAAATTAAAACACGGAATTATATTAGTTAAATGAATTGAACTGTTCTTTAGTTATAAAAATGAATATTACATTTCTTTTATACGATATAATTCAAACAAATATAATTCTACTTTTATGTAATAAAATCACTCTCTATAGCAATGTTTCCAGTCCATTGAATTTAAATATTAAATAAGTTCAAGAGATTTTTTTTATTTATTATTACCAGAAATAGTTATTTTTTTAATTAGTATGAAATAAATAATATTCAATATTCACGCAAAATTATAGGTTATATCTCTAAATATCATTGTACTTATTCAAATCCTAACCTAAATATTAAAGTATACAAAAAAAACTCGAAAATGTCTTTTCCCATTGATGAGATAACCATACGAACACAAAAACTCAGTTCATTGGGTCTAAAAATACCAATAAACAATTGAAAGGAGTCGACGGAAAGAAACCGTCATAAAGGTGCAGCGGAGAATTCTTAATTTAAGGTCAGGAATGAGGAAAATTTAGAGTCAAACACTGACAGGGAAAGTAAGATTCTTTTGAGGCATCGTTTATTAGCTTTCTTTTTATTCAACAATATTCCCAGCGCAGGAAATAGACACGAGATAACCAGAAAAGAACCAAGATCCCCACGTTCGGATACTATGTTTAGAGATGATGCGGATGTAGTAGGGTTATGAAATAAAACTTTTTTATGTATTAAATTTCCGGATGTTGAATAGTGATATTGTGAAAGCGCCCAACATCTTTTATGCCGTCATCAGCCGAGCCTTATACAACAACTCATTGATCCTTGAAGCTTTTTTTTAATTTTAAAAGAACAAAGTTCATTTTGGAAATTATAGACCAATACCTTTTTTATTTGTTACCGCAGGTGTTTATAATCTAAAGGTTTCACAGGTTTTATAAAAAAAGTAAAAATAAAAAACATGTATTTACAATATTTATAATTTCCAAAAAAAAAAAAAAAGTTGCCCATGCAAATATTTTCCCAAATTTTCAGCATTCATTTTTTTAATCATAATCCGAGCAAGAGCATCTTTTGGTGCTGATACCTCACAATTGACCAATTATGACGAAAAATTTTTATAATTTATTTTATATTTTTAAAATGAGTTATAGACCAAATACAATTTTAATATATCTTCTTGGTTTATGGAAAATTCAAAAGATACCAAAATTTAGTAACATTAAACACAAATTATTAAGTTTAATGAATTATCATTGCTTAAATTTATTAAATATTAATAAAACAGGGATTTTCAAGGTGGTAGATGAGCATTTCAAAAGGCCATGAATCTGTAAGTGTCAATGAGAGGCAAATGAAGTTCTATATGGATATTTTTGAAACTGTTAAAACTGAACAAACCTTTTTATAATCAGCTTAATTTAAATAAAAACCAGCCTCCAAGTATAATTTTCACCCGTTGAAGATAAATTCCTCATTATTTTCTTTAATTTGAGATTCCTTGATATTTCCCCCGAAATCTTATGAATGAGTTAAAATTTTTGATTAATTAAACTTTTAGCTTCATTAATAATAAATCTCAATAATGATTTTGAATATTTTATGTCGCTACAACTCCAGAAGAAGAAAAATTATTATGAGTCACAGACAGCAATTTTTCCACATTTCTAGAAAACTACCCTAGAAAACTCAAGTAGAAACGTAAAAAGAATCCAATATCTTTTCGGAATTTCAAGTGTGTACCTAAACCATAAGGAGAAAATTGGGGAAATCGACATTGCGGATATTGATAGAAAATAAAATCCGTTTAATCTGACGCAACTCCACTCAATATTACCACAGGATAAGACCACGCTGGTGCGTTACAGCATCGCGAACCCTAAGGCTTAATTACTCTCTCCCGTCCTCAAAAGCCCAAAGAGAACGAAAGAACCGCAGATGAGACACACATGGGTGGAGCAATGCTTCAAACGATAGGGAAAGTGGCAAAAAACAACAAAAAAACCCAAAAGAATCAAGAAAGGAAAACCCCGACGGAACACAAGAGGGTAAAACTGGGATGCTGGACCTTATTTAAAGCGGACGTGCGGAAACTCGACCAGAGAATTCGGAACTGAGCAACTTCCCAGGTAAGTTTGGTGGTGGACGAAGCTCCGATGCTGGGTTTTGGTTTACTAGAGTTGAAGTTTGGAAGGGTTTGGTCTTTTATAAGTTTTGGGAGTTGGCCTGGATTTTGTTCGTTGGTGGGTTGTGGGATGGAATTGGGTAAGCCCGGAAGTTTTTTTGTTCTGTTGGGTCCGTTTTTGATGAAGATGTCTGAAGGTTTCGGTGTTTTTGTAACGTGTCTTCCGGCATTTGAAGGTTAAAGTGAACTAGAAAGTTTTTATATCACGTGCAATGAAGATGTATTTCTTTAATGACTCCTATTAACTTCACTCTTTGTTTCTTCATTTTAAAAAACTGTTATGAGTAAATTAAAAAACGGTGCTATTATGATGAGATATATCAAAAGGAATTTAAATGTTTACTGGCTGTTCAATACAAAAATTTAGTTTTAACCCAATTGTATTGGCATTCACATATATACTTAAGTGAACTCAATATTAATGTAAATTAAGTGAGTAATAATAAATTAATAAACGTAATTTTAAGTAAAATTTACTGCATTAAGTTTCTAGGTGTAAAATTTACACTTTTTTTATGTAAATTGTGTTTTTTATTATACTACATACAAGTAAGTAATTAAGTTGTTAAATAATTTAATTTCATGGTTTTGATATGTATTTTTAAATGCGATAAAAGAAAATAGTTTCAAAAGTAATAATACAGTAACTTTTTGTTCATTGAAAGCAAAGTTTCAAGAAAAAAAGCGCAATTTGCAAGTTAATAAAAATACAAGATAAAATTCAATTTAAGTTTTATCTCTAAATGTGCATAACAGTGAAATCATACTTTTCTGTGAAAAATTGCACCACATCATAAAGTATAAAATATTAGCTATAAAATGTATCACTTCCTTCCAAAAAAGGATTCATGAAATGAATACCAGGTTATACATGTATGAAGATATTATACAAAACTAGCTTGAAGAAAACATTAACTTAAATTAATCTTAACAAGGAAAAACTACTACTCTTCATAAAAAAAAGATCCATAATCCAGACTTCGATTACCATCCTTATCTAACTAATTCCTTTATTGCAGACACCCTATTCTTCACCAATACTTTTCAAAATGAACGCAAGGTCGTGCATATTGTCTCTTCTGCTTTTCTCCGTATTGATGGCTGCAATGCTGCATCAAGCTGAAGCAAAGCAGCTCAGCTTAAAAAAGCTCATCAAGGCTGGTCTCGTGCTTGGAGCCCTCGGATCAAAGAAACTCCCCAGAGTGCTTCCCATTCCCCTGCCCATCCCTGTCAAGTAAGTTACTATGTTTTAATTACTTTAGTGTTTGTTATGTTATAATGATTAGCATAAATTAACATTAATTATAATAATTTATATCATTATACTTAGTGGTTTTACTGTTTTTCTTGGCCCATTCCTTCCTCCATTGTTATATTTCACGATTTCGACACTAAAATTACCACTAAATTTAACATATTTCAAATCATACTTTTTTTATCACCTTGAGAAATGGAATTTTTAGCATTAACTGTTGAAATTAGTCGAGGCCATTGATTGACCGAAGTCAACCACATTTATGACAGCAATAAAAATAGTTTGCAATAATGTACAAATGTTTGATGTACCTCCATCTAGTTAATGATTTCTGAATGAACCCTTGTCATATTTCATTTAAAATTTAAATTAAAAAAAGATAAACATTAGCATGAGACTTCGTTGCATAGTTTCGTCGTTATTCTTATGAGAGCACTTAATTAATCGGCAGAGTAACTTAGATATTATAAGAATCCACGACTTAAAGCATCACGTAAAAACATTTTGCAACAACCCCATTATAATTACGTTATAAACTAATTTTTTAGTAATCCTTCTATAAATACATTGGTCATTTCAAGCATTCTTTAAAGTAAAATATTTCATAAACCCAATTACACACTGTTAGGTAAATTTATGCAAGTAGTTTACAGTAAAATCAATCATTAGTAGATACTTCTTTAAACAAAATTTTACAAATAATCCTGATATAAAAATAATGAGATGTAAGACTAATTATAAGGCATCTTATCAATTGCACAATAACTAATTTTTAAAAATAAATTAACCAGTATCGAGGTCAATTAGTTTATCATTCATAAAATGAAATTATAAATGATGAATGAAAGTTCTTTTTAGTAATAATCCTGAAACATGTATTCTTTTCTAACATACTCAAGTATATATTACTTATTTTACATCCCAATCACGGCTTCAAACTTATCAACATGATAATCATTCAACAACAATGAGATTTGTATCATGTTCGTCCACACATTTATTGAGTTTTCTACCACTGCATTTCACGCATTTTCCTGTTACATTGATACGGGCCCTTGACAAATGACCATCAACATTTACTGATTGTAGTTTAACGAGTTAATTAGAGTTGGATATGAGCAACAGAGTAGAACCTCACGCGTTGAATCTAAAAGGATTGTAACCCCAAGCGGAAGAATATGGAAGCAAATAATGATTATTATTGTTGTATTGTTTCTCTAGAAACTTTTATTAGCTTTGTTGATGTTGGGTGTAGGTTGTATATGGGAAAAACTAAATGCAGTTATATGGTAAAAGATTCTTTATTTGAAAGCCTTTGTAAAAGGAAATTTTTACGTTAGGTGCCAGCAAGTTATTTATTTATGTGTGACCAATTTGGACCATATTCGTCATTTTAAAGGTTGATACAGAAAATTTCTTTTTTAAAGATGCAAATGTTTTAATTTTGTATATAAACCTTGCCTTTGGATCATAAAAATGTTATAAGAGGGTTCTGGTGGTTTTATAAGTGTCCTATCTTGCATTTTATCACATGAAATTGATATTAAAAGAAACATATGGAATCAATCCTATGTCTGATCTAATACTTAAAAATCTATGGACAGAGGGCTAGGGGGTTCACAAACTTTTCCGATTAGTTGAACCCTTAAATATTTCGAATTACCTTCCGATACCAAATCCAAATTTCGACTAGTTATTGACGAATCAGCAATTTGAATCTATTTTTGTAAAGAATATGAAGTTACATAGGTAATAAAATATAGCTTTGGCCCTTATAATAGGATACAAGATATATTTATACAAGCATTTAAAAGTCTGTAAAATCCTTATTCACTAATACCCCTTATTTCATGTGGTATCTCTAACCCCTCTCTATCAGGCACCCCCTTTAAGAACATCTAATGCATATGTACAATGTCATCAGGGGTTCCCAAAGTGGGGTACAGTGTAAATTGTACATTGTAGTATGAAACCATGGTTATTTTCAAATTACAATTTTCCTCTTCCAGTTTCAACGCCCAGAAGGAATTCGGCGGCGGCCACTTCGGTAACGAATACTACCACCCTCAGGGAAGTGGACTCGCCCCAGTATACGGTCATGGAGGATACAACTATGGACAAGGCGGATTCGGAGCTGGAGTTTACGGGGGTGGTGGGTATGGGGCCGAAGAAGGATGGTGGTAAATGAGCAAGTCCCACCTACCATGAATTCTACCGAGCGGGCCCGTATGTAGGATAATTTGGCATTCATGAGCGTTTTTGAAGGCATTTCATTTATTCAGTTTTCATTTGATTCCTCACAAAGTATAGAAGGAGAGAGATATCTCAACTCAACTTCAACTCCGCTAGGACAATGATACAGCAGGGCTGCTGAAAGTTGTGTGTTTAAGGGGGGAATTTTTATATGCTAAGATAAAATGACACTTTAAATCTCATTGTATGTGTTAGAATTTTAAGGTTATGCTTATAATAAGTTACGACCCACAATTAGATGAGAGAAATTTGAAAATCGTTAAGGAAAAATATTACTAATATCTCCAGAGAATGAAAGTAAGAGGTTTTAGGTTGAATATCTAGCAACGGCTGGCAGTTACTGTTTTGTTATACGTCATAGGCCATAAAAGATAGGTAATAAGCGTACTTTACTTCTATAGAAAATTAATTTTCACATAAAATAAGGTTCTAAAGTACACAATTTACTTACAATTACTTAAAAGTAATTAGTATTTGTACCCATAAAGAGAAATTTAAGGAAATCAAAAAACACTTTTAATAGCACTCAGCGCCCCTAAAATATAAAAGGTATTATTCAATGCCAAATAAAATGCCAACTATATATGTTCTAAGAACTTTATTAATTCTTCTAGGGACATATGTTATAGTGGCATTAATATTTTATATGTCCAAATATCCATGTGGATAAGCAATTATGGAATCTTCATTTTATTCCTTATTTTCCTATTTAGTGTATCTTCGATTCGTAGTATTTTTTTATAAAATAGATGTACAAAAGTCATTATTTGTTTATAGTTTTCTTCGTGTATGAGTTTTTTAGTTGTATTGTTTTTGTGTTTATCTGTGATTAATAAATATTTTTGGATTTAGTTTTGAATATTTTTTGGTTATCTGTGCGGTTCAACCGTTAGCGATGTTATTTTCATATTAAAAATTTACTTTAGTCAAAATGCTGTAAATAAAAGTGAGTTTAATCGTCACTAAAATAACACATAATAACTATGAAATGATACAAAACATTTAAGTGTATTGATGATTTTTATAAAAACTTTTAGAATTTGAATTTGATAATTTTCTAAACTTTAAAATATTTTATTAAATCCTAGCTGATATTTTCATAGGTATGCATGAATGCACTATTTAAATACATTAATGAAACCCCAATAACATTCACTGAAACAAAACTGTTTAAAATTCAATGGGAAAAAAAATAAAAATAGTGTTTTATACGGTTGAGATATCATCTTTAAAGAGGAAACTGAGAAGTTTTTGAAATATACAGCAATGAAGGAAGTTAGAATTTCTTTTCATGATTTTTAATATTTATAATTCATAAAAATATTTAATACAATTTAAAATTAATTAAATAACAAATAAAATTAAAAAAAATTGTTAAACAACGATTTAAAATTAAAAATTTATTTAAAAAAATACTATCAGCAGATTTTTACATCAACTTTAACACCAGTCACGACTTGCTACATAAATTTTATTTAGAACAAACATGGATAGTTTTATAAAAGAAATTTTAAATAAATCATTTAAACTATTTCTTAATAATAAAAATCCAATCTAGTCCGTCTTTTAATTATAAAAATACTATTCTGGTAAAACTAGATGAAAATAAACCATGAGTAGAGCATATAAAGCCAAATTAGACAAATTTCTTTGAGAGCTTTCATAAGTTACAATTTATGCTTTACGCAAGTTTCATCTTCGACTTTACCTTCGTTTATTTTCAGTTTATTACAAGGATAAACTTTTAAAAAATATGCAATAATAGCATAGTAAATAATAGCATCGTCTTCAGATAATGATGAGCAAAGAATAGATAATCAAAAACAAGAAAATACAGCACATAAGAAAAGATCTTTTAATGGCACTTTCACTAACTGTTCTTTGTTTTCATAATCAAATATTTAGATTTGTCAATATTTATTAACAAAAAAAGTAAAAAGGGAGCTTAGTTACCTGCTTGTGAGATTTATGTATTTTCAAATTATTTTTGTAAACATGTTACACTATCAAAAGTACGAACTATTTAAACAATAGATGTCTCTATTAGTTTTAAAAAGAATACTAAGAAGAAACTACTTTAAATATTAATTTCATCAATAAAAATAATGAAATTTAAACTTTAGACCTCTCAGCCTATTTGACACTTTCTCACAAATGAAATATAAATAATTACTTTATAAGTTTACAATCATAAAAAAATCATTTTCTGTACCAGACCTGAAAGTTTAAAGTATAATGTCATGAAAGGAAATAGGGATAATTGCCATGCTAAAACAATTTTAATCAATTTAAAATGTGGAGTTAATTTTTTAAAAATAAAGTCAATATTTAAAGAGTATTAATGAATCAAAATATTTCTTAGCTAACAAATGACATAAAATATATATTAAGAACCGTTTGTGCTCAACTAAATAAAGGTTTTACTTAAATATTTCCACCTTTTACACTGTTTCTCTACTACAAGAAATTAATTTATTAGGGGAAACAATCATATATTTGAATAAAAAACAATATTATTTCAAAACTTTCGCTCATTCAATGTGCAATTGTTTTCTTACCCAAAATATAAAATCTAAGTTATTTATTGGGAAAATGAGTTAACTTCACACTATTTCCAAAATAAAATACTTAAGGTTTTTGTTTTAAATTTGGAATGGTGGTAGCATACCATTAAATTTAAATTTTTTGGTAATAGCTTTACTACACTGCAAACGTTCAGCTAGAACACATTATTGTGTTATGAATATGTATATATGTTTATTAATTCGCTGGGAATAAATGAAGTAACGCAAGAAAATGTACTAGCCAACAAAATAACTCCGATACAAAAGTTAATATAAAACGTTATTTGAGCACCAAATCCTTCATTTGAGAATTTATGACAAATTATTAATTTCCTCAGCGTTTGCCAGAATATGGTTGGTCCAGTAAAACTACTTTTACAAAACCGTACCAATCCATATAATAGAATGGTACTTAATGTATTTCGAATTGAAGCGGTGGACGAAATTCCACATGTAGACCAAGATGCGTTAGCGTACATCTTCCAAGATTGGTTTTTTAACTGGTGAGTTTTGATTTAGAGCTCCAACGGATGGCTCCATCTCTTAAAACGACAGGTTGACTTAGTGATATGAGTTACTACTATTGTGGGTTACACAACATCCGTTAGGCTGTCCTTGACCCTCCTGTGTTAGCCAGGACAAAAGAAAGTTATAAATGCTGAGTCCTGTTGTGCTAAATTAACTCAATTTGGTTTACATCACTGAGCCGACTTACAGTGAAATCAGAATGAAATATTTAGCTCTTGTGTAAACATATCACATGAAAATGGAGAGAAATAGTTGCCAAGTTATTTTTCAGAAAAATAGTGCAAAATCTTTACAGGTATTAATTCTTACAAACTTTAAAATTTCATCATAAAAAGTAATGCTCTAAAAAAAATTTTATTTGCAAGAACAAATTCAAAGGGATTCAGGACTTTTTTTTCCATGTTTCAAAAAAGTGCTGTTAAAGTAACCAAAAACCTTTTTCGTCCCGAACAACACTTTTGTTTGTGTTTTCAGCTGAAACAATTCAACACTTTATTGTGTTGTGACAGTGTTCTGAATGTGTATAAAAAGAATTGCTATCCAGAGAGATGTGTTTTAAGAATAGTTTTATAAAGTGCTGCTAACAATAACAGAGACAGAAAATGTGTTCTAATTGAGTTTTGATTAAAATTTATGAACACATTAAAATTATAAACATATTTTACAACACAGTTCTGAATTTTAGAGCACATTTCTGGATAGCAATTATTTTTATACACATTCAGAACAACACAATAAAGTGTAGAAGTGTTCAAGCTAACAACACAAACAAAAGTGTTGTTCATTTAAGAACAAATAAGTTTTCCTGAATGTCTTTTGGGAGATTGCAGAGTATATATAATTAAAAATTACTTCCATTAAAAACTATTGAATACCCAGCAAAACATTAGTTCAACCAAAAAAGCAATCATCGGATAAAATCTCATCCAAATAAAATGAAGAGCTTTCAAATTATAACTAACGAATTTAAAAACCGTAACTGCACACACAACATTAACTCCACGCACAGAGGAGAAAAAACTCAGCACAAAGAACTAAATCTCGCGCCAAAAAAGGCAGCCAAGCCCTCAAAAAGCCAAACCAGATCACTCCAACAGTTGACAAACGACAGAAGTCAACAAGTGACCACACCCTGCACACCACACTACCAATTAACGATCATTCAAGGAATCGAAGACAAGTTCAAACGATGTCTTTGAAAACCCTAACTGTGCCATTGCATTTCCTGAAACTCGTGAAAACGACTTAGAAAAGATAGCTGACGTAAATGTGATTGATAATTCCGTTATGTCCCTTGAATAGTAGCAGATACTCTGTATTCTGTAGGGATTGCAATTAGTTCCTTTAACATGGTAGTAATGAGTGTTTGTTTGTTTGTGATCGGGAAGTGGTGGCTTATAACAATAGATTAGTGGTACAGTATTGCAATTGCAATACAAAATATTTATAATGGTATTATTTGGTTCATTGCGTTTGAGAATGAGTATGAGTTGATAACTACAGGGAAAAGTATAGGAACTTATAGTGGGTTCATGTAATCTGAAATTAGTTATGTGTTAATGAAGTTTAGGTACTAAGATAATCACAAAAATATTGATTTTCCCCGTTCCATAATATTTCGATATTATGAAAAATTTGAATGAAGTTCTTAAAAGTGTAGTTAAGAAGATCCTTCGTTACATGGTTACCATTCACAATTAATTTGAATTACTTAAAATAAAATAGTGCTGTATTAATTGATAACATCATATTAATTTGTTTTCTCGTTTTTCTATTAATGGGTATAAAGGTCTTTTTCAAAATTCAAGTATTCGCTTGAAATTTAAATTTATATGTTAATACAAGTTATAGACGTTTTTAAGTAATACGGGTTTTCTTTTTGCCAAAATTGTTTGAATAATTAATACTTTTAAGGGATTTTAATATAAATGATACTTCTCCTCATATATCCCTCTATCTAAAGTTACATAAAATCCCTTGAAAACTTTTAATATTTATAATATAAATAACATACATACAGTCACAAATTGAAATTCTGATACCCAAGTATAGTTTAATTTTAAGCCATAGGCAATAAAGTTTACCTATTGGATAATTCAAATATTTTAAATAAGATTAACACCGAATGAATTCAATTTTAGAATAATAATTTCAAGTGATTAGTCTGTGTTTATTAAATTTTTAATCAGTCTATTACTATAATCTAAACATATTACTAATTTTCTACACTGTTCCGTTTGACATGCTTATTAACATTTAATATTTCACAAAATTTAAAAATTTAAGAGAAATTCGTTTTTTTATTAAATTTGATCCCATAACAGTATCTCAAAATTTTTAATGGACTTATGCAAAAGTATTACTTTTGCTTCATTTAGACCTCTAGACATACTACAGTTTATAACTTCCATTTCCCAAAGCAACTATGTCACCATGTTCTGTTACCATATTATCATAAGACAAGACAGCACGTGTTAAATCCATCATCTACATTCAAATGAAAGTGTGACTTTATTCGGCACAAGTATCATCTAGACGACTCCTTTTATGAAATTAGTTTTTTGTCACATATTAACAAGTTCTTGCCTCGTTTCATTAAGTGATGGTGATAAAAAAAATGGAATAAAATGCAAAGTGAACCGCACGAAATAAAACCAGTTCCCTGGCAGTGGGTTATCAGAGTAATTGCCATTGATATTCCCACGGGCTTTCTGAATGAAATAACCAAAAGAGTTGTAAAGATTTAATAATCGCGTCTTTACTTCCGCATATATACAGACTAGGACAAGATATACAAATCCGAAATTAATGTAATTATTTCAGGATAATTTCGTTTATTAGTACGTAAAGTGAAAAAATAAGTGTTAATATCAGACGTTTTTTTCGTCATTTTGTAATGATGATATACATATGAAAACATATTTTTTTAATTACGACGAGATATGGGTTGAATGGACCATATCCACTCTCTAGTAAAACCCAATACAAAATTTTACAATAGTTAGTTCCATTTGAATAAACGACTTTAAGAAAAAATTTGACAATAATTTAGTTTCCTAATTAAATTAAATATTTATTTTTCCAAATAATGGATTATTTCGAAAATCTGTAGTAAATACTAAATTAAGGTTATAAGCTATAAAATCCAGGTAACACTTGCTATGTATAAAAATTTTATTGATTTGAGGATGCATGCATGCGTTCATGTATGAAAATAATTTCAAGTGAATTCTAATCTCAGCATAAAAACTTGAGATACTCTTAAAAATTATTAACAAATGATAAAATATAAGGGTATTGAAAACTTCCATAGTTATTACTTAAAACTACAGATCTTGTGAGATTATTGTAGATAAGAGAAATATGTAAGATTGCTAATAGTGCTTACAAAATCTTGAAATTGCAGATTTTTTGTGTACTTTTCATGAAAGGTCTGTCTCATTTTCTTTAGTGAATTCATGACCATTATGGAATCAGAATGTTACTTAAAGTTAAAACGTGAAGGTTTATCGATTTCAATGTATGACACATTACTGGACGTGATATTACACTAGAAAAAGTTTTAAATCAATAAGTAATCAATATGTGTGTATGGAATAACTCAGGTTTCTGAGAAGTTATAAGAAACTAATGGACATAAAAATAAATCCACAAAAGAATGTGAAACTGGTAAAATCACGAAACGCTTACAAAAAGCTGTAATTACTAGACTTCGTCTCAGCAAGACATCCATGCATATAAACATGTCTCTGTTCTTCAACAGTTACACAAGTTCTGAAACAGTTTCTCCTTGTAATGTTGTTAGAGCTCAGCAGGAGACCTAGTAGTAATATTCCTGACTCATTTCACGTGTTGGCAGAGATGTGACAATGGAAAATCCCGTTTGAGTGCAAGGCGTTCCCTAGCATATCGACGAGGGAAAAGAGGACATCGAATGTTTAAAGAAATATATACCCGCAAACAAAATCGAAAGTACATTTGGAATAAGAATAGGTCAATGTGTAATGCCTGTTTTGTTTGTTTCGTTAATAAGAGAGAAGGAAAACTAATTATTGACATTTAAGTTCCGGTGTAGCAGTCTTAGGTTAAGGATCAATTGTGTGAAAGTACTCATGCATTAAAAATATGCAGTAAAATATGTTACTTAACTTTTACTTTTTACCAAGTGGTCAGTTATATGAATGATATATGTTATGAAGCTACTAACTTAGAGAACTACTACTCAAAACTCACATATTGTATAAAGGTATATTACTATGAATAAAAACACTGTGCATCACAGTATTTAAACCCAAAATTTTGTAAAACGATCTAATGTTTAAAAAATAAAACGAGATTAAGTAAGAAGCAAAAATACTATTTTTTAACATCATTTAATAGTAATATAGGGGAAAGTGTCCGAATGTGAGACACCACTTTTATTTTTCCAATTTACGTTTACATAAAAAAGGATTAAAAAAAAACTAAAAATAGTTTAGTATATTGTGTACATGTCTAATTCGGGAAAACGTGTTGCTTTTTTGAGAAAACATATTGCAATTATCCTAAAAATGCATTTTAATTAAAATTCAAAATGTGCCTAATTAGCGATACCATACTCCTAATATGAGACACCAGGTGTTCCCAATATGAGATAGTCTACAGTGGGAAATGGCATTAAAAATAAATTGTATACTTAGTAATAGATTGCATAGGTAGTTGGAAAATATATTGAAAGCTGCAATCCATTTAGAATGAGTTTGCTAAATTATTTTTATGCATCAAAATCTGTTGGTTGAAAGCTGAAACACTTACAAATGTTTAGGTGTAATTATTAATGGAACTTTTTTTATTTCAGCTAATCTTTCCCTGGCTTTTATTTTTGTCAGATCTCCAGTGTTTCTTTGCTTCTTTTACTTGAATTCCTTTCACGATTTCACTTAATTTTTCTTTATTTAATTTTTCCCTTACAATTTTACATGCATTGTTTAAATTAAAAGTGTGATATGCTACGAATTTCTATGAGGTTTTACACAATCTAAAGAAATATTCCCAATCATTCATAAAAAAAAGAAGAGAGTAAAAACAGTCCAGCGATACTTGTGTAACAAAAGTGTGATAAATGTGGACAATAAGTGTGTGAGCGATAAGTGTGGACAAAAATTAGGCAGCGATGAGAGTGATGCTGTTGGGCTAACATCTGGGGTTAAAAAGAAAATTTACGAATTAATTTTTATGGTGATAATTTATAATTACCTTTATATGTTGGTACGTGTGGGGGGTCTATATCAAAGTATGTTACATACTAATAACACTATACACTACTACACTATATACTATACTATAACACGATATTGTGAAGATGCATATAAATTATATTTTAATTATTTTCCTTCAACCGTGGCACTGCAAGTTCTCATAATATAAAAATGACGGGTAATATGTTGTACGTTTAAAAAATCTACATAATCAGCTTCCTTCAGAAGCAGGTTTCAAGTTTCATGGGACAACCATACGATCATCCCTAATTTAAATAAATTGAAGATTCTATAACAAAATACCCGTAATTTACAGGTGGACATGTATAATTATTTAAAAATTGTAAAAATAGTGGTGACTATTGAAACTTCTAATTTTACGTTTGAATTTAATTGATCGACCACTTTAATTTTGATCTTTTTATGTAGTTTTAAGTTTAACTTCTATTGGAGATATGGACATTAGCCCAGCCTTCAACTAAAAAAAATTCCCAAAAGCAACGCAAAACCTTTAGAGCTTGAGTAGGCGTCTCTTTTATGGCTAGAGTAGATATTGGCCCTCGGCGTTAAATTGTACTTAAAATTATTAAACTAATCATTCTGGAATTCCATGAATTTTTAATCTTCCAATAGATAATTACATATTTCATAATAAAAATAATTGGGATCATCTTGTTAAAGAACACGCGCTTCACTAATATATTTTTTTGTTAATTAAAAAGTTAATTCTTTTTGAAAATGATCCCGAAAAATTTGTGTAAACCTAAATCGTGGACAAGTATCGAAATTTCATGCATCCATGTGAGTTTCATGTGGTCTATATTAAAGTAAAATATCTTATTACATTGTTATTTATTATATTTTTATAACACTTGAGTATAATGAAAGAGAAAATTGATAAAGCGTAAAAGCCTACCACGTAGAAAATAAAGTTTAAGAATTAGATGCCCTTAAAGGTCTTAATACGGGTTATCGCATATTATAACTGCCGCAATACCTCTTATTAGGAATTTTCCCTTTTCAGAAACAAGTGCGAATAAATTATTAAATATGTTTTATAAATAAAAATTGAAACGTGTACATTAAAATTCAGATTCTTTTGAGTAGGAATCAATTAAAAAAAGTTAAGAAACCATTAATTTTGTTTGCCACAAAGGTAGTTTAAAAAAAGCTTTTAAAACTTTTGCGTGTGTTCAAAGTTTTGCGGTGCTCCCATGGCTAAAGTTGAATTACATTTGCTAATATTATGATGTTCGTGGTCATAATTGATCCTTATTTATTAGCCTAATCAATCCACTAACAAAACTGTCTATTCCGCATAGAGAAGACATAGGAGACCGCCATATTAGGCACCTATCCCACATTGAGGCACTTTTCCCTATTCTTACATAAATATGAAAAAAGGTGTTCTATTTACTTTATTTATTGCTTACTTACTTCAATTTTCATTCAAATACTCCTACTCCTCTCGGTAGTTTGAAAAGCACTAATGGATCTTTTTTTTTTCATTTAATTTTGTTTCATTCACTTATCTCTCCAGGACATTTTTTATAAACCATACAAGAACACATCACACAGTTAAAAAAGCGATTTAAAAACGCCGCACCAGGCAAGTTCTACTGCATCAAACATCTAACCATTTATTATACTGCACAATTAAACCTCTCTCACAATACACAATAAATTAACACTGACACTCACAATTATCAACACCACTCCATTACAATTACATCACCAAACAGACCAAAACTCGCCAAATAAGTCAACCCTTCCCCCGCAGCCGGCTCAACGACTAAGCCAGCAGCTGATAGCCCAGAGAGGCTCAAATCCGGAAGTAAAAGACAGCGACGGTCCATCAGAGGTTGCCCTGAAAAAGTGGGCCTCCACCATTGGCTATCGGAATGGTGCCTAAAAATCACGAAACGAGCAGGGAGGGAGGGAGGGTTGAAGTGAAAGTTTCGAAAGTGAACTTGATAAATCAAGAGTGGACCCGAGGGGGTTTTGTGGTGAGAAAGGGGAACATATTTAAGAAGATGCTGGACGGACCAAGAGCACTGTTGGGGATTTTTGAGCTTGGTGGCATCGGGTTGAGAGGTAAGAGAAAAATTCCTTGTTTTGTGAGGAATGATGTGGAACATTTTTCGTTAGGCCATAGGAGTTAGATAGTTTTGGTTTTGTTTGCTTGGAAATTATTGAACAAATTACTAACTAATTGTTTATTTTTTTTTTCACTTAGAAGAGCCTGCGCTCCTTATACAATCTTGTATTATTTTAAATTTTTTAGTTAATAAACTTACGATTTAAAATTTTAAAAATAAACGAAAGTTCTTGATAGATATATCAATATAAATTTTTTCTTCCCCGAGGAAGACTATCAAGGATATCTATTTTGTGCAATTGTTATTTTAACTTCGAGACCACGGAAACCAAGCCCGGAATATTTTACATCGAATACTACCGGCCGTGAAAATCCTTCTGTGTTAATTGTTATTTTAGTTTATTGGAATACTCTATTTTAACAAAAATATATTTGGTAATTGATTGCATAGCGTTCATTCCATTTCCCAGTTTTCACATCATTTTATTATTGATAACATCTCAATAAGTATTATTATATTTTTAAGGGAGAAAATTATTTTCTCTAGGATTACATCTTAAGTTTTAAGTACTAGTAAGTATCAAAATGCATTATAATTACAAGTTATAAAATTTATACCAATTGAATTTTTTTTGTTGTTATTTTTCAGTAGTGAATACAAAGGAAATAAATAACTCTGAGGTAAATTAATCATTTTTTTTATTTATATTTGTATGAGATTAACCGAGGTGGTGTATATTGAATATTAAAATGCTATTGAACATTATATTCATTAATTATATATTTTTATACATAAGTTTCTCTTACTTTTCTTTACAATTGTATAAAATTTGTAAACCTATTTCCTCTTAAATAACACCACTTGCCACTTGTAAAATAAAAAAATAGGAGCATAATAGCTAGATATTAAACAAAAATCATGTTTACACTTAAAAAGAATAGGAGTTTAAATTAAAACTAAAAAAAAATATGAATGCTTAGTATACCCTCATTCATATAATATTCAGCTTTCAGTTAAAAATTATTATCATTAATTCATTGTTTGCTTATGTGTTTAGAATTCAAACTTTTTTAGTAGAAAAAATGACAAGAGGCTTTCTGTGGGAACTAACACATTGAATTTTATAGCTATTTGGTCAAACATGTCAGAAAAAACTTTTTCAATCTTTATCAAATGTAATGAATAAACATTTTTTTTATCTTTTAGGTAAACTAGATACAAGGAACACCTTCACAAACCAAAAATGAGATTCATGACCATTGTTAGCGTCCTGGCCGTCGCTGTTTTCTTCTCCTGCTGCTTCCAAGAAACGGAAGCGCACGGATTGAAACTCTTGAAACTCGTGAAAGCCGGCCTCATCCTCAAAGCACTCAGCCCAAAGAAAATCCTGCTCCCTATCCCCATCCCTCTCCCCATTGGGTAAGTCGAATGAAAATTTACCCTTTCACGGAAAAAATTATCGAGATTTTATTTCGAACTTCATACCTTTGATGATTTTAAAAAGAATGAAATAATAATTTTCACAAATACTAATAAACACTAATTATACAGAATTTTTGTCTGTTCTTTTATCTAAAAAAATATCTAAGCAAAGATTGTTTTAGTTGAAAAGCTATATTTAAGAGAAAAAAAAAGTGATTAAATTTTTCATGTATTTCGTAATTTTTTTTTCTAATCACAACCTGGATAAAATCACATTCTAAAATTATTAATAATATTAACGTACTACTTCTCATTTTTATATAATAAGAAATGGATAGTACAAAAATAATTCGTAAACCCGTAACTAATATTTTAAATTTTCCCCTTAGTTTTTCTTCTTATAATTTGTTTAACTTAAAATCCCGAAAATCAATCAAAATATGATTTTTTTTATTGAAAGTTTTCCTCAATTATTTATCTCATGATACCAAGACCAAGAAACTATTTGGAATACTACTTCAATTTTATAAACGTTTAATTATAGCGCAAATCATAATAACTGCATGATAACAACATTTTTAAACGCAATTTCTGAAGAATCTTGTTTTCCTCAGACAATGTTTCACTCAAACAATGATTACTCTGCAGTAAATTGGTATTTTCTAATATTTTTTTTACCGTTATAAACTTTATAATATAGCGGATATTTTGGCTGTTTTTATTTTCTATAGTATTTCATCTTTGCAAAAATTTTGTTGTAAAAATTTCATGAAAAATTGATGAATACTAATGCTTTTAAGATAACAAAATTACAGAAAAAAAATTAACGTGTCTATCAACTTTAAAAAACAGTCAAAATGGTATAAAGGGAAGCTTTCCTAGTCCTCCGCTAGAGAGCAGCACCACTTTAAAAAAGGCACCACGGATACGGACATCACGGTCCCGTTGAGTACAAGAGTAGCGGCTGGAGGATAGAGGGTATCGGATTCGGAAAACACCACCACTTTTAAAGAAGAAACCATTTGAAAATGATATGCCCCGTGTTTTACACTCATACAAAACCACTCTCTAGATTGCACAAACAAGTGAGAGTTACTTATGACGGCCATATTTCACGGGTTGTAAATTTAGTACATTTTTCAACGCATATTAGTCACCACTATAAAGATAAAAACATTTTATTTATATTGTTAATGGAACATGAACGTAGTTACGCTTGATCGACGTTTTCCATTATTTAATAATCCAGTTAATACTGGATAATCATTTAATAAGATAATATCAAATTAATAATAAAAGCGACGCCGACCCATAATGGAATTCATTGATCATCAGATTTAGCACAATGATGGCTTATTTAATCTGTCGAAAAGAACGTCGCGTTTAAATAGAAATATGAAATTTTTATTGCATAAAAGTTTTCCTCAATTATTTATCTCATGATACCGAGATCAAGAAAATATTTGCAATACTCTATTTTATAAACGTTTAAGTATCGCGCAAATCATGATAACATTTTAAAACGCAATTTCTGAAGAATCTTGTTATCCTCAAACAATGATTACTCTGGCAGTAAAGTGGTATTTTCTGATATTTTTTTTACCGTTATAAACTTTATAATATAGCGGATATTTTGACTGTTACATTTTTTACTTTTCAATCGAAATTAATTTTTCCAAAAATTTTATTGTAGAAATTTTATGAAAAATTGATGAATACTAATGCTTTTAAGATAACACAATAACAAAAAAAAACTAATGCGTCTATCAACTTTAATAAAACAGTCCAAACGGTTTAAGTGGAAGCTTTCCTAGTCCTCCGCTAGAGAGCAGCACCACTTTAAAAATGGCACCGCTGAACCAAGAGAAAGATAGCGTGCGCATTTAGAATATTTATGGCGTTCTCAAAGAAGATATTTAAAATATATGTGTATATCAACAGATATTGTTACAATTAAGTTTTGTTTTTAAAGGTATTTCAAAGTTTTTCCGCTAGTATTCAAATATTTTCTTTGTTAAAAAATATTATTCTAATTATTCAGAGTTCAATAAAATCTCTAGGGTCTGAAGATAAAATAATAGCTTTAACATCATAAAAAAACGAAAAACAATACTTAAAATGCATTTATCCCTCCTTAAATAAACATATTTTTAGGTTTTATGGGATAACAAACCATAAATTGAAATCAAAGTTAATTTGAAAAAGAGCATACATGTATCGCTCACTCCTTTCAACAACGTCACAACTCAAATAACCCGATTTTTCTGGAGAGTGAGTTAGTTTTAAGTTTAAAAGTAGATTCAAATGCATTGAAAATATAACATACTATTATGATTGAACTTTTTTATGCAGCTTAAAGATATATGACGATCTTGCAGGGTTATACTACTCTTTTAGGGCTATCTAAAAACGATCATAACTTAAAAAATCGTTGATTTTTGAGATATGACGTTGTTGAAAGGAGTGAGCGATATCTTAAGTAGAATAATCTGGATTTATAAAATCGTGGACTAGACATTTAAATCATTGCCTCATTTACAAGAGTCATGGCGAGGGTTAATTCTCCCCAAATAACTCAGAATAAAAAAAAACTAGGGCTTCCATCTCATGTGGTTCTTGAAATTCTATCAGAGATCAAATTCAAATAACGAAAATGTTAACAATCCTTTTTGCCCTCATCCACAGCATCCACAAGGAAAACCACCACCACTCTGAACCCCACCACTACGGCGGTCACGGTTTCGGCCACGGATTCGGCCACCACGACATCTCCTTCGGACACAGCTTCGGAGGAGGACACGACTACGGTCACCACGGATACGGGCATCACGGTCCCGTCGAGTACAAGAGCAGCGGCTGGAGGATAGAGGGCATCGGATTCGGAAAGCACCACCACTTTTAAAGAAGAAACCATTTGAAAATGTGGATGTCCCGTGTTCTACACTTACACCCGTACAAAAACACTCGCTAGATTACGCAAACATGTGAGAGTTACTTACGACGTCCATATTTCACCAGTGTTGTAAACTTATTGCATTTTTCAACGCATATTATAGTCACCACTATAAAATTTAAAACGTTTTGTTTATATTTTTAATGGATTCCAACGCGTGTACCTAATGATAAACTGCTTCAATTAAAAACCAGTCAATGCTGGGTAATTAATTTATAGTGAACACAACGCTGACCCATAATGATATTCATTGATAATCGGATTTAGCACTATGATGGCTTATTTAATCTGTCAAAAAGAACGTCGCGTTTAAATGGAAACGAACCCTGTAGCCCTTCGAATTTAAAGGTTTTCTATATATTCTTTAGTTTCACTTACTTATTTTCCTCATTGATATTTTAAATAATCAATGGATATTATGACTTCAACGAAGTACCTATGCTTTAAATGCAATCTATTAATATAGCGCAAATATACTTATACAATTTTCTATCGAAAGCATCAAAAAAATCTTTTATATTAGAATAATCCTAATTCAGTATAAAATGGAATATTCAATAATGAGTACAAAATAATGCAAAATGTGGGAAATTTTGCCGTTACTTTAAGTATATAAACTCGGGACTTCTATTTTAATTTTGTGTGTATATATATCCATTTTGATGTCATTTTCATGTGATGTATTATAGTGTGTAAAGGTGTATATTTGTGAACGCAGTATATCATAAGGCTGTATCTCCAGTTTAATTTATTTGCAATAGAAACAAAATGTATATAAAAATGATTTCACTTCGAGATTACCAAATGTAAAAAAGTTTAAAAAGTATATTAAACAGCAATTTGGTACAAGCATTAGCGCAAACATACCTGGATAATATCTAGTTGCTACATTTTAAATTTTAAAAAATATTAAGTTCAGAAACGGAAGTGATCTATTTTATCCAACTCACATGAAAGAAGCAACTAAAATCTTTGTGCCAAACACATCACCAGTCAGTGCAATAATAGCTATCTCAAACCACAAACGACATTTATACTTTCCTTTATATTTCAAGCATAATAGCCTGTATAATTTCTTTGAAATGAATCGAATAATTACAATATTTATCAATCTTTTTTATCATTAAATATGACTATTTATTGTAAATTCATCTGTAATTTTTCTGATGCATTGATAATGTTTTTTTAAGAACATACAAAGTTTCATATCTACCAAGAGCTTAAGACTGCACAAATGTTGTATTGGTTTTGAGAAAACTGTCAATAATAAAATGTGTTGTTTTGTATATTTTTAGTCCTTTTAAAAATCACACATTACAGAACTTTTACATACAGTTCTTTAACGAAAAATATCAATAAACAAAATAGTCTCATTTTACAAGACCCGTTTTTTAAAGCAAGAACGTAAGAAAACCCCTTTTAGAAATAATATTCACTAAGTTAAAAGCCCCTAAAAACAAGTGTAAAACTTCTTTAAAAACATTACAGTAGAACCTCTTTATAAACGACCCCTTTGTCACAACGATCATAAAGTACCGATTATTGCATCATAAAAATACTGTTATTTTTAATTCGTTATAGCAACCGCCATTTCGGTCAGAATTCGTAAAAATCTTCTGATTAAAAGGTTAGAACAGAAAAAAAAAAGTGTATTTGAAACCCATAATTAGTATACTCCGAATGATCGAGTTCAGAATGTTTCGGAATGTTCGCATTGGTTGTTGTACTACATTTTGCACCTGGCGAGAATGTTTTCTTTCCAGGTATTAAATCTAAATTTCCTTCCTATTTCCATTGTTGTTCCGATTGTTTTTTTTTCTATCAAATTCATTAAAATGGCCCTATATTGCTGGTTTCCCGTAGTCCCGTGCTATATCGAGGTTTTACTGTATAACTATCAATTTAAGAATTTAGCAAACAAGATATAATAACTAATGGGGAAAATACATTGGAACTTTTTAGTGTAAAAAGAGTTGCGTAGAGCTTCAAGAAGATTAGAACAACGGATGTTTAGAGTTATAAGATTTACAAATCCTTGTTCACTTATATTTTTTCTTATAAGGTAAGGGGTCACTCACAAATTAAGATTCACGTTTAGGGGAAGAATTGTCCTGTATGACGGGTACAAATATTCAAATGTGAGTTTAAGCATTTGAGGCATAATACTTAAAAAATGTCTTTATGTTGGTACTATTTCAAAAGGGAGGCATTTTTCCACTGCTTGTTTTAAGAATAATATGAGATTTTTTTTAAAAAAAGCTAAAGTTGAGCTTAATATTTGTTTCAAAAGTATAATTTTACAAAAAATTGATGGGTGGTTTAAAACAGGAGTTTCCATCTTCCAAGTACTCGAGGGCCGCAATCGAAATCACTTATCAAGTGGCGTGCCGCAAAGTAATCTGGCTCCTTTATATCCGTGATATATTTTTCAGGTGTAGAGTCGTTAATGCATACATTTTTACATATTGTGATGGTTATACTGTGTTTTTAAAACTTTCAGAGGATTTATAAAATTTTGACCTTATACATCTTTTAAAACTGAATATTAATTAAAGAGGGGGTCTTCCTCCAGAAAATATTTGAAATTTCCTTAAAAATAGTGTTTTACCTTATTTTTGGATACTCCATTTTGTCTCTCCTCTTGATAAAGGTTAACCTAAGCCTTTATAACCACTTAATACGCTCAGGGGGTATTTGAGGAACTTCAAACTTTTAATTTTTCACCATAGAAACGACCGACCAAAGCTACTCCATTCGGGGGGTTCGGGGATCCTCCCCTATATATTTTTCGAATTTTAGTATGCTAAAAAGTGTTCTGAAGCTACTTTTTAGGGGGGGGGTTCAAGGATCTTCGCGGGCCGCCAGCTGGAAACCCCTGATATAAATTACGTTCTTCGTGAATTGTCCCTTACGTAACAAAAGGAAGTTCCTCTTTATCCAAGTAGATGGCAGCAAAACTAACTATACAAGCAAGTTCATTAAATCTAGAGTAGATGGCAGCACGTAAATTTTATCTCATACAATCGAAAACCATGACAAAAAGCCAAATCGTCCTTCAACTGATGATTCGAATTCTTTTAGTGGGCGAGAGCAGGGTGCATGCAGGTCAACTGCTGACAATGGAACAAAAGATTTGGTCTTTAAAACATTTGTTTGATAGGGCAAGGGTGATGTAAACAGCAGTTATGAAAATTGCGTAAGGTCAGGATCATGTTCATGATCGTCACACTTGAAATAACAGGGAGCACCTTTCTTGTTGAGTAAAAAAAATTTTTTTTTTTTGGTTTGCTTTCTTTGGTTTTGGCGGGTATTTATTTTCTCGCAGCAGTCATTGTTTGAAGGAATGTAAACCCGAAAATTGTGTTGAACAAAGGGAGCAATATATTTTCTCCCAGAGGTTAGAAAAAATAAATATATTTTTCTTTTTATATAAGTAGTCACACCCTTTCCCTAAAAACTCTGAAGCAGGCATGCACAACTTCAACTGAGATGCAGAAAAAGTTATGCCAACTAAATATACCATGAGCAAAAACGATTATTCTTCTAGAAATTTACTACTGTTTATATATGTTATGGGCAAAGTGATTAATCGGGCATTATTAATAATGCCCGAAGTGGAGGCGGGCAAAGTGATAAATTTCATTGAATTTATCACATTGCCCGGGCATTATTAATAATGCCCGGATTTATCACATTGCTCGTAACATATATACGAGACAAACTCTAAGTAATTGAGTAACAAATGTACAAAAAATGCAGCAGTAAAAACTTTGTTTCAGTCGCATTTTTATTGTCCCAGTTTGAAGATGATCTCGAATGTACAAAAGGTTTACCCAGTGTTTGTAGTAAAATATCAATAATTGGGACTGGAATAAAAAAAGATTTAAAACTGCTTTCAAACGGCATTTTACACTAGATGTCCAGTGTTAAAACAAACTAAAATATAAAAGCTAACAACTTCATTTTGTTTATACTAATAGATTAAAATTTAGTATAGGTATAATTAAAAAAAAACTTTTATGAACAGTTCAAGATTTAGGGGATATTATAATAAGGAGAATAAAATATTATCAAAATGACTAACATTCCACATATCTTATAAATTACCCGCTTTGCAATGCAGAGGTTTTGATTTACGTGTATTTTGTGAATGCAGAAAGAACGAATTTATTTAAAAAAGGAATTATGCTTTGAAAATATTACTTAGAAAATGTTGTCCAATCTAGAGAAAGATGACTTAATTCCCAAAACTTTGGAACATTCCACTCAACTTAAATATCTTTTGAATTTGATTAAAACTTTTATGAAGTATGTTACCCAACATAAAACTTTTTACTATTTATCTTTCTTTATCATTCCAAAAAATGCTTTCAACAAACCCATATCGGTGTCCATATCTCTTTCAATACAATACCCCAACTTATGAACTGTGTTCTTTATTCTTTAGCAATTTCGTAGTGGAATATTTACGGGGGAAAATAACTAAAGCTGAAGTAGTTGATGACCAATTTGAAAGCATACCAAAAATCCTAGAATCGCAAAATCGAGAGTAGATCAGCCAAAAATGAAATTCCGAAGAAGGTCGAAGCCCACCCGGGGCTTCTGAGATGGTGGAAAGGAAGATATTAAACGTTCACTTCCAGAAAAAAACCCTCTAAAACAGGCAAATAGAACCTCAAAAAAATCTCATCAACTTACAAACCCAAAACCATCAGCACCCTAAATCCACATCCAGCCCCCCACAAAGCTCATAACTCTTATTTTTAGCCTCTCCCAACGCCAAAAAAAAAAAAAAATACTCGAAACAAGATCATATCCCACCTGCAAACGAAAGTTCCACCACCATTCCCTGCAGGTCCTCTTCCTTGCCCAAAAATAAACCGACTAGCTCACTGGGTCACAATATTCTACCTTCATTAACCCGAAGCAAGGGGTATACCCTCCAAAATTCACAGCGAGCGGTCGGTGAGGAGGAAAGAGGGACTTTTCTTAATGAAGGGATGTGTATGCTGATGAAGTATATATAAGAGCCGGGAGGGTGGTTGGAAGTCAAAGAGTCGTTCGAAGTTCTTTGGGTTGTCTAGTGAAGCAGGTGCGAGCTGAAAGTGAAGGCTGTTTGGTGAACTCGTCCAAAGGTAGGTGCGATGTTTGATTTGGTCGATAAGGAGAGATGGAGAAGGAGTTAGCCCTTTCAGCCCTTGAGACTTCGAATTTTCTATTGGCATTAATGGAAATATCGTGTTTGTAAAGATTAACGGCAGGGTTTGAAATTTATTGATAATTATGGAAAGGGAGAAAAAACACAACATTTTTATTCCCCACTTTTTAAGAGAAGGCAGCGATTTTCGTCAAACACGGATCATATCGATTGAAAAGAAATAATCGCGTCGTAATCATTATTGGTGATCATAATTTTCATGGTAGTCCGTGATAATTTCTTTTCCGAGTAATATATTTTGCTCTAAACAAAATAACGATAATTTTTTAGTCATGTGAAGGATCAACAAACCGCCCAACAGGGAGATACTTCGATTATTCTGAAAAGTACTGAAGAGAACGCCTATCCTCGAAAAGTTAGATTGGCGGTTTTGGCGAGGTGTAAATTGTATGTTTAGGCGTAGTTTGAGGTTTTTTTTTGTTCTAAACATTTTTCATCATAAATTAATCATTACTGTCGGAGTAAAACCATATCGCTCAAAAGTAATCATGATTTTTTATCAAAACCAATAAAGTTCAAAATCCGATATGAGTTTTTTGCCCCAAACCAAGTTTTACTCAAAATTATTCATTAAATCAGGTTTAGGCGATCAAGGTCATTATTAAATCCAAACCCTAGTTAACAGATTTGTCGTCCGAACACCTAACCGTTTATGATGTATCTTAATAGATTTGTCGATTGGAAAGGGGGATAATTACAATAAAGAGTTTAAAGAATATCGAAAAAGTTGTATTGAGACTAGAATTTTTATTCTAAAATTACCAAAATTTAAAAAGAAATTTTGAAATTATTTTTTTAATAGAGAACATCAATTTAAAAAAAAAATATCAAAAATTTTGTAGAGTTGAAAGTTTGATCGGAGTTTTTCCATTTTCAAACTTATAAAGTTTCAACTGAGTAAAAATGGTGAAATAAACTTAAATTCAAGTTATTTTTCCACTTAATTTTATGCATAAGAAAAAAGCCGGATGAAATTTAAGAATTAAATAAGCATGAAAATGAGTATGTAATTTGGTTTCATTAATGTGAACGGAGTCATGTGAAAAATATAAGGGCTAAGCATTTTTTTAGTCATGTGAAGGAAAGGAAAAAAGTGAATTAAAACTAGGACTAGGACACATATAATTGAAATTATTGTTTTCTTTCGGTTAGTTTAGTGTCCAGATGTGAAAACTAGAAAGAATACAATAAATTGAATAAAAAATTAAAATTTTGCAGAGTCGTCATAAGTTATCTATTTTCATGGTGAATCATGCGCACTGGATATACTATGTACTACACTTAAAATAACTAACATTTTCACTTTAAATTTATGAATTGTAAAGCATTGAAATCGAAAATCTTCAACTTGATAGTATACAGAAGAATGGGAACCGGTTTCAGGAAAACCGACCCTTTATAAATTCTAAAGAACGAATTCAGAACTTAAAATACTTTGGTTCTATAATTTATTTAAAAATTATTTTAAATTACATAGTGGTGACTATTATACGAGGGGAATTTTATACGAGGGAAATTTGGGGCGATTAAAACTAAAAGAGTAAAGAAAAGAAACAGTAAATTTTTACAACTGAATACCTTAGGTAGTATAACACCTTCATAGAGCAAATAATTTTAGTTACAGAGTTGAAAAGGGAGTTTAGTTTAGAGTGTGTTTAAGAAAACTATTAAATTTAATGTTTTTCTTAAAAAAATATTATTATTCCACACCGTAAGTAAACTAATAAGACTTCTTTCTAAAACTACCATGATAAATTATTATTCTAATGGAACTAACGAAAGATGACCGAAACTGCACGAAATTATTCTTAAGTACAACTATTGTTTGTGCACGTTTTATAAAAAAAATATATTTTAAAAGATGATAAACGTTTCTTGTTATAAGGGCACAATAATAGCAGAATATATCTAGATTGATTAGATTTTTAATTAAATTATTATATATTATATGATATTTTGCTAGTGAATCACTCTAAAATAAGTGTGACTCATATTAAATTTCTTTAAAATATATACTTTATTTAAAACACGAGTAAGGAATCTATAAAAATAAATTATTATAAAAACAAAACAAATATAACTACCTATATAATTCTTTTGAAAAAAATTAAAGCTAACTCCGAAATTCTGTGTATGGATTACTTTGGTATAGAACTGTATCTGAATACAACAAAGCAAAGCATTTTGAATTAAATGATTCAATGCACTTCATCCTACTCAATTCCAAATTTCTGATTGGAACATTTTGATTTAACATTTAATATAACAAAAGCCAATGCTTAATGAATAACTTTAAACTAAAATCGGTCTTTAGTTTTACTTACATGGTTAAGATAATGAGTAGATATATCATAATAAAAAGTATTTTGATAGAAATTATCAGACAGGGTCAAAGAATATCGTTCCCATCGCATCCCTCTTTTTCCATTTCGCCAAATTCCAGGGGCTATATCTGCCTATATGGGTACTTATTTTTACTCTCTTCGCACTCATGTGTAAAGCGAAGCTTGAAGATTTTTTTGGGCACAAAAAGTAAATTTGCCCTTTTTTGGCCTTATTTATTTTCTCAATAAAATGGAAAATGGATAGATTTAAGGAGTTATGAGTAATTATCCCCCTAAAATGCAGTAGCTAAAAAATACACGGCCAATGGCTCAAAGAGGTCAAATTTCAAAAATTTTTAAATTTTTTTTCCCTTGAACATTATGGGGTTGACAAAGGGTTGTTCTACAAAGTAATTTGAAAAACCAAAATTAATTTTTTACCGGTTAAGTCACAGATTACCTGGACTAAGCTATTTATGTTAATCTAGAAATGAATAAAAAGTAAACAAGCAATAATCAGTTAAAATATTTATTTCTGTAATTAATAGTTTAATTTTACGAGATTTGTGAGTAAAATTGAGTACTAGATTTTATAATTAAATTAATTAAAATTTTAATTAATCTTAAGAAAATGAATTAAGTTGTTAATTAATTAAGCTATTTACTATTTATTACAAAAAATGTCAATTATTTTACAATAATTCATTTTAAATCTGGTATTAGGGCCTCGCAAACCAGTTTCGCCGACACTGCTTGTGGTGCTAGGGACGCCTCTGCCTGGATGAAGACGTTACTAAGTAACGTAGCTTCATCCAGGGCTTTTGGATTGTCGAAACACCCTATACATCTGTAAAATCTTCTCTCCTAGACAATCCAATAACAAAAATGACGTCAAGACGCCCCTCCCTGACGTGGACGCTGTTCCTCCTGGTCCTCCTGACGACTCAAATCCCAGACGGAAGCGAGGCCAAGAGCATAAAGTTCAAGAAGCTCATCAAGAAGATTCTACTGTTGAGAGCGCTCTCCGGCGGGAAGAAAGTGGCCGTTATCCCTATCCCCATCCCCTTGAACCTCATCCTGGACACGATTAAGGGGCTCAAGAAGATGCCGGAGATGATGCCCAAGATGCCCGACATGATGCCGCTACCCATGATGCATTCTTACCCGTGAGTATATGTATACATATTTTTCTTAGTATTGGCTGTGTTCTCAGTATTGAGAAATAGTATGCATGCAACAATTTTTAATTCCAAGTTCGTAGTTATATATACTCACCACTATAAAGTTTAAGTTTTTCTACGTTGATTTAAAATTTTATTTTTCAATATCCTCGAAGTGCTGAAAATTTGTTCTAATTTAACGAAGCAGTGGATTTATCACAGCGGCCCCCTTTATGTAACAACCAGACATCGCGGCCCCCCAAGATTTTGAACACCCAGGGCGGTAACCAGACTTGTATCAGGTGGTTGACTCACAGTCATATTCACAGTCATCAGCGTCGGTGTTAAATCCCAAGTCAAAAAAGAATTCCACCAATCAGAGTCAGCGAAAAGCTAATTTTTCGTTCTTTAGCTGCCTGTTAACACCGACGCTGATGGCTGTGAATATGGCTGTCAATGTTATTCCTAAGGTACCCCATAATACTCAAATTTTACAATTAGTTCAAGTAATAATAGGGGGTCTGGGTGTCTCCCACAGAAAAACTTTGAGAATTTGCCCCATAAAGGGGTTTTGTTTTAGTTCATTTTTAGTTACACCCAAAAAACAGCTCCTTGTAAACCATAGAATTTTCAAGTTTTGAAATTTGCCCCTTTTAAACTTGAACTTTTTATCTCATTTTGAAAATCTCTGGAAAACTCAAAGGTAACTTGAGTGTTCCCCAAAATTACTCGCGGACCCCCAAAGGAAGGCGCTGCTGACCCCTGGGAGTCCGCGGAGCACAGTTTAAGAATCGCTGTAATAAAGTTAACCACTCAACAGTTTAGCATCTTAATTAGCCGTTTGTTATGTAATTGATTTCTGAATTGAATTTGTGAATATCTTTAAGCATTTTCCCCGGTTCCCGCAAGTTTATACTCTTTCAGTTCTAGCAGTGGATTCCTATATTCTTCTCTATGCTAACTCCTGATAAAATCCTAAAGAAATTAACCAAACCTTTGTGCTTTTGTGAAATTAGATTGTAGACGATAGTCATGATTAAACCCTCGCTTAATTTTCGAATTATTAGCATGGCAGTTAATATTATATTATTAAAATTTATTTCTTCATTATATTGCATCTGTTTAGAAATTCCTCTATCACGCATTATTTTTGGTAATCTTTTCAAACATCTCTCGAATCTTAGTTTATTTAGAAAACATAGAATTCCTAGGCATCTTCCATAAAAGAATTGTTTATCTTTTATAAGGACAAGGATCATTTAAAGGACTTTATTAAGTTCGTTAAAATATCACAATTACCTATCACAGTTACAGTTCACAGTTACCTATAGTACGGATGAAATATGACGCATGGAAACCTTACAAACAATATTATTATGTGCTGAATATAGGTACATTAATTAGACAAACTAACACAAAATGTAATTTTATGATTTTTATTACATATAATACCTCTCTGATTAAACATCTAATACTTAACGAATTAGAAAATAAAGAATATATGCAATCAAGGGTTGTGATCTTTGAATGTTATGAGTAAAGTTTTTAAAACTAAAGTAAATAAACTATTTCTTATTCATAAAAACTTAAACTCTTTCAGAATGTATATGCCCGCAGATGCAGGTAAAATTATGATGGGCCCTGAAATGATGATGCCAAAGGCAGAAGAAATAACGATGCCAAAACATCCTGAAATGATGATGCCACAACAAGAAAAACAAACAATGGGAAGCTTTAGCTATCCAATTTATCGAGGTGTATGAATCCAAAGAAATCCAATGAGAACTCTTATTTTAAAGTCATGAACTCGCCATCTAGTGTTTCATTAGTCTAATAGATGGCGACACGCCAAAAGAAAAGTGGCATTATAAATAACCAAATATGAAGTGAAAAAATGTTCACAGAATCGGGTTATTCAGCATGTGTGTTTGTTTTACAACGCTGAATACGTACGAGATAGAATATTTTCCACACCAAAGTTTGTTTGGTAATCTTTCTCATAAAGAATGGTAGTATTTTTGAGAAAGAAGTATTTTTGTAAAGAGTTTTATTTTTTAAATGTGTAGTCTTCTTCGTGTTTGTTTCCATGTACAATTTCTGTAAAATAAAATTTGTGTTTCTTTGTAAACCTTATTTTATTTTTTTTTTCAAACTAATTCTGAAGTTAATTTTCAAAATACTAACTTAAATTTTTAAAATAAACATTTTTCCACAATTTGATGATGAAGAATCAAATTTTCAGGGTGAAGAAAACATCAAGTATAATGTTTTAGTTAAAAATGACAAATCCTCTATCAAAAACCTTTTTAACAATTTAGTGAGGTATCGTTAAGAAGGATTCTTCTATAATTATAGAAAAATCTAATAATAAAATAGAAAAATTTAGAAATTTCTTCATAAATGTTTTCTTATGAAAGTGGCGAACTTTGAAGTTAGATATTACAAATCGAAAACGAAAAGAAATAGAGCAAAAATTTCACAAAAAAAAAGTTGTTGACAATATTGTAAATAAAGCGTATAGAAAAAAAAAATTCATCAACATATCTGAAATATTCGAGGAGATATTAGCAAGGGAAAATAGCACTTTTTCAGGACTCAAAAAATGAAAATGCTCAAAAATTTACAAGTTCTTTAATTTTATTAAGTATTTTTTTTTTTTTTGCATTTTTTAGCTAAATAAAGACAAATGTTGACTAAAAAGTCAAGTTTTCGCAAGTCAAGCAAGAAACTTGCAAATTTAGGAACGTTTTCTTTTCTGATCCCAGAAAAGTGCTATTATCACATGCTAATATCTCCTCGGATGTTTAAGATATTATCATGAATATTTTTTTACTTGTTTTTTCATAACTTTTCAAATAAGTACTTTAGTTTCTTCTGCATTGTTGTATTTTTTTATGAATCAATGTTTTTCTTTTCTATCATCAAATCTATATGGTATCCAACAATATACCCCGAAATATGCTCTCAAAGTTTTGAGAGATCACATATTTCATTAACCAGATTGGTTTTTACAGCAACCTTAGCAACCAATAAGAAGTTTAACCTAAACATGCCTAGATCATATACGCAAGCGCGGTGCGCAGTATTTATAATAACATTTACAATTGTGAAAACTCTCCAACCATTTGACCATGTAGTGTATATTTACAATTATTTTGTTAACTTTTTTACTGGTAATTAATTTCAGAACACAGAATCATCTTACTCTACCTTTATTACTAATCAGAAGAATAATTCTTCTGATTCTCTCCTGAATTTCAGCTCTGCGTAATTATTACGCAGAGCTGTTCTTTCAAAGGGATTTCCAACTACAGCAGCACCACCGTTCTTATATTGCGGGCCTTTGTAAAGCCTTCAGAAAAATCGTTTTTATTTTGATAATTATTAAAATTAAGTTTAATTTATGGACAAAATAATATTTTCCTCAACCGATTATTATTTTAGGCCAATGTTAAAAAAGAGTTTTTACACAGACCTATTATTCTGTAGAATTACTGGAATATCTATTAAAACGCGAAAAAGAAATTAATATTTTAATGAATTTAAGTTACTTTTTTTTAACAAAACCTTGTTAACTAATGGAATGTACAAAAGTTAAAAGGTAATCTCATTCAATTCTTTAAACTTTAACAAATTTTGGTATGAGGTGACGTGTTTTAAAATCTAACTGAATTGAACACATTTAAACTTTTAATGCACAAATATTCAGTAACAGAAACAAAAGGAGTGATAGAACGTTTCCAGATGTTCGTTAGAATTCACTTCTTAGCAATAAATAAAACATATTCTTACCAGTAGATCGTCAACAGAATTCATCCTCGATGAAATTTCTTGGAATCCTGCTGTTTCCTGATAAAAAAAAAGTTTAAATAAGCGTTTGGTAATAAATACACATGCAAAATAAATACAACCTTGGGGTCATAACCCATACATCATAAAATCATGACCATTAAATAAAAGAATTTATTTAAAAAAAAATGGTACGACACTTTCTTTCAGAAATTTATCTAATTTTCTCTGGCACACATAAATAACGTCAATGGACAGTTCCCGCCTTTTTGGAAAACAGAAATAAAGTAGTTTATAGTTTTTCCAGTATACAAAAATGTTATATATTCAAAAATCGACATGAAAAGTTTAAAAAAAAAATTAGACAATTCAATTATTCAAAATAATAATCGACAGTCGCTTTGCACTTATTTTGGATTGAATGACGTCAGATCCGTTTCGGCCCTACTTTAAAGTAAAAGTAAACAATGGCTTTGAATCCTAAACCATTCTTTAAACCAATGTTTTGGGCAATGTGAAGTCACATACTGTTTTCGCGCCCATTTTTAAAAGTCAAACTTTGAAATTAAATTCAAAAGTAAATAAGCATCACAATTGCAAAATTTTTGAGCGCATATTCTTTTCTTGGATATCTATACGTATACCAAATAAAAAAATAAAGTAAAGACGTGGGAATTGCCCATTGGGGTAACTTTATCCAGCTTTTCATGCTTATACTCGTATTGTCAGGAAAAGAAAATAGTTGCTTTTAATGTCTTATAAATTTTGCCTTAACTTAAAACTTTTTTTGCCTAAACAGTTTTTTCTCAAGAAACAGATTTGATTTCCAAGTCACTAAACGGAATTTCCAAAAAAAAAATAGACGCAGATGAATAGTAATGTAGAATTGCTTAAAACTGATTATTTCTGAACAAAAAGTTTCATATAAAAAAGAAAATGTCGATTTACTCCAGATATGAAAGTGTCATTTTTCTCAGTGTATGGATAAGTTGTTCGCAGACTTCTACTACAAATGGGAACCGCCGTTCTTAAGAAGTGAAACCATTTTATCAATTTATTCCCCTACAGTAAATCCACATGTTAATCCTAATAACACAATGGAATTGAAATTCGTTACCCAAGAAATTCACTTTCTTTGTGTAAAGGCCAAACAACACACACAAGGGCAAATGGCGTCACACTTCGAAACTTTTACAAACGCCCGTAACGTTTGAGAAGAATGGAATAACGTCAACATTAAATTTAAAACCATATTTTAAAAATGTCGCCGGTTCCCGGCGATGAATAAAGACAAGTTATTGTGTAGAAACCGGTGGAAATCGGCTGAAAGATGGGAAGTGTTGAAGCATAAATCTTCAGAAATACAATGCTTTTGGTGAAAGTTAAAAGATGATTTTAACAAGTGTCGGAACATAACAGTTCGCGCTTGGGGATTTCGTGACCATATTTGGATAGATTCAAGCTTTCATTTTATTTTTTTTTATTGAATATCGTCTCTTAGACGCATCATGACATAGCAAGTTTTGTTGTCCATTTTTAGCATTGTATTAAACCTTATTAAAAAGTTTGATGTGGTATACCAACTTAAATAACCGTTTTATGAAAAAAAAAACCTGCTTGAGTAACTGATATTGCCAGTTTTAGAATCTATTTATGCATAGAAGTGAATGTAAAAGGAGGAGAATGGAATTGTCCCCATGAAGAGTTGGGGACAATGAGTTATATGTCATGATGCACCTTAACAGACGACATTTAGGTTAAATATAGTAACCAAGTTTAAAACTTTGCAATCATTGCTTGTCTTTTTCGAACAGTCTTAAATTAGTCAAAGAAAAGGAAACACATTAATTACTACTTTCATTTATTTCGTGAATTATAAAAATATTGAATGTATTATTATTACTACTCTTTTTTCCCTAGATATTTGAACCTGAAAGTACTGGAAACGTCAGGAAAAACTTAAAAAAACTCACAAATGATGGTCAAAATACATAGAAAAAATATGGGGGTCCTAAACCCCTACATAATTTATGCCCCTTATGCCTTTTAAATTATGCCAAATCCATGTTTCACTTTCCATATTTTATATCACGATTAGCTTTGCGGTGACTCATACTCACCAGTCAAATAGTTAGAAATATTAATTAAGTATAAGTTAGTATAAAATTAAGCGATGTCCAATGTTTCGTTTAATACGAAAGTTAGGTAAATTTTAAACTAATATCACAATGACAAGCGATATGTCTTCTAGTTAATTAAGTTTGATGCTGCTAAAATTTGAACTCCCTCCCCCTTTGTCACACGTACAAGAATTACTCCAAACAGTAATAGTATGTATAATATATTAACAAAATTCGAAATATTAGGTACATCCAGTCTAAATAATAAACATTACTTTTCCTAGTAGAAAACTGTATATGGGCGGATTTAAGAGGAAGACCTTGAGATGGACGACTTTCGAGGGGTTGTCCCTAATTTCTTTCGAAACGTCATTTACTTTTAAATAAACGAATATGCTGAAAAAATTAGAGAACACTACCTTTAGGATCATTCTTAAATCCGCCCGTAGAACTGTACACTACTTACCAAAGAGAAAGGTTCCGTACTGACACTGCTCAAACTGCTGAGGCTTCCTACGCTTTGATCCTGTATCGTGGATTTTCGCGTTTCGTACCGAAGTACTTCAACACCTAGAAGGAATTCATACACTTGAGTTAGTAAAATATGTTCAGATAATTTATTTTTATAAAAATTATTTTTTTATTTGAGGAATTTCTGCGCTTCTTCAATTTACTTTTGAAAGGGAAAAATTTCCAAGAAGGGAGTTAAAAATCAAAATACCACTCTGATTTTAGGTAAGCAAAATATTTGGTATGGTGCAAGAACTCCTTGTGTACGGTGCAGGTAAGTTTACGAACAATTCCTACTTACCTTGTAAAAAATAGAGGAGAGCGGGGCACCTTTCAACAGTTTCGTTTTCGATTAAAATCATTTTCTCGTTTGTTATGAGGTTAATTTAAATGCCACCTGGTGTCAAGTAATGTTTCTTATCATAACAACATCTGTCCGTGGTATTCCTACCATTTCACCTTTTAGTTTTTTTGTAATCGAGTGGAGTCGTTTTTGACGTCCAAAAGTAAATTTTGAATTTCTTTTAAAAAATCGGATTTTAACAACTTTTTATTAGTTTAGGTAATTGATTTTTACATATGTTATTAAATAAGGTCTTCTGCTTCTATGTATACTTTTTTCAAACCCATATCTTTATTCTAAAGCGTTTGAGGGGTCTTGAACCGTGACGACTAAAGGTGGGGCACCTTTCAACACTTAGGGCGGGGCAGGTTTCAACACCACTAAAATTCGTTTTGCTTAGCATATTGTGCTTTCGCAATGCGTTTTCTTGAAGTAAACTCTCTTAAATAACTTATTCAAGAAATAATAGCATTGTATTAGAGTTAATTATTTATTTTTAGCGAAAAAACAGCTGAAAATCGATTTAGATAATTTACTCAAATACACATATAATTTTTAACGGTAAGGCTACCATACGATTCACAACAGCAATTTTATGCATTTAGTAGTTATCAGCATTGATTCAAATAAAATTATCTAAGATATACCACTTTGATGAGTATAGTAATTAGAACAATTTTAAATGAATTAAAAGCGATTAAAAAAATAAAATTTTTGGTGAATTCTGAGGAAAAACAGTTGAATTAACAATATATTTTCGGAATATAACTCAAAAGAACTTTTAAATTAAACAATAAAGAAACATCACACTTAGTTGTGTGGAAAAACTCATAACCTACGAAACAACAGAAAAACTCCAAAATTTGCAAAAAATTTCACTTTTTTTACTCTAAATTAATGAAATGTATTTGTTATAATGTATATTTCAATATAATAAACTTAAAATCAACTGAAACTTTTAAAATTAACCCACTGTTGAAACGTGCCCCACCCGAGAACCTTTTTTAAAACGCAATTTTGGACCTTTTAATTTTCTCAAGGAACTTGGGTAAAATTACACAATGTGTCCGAAAGTCCATGGTAGGATATGCAAGTTAAAGTTTTATGATCCGTCAATTTGTTTGGTCACAAAAAATAAAAACCGAAATTTGTTGAAAGGTGCCCCCCTCTCCCCTACATTCACCATGCCTATAAGATAAAGCATGATGATTTAAAAATCATAACGCAATGTTAGAGAAGCATTAGAACGAAGAAGATAGAACGCATTTTAAGATATATTTTTTAAAATTTCATTAGTGGTGAGTAAATAATTTAACAACATAGCACGCCCTACAACATATTTTTAAGAACGAACCAGTTTCGGAATGTCATAATTCCCTGAAATGAAAGAAAAATTAAGGAATCAGACATGTGCCCATATTCATGAAGAATTCGTTAACTTTATCTAAAATCTGTTTATTAATATCAAACGGAAATTGTTTTTTTTTATTATTAGGGTTAGTGATTTTATTAACGAATTCCCATCGCTTTTTGACATTTTGACACTTTAAAAATTCAGATAGAAAATTATTATAAGTAGGGATTTATGTTCGTAACAAAATGTTCTCGACAGCCAACGTTTCCTGATCCCGCAGTACGTCACTACGCAGAAGCAGAAAATGACCTGTTGAGTTGATTGCTAGGAGGAGTTTCGGTATACAAATCGTGATAAAAAGACACTATGTATATGTTACGGGCAAAGTGATTAATCGGGCATTATTAATAATGGCCGAAGTGGAGGCGGGCAAAGTGATAAATTTCATTCATAAATTCCATTGAATTTATCACATTGCCCGGGCATTATTAATAATGCCCGATTTATCACATTGCCCGTAACATTAAGGTACGTCGAACCGCACTTATTTCCGCGGACCAAATCGTAATAGTGCGGAAAACTTGCCTACCCATAACAGTAACTCGTGTGTGAAATTTTAGCCCTATCAAAAAATATCTTCTGTTCTGAACCTCGGCCTAAAGTTTTGACTTTTTACCAAAAAATTACTATTTTGCCGTATTTCTTACCGTTCCGTGACCTCCTGATGAACATAATTTTTTCAGGTGGTGTGGTAGGGGTCTAGGCCCTAGGGGGACTTTTCCGTGAACCCCATCCTTGTACCCCCCTTTCCCCCTACGCGAGCCGGGGTTTTGTGGGCGGGCGCGCTGCTCAAAATGTTGGCTTTCCCTCCAAACTCCAGCCCTGCGCCCGCCTTCGTTGCCCATTTTCTACATCAAAACCTCACGTAAACCAATTATTTTCATAAAAGTGACCCAGAACCCACTGTTGAGAGGTATCTTTCCATCAGGATCCATGGATTAATAATTATTTTTTAAATTTTTCATTTACCTTAACTCCTTTTTCACAAAACAAGCATTTTTATTACAATCTACTTTTTACGGCATATCTGTTGGTTAATGAACTCTGTTACAACTCTGCAACTGTTCCTGGAACTGGTTCCTGTCTTTGGAAAAAAACCTTTTTTACCAAGTGGATGTATGTCTATGTAATGGTAGATGCATTGCGTCTAACTAGTGTTGTTATACAGTAAGATTTTGTCAGTGTTCTCTTTCCTTGATTTAAGATTGGCTCCTATTCTTATTATAACATAAATATTATTTTACAAATAAATGTGCCATAGATGGAGGAAAGAGTATAAAAAACCCCTGAAAATTGTGGGACGTGATTTGTGAAACGCCCATTCCTTTAAAAACTACTCATATAAATTTAAGAGAGACATCATTCTATTTTCTATTATCTGTTTAGCACAAGCATAGTGCCCCCCTTATATGCGTCGAAAATTTAGGGTATGGGGACTGTAATAGTACACACTTAGGAAGTAGGTAAATTAGTTCATGATCACACACCAGATGAAATTTCAGAGTGATATCTCGATCACTATACACGTGGATTGGCAAAAGAGAAAAGAGGTAAAATCAACAAACATATTTTCATTAATTACCATTTCCAGAAATTCCAACATATCTCATCTAGCTCCTTAGGTGTACCTCAACAGCCGACGGGTTCTGAACCTTATCCCGTCTATGCCATTACTTGCTCCTTATACTATGTAATTTCCACTATAGTTCAATATCATACTTCAGAAGTTCATTAAAGATGTTCAGTATCACGAAATAGTTAACAATTGATTAAAAGGCCATTTTTGCATTACCAGAACACATCTTGCTGAGCATAATGACTTATGAGAAGGAATCTGTTAGAAAAAACGCCCTTAATAATATTTTCTTGGCAAGAGAACAAGCAATTGGTTCTAAGTGTTCACAACTTAGGCATAATAATGTTCCTTCTTAGCTTTCAAAACTAAACGCTATTTTGAAAGGATAGATTAGGAAAGTGTTCAGATAACGTTTCAATCATTACTTAGGAATTGATACATGGGAGTTCTCAAAGTTCTCACCACACACCGTTACAGTGGAGAAAAGGGTACAGTTAGATACTAGAGCTTCCAGAAAGGTGTGTGGTTCCAGGGGCGTAGTGAAAGGGGGTAATATCCTTCGATAATCAGAATTTTCCTTTTTTTAGAATAGAAAACACTGAAATTACTTTAAATTCCCCCGAAATTACACTATTCCCCTCCAGATTTTTTTTCTGGCTATGCCACTGAGTGATGCCTCTTGCTCGGAACGACTTCGTCAGATACTTTCTTAAATCAAGAAAAGAGCTGCCTCAGACAAAATCAGACTGTATAACAGCACTAGTTAGACGCAAATCATCCACCATAGACATCCTCCTGGAAATTTCTGTTTGTAAAAAAAGTAGATTGTAATAAAAATGCTTGTTTTGTGAAAAAGGAGTTAGGGTAGATGAAAAATTTAAAAAATAATTATAAATCCATGGATCCTGATGGAAAGATACCTCTCAGCAGTGGGTTCTGGGTCACTTTTATGAAAATAATTAGTTTACGTGAGGTTTTGATGTAGAAAATGGACAACGAGGGCGGGCGCAGGGCTGGAGTTTGGAGGGAAAGCCAACATTTTGAGCAGCGCGCCCGCCCACAAAACCTCGGCTCGCGTAGGGGGAAAGGGGGGTACAAGGATGGGGTTCACGGAAAAGTCCCCCTAGACCCCTACCACACCACCTGAAAAAATTATGTTCATCAGGAGGTCACGGAACGGTAAGAAATACGGCAAAATAGCAATTTTTTGGTAAAAAGTCAAAACTTTAGGCCGAGGTTCAGAACAGAAGATATTTTTTGATAGGGCTAAAATTTCACACACGAGTTACTGTTATGGGTAGGCAAGTTTTCCGCACTATTACGATTTGGTCCGCGGAAATAAGTGCGGTTCGACGTACCTTACCGTATCATATACACAAAATAATTGTTTTTGTTAAATTGACGTTCTTCATTTCACTCAAAATTCCAGACTTCGCGATGGGAACTATACTTTGTCAGTGAGTGATCATAGGGTCATCATTTTTGTCAATACTAAGCAGCAACTTAAGTTGCCCTTATGACGTCACTAACAAACAAAGTAGTTCCCATCGCGGTGTCTGAATTTTGAGTGAAATGTAGAACGTCAATTTCAAAATATGATTATATTGTTAAATAGTGTAAATATAGTGTTTTCAATCACGATTTGCGTACCGAAACTCCACTTAGCAACCCAACAGGCTTTTTGGTTTACCGATTTCTCCTTCCGCATTTGTAACGTACTGGGTTCAAGAATCGTTGCTGTCGAGTATAGTATAGTATAGGGGGAGAGCGGGGCACCTTTACACAGATTTAGGGTTTTATTTTTTTGTGACCAAACGAATTGACGAATCATAAAACGTTTCCTTGCATATCCTACCATGGACTTTCGGACACATTTTGTAATTTTACCCAAGTTCCTCGAGAAAATTAAAAGTTCCAAAATTGCGTTTTAAAAAAGGTTCTCTTCTGTTGAAACATGCCCCACCGTGTGGGGCAGGTTTCAACAGTTTCCAATATCTAAATTAACCTCATAACAAACGAGAAAATGATTTTAATCGAAAACAATACTATTGAATGGTGCCCCGCTCTCCGATTTTTGCCATAAAATACTATTTTCATTAATTTAGTGGTGACTCCTTACTTGTGGGACTCTCGCAGTCGATGCCCCTCCCCCGGTCCCTGAGGCTGAAGCCCCCCGTGTGCAGAAAAGGCAGTAGGGGCGGCAGGGCGCGAGACTTGGGAGGGGGCGGGGGGTCCTCTTTGGGCAGGTGGGTGGAAGGGGGCCGTCGCGACCACCGTTCCACCATGGAGGATGCTCCGGAACTGACCGTGCTGACCAGCGAGAGAGGCTCGGAGTGGATGGTCGACAGGGACTGAAAAATGAAAGTTAATTACATTCCACAAATTGTTACATTCATCCAAAGCTTCCCATAGAGCATTTGCTCATGACGTCACGACCCTACTAGCTGGTGGACACACACCCGTTGCTAGGTGCAGGGGAACATGTTGCTAGGGCGGTTGCTAGGTGATAGGTCAAGTGATTGCAAATGCTCCAATAGAAGCATTCGAACGTGACGTCACGACCAGTTATTTTCTTTTAACTGTTAACTGCTGGTGGAGACGCACCTGTTGCTAGGTGCGAGTCACGTGATTGCAAATGCTGCAATAGAAGCATTCGAACGTGACGTCACGACCAGTTATTTTCTTTTAACTGTTAACTGCTGGTGGAGACGCACCTGTTGCTAGGTGCGAGTCACGTGATTGCAAATGCTCTTATTTTCGGTGGGTCGCTGGGGCGCTGTAAGATTTTGAATTTATGCCTCAATATGTGTTATTTTTATATTTTTTATGAACGTGATTGAAGTTGGCTTTACTTGATAGAAAAAACTTCGTGTCACTTTAATATGCTGGTGATTCAAAATATTCATTCAAATAATAGTATAATAAAGATTCCAAAAATTCTTTCAAATCAGTGTTTTTAAAGGTCTAAAATGCAGGAAATTAATTTTTATACGACCTCCGTAGTTTGAAATTTCCGATTAGCCAAATTTTCTTTATTATTTTCTGAATTAGACAAAAAATTCGAGATCAATATCTTCAAAACTCATGGAGATATGCGTGTTTAAAAACTTTTATAGGGTCGTCACAAATTAATTTTTAAAACAGATTCAACTTAAATTTGTAGATGAACCCTGCTCTCAAAAAGAGTGTTTTAAAGTGGTGTAAGTCACCAATTCTAGCTTTTAATATCTTTGTAAGTTTTGAAGATATCGAAATGAAATTGTTTGTATCTTATTGAGAGATACGAATACTACGACGGATTCGAGTCGACGGAGATACGGGGTCGAATAAATAAAATTAATTTTCTAAAGTAGACCCCCATGGAGTTTTAACTATAGCACCTCTTAAAATGAAAATTTGCAATTGGAAGTATTTGTCAAGGGGAAATATTTTAAAAATTGCCTATTGTTACACTCTTTTTGAAATACCCTGAATATAATGGAACAATGGCCAATTCGCCTTGAGAATAATTTGATTGATTTGATATAGTTTATACACTGACTATGTTATAGTACTATATTATACTCATTCGTATACTCAAATGTATATCCATAATTCAAAATCAAAATTCAAATGGTTATTGAGAGGGTTGACTGACACACTCACCTCCGGCGGTGACGTGGAAGCCTGGCTGAAGACGTCCCTGACATCGGCCCTCTGTCTGCTCCGCGGGACGCGCCTCTTTTTGGACATCTGGACAGTGTCCAGCCTCTTCTTCACCACCGCGATCTGACGAGCGGTCAGCGTGGCCAAGATGTCCTCGTAGAAGTCGGCCTCATCTTGTTCCGTCAACTCTGGCAACAGAATAAAAAGCGTTAAGATCGATTCAGACCCACTTGTACCAAAATGTATTTGATGTCTGTGCGTTTTTTTAAATGTTTCTATTAAAATTAGAGTCATAAAAAGCTGAGGTAGGTTTAAATTTCTTTTACGTTCTGGTTAAGTTTAAGTTACATAAAAGCATGCAAACACATCTGTCTTTTACTGTGACTAATATTATGTAAATAGTAAGTTAATAACCGTTTAAATAATCGAATATCCTAAAAAATTAGAGGAGTATTGCTACCTTTTATGCCCCATTCGTATATTACCCCATAATTATGGCTGTCTGTAAAAAAACTTTCCTGGTCGAATCAAGTAAGTCAAGAGGTTTTGTTTTATAAAGTTGAAGAGTGTATGAAAGTGGGGCACCTTTGGGACACTCCACTTTTAGGAAGCAATTTTAAAGTTATGAACTCGTGTTTATAGGTATTTATAAATGACACTTAATATCTACTCTTTAACGTGTTTTGGAATCTTTGGAGCGTCAGGATAGTTATTTACATCAGTTTTCTTGTTGGTGTAAAGTTACTATATCATTTGTAGTAGGAAAACAATTTTTTTTTATAAAAGTGTAATTATCTAATTATAATTATTTTGAGATTAAAATAAGTTTATCCATTAATATTTTAGAAAATAAAGAGAAAATATTTTTTTAATAATCCCAAAAGAGTAATTAAGTTTGATATTCAAAGCACCTGACAGGTCCAGATACCCCAAACTTCTCGTTAGTAAAAAATTATATTTTATTTTAAAAATAACATAATTAATCTATTCAGGTTATTACAAATTTAGAAATTGGTGCAAAAAAGTATCTAGAAAAGAAACATACAAAAAAAATCAGTGAATTATGACTTCACAAAAATGTGGAAATCAAAGAAAAATTTTGAATGTAAATTATGTTTGCTGTCCAATTTAAGATTATGGACCATAGCTTTTTCATTAATTAATATTAATTTTGTATTTAAAAAAAAAAACTGGTGGGACAACTGGTAACTGGTGGGACACCCGGACACTTATATATTTGGAGAATATACATTATTATATTTGGAAAATATATATTATATTTGTTTTTTTTTTGTTACTATAAATTCCCTAAAAGAGGTAAATAGGCTTAATTTTTTTATTAGATACGCAAAGGAATACCTTATTATTAGTCGTTTTCAAATAAATATGATTGCATAAATAATTTAATAAAAAGTGCCCCCTCTCCTCTACTATATTTTTTTTTATTATTTATTTATTCACATATACAACATAAGTTTTTCAATGAGCCTTTGTGTATAAAATTTTCCTATCACTGTTATGTCAGAATCTATTCCCCATTATTTTCCAAAACGAATGGGTCTAATAGATGCAATGAGCTTTTTGGTTGAGAGGCTGATGCGAAATTATCACCTATTCTAAAACTTATCATTATTACGCTGACAGGCTATTCGTTACGCTGTCCGCGATGCTTAAAATATGATTATGTACTTGAAACATTGTTCAACGTTCGTCAATTCACAAGCAAATTTGAAATTGCTTAACTATTTGACTGGTGAGTGTAATCGCTACAAGAAAATGTCAGTCAATGAAAGCGAAATCCAACGGACTGATGTCACTTTCATCACACCGACAAACAACAAAAGACGCGACATCACTCATTGCATTTTCAATTAAACAAGTACAATTCAAGACCAGCGCAACTTAAAAAAAAAGAACGTCGTAGTAATGTAGGTATGCAACAAAGCGACCGTCCATGACAGCTTCCTCTCAGGACGCACTGTTGCAGGCAGCAATCAGCCGAGATTTATTTGACCATTCAGGTGGAACGAGATGAGTGTTGCCACGTAATGGATCTAATTAAGAGAAATGAAACCGAGAGTTTTGTTTTTGCTGAATGGCAGCGTGTCGGTAGATCACTTACCGGTGTCCACGAGTTTTTCGAAGCCGGCTTCCCGAAGCCATTCTTCTTCAGCTTCGCCTTCTGCAAAAGATTTTTTATTTCGTTTTTTAGAACGTCTATAATAAATTACAGAGGAATAACAAAATAATTTCAGAAAAAAATGCAACCGGGGAAGACAAAATATCAATCCGTGAGCTATCAAGGGAATTTTTAAAAAAGGGATAAACGGAACAAATAATACAAAGTAACAAAAATTGTATAAAACTTGATACAAGTAACTACGGTATACCTCTGTAGGGAAAAATGGAAAATATTTATTTAATTAAATGTTAATCATTTCTATTTGAAATAGTCTGTCTTATTACTACTACTGTTCCACGAACATTTTTTCGTTTAACTTTTTCTAAGTAAGTAAGGACATATTATATGATATAACGATACAATTTAGACAACTGGTACCACTAATTCGGTTTATTACTAAGATTTACCATTTGAGAATTATTTATTTATTTACTTCCATACAAATTAAAGTTCATTTACAAGGTCGAAAAATATAACACAGAAAACATCTAAAAACATTGAAAAATGATAAATGGTGACCATTTAAGTACAGAAATCTTAAGAAAAAACAAGTACCGAGTGGCAGACAGGGTGTGATTTGAAATGATATGTTTTCAGTCATTAACCCTTTCCATCCTAAGACACCCAAGTTAATTTGGGGCGGCTAGGATTGAAAGGATTAATACAAATTTTTAGTACAGAATAAACAATAAGGAAAGAAGTACAAAAATATTACATCACTACTCTCAACTCAGGTTCGAAAGAAATCCGTGAACTTAAAACGATATGGTGTTGAATGTAGCCACCAGTAAAAAACTTTAAAATAATTGTTAAATTTAATTTCTCTATATTTTGTTAGATACCGGAGATAGAAGGCCCTTCGGGCCTAGGTGCTCCATCGTGTTCCCCCCTCTTCTTCTTCTCTCAAATCCTTGCTTATTCAAAAACATAATTTCACTGAGAAACAGTGAAAATGTATGTATTAATCAGCCTCAGCCTGCTATCTGCTATCAAGAATAAGTCAATAAAAATTCAATCTTGGTCTTGGTTTTTTTTTGTTAAGTTGAGATTTTACTATGTGTGATTAGGGTGGTCCTAAGTATAATGGTAATTTTTTTTTTCGGAATTTCTTAGGTCGCACCCCCTAACTTTTTTCCTTATGGGGTAGTAAATAACTGGTAAAAATTTTATCCGAATCCATACATATTAACACGTGCCGCAAAAAGGGTGAAAATCTGAAAAAAACATCAACATTCTCAAAACTTTGAAAAATCACAAAATTTATTTAAAAAATATTATTAAATATACTTCAATACTTTTTTGACAGAATGCTTCGAACATGAAGAATATTGACCGTTATAGTCTTTGACGGTTTTTAAAAGGTATTGTTTTTGCTCATCATTATGCGTTAAAATAATACTGTTTATTCTTCAATGATCTTGATTCCGCTTTCTGCAGCATCATTTACAACAGACAAGTTATTAACGACTTAAAACCTTCCTGATAATCTTCACACGGGTTCCACCGTTAAAGGATCCCTATAATAAATAAATAAATAACTTTTGAAAAAATTTGAAGTTCGTTTCGACACAAAATCGGCTAGATTTTTCTTTGAGAGTTCTACCCAGTTCTTCAAAACTAATTTGCAACTGCTTTGATACATTGGTGGATTCTTTCTCTTTAAAATCTTTGCCCATTAAACTCTTTGATGTGTGGGGACAGTCTCATCAAAAAAGGCTAAGGCAACTGTCTCCTCGGTAAGATACTATCCATGACTAATCATTTTCTTTGTTATTGCTATAGATATATTTTTTTTAATTTCTCTGTAGAAAACAGGTCCCTCAAGAATTTCAAATCTGGAAAGGGGGTATTGTGAGCCAATTTTCGCATTAAACCAAGCCCTAATGTATAACTTAACAATAAATACTCATATCTTTTAATCCTTGTAGTTTTTGATTATCCAAATTAAATTAGACTAATTTCTAAAAATAAACATCTTCAAGCAATAAATTACTTTAGACATCCATCTCTCATGATGGAAAGCAGTAGGTTGTCTAAATTTAATCATTTTTACTTCTTGATAATCCAAAAATGCTATTGTCAACTGTCGGAGCTCTCGGTAGTTATCTCTCGGTTGGTGTTTTGTACTTTGATGAGTACTTTGGTTTATCCATAACATCCCACGATTTTTGCACCGTTCTTAATTCCCGTACTGGATGCACTGGTGTCACAGCACAAGGCTTTGATTGTGTCCAATATGTCATAATCAACGAGTAAACCATAAATAGCTGCTGCAATGTCTTCTCACAATCCTCATTGGAAGATCCTCCACTTAACCTTAAATCCTATATTGGAGTTCACTTATAATAATGATTTGCACTTTATGTTTACCTTTTATTACCCTAATTAACCATAGTGTAGGATGCTTGCAAGTTTATTATAAAATCCATGAAGATTCCGCCTTTAAAAGTCTCTTTTTTAAAACTCCCGACCACCGTCCGTAAGGTCTACTGTCATGCGGGAGAAAAAGCGAGGGGAGCCGGCTTTCCTCTAAGAGTGTTACGTAGTTCTCCGCCTTTATCGTAGTCTAACTTCAATCGCGATGCGGCACGTGTTAATATTAAAATATCGGGAAAATATTTGGTATACTTTCATTTCATACCTAAAGGAAAAAGTTGGGGGGTGCGACCAAAGAAATTCCGAGTTTGAAAATTTAGGACCACCCTAATGTGTGATAGAAGAAAACGAACTCATTTAAATGCTTTTAAAGTGATGTTTACCCTTTAATTCAACAAGAAACAGAGTTTTGCCAAAATAATATAATGACAAAACTCTATTTGCCATTATATTATCTTGGCAATAATATAAAAAAAATAATAAAGTTCAATTCTTTTTCTTATTTACGTCACTACGCTGCCTGCCTGCTCTCAACACGAAACTGGAAACCTCAGCAGATAAAATGAGAAAAACGCGAAACCTAAAGCTCACCTCGACGATTCTATAATGACACGATTACATAAAAACGTGAGCGAAATAACTTCCTGACTTCTTTTCAAAACTCCGTGCGTCTTGTTTACCTTGGCAGTAATCGCTCACAACCGCATCAGTCATTTCAGTTGTTGTGTTTCTCTTGTTATCAAGATGGAGGATGACATTATAAGCATTCAGTCGTATTGAGAAGTCATAAACGATGCGTTGAAGGGTGAGTGGGAAGTAAAAGTGAAACATTTTGTGTTAAGTTTCGACTTAATGAAAAAGAAATCGATCTGGATAACACAAAGGTAGAGAAATTCAACCTTCATTAGCATAATGCAGGTTTTTTAAACTGTAATGCGGAACCAAAATAAATGGTCAGTACCTGATCAGATCCTTTCAGGACAAAAGACGGATAGCAATTTCTCAATGGCTTGTTTGTAACATTTATAGAAACTTTAAAGAATTGATTTGGTATCAAATATTCAGGATAAAAGATATAATCATTTATGAATTTTTTATTTAGAAGTTAGCTTTGAAGTAAAATTGTCGAGATGAAAAGTATTAACATTTTTGTTGGTCAAAGAAGCAAAAAAAAGTATCTCCATAATTAAACCTGGAGGGAAAACATTAATATCTTTCACACCAATTCGGGGGAGGTGCCCTTTGAAAGAGTCAAGTCGTAATTGAAATTGAGATCTTTTGGGCTAGAACCAGGTAACTCCACTTTGAAATGTGGTTTATTCATAGGTAGATTCAACAATGTAGCGATACACTTCCAATCTTTTATGACTTAAATGCAGATACTTGCCTGTTGCCAGATACGGGTTTTTAAACTACAAGTCTGGCAAAAGGAAACCCTTGGGCATCATTTCAACTTTCATAATGACTTAACTGAGTGAGAAGAACAGTGTGGTAATAGAACTTAAGGTTAAAGATAATAAATAACCAGCATGCAAATTTCAAAAAAATCTAAGGAAGTCTACATCATCGGGGCTGATCACACCTAGTAGATCTAATCTAAGTGCTTGAAATTTTTTAAAATGCAATAAGAAACTTAAACTTTGTTATACTTAGAGGGCTCACAGTACAAATACAAGGATTGCTGTTTTGGATCAAGTATTTCCCCTAACCTACGCTAAGTTTATACAGCAACCTTAAAGCCTAACATTTAAGATATCTCCATCAAAAGTCATCTAAAGTAAATTTGAATTGAAAGTGGAGATATATGGTTCTTGAATCAAAGGCCTCAATTATAAATTTACCGTAAGATATTTTGTATAGGTAGGTCCATTAGGATTAGGTAGGATGGTTGGGCTCTTAAAGATTTTTCCTTTCCACGAATCTCTTAAGCTTTGCTTAAATGGCTTTTTGTAAACTTTTCGGTAATTGTATTTATGATTTGAATACCATGAGAATGGACTCTAACCGTCTGACGTCGCACGGAACCAACACGTGACCTACTGAGCTTGCAATTGGTTACCACAGATACTACACTAGTAGATCTACTAGTGTAGTATCTGTGGTAACCAATCGCAAGCTCAGTTGTAGGTCACGTGTTGGTTCCGTGAAGTCTCGAACCAGATAGGCGGTTAGAGTCCATTCCCCACCTTTAGTATGACATAAAGTTACTCTATAAAAGTAGCAAACTGCATAAAACTAAAGAAATTTCATGAAACGCTGGCAAAACGAACTTCACTTCCTCAAATAATAAAAACCTCCATACAGACGGCCTCGTTATAAGAGCGGAGGTCGAAAGGCAGTGGGGTACCGACCGTCAGGGGTCTTTGAGAAGTCTTCCTCGTCCTCGTCCTGGGGCCCCCCGTCGTCGAAAGTGTTGAACTCCTTCCAGTAGTCGTCCAGGGGGGCGCCACCTCCGTCCAGACGCCCTCGCTGCTCCGTCGAAGCCATTCTCCCTATTCAGTTGCCTGAAAGAGAGGAGTTTCATTGAGGAGTATGTTAAGGCTAGTGTTTCAAATTGATAGTTTTGGCAAGTAGTAGTTAAGTAGCAATCATATAGTAGTAAACTAGTGCCAAACACTTATAGAGTGTTTTCAGGTGACGTCACGACCAGTTATTTTCTTTTAACTGTTAACCTTTTGCAGGGCTTTTAACTATTGCTAAGGCCAATGTTAGGTGCGGCGGTATCTGTTGCTAAGGCGGTTGTTAGGTATGGGGTCACATGATTGCAAAAGCTCCAATAGAGTGTTTTCAGGTGACGTCACAACCGGTTATTTTTTTTAACTGTGTACCTTCTGTAGGACTTTTAACTGTCGCTAAGGTCATTGTTTATCTGTTGCTAAGGCGGTTTTTAGGTATGGGATCACGTGATTGCAAATGATCGAATAGAATAGAAGAATTCCACGGCTAGTCATTTTCTGTAACTGTTAACCTTCTGTAGGGCAAAAAACTGTAACCTTCTGTTGCTAAGGCCGTGGTTAGGTCCGAGTCATGTTATTGAAAATGCTCTATAGTTTTGGCAACTAGTATTTAAGTAGCAATCAACTGGTGGTAAACTAGTGCCAAACACTAATAGAGCATTTTCAATCACTTGACTCGGACCTAGCAACAGACGCGTTGACCTACAGAAGGTTAACAGTTGCAGAAAATAACTGGTCATGGAATTCTTCCATTGGAGCACTTGCAATCACGTGATCCCACACCTAACAACCGCCGTAGCAGCAGATACCACCGCATCTGGCAACCGCCCTAGCAACAGACGCTTTGACTTACAATAACTGGTCTTGACGTCACCTGAAAAAATTAACTGGAACTAGTTGTCGAACACTAGACAGTTGATTAGAGCATTTTCAATCACATGACTATGACCTAACAACGACCTTAGCAACAGAAGCTTTTCCCTGCGAAAGGTTAACAGTTAAAAAAGAAATAACTGGTCGAGACGTCACCTGAAAACACTCTATTATCAGTTTGAAACAGGGAATAAAGCTAAAAATAATGGCAAATTGTGATCAGTATACCGATTAATGTTATCAAAATTTGGTGAAATCCCTAAAAAAACCCTTTTTTTCCTATTGGAAGGCCAATTTTTAAGATATAAACATACAAAATGAGTCATTAATTTAGTAGTGTTATAAATATAATCCGCTCCTATATTTGTTTTATTTATGTTTAGTTGTAAATTACATAAACTAGAATATCGTATTTCATTTAAGACTACATAGTCGTGATTTTAATACAAACACTCGAGTTACACTGTTTGTCACTTTTTCCAAGATGAAAGTTCATTTCCCATAATTAACACTGAAAATTTATGGGATGTTCAGAAATATAACATTTTGAGAAAAACTTAATTTTATCTCAAGAAATAAATAATTTTCGTTATGATATTATAAATCTTCAGAACCCACAAAAAAATATCGCCATTTCTTTTTCAGAGCTCTTGATTTCAAATTAAGTAGTTATAGAAGCATAAAATATTGATAAGAATTTATTGATGACTATTTTCAACATGAATTAAACAGGTGAAAGACTAATCCTTTTCTTTCCATGCGATCAAATTTCTGTTTATTGGAATTTGTTTTGTGTGCTACTGGGTCATTTCACAGACCATTCCCAAGACTCAAAGACCACCGGTTGAGAATAATGAAATAGAAATGTTCTTCCTTTTGGGAAGGTTGTGCACAACAGATTTGTCAAGTTCATCGTGAAACAAAATGGGAAAAATATTATACATCCGGTACAGCAGGAAAATCAAGCTCCGTAGCATTCCCACGTATTTTTAAATTTTTCTTAATTAAATCGTACATATCTTTTAGTCAGATAGTAATACTACATGAGTAAGACCAAGGAATATTTGAAATTCATTCAATTTTGATAATATTTTTTAGGTAAACCAATTTTTTACTATTTAATTAACTGGTGACTGTTAATAAAGAAAGCCATTTTTTTGTCACACATAAAGGATTTTTACACTCAATATACAAGGTGGTATTGCCGGTGAGTTTTGTGGATAGTAACTGTAGCATTATGATAAAAATATATCATTCTTCAATTTATTCAATTGGGGATAAAATTTCTGAATTTATTTCTCCCATCGTGAAGTTAAATTTTTAAACAGAAGTTATAATGTAATTTTCCAGCGTGGGAGCTTTGTTTCGATATTGCTGAACTCCTTTCGTCTATAAATAACCCACATTGGTAATTTAAAACATAAATTCTAAACATAAATATTTCTTACTGTTTTAACAAAATGGTTAGCGTTCATCTCTTGGAAAAATTACAGTTCCTTGGAGGAAATATGTCGCCAAGTGGATTCAATTCCTTAAAAGTGGAATGGAATCTTTGGTCTAAAGCTCATACACACAAGAATATGTATTGTTAAAGAGAGGTTTAATCTTCATAATTAAAAAGTGAAACTACAGAGAGGTGTCCAAATTATTAGAATCAACGTGGAATTACTAGCAATTTCGTACTTAAAGGCCTGTTGCGTTTTACATTATTAGTTATATTACCTAACGAGTTTTCTTTGAATAATTTAAATAAATTTATACAAATTTAAGTGTCAATGAGTAATTATATATAGTGTTATTTTTATGAGATAATAAGAGAGGTATTCTTTATAATAAGAGAGGTATTGAATAGGTAAAATACAGGACTATTATCCCCACAAATATAAACAGGTGAACAGACTAATCCTTTTCGTTTCATGCTCTTCAATTTCTATATATTGGGAAATATTTTGTGTGCTACTCATACTCTTGGAATTGTCACTTCACAGACCATTTTCAAGACTCTTAAAGACCACCGGTTGGGAATAGTACTTAAATAGAAACTACGTTCTTCGATTTTGGAAAGGTTGCGCTTTCAGTTATCAAGTTTATCGTGAACCATAAAGGAAAACAATTGCACCCGGACAAACGGATTTTCTTTTTACCGTTTTGTTATATCTTAAACAAACAGTACAAATCGGTTAGATTTGTACTAAATTTAAAAGAACGAAATGCTTGCTCATTTAATGTTACAGCCTCGGTTATTAATATATAAAAACCAATTAATAACTCTTTAACTGGTGACTATATATAAAAAATATATTTTTTGCAATAAGTGCCTCTAAATTCAATATTTAAGGCGGTAATATTACCAATGAGTTTTGTGAAGGTAGTAATGAAAATATATCATTCTTCAATTTATTAAATTGGAGATAAAATTACTGAATTAATTTCTCCTATCAAGAAGTTAAATTTTTAAACAAATGTTATAATGGGATTTTCAAGTGTGGAAGCGTTGTTTCGACATTTCTGAACGTCTCTCCTCTATAAATAACTCACAATGATTATTTAAAACAGAAATTCGTAAAAAAAAATATTCGTAACTCCTTTAACAAAATGGATAACGATCATCTCAGGGAAAAATTATAATGTTCGCCTTGGAAGAAATATGTCGCAAGTAAATTCGATTCCGTAACAGTGGGAAGGAATCTTTGGTCTAAACTCTAAAGCAAATACAAGTAATAAATTTTGTAAAGATGTTTCTTTTTACTAGAAAAAAAGTAAAACATAAGCTTAAAGACGGATTCCCATGGTTTTTCTTAATAAAAAAAAAATATAGTACGAAACATAATAGAGATAGCTTAGTTTTAATTTATGATTCACCTTACTTTCAGCCATCACAAGTGACAAGCAAACTTGACCAAGGATTTGGAGCAAAATGCATCCTTTTGTCCTATCTTATCTCTCAAAATATAAATCTGATTTTCAAAACATAATAAATCTCATCTGTTATTATTTAAACGCAGTACAGTTTACTGGCTTTGAATGTCTGTCTTTTTAGCTCAGATAGGAGGAAACTATCCGAGAACAACAATATTATATGCAAAACTTGTTTTTAGAATGAAAGTGATTATGTATGAGACCACGGCTTACTAGATACTTATACAGGCTAGCCGAGTTTTTAACAATGAAAACCATTTGACAACTTTTCCCGCTTGGAGCGCTACAAGACCTACCTATATCACCCACCGCCTTCAACACTGTGGATATGCTTTGCCAGTTGGTCCAGTATTGCCATCTGGATTTGCAATGATTTCCGTACTCGACTAGCCTGTATAAGTATCTAGTAAGCCGTGATGAGACGTTAGCGCCTTATGGTGTAATTTTTTATGCATTATAAGAAATTCGTTACACATTTACATGTCTTTTTTCTCGGCAGGGTTTGAATTTAATGATCACATTTGATCACCTAAACCTGGTTTAATGATTAAATTTTGAGGAAATCTTAAACATTGATCCGGTTTGATACGTACAACTTATGTTCGGATTTCGAGTTTTATTGTTTTCGATTGAAAATCATGATTAATTTTGAGAGATACGGTTTTACTCGGATAATAATCATTATTTTATAACGAAAAATAGATTTGGATCTAAAACAAAAAACTATAATAACGTTCATACCTTTCCAAAACCACAAATTTAACTTTTCGAGGATATAGAGGCGTTCGCTTCAGTATTTTTCAGAATAATCGAGGTATCACTCCTTTGGGGATCTTTCGTGCTACAAAAATGATTTTTATTTTTCGGCTAAAAAAATAATTATCCCCAGTAATGTTTACGGCACGAGTTTTCTTTTCTGATCGCCAAACAATGATTCGTGTTTGATGAAAAACGCTGCCTGATATTTAAAGGTGGGAAATAAAAAGTTTGATCTGATTCTGAATTTTTTTCTTTGTCTCCATAATTATCAATTTAAAAGCCTGGTTTTTGGTTGTGTCCAGCTCTTGCCCAGTATAAGGTAACTTATTGTCATAAGCAATCTGACTTGGAATTACTAATCTTCAGAGCAACAACTTTTGTGGTAATTTGTGTGAACTTTTTCGTTGGAAAGGAAGGAAAACTTATTGTGAAAAGCTAGTTTTTCTAATAGTGTAGCCAAAATAGAAGACAAAGTGATTGATTAGTGCAAAAAACAGAATTTTTGCCTGATTTCGCAGAAAGATCTTATTTTTAAGGCATACGGAAATATTTGGTTAAATGAAAATTAGTTTTTCTTACAGAAGAGATAGAGGGGCTAGATATTGCGAGAAAAAACAGTATAACAGAAAAAAACAGCAGTATTGTATGATTTTTATCGATGAAGAATTTTGAGACACGTTATCAAAAAACTGAACCTGAAAATTAGGTGAGGAGATTGGTTTTATAATCTAATAACTACAGTTTCAAGGTTGAAAAGTGTGTTCAAAAGTGTGTCATAAAAATGGTATTAAAAATAAATCTTGATAAATACATATAAATGAAAAAAAAATAGACTAGAGAACAAGTTTGAGAATTTTTATGAAACTAAAAGCATCTTTCATTTTAATTCCTATAACAAGAACAAGTATTCAAGAATAGGAGTAAATACCAAAATAACAATAAGGGAGTTTTTACTGTATAAATAATTGTTATTCGAATTATGATGCAGTACGGTTACATTATACTATTCAATTCTCTCAAGACAACAAATAATGGTCTAGATTTTGACATGCATTAGTGTGTATTGAATATCACAAAAATTCCCTGATGCATATTCATATTGGCTAACCAAAACTGACATTTAATCGAAACATGTTTAAAACAAGGGTTTCACGAAGTGTGTGTCCTCCTCTTTTCAAGGTCCGGTTACGTCAAAGGATGAACACAAAAAAAATTGTTAAACGAGGAGCGAACCAGTCCTTCAGGATAGGACTCACTTTCAAAATAAAAGCCGCGGGAAACGAGAGATTTCCACATAACAGAACAAACCAGAATGAGAGATAATTGAGATAATTTTGATGAGATTGTGAGGAAATTGAGTTTTATTGGGCGCTCGAAAGGTATGGAAGATGTGTCACTCACTTTCACATTTGGATTGTTTTGTTTAAGTATCATTATTTACGAATGGATGAGCACGACCCAACTTAATATAAATATCCTGGAAACATTAAAAATATGTGGCGATCTACTTACCACTTAAAAAACAAAACTAATTTAATTGCTGTATAAATTCAAACAAACTTCTGGCTTAAGTTGCTTAAGTTTTTGAAACTTACTTTTGGTTCAACTTTTCTCGAAAGGATCACCACTCTCCGCACGCGTTTTCCGGACGTCACAAAAGCAAACAGAGGATGAAAGACCAGAACGCCGATCTGCTGTTATCGTTTTAGAACATGAGCTTTCCTCAAACAATGCCTAACAAGGCAGAGTACTATTTTGTACAGGAGATTACAGGGTTTGAAATTTATAATTATGAAAACGGAGAAAAAACTCTAAATAGGATCAAAATTTTTATTTGCTACTTTAAAAAAATCAGGCAGCGTTTTTCATCAAACTCGGATCATCGTTTTGCGATCAGAAAAGAAAATCTCGTGCCGTAATCATTACTGGTGATAATAATTTTAATAATTATCTATGATCATTATTTTTTTACTTTATTTTTCGTACCATAAAAAAAATAAGAATAATTTTAGTCATGTTAAAGATCACCAAATCGCCAGTGGAAAGACAAGTCTATTATTCTTAAAAATATCGAAGATAACGCCTATATAATACTCGAAAAGCTAGATTGGAGGTTTTGGCCAGGTGTGAACTATGTATGTTTTAACGCTTAGTTTTACTTTTTTGATCGAAATATTTAATCGAAACCAATAAAACTCAAAACTCGATCAAAAGGTGTTTTTTTCCTCAAACGAGGACCGATTTTAACCGATAATTAAACCAAGTTTTAGCGATCAAGTGTGATCATTTAATTCAAACCGTGGGAGAGAAAGAAAAAGTGTAGTACTATTTGATAAAGGTTTCATTTCCATACTTAAAAAAGACTGGAGAAAATTATAATCGGTCTAAGACAAACCGAAGGTATAAATTAATACAAACAAAAAAATTGGTAAATTTTCTCAAACAAAAACTATGTAAATAAATAATTGAGCCTGAACAATCATTTCCACGAGATTTTTTTAGTAAAGTGTTTAATATAAATTTCAAAAAAAAGTACATTTTAACATGTCAGCATCTAGTTTTACTTTACAATCAACATTCTTAAAAAGTTTCGAGTGAGTTATTAAATATTTTTATGTCTATCCACTCCGAATAGAAGACAAAACATAAGATAATAAAATGAAGGATTAAATTTCAAAGCTAATTTGATGAGTATTCGGTGACATTTCAACGATCTTATAAACAACAACCTCATTCAATGGGCTAAATTAAGTGCCCTGTCTTAAACAATAACAGTTGCATAAAGCTGCTGGTATTTTTAATTGAATCAATACGTTATTGTTTTGTCTCTCTATAAAAATAGATGGTAATCAATTAACTAGGACTAGTCATTATTTTACTATAATCGACAGAAACGTTTCCTGATCCTATGAGGTCACTACGCGGAAGCAGAAACTGCGTAAACAGAAAGCCTGTTGGGTTGCTAGGAGGAGTTTCGGTAAGCAAATCGTGATAAAAAGACGCTATATAAACATGGGTTTAACAAACTAATCATATTTTTAAATTGGCGTTCTTCATTTCACTCAAAATTCAGACACCGCGCTGAGAACTACTTTGTTTGTTAATGACGTCATAGGGTTAGGAAACGTTGTTGTCGAATACAGACTGCAACGTTAATGGACGCTGTTGAAACAAGCTGCGGGCAAACAAAGAATATGATATGTAGTATTTTATATAAAAGGTGATCTGTAAAATATGTCACCTCTTTTAATATATAAATCACACACACCAAATTCTTCTGGATAATGATTGAAATTTATATTAATACTTGGAAAAGAAATTATAAGTGGTGACTTATATTGATAATTGTTTCTTGCCTTGCAAAGCATTATAATGTATTGTATATGTTACGGGCAATGTGATAAATCCGGGCATTATTAATAATGCCCGGGCAATGTGATAAATTCAGTGGAATTTATGAATGAAATTTATCACTTTGCCCGCCTCCACTTCGGGCATTATTAATAATGCCCGATTAATCACTTTGCCCATAACATATATACCGTCGACTCCGCTTAATGTGATCTCCTTTGTCCAGAGTAAAATAACAATAAGCGATTTGATACTAAAATGTTTCAAATAGTGTTACTCGAATGTTTGCACACAACTATGTAATCCAGATTGAAGTATTTAAAACGTTTACTTATTGCGTATTTTGCATTTACATTCTTAAAGAAAACCATGAGAGTGGAACATGTAACACTGATAAATTAATGACTCCTTTTGTATTATTGTTTATTAAAATTGGCCTTCAAATGGGAAAAAAGGAGGTTTTTAGAGGATTTCACCAGATTTTGATAACATTAAGCGATATATTGATCACATAAAACGATACATTTTGCGTTAAATTAAATAGGAGTGATCGGGGCCGGCCAATTTTGATAACATTATTAACCGTTATCATATAAGCGGATTCGACTGTAATAGTTTTCTAGAATTTATGGATAAAAGACATTTTCTAGGCATCGGAAATTCTTTTTTTCTTCAAAATACGAAGGTAAATATAATTTTTAAAAACGCGTTTTATGACAGTATAGGATGGTTGGTTATACATGGTTTTTAAAATATTTCCTATCCAGTATACTTTTGGAGAAAAGTGGATAGAACAAGTGTAGGAATGAAAGTGAGAAACAATAACCCAATAAAGAATGAGCATAAAACATTCACTCAGTGAAGAAAGCGATTTAACAACCGTACATCTACACGAGTCCGCTGACTTCTGTTGGTAAAACTTAAACCCCGGGCGGCAATAGTGTTAGTTTTAAGGCTTCGCCAAGAGTACATGTAACGGATTTGTGGGGTTTATTTATCTTGTTTGCGCAGCTTTTTCTCTTCCCATCATTCTTCGGTTTCTTAAGAACTTCAGAAGAGTTCGAACAATTCCTTAATTTTATGAGGGGAAGGAAAATTATGCAAACAGTTTTAAAATACGATTTTATTAAAAATTATAAGCGTAAAAGCATCATTTGGTCAGTAAAAAGTAATTGTGCATCATGATAAAAACCTATTTAGTACTTTGCAACCACACCTATGATCTATGAACCGTATAAAAACTTATACGTTTGTGACAATTGCGAGTCATGGGGGAGATACCGATCTGAAGGTCATGCAACTTAAAAGTATACTCCAAACCCGGAAAGCTTCATTTTTATTTATAACTGATTTAAATAATTTAACTCTTATAGTGAGTATGCTCGCTACAAGTCAGTTTTGTTTTAACCGTAAATGCTTCAAACATATTTCTTCATACCATTTGAAACACTTCTGCATTTGGAATTGACCTTTAATTGGATTTAGGAATAAATATAGGTGATGTATAAAAAAATATTGGACGATAATGCCGGCAATGTAAGCTCACCCAGGAATCATCAGACATTAGATTTTATATATAACATTATACCAGTGTCATCAGGCTTTTCATATCTACCTAATCGTGGTACTAACTCAGACATTCCAAATTCAGAGTATTCGATATCAACTCTAACTGTCTATATATAGAATGTTCAAAGGGGGTCGATAGATGAATGTTTAGGGTTCTAATGTAGGCAAATTAAGGCCAAATGAACCTTTTTTTATCAACGCTTTTTGATACTTAAATGTGATACTACCTGAATCTTTTTAAAGATTTTTTTGTTAAAAGAAAAGAAATTATTTCATAAACTTTACTTTGAAAATGGGTTGATTTGACCATTACAATACAATGATTTTCTATATGGGGAACCTTTTAACAACATTTTTCGGTACTTAAGGATTAGCCGGGAGCCAGCATCGGTTTTATGCTAAATCGCAAAAAAAAAAATAAAACATCAAAATAAAACACCATCCTAAAATCTCTACCAGTAGCAATGTTTTTTCAATTCTTGTCACATTTTTATGTGTTAATAATAAATAAGTTGCCAATATAGCCCGATTGGAGAGATACTCGGCTAATCCTAAAGTATCTATTTTTCCAAAGAAAGAGTAATTAAAGTACTGTTAAGGGTCGGAATTGAAGGAATTGTACATACGGGTCGATACTGACAAAATTTAGGCAAACCCCAGGGCCGTAACCAGACTTCTTTTGTTTCGGAGGGGGGGGTTTGACTCAAATATTTTCTAAGGTACCTCCTTAAGTTTTAGATGACGACACTGGATTGAAATTTTGATGCACTAAATTTCAAAATTGTATAAACAATATGAATTCGAAGTAAAAGGGGGGTCTGGGGGTCCTCCCCCAGAAAATTTTTGTAAATTTGCCCCTCAAAAGAGTGTTTTAGCTCATTTCTGAGACCTTTTAGATTACACCCATAGAGCACCACTCATTGTAAGCGGCCGAATTTTCAAGGTAAAAAGAAGATATATTGTAATAAATGGCGAAATGTTAAGGGGGTTTTTAGGTGCCTACTCCAGAAATTTTTTTGTATTTTCCCCCTAAAAGTGGCATTTTAACTCATTTTGAGACACTTTAGGTTACATTAAAGAGGACCACTCCTTGCAAATCACACAAGTTTGAAGGAAAAACCGTATACTTAATAGATTTCAAAATTTCGAGGGGGTTTGGGGGTCCTCCCCCAGAAAAATTTTGGAAATTTTACCCTTAAAAGTAGGGTTTTGACTCATTTTGAGACCCTTTGGGTTATACCCGAAGAGGATATCGCTCCTTGTGATACATAATTTTCAAGAAAATAACAGTATAAAAATTGATGTCAAAATTTCGGGGGGGGGTTTGAACCCCTAAACCCCCCCCTTGGATACGGCCCTGGCAAACCCACCAACCATATTGCAGTGGCAGTCAGGTATACTCGCAAGAAGCCGAAACCAATCCGTTTAATGGGACAGTCATGTGGATGAAGTTGATTACCATACACGCGATAGACGGTTTGCAGTGGAAGAGAAGAGGGAAATGGAATTGTTCGCTATGAAATAAATTGAGCGTGACTCTTTGATATATGAGGCTGGAGAGGTGTACGGAGTTACCGAGAATTGTCGCATTTGTGGCTGGAAAAGTATGGACGAATGTTATGACTGTAGTGGTCGAGGATAGTGTGTTCTTGCATGTGAATGGTAGTTTTATGGACGGAATAAGGCTACTACCGGTATTGTTACGCGGAAATTTTGTTCATCAATTACGTTCTGCTCATATCAGGAAGTGAAAAAGTTTGGAATATGTACTCAGAAATTTTATCAGACAATCTATTTGAAAGACGTTGGTGATATGAGCTGTTCCATAAATCTATAATCCAAAGTGACTGGACTATGGATTATCAACTTAGGATTAATACGATTTTTGTTGGTTCACTATTATCTTTGAACTGATGAAGCTCGGCTGGGAAAGTTTTGCAAGGTTCAACTGTTATTTTTTCAATGAGCTTCTCTTTGAAGTTTCCATAAGCATATTTCTTTTCAATCATTCATTCAGAACCGTTGAAAGTATTTAAGTTTGAAATTTCTTACCCATAACTGTAACTTTCATTGGTTTCCAGAAGTACCAGCTGAACTCCAATTCAGTTGTGGTTCTTCTTGGTTTGAAAACTCATCGGTAATAATAATAAGAAATAATAATGAACTAATGGTCGTTTTACATGAATTCAATTTAAAAAAATAAAAAAGATGTTTCATCATGTCCACTATATCAACATTCCTAGCGTTGAAAATACTTTATTTTTTTTAAATATATGACGTCATATCCGATAAAAACTTAATTATTTGGGTTTTAGAGCTATATATAGTTCTGTGGACATTTTATATCTACTCCATGCAAGGAGTTTGGGCGGACTGATTGAAACACCCTGTAAGTGTTGATGTCCATCAAAAGTTGGATACGAAACAATAAGTCTAAATGCTCTGGGCAAGACTGAAAACTTCTACACTAGTTTTTTTCACACAGTGCATCATATCCTCATGCCAGTCATCATATGCACAGATAGAACGGCTTTGAAGTAATTTTAAAACTTATGAGATTTTACTAAATCACAGTCTTTAAAGGTTAAACCAGTAATAAAAATTGAATAGCATAATGACATGTTATACATTATTTTTTGAAGAACTATAAAGAAAATTACCCCAAACAACAAGTTAGACGATATTTTAGAGGTTTACAGAAATTGATTAAATCACCAAGAAATCACAGGGATATAGTAGTTGTATAGTAAATATAATATCTTTTAAGTTTAACAGTTTGTTTTTAGGACTTCAAAATATAGTTCATGCATAGTATTATGTAGGAAAATAGTCTTCAAAATGACATTTCACCTTATTCAAAAACAAAAAAGGGATGTCCGATTTCTCCCGAGGTCAACAGCATCATCCTAAACGACCAAACCATAAGCGAGCAACAAAGCTTATTTCTAACACCAACAAGCTCATTATCACAACCACGCAGCGAATAAGGTGACCTTATAAGCTCAAGAAGAATAATTTAAAAACTACAGTAGCCCAATCCTCAAAACAAGCAACAGAACTCGCTACAGCTCTTCCCCTCTTTGCATCCTCCAAAGACACAACACCGGCGGTAGTAATCCTCTGGGCACCGCGGATATTCGGACTCAGCCGAGCATTGCGCAAACATCTTGCCTGTGTCGCATGGGCAACAGGCGGACCGTGGTGAGGTTCGGTGATGATTTAATCCCTCTTTATTTCGTGAGGCAGAATGGCCACCCACACTGTTGAGACAGGTAGGCTGATGTGGTCATTACCTGCTGCGGTAAAGATGTAGTCACCAGTTAAAAAGTTAAATATTCTCCTTAACCAATACTGTATCTCGCAATTACTATTACCAGTAAATCTTTGGTTTCTTTATACCAAATTAACATCATACATATGGTGGAGTAAATGAAAAAAAAAATGAGCTTATCCCCACTGTGGAATTGACCGTTGTTCTAATTCAATATTTAAACATTTTCTAAAACCGTTATGTTTTATACAAGGTATTTCATAATTCGACCGACAAACTTGAGAGAGATGAAACATCATGGGGATGAAAAATGGGCAATTCCGGCACTTTTATTTTTTTAAAAAACCCAAGAAAGGAATATACGCACAAAAATTCTTTTAATTGCGATGCTTACTTACTTTTTAATTTCAAAGTTTGGCTTTTAAAAAGGGCGCGAAAACAGCATGTGACATCATTCGATCCGAAACATATTGGTTTTAAACAATGGTTTAGGATTCAAAGCGATTGTCGATTTTTATTTTTAAATATTGAATTCACTAAATTTTTTGAAACTTTTCGTGTCAGTTTTTGAATTTCGAACCATTTTTTTAAAAGGTAATCTAACAATCCAAAAAATATATGTTTCGAGTGGCTGAAATGCGATGTTTAGGAGCACTTCTATCTAGAAATTCATTTCAATGTTCATCATAAAGGATCCTCAAGGACAATTCGCACATTTTTATAGAAAATCCAAAGAGTTATGAATGAAACTACAATTACAACTTCAAGGATAGCATTGGACACTTTGACTCAATTGTTGCTGCAACAACTGATTTAAAATACTTATTCTGGAAGGAAATATAGAAAATTCTTTTCATAAAATTCCTTTCACCTGTATTTTGAATTCAGCGTTTTAAAAAACAATTTACATTTTTTATCACACTTTATCGACCGAACAGATTAAATATAAAATAATTAAAACTTTATATTATTAATTAAATATGTTTTTTGGCAACAGCTGGTTAACTCGGCTGCGTACCTTTTTTTCGCTGCTCTTGATATTTACAAATTTTTCTTTATTTACTAAATTGATTGCTCTATTTTGGCTTGCTAAGCTTAAATTAATGTTATATTAGTCATTAGTACACTATTTAGCTTCAGATATCAATAAAATGTCGTCGTGTAGAAACTGCAAGGTATGCAACAGGGATTTGGCTGCTAAGGAAGACATCTTGATTTGCTCCGGTGTATGTGGTGCTGGATTTCACGCGATTTGTGCAGGTTTTACCTCTCCACAATTCAATAAACTTTCTAAGACTAACAAGGCAAAATGGATATGCATGGCCTGTACTCAATCTACTAGCACAACGTCAACGAGCTCACCCAGCCCTGTCGCTACAACTATTCTAAACAAAATCCAGGAGCAAACAGATGATCTTAAGAACCTCATGAATCGTAAGTTTGATGAAATCACTTCTTCAATAGAATTCAACAGTCAAGTTATTGGAGATTTAAAATTGAAAATTGAGGCACTTCAGAATGACAACAACGATCTGCGAGGTAAACAAGACCAGCTAAGTTCTGTGAATCGTGAGTTGCAAGGAGAGATCCACAATCTAAAGAACGAAATCGTCGATCTAAAACAGTACACCCGCCGTTGCAACATGGAGATTTCTGATCTTCCTGAGGCTGATAACGAAAATATTTTGGATGTCATCACTAAGATACAGGATATCACTAAAGTCAATCTTGTTGAAAACATTAATGTAGTGCATCGGGTTCCAAGATTTAACAAAGAGAAACCTAAACCTATCATCTGCCAATTCAAATCGAAAGCAATTCGAGATGATCTTTTAAAAAAACTCCGTGCTTCTAACCTATCTGCTCTTTCAGTGAATCCAAGATTTTCCGACTCACCTGTGTATTTCTCAGAACATCTAGCACCCGAATTGAAGCAACTATTTTTTCAGGCGCGTAATTTTAAGCGTGAGAATCAATATAAATACTGCTGGACTCGAGATGGAAAGATTTTTATCCGTAAAAATGAGGCCTCCAAAATATTTCGTATAAAATGTATAGAAGACATTAATGCTATTTCCGATTAATAATTTTTATGTGCCAGTTCCAGAATGTCGTTCTATAATTGATTTGGAGGACTTTTTCAAGTTTTTTCTTTCCTCAAGTAATTTAGATTTTAATATAATACATATAAACATTAGAAGCCTACGTGCTAATTTTGATTCGTTTTTGTCTTTGATTTCCAATTGTATTCAAAATATATCAGTTGTTATTTTATCCGAAACTTGGATTTATAATAGTGAATCCTGTTTCTATTCTTTAGATGGTTTTGATTCTTTCTTTTGCTGTAGAGAGGATAATCGTTCTGGTGGCGTTGCTGTATTTACTAGAAGTAACTTAAATTTCACCAAACTGGTTACATCGTTTACCTCTGCTGAAACTATTTTATTACATTCAAAGTCATATAACATAACTCTATTTTCGATTTATCGCAACCATGACTTCAATATTGAGTTTTTTAATAGTGAACTGAGAAATACAATTTCTACTCTAATTCAACCTAATATAATTTTAATAGGGGATATTAATATTGATATTTTAAATAATGAAAGTAATACAAATGAATATTTGAATATTTTATCTCAATTTGGATTTTTCAGTTACGTTAATAACCCCACCAGATCGGGTTTACACTCATCTACTTGCATAGATCATATTTTTGTTAAAACAAGTTCTCTTAGAGTAATGGCTGGTATTTTTCAATCTGATCTAACTGATCATTATCCTACTGTTTGTAAGTTACGGTTTCCTGTAGCACCAAATCCCCTTAGTTTACCTGAATACTCTTTATCTTTAAATTACTCTCAGTTTTATGAATATTTAGCTTCTTACAAATTTAACTTTAATTTTGATTTTGGTCTTGATCAGCAATACCAAAGATTAACTTTTGAAATCAATAATATCAAAAATAACTGTAAGTTCCGTAAACCTTTACGTAAGAAATGCAAACAAATTTGGATAACTACGGAAATTCTGGTGCTGATAGGAAGAAAGGAAACACTTTTCAAAAAATGTAAAAAATATCCTTTTGATCTCATGTTTAAAACGGCTTATAAAACTACAGTCTCCGAACTAAAGCGTGTAATTAAGTATACTAAAAATCAATTCTATAAAAATAAATTTGATTCTTGCATTTCAAGTAAACAAAAATGGAATTTAATAAATAGCATATCTAACAATGATGGTAAAAAGATTAGGACACTCCCTGAGACGTTAAATGACTTTGATTTAGCATCTGAATTTAATATCTTGTTTATCAATACAAATCAAAGCTCCTTAAATATTGAAAGAGCGAGGTACCAACGATATTTAATGCCTTGTACTTCGTCTTTTGTATTGTACGAAATCACTAGTTCTGATGTTTTCGACTCTTTAAATTCTTTCTCTAATTTAAATTCTGTTGATTATGATGGTATAAGTTTGAGATACTTAAAGCTAATTGCAAATATTAATATTGATTTTTTGACTAAATTTATAAATTCTGCTTTTATGACATGTGAATTCCCTGACTCTTTGAAGCGAGCTACGGTAACTCCTATTTTTAAATCTGGTTGCAAAAATTCTCTTTCAAATTATCGCCCTATATCCATTTTGCCCTCCTTTGCTAAGTTGATTGAAAAGATTATATCTAAGCGCATCTATAAGTTTTTAAATTATACTAATTTCTTTGCCAATAACCAATACGGCTTTCTTGAAGGTCGCTCTACTGAAATGGCTCTTCTTGAATTTTCCAAGTTTATATTAAAAAGTATAGATGATAGTAGACTTACAGTAGCAATTTTTTTAGATCTAAAAAAAGCTTTTGACAACGTAAATCATTCTATATTAATAGATAAACTACATAATGCTGGATTTAGAGGAGACTCTCTTAAATGGTTCATTTCATATTTGACAGGTAGAACGCAAAGGGTAAAGATAGTAAATAGTTTCAGTGATTTTTGTCTAACAAGTCGGGGTGTACCACAGGGGTCTATTTTAGGTCCCATGTTTTTTCTGATTTATATTAATGATTTTTGTAAATTAAACATAAATGGAAAAATTTTAACATACGCTGATGACACAGTTTTATTGTATTCCTCCACTAGCAAAAATGACTTACTAAACCAAATAGAAGTTGATTTAATTGAAATAGGAACTTGGTTAGAAGCTAATGATTTAACATTAAATTTAAATAAAACAAAATACATCCATTTCAGTCTAAGACCTTCAAATTTAAACCTAAACATCAAATTTCATTCTTTGCCTTGTAATGGAAATACAAGTAATTGTTCATGTTATACTCTTCAGCCTGTACAAAGCATCAAATATTTAGGACTATATATAGATTCAAACTTGAAATGGAAAACTCATATCAAAGAGTTGGGGAAGCGATTGCGTTTTGTTCTTTTCAAGTTTTACCATCTCAAAAATAAGGTTAGTTCAAATTTTTTAAAATCCTTATATTATGCTTGGTTTTATTCATTAATCAATTATGGTATTATTATTTGGGGCGGTGAGTATATATCCAATCTTCAACCGTTAGTATCTATACAAAATAAATGCTTCAAAATTTTTAGGCCCCAATCTAGCCCCCTTAGATTTAGATCCCTTAAGTTGCTACCATTTCGACATAACGCTTACTTTCGTATTTTACTTTATATTTACCGGAATAAATCCCAATTTAAAGTGAAAAGTATACAATATAATACTCGATCCACAGACACTTTTGAAATTCCAAGTTTCTCCAAGGACATATTTTGTAGACATTTTTATTACCTTGCCCCTAAACTGTTCAATAGTCTACCTGTACACTTAATTAGTATTAGTAAATATTCAACATTTAAAAGATTATTATTTGAATTTCTATTAAACATTGACGACGTTGATATATATTTTTCACTTTGAAGCATTTTACTTAATAATGTTATCCAGCTTTTTTGCCATTTTTTAAGTGTTTCTATATAGTGTCTATTATTTTTTTTTTCTTTATTTAAGTTATGAATATATTTCTCTTATGCCTGTACGGGAAGAGCATTTCCCCTTGGCATATCACATGTTTCTTCTATTACTTGTATTTCTTTTGTAAATAAAATTTGTTTGTTTGTTAAACTATTTTCTTAACACTCAAAAAAAGACAAGACATTAATTTAGAAAGAGGAGGGAAACTCCAACAATTATCCCCATAAAAACTGTAATTAGCATTTATGAAAAGATTTCAAATAAATATGTAAAGCGATTATAATATAATTTAAGTTTGTTTAATAGACCAGGGCAACGAACTTCAGAGAAAAACTTTAAATAACCGTAAGTAAAGACTTTTTCGTAATACTAAAACATGCAAGAAAAATCTTACACTTTAAAAGTAAGATATCCACTTATCTAAATCTCTCGGGTTTTTTTCATTACCACTTTTGAGTGTCAGCCAATGCGGATATATTTTGGCACAGATTCCAATATAGTTTCCTACTTTTTCCACAAAACTTTTAACATAAATATTTTAACTTGAATTCACGAGCCTCCCTTTAAAAACGGCGTTGGATTTATGAAGCTCGTGTATTTGAAAAGCGCTTGGGTTTATCTATTTCCCAAGTCTGTATCCCTGTTTAGCTAACATGTCAGGAAATGTCACAAAGAATTATTATCATGTAATGCTGATGGTCAAATGAGAAATCATATCTTGTTCTTTCTCTCTTACCTAAAGATAATTTTATCTATATAAAACAACAGATAGGACAAAATGAAAACGGAAACATTACAAAAAGTCTAAGAGTAAAAAAACTCTACTTTCAGAGGATAGTGAAATGACACGTTTAAGATTAAGGGATCGTTCACAAATTATAAATTGCTGCTATTATTTGCTTATTTTTGCCGACAACGTGGGGAGAAGATAAGGGTGAGGCTTAGATAAGACAAAATCTTTTTCTTCTGGAAATATTTTGTGCCTAGCAAAGCTTGAGCGATATTAGTCAACATCTGCAGAATAGATGATGGGCCGGTACAAATTAAATGTAACATAAAGCTATAGTCTTTGAAAAGAGTGATAAATAGAGACATCTATTCTGTTTTCTGCAACAAATGTCAGTTATGTTTGTAGTTTTTTTTTATAATTAAATAATTTTTTATAACAAGAGAAAAATACTGAAAACTGTTTTGTACAAATAACGCAGGGGATGAATCGGGCATCTAAGGTAATTATGATTTGGCGATTTGCTTTCCTTTGGAGACCAATCAGGGGTCAAAGGCTATCAAAAACATGCTATATAGTAACATTCAAACGGCCCCTAAACGTGGAAAATATTGAGTTCATGATTGCCTCGACTTTCTATGTAGTTTGATTAAATTGTAATATAGGTTGAGAAACATCAAATCAATTTCTCATCGTTCTTATGGAAAGCGGTTTAAAAGGTATAACAATTTAATCAACAGAAAATGTTCACCTTAAAAAACTATAAAATGTTTTCATTTTAATATGGATACCCTGAAACTTTTATAAGATAATATTAATCAACTCTGAAAGATAGTATCGCATATCCACTGAACTTTGTTCCAAATACTAATTTAAACTTTTAAGTAGAATAAAAAAAATTTCAGAAAATTTAGTATTAATTTTAAGTTTCTCTCTTATAGCTTCTGGATCTTTCTTTGTTTCTTCAAAAAACTACTTCGTTTAAAATTAGGTTTAATATCCAAGCATTTTTCCTCACTCATATTTAAATATAAATTATATTTAAATAACACAGGAATATCAGCCCTCTTCAAATAAATCACGACCAGCTACGAAAGGCATCTAATATCTTATACCAGACATGGGCAAACATTTTTAGGGGAGGGCCAGATAAAATAAAAAAATTATCTAGGCGGGCCGAAAACACAAAAATTAACAAAAAAATATTTTAGGAGTGATAGTTTTTAAAGTTGATTTTTACATCACTCACAGCTTATATTATATGCTACAATGGTAAAAAACTTGGGAAAAAAAGTAACAAATTTGATTGTTCGTTAGAAGAGAATGAAGGCGTATGTGACAGATGAAACTGTGATACTGAACTTCTAAAAGTTTTTCATAATCTGGTAAAAACTGGGATGAGCTGATTCGCAGCTGTGAAGCTAAATGGTGGTCTTATAAAGAACATTTTGTACTATGTGTAATTGTAGGGGTTATTCAAAACCATGCCGCGGGCCGGATTGACTCTTCCGAAGGGCTGCATTTGGCCGACGGGCCTTACTTTGCCTAAGACTGTCTTATACTTTTCCATTAGTAAAACACCTTAAAAGTGTGTTTTTAAGTAAACAACGAATATTCTAACTCGCATAATAGTAATCATCATCATCATCAATTATATGGTTTGACAGCGCCGCTAGGCGCTTTTGAACCGCAGGAAATAGGGGACATGAGTGGTACAAAACATGAATAGTGTGGCCATGATGCCAATAAAGAAGAAAAGAGGGTAGAGGGGGGGGGGGACGAGAACACACGGAAGAAAAGAAAAAGGTCGAGGACCAACAAATTACTCGAGAGTAGCTCGAGAGTAGGAATTTGGGCACGATTTGTGACAGCAATACAGTGATACATACAGACAGCAATACAATGTGACAGAAAAATAGAGCGAACATTAGTACTAAATTAATTAAATTTCATGAATTTGCAGGAAAAATGTATGGTATGAGTTCAAAATGCACTTTGGACAGGGAAAGAGTCGATTGGATGTCTGTTGTGAAATACAGCTTTCTGATTGGTGCGCCACTTGAGCCAGGGAGATAGTGGGAGGAGCAATGGGGATCACGGAGGCTGGAATCGTTGAGAAATTGCAGTAGTGGAAAAAGGATATTTGTTGACAGGATTTGAGTCCGAAAAGATGGTTTGTACGCTGATTAAGGAGTTAGGGTGATTCTCTATTGATAGGAAGAAGTTCTTGGCTGTTTTTCCGATAAATTTTGTGAGCGCTTCAATTTTGAGATCTTGATGGAGGTCTTTGTTTGACACATACCAAGGAGCGTTGGTAATGCAACGTAGGACTTTGTTTTGTAGTATGATGAGGCGTTTTATGTTGGCTTTTGCTGATGTGGCCCAAATGGGGGCAGCGTAGGTAATGAGAGGACGGAGGATAGATTTAAATAGCAAGACTTTGTTTTTTAGAGATAAACCAGAATTTCCGCGTAAGAGGGGGTACATCATATGAATCTTCCTTTGGTACTTTTTGATTGTTTCGTTGATGTGAGTTTTGTAAACATAAGCGTATTTACCCACTCGATTTAAAATTAACTTTTAAACTGGTGATCTATGATTGGGGACTGGGGAGGGAGTATTACAACAGTCATAATGTGAAGCCCTGTTAGTGATTTTTTTTCATGAAAAGTGGGGGGGGTTCATTTTTTCATCTACTCTTATAATGAAGTAACAATTATGTTTTTATCTATCGCAAAATCATTCATTTTAAGTTTAATTAAATGACGTTGCGTTGGATGGATTTTAACCCAAGAAGACCCGCACTCCATCCACTAACGCGGGAAAATGCGGCCTGTCAAGCCTGGCTTATTACATTTTTCCTTCTAAATGAGCAGTATATTTTAAAAGTGCTCGTGAAATTAGTAAATAACTAGTAAATAGGTGACTGAAAGATGCTTTAAAGACAATTTTAGGATTTTTTTTAATTGAAGATATTAAAAATTATAACTCGCCATTAATAATGCAAATGTGGGACTGATTTTTGTGACAAAAATCGCAAAAGTTTTAAATTAAGTTAGTTTTTGTTAGTTACACTCTGTATGTTAGTAAAAATAATTTTGTGGAAAGGCAAAAATGAAGTAGTCAATGTAAGTCAAAAAGCAATGTTTCCGGGTTTTAAAGCTGAAGTTAAAAGAAAAGTATCTTGTCTTGTAAAATAAGATAGCTATATTCTGAACACTGCTGTTGGTTATATATTGAAGATAACTTTAAGAACAGTTATATAACCTTATGATGAAAAGGGGAGTTTCATTGAATGTTAGATTTAACGACTGGGTGGCACAACCGGCGTCCTCTCGGGTTAAATTATCCGTCAAACTACTAGTTGCAATATTTCAACTCCTTCCATCATATATAGTGTGCTTTCCTTTAAAAACAACCCACTGTTTCATATTTTCTTCATTAAAAGCTTAATAAAAAGGATAATTAAATCGAACAAAAAACTGTACTAGCGGCTCATCCTCCCTAACATTTTAGTGCTAAGCATTTTTAATTCCAACTATCCATTACAAATTGGCAGCCAATTAAGTAAGAATTTGAAAAAAAAAACACTTTTTCCTAGAAGGACTCTAATTGGCCGACTGAGCTAAAACTTTAATATTTTATTCTCATAGTAATGGGATAACATAAAAACGCGCGAAAAATGCTCTAGTCTTTGTAACATGCATTTTTACAAAATCTGTAAATCAAGCATATTTTTTGCCAAAAATCTACATAATCTCAGCTTGTTTAAAAAATAAGTAAATAAACCGTTCTTTGACCAGTTTTTACACCCCTGACACTCTAAAGGGCATAGAAAGACAGGGTATATGAGATGGTAAAATTATTTTAATTATTTAATTAAAAAATCTCAATGGGTTGTTTTTAGGGTACAATTTGGAGTGGGTTGTTTTTAAAGGACAGCACTATTCTAAACCCCGCACCAAGAACAAGATATATTTTAACCGACTTCATTAACAACTCTTCCTACTCCAAAACGACAAGAAATAGCATCATAATTAAAGCAAAATCCAGGAAACCTTTTAAATATAATGGCCACATTCTCAACCGAGAACTCACGACTGCGACTCCACTGTCATTTTCCTGACACCTTCACGGTTGGCTTCTTCCGCTTGAGGTGCGAAAATCTTCAACGCATTACGCGGGCTATTACTGATGTCCCCCAGTCATTCCAATAAAGACCCTCATCAGGAGTAGTAATACCTATACAACTGGTGGTAAATGACAATGGCAAGGCCATGCTGAAATTCATTCCTAGAAATGAAGTGGCAATGTTAAGGCCAACTGTTGATTATGGTGATGAGAAAGAGGTTCACTGATGTTAAGGCATCAATTACAGTATCTGGTTGGGTAGAGTATCCCTATTTAAGGTAGAACCTAGTATATTCATTCTCAAGGTATCGAAAACATGTTATTTTCATAAAACAATGTTGATGAAATCTCGTAACTTTCATGCAGATCCGCTTTGAGACGATATCATTGCAAGGGGGGAATTAATGATCTGTTATCCTAGTAGCACAGTACGTACTAAATATATGTCAAGTTTACGTAACTGCAACTAGAAGTAAACGAAATTTCACAATGCATGACAAAAATTGGAAGAATTTTGAATGTTAGGGGCTGCTTGGGTGTACTACATTGTAAATTCTTTGGTTGTATGTTAATTTTGAAGGGATGTAGTGTAGTTTTGTCTTCATATTATTATGTGAAAAGGAGAAACTTTTGAATGAATTGGATATTATCACAAAATCCACCTAGAAAACCGGTAGTCATACTTGACAACATTCAGTTTGAGACGCTTATTACGCTTTGAGACAAGGATTTCGGAAAATTGAGTGTTAACTTTGTCCCAACAAATGAAAAAATGTATATCATCTGTAACTTATAAACAAGGGAAAAACCTTATTTATTGTCACCTTTTCCCTGAAGATCAAAAGTGGAAGAAATAATTAATTTCCTATTTTATTATTACCCCACATATCTATAGGTAGTACAAATACAAATAATTATTCATAAGTAAACCTACACTTGAAGTTCAATTCAAAGAAACCCTGTACGGCCGGTGAATAGATAAAGTAGAATACTCAATATTCTAGTTATATAAAATACTTCCAGATTTGATTTATGTACAAAAGGAATTGGATACTACTAAAACCACTTTTTACAAAATTATAAGTATTAACTTGCTACACCGCTCTTTACCAGTTACCAGCTCTTCAAGGTTAATAAGTCAATGAGTTCTTTTTTGGTAGCTTAATAAAGTTATCCAACTGAATCATAGTTATTACTCTTTAACACGGGATAGTCATAGAGAAGAAATACACCGAGTCTAGATCCTATCTTCCGATACTAACCATTCCCCTTGACCTTACCATCATTTCATTATCAATCCTTCAAATCTGTTATTGGGTGCACCGATTGTTAAAAACCGCTTTCCTCTCTCACGGAATGGCGAAGATAACCGCCATTAACCCGATGCCAACGCTCAGAACGTAACTTCGTGACCAAAAAGTTCTCAAACGATTCCGAAAGCACCAACTCACGAGCAGTATAACAAGATCGAAGATTCCTTCAGATGATCTGGTTCGAGAGTAATTCTGTTAGCGAAAATGGCTCGATTTTTCTCCCTGTTGTTTCATCTCTTGTGTTCTCCGTTCCGGTATCTGGAGAAATAACCGAGCGTTTAAGATTCGAATATCTATCTGGCCAATCGAACGAGTTCATTCAACTCCTGGTTGGATATAGAGAGAAACCAAAGACGTAGTTTCATTCACATTTTCCAATAAGGTAAATGTGGGTATAGTGGACACTTTAAGGAAAAGTTTCGCTTAAATTCTCTATAAATATTAATCTATTTGCCTGGAAACGGTTACCATCCTATTTTTAGATCAACTGGATCTTCTTCTTTCGATTTTATCAATTAAAACTGTAATTAGATCGGGGAAAGTATTTTTAATTAATTTTTTAAAAGTACTCCAAATTGCTTCTATAGTGGCCACATCGATGTATCTGATGTTTCTATGGTGGACACCCTTTGCATCAAAAGTGGACACCTCTCTTTTTTTGCCTATACGAGGGGGTTTATGCATGAAATTGAGTAGGTATGATCGTTTAGTTCTAAAAAAGTCTTCCTTCCAAGCGAAATATATTTTGGATGAAAATAAAATCAGTTTTATTTTACTTAGAATTACAGACTTAATGGTTTCCGGCCCATAGCCTACGTTGTAGCTGCTTTGAGAGGAATTTCCCGAAGCCAGAATGAAACCTAATTCGTACAACACCCGTTTTATGGCATAATCAACAGTTTCTGAAGAAAATCTGATTCAAATTAAAAATGATTTATATTTTTTTTAAAAGCCATTGCAGTGACCACTATTGGAAAATCTAAGATTCTGTGTTGGTAAAGTGGCCACCCCCCTAAATTCTCGTAAATTAAAAATTTTCAAATGAATTTTCTTCAGTATGATTGTATACACTCTACTTAATCTTAAAATGAATTTAAAAGTCAATGAAACCGTAATAAATACTAAAAAATAAGTTCCGACTAAACCGTTTCCTAACGCGATTCAATAAGCAAAATCAAATTTCAGTCACTCGGCCGATGGTGTTATTTTCAAAGACTTAAATATCCTTTTCATACTGATCTGTGCTATCCGTGGTTATTTAACTGATTACCTGATAGCATAATCTACTATGCCTATAAATTTTAACGCTATTTGGTAACTCTAACTCGTATTAATTAAAATTAATCAACTAGGTGGCCACTATTGGGACAGTGTCCACTATACCCACATTTACCTTATATTTAAACAATTTTTATTTCACTTAATTTTTGTAAAATAACATTCGCCATGCCCAATATTTAGCACGGTGAGTTAAAAAAACAACTCAGCTTTTTTAATTGAGGAACATCGGAAATAATTTTGGAAAATTATTACTATTAACAAAAAAATTCAATATTATACTGGTGACTAATACAAAAAACAATGTGATCTGTGGATAGTTGTAATAACCAACATAACAATTCCCTCAGTGATTGAGGAACTGGCGTGTGGCAGCCATATTTGTACCAAAATTTTACCATTGAGGCCCTTTCCGTATAAATATTAAATATATTGGATGAAAACTTTTGCTTTTTACCAGCAATTGATAATGTGACTTTAAAGGGAGGACGACTTAGTCTTTCATTGCCTCTGCGATACAAACATCTATAACACAAAAAATTAAGCTCCATTTTCATCTTCCCAGAACCAAGTTAGGACTAATGCCACACACGAGCCGACTTAAAAACGGATTTAAAAAACAGTTTGCATCCATCACATGGAAACGTGATGTGCATGTTAAGTTCGAATGGAACACATCGGGCCGTGAGTAAGCACCGACCGGAAGCCCACGCGAAGCATACGCCAGGGTGGAGGAGGTAGTATACCATCGAACTCACTCAACAAAGTTCCAGAGCATGATCATTTGAGAGAATTCTATATCATGTCATTATGTAGATGTAGAAAACCCATGACATACGTCACCGCTGTAGTTCATGTTAATTAATTGGTCCTCAAGCCAAGTTTATGATTAGCAGGGTTTGAAATTGATTATATTGAAAACGGAGAAATCGGATAAAAATTTGTATTTGACGTTTCTAAAAATCAGGCAGCGTTTTTCATCAAAACGTGAAACGTTTGTTAGTGAATTTCAAAAATGGAATATTCTTTTGTACTGCAATAGAGCCCATCACAGGGATCTACAAATCTCAAAAACTTTAAAAAGGATCATTTGGGGGCACCTTAGTCTAGAGAATAAACTTTGAAATAAAAATTATTACGAGAAAGATACATGCCTGATTTGAATTTTTATATTCATTTTGTGCAATACAATTACCTAATTACCTTAGAGATGACATTTAATGTTCAGCGTGGAGCCTACACAAGGCCATAGCAAAATGTAGTAAAAACCCAGAAAAAAATGTGACATTTTTATACTTATGACATCATTAAATAAACATAAACTAAATAACTAAATAGAACTAAAAACTATGGATAGATTTTATTGAATAGAAATATCATTAAATATCATCTTGACAGCTTGACAGGTTTCTTTTATATCAGATTTCTAAATCTTACAATAAAGGTAAAAATATTTAAACTAAGAAAGCTTTGAACTACATTTTTCAATTATTTACTTAAAATTAGAGATAAACCTTAGCATGAGTTAACTTTTTGTGCACTTTACGGCTTTTCAATTAATCCTACCTTAAAATCTCAACAAACAAAAACATTATGCTTGAAATTGGCTGTTACGTTACTTTTAAACAAAGGTCAAACGAAATCTTTTAGAAACACAATGTAGGAGTTAAATAAACATAAGAACATCTTTTCTTGCAACTTTTATCTTTGCTATGCATTTTTCCCCTCTTCCTAAAATGAATCAACAGCTATGACCTCACCTTTTATAAACCACACCATAAAAGGTGGAGAGTTTCGTGCATTGAACACCATCGGCCGGTTCTTAATTTTTTTTTCTCATCGGATTTTCTATTTACAGAATGGCAACAAGGGTGAAATCGCTTGCAAATCGAGGAAACAGAGCTTTTTTTATATTGTTTTTCCGTGGTAAAAACAGTAGTTCGGTTTAATTTGCACAATAGAATCAATAGAGATCGTCTGCAGTAAAAAATAGCGGAAGCGATTGGATAAATGCTGAGTGTGTAGTGGAATAAGTTGTTCTCTTTCCTCTATCTTCGAATTATTGAGTCTCTAAGATAGCATGGAATGTTTCCTGAAGGAATAGTATAGATTAGAATACGGAAGGAAGCTAGAGAGTTATAAGTGTATAATCATATTAGTTATGGGAATGTACTTGTGAATCACTCTCGTAAATTCGTTTCCGTTAAAAAGAAAATTTTTAAGATTGTCATGAAAAAAAATTCTTTGTATCAAATATATTAATTTTACTCACCACTCTAAAGTTTAAAAAATGATAAATGTGATAAAATCTAAATTTTTCTTAATTCCTACTGATACTTTATCTTCTAATTTATTATTAAAAAGTTATAATTATAACTTTATACTAATACGTACTAAATTTGGAATTGCATGTAATGCAGTTGGTTGCCTAATGTTTTACGAATGAGGTAATGTGTTTCTGTTTTCGCGCAAAAACGCAATTTCGAAAATTTATATCTCAGAAACTAGGCTACGAAAATACTTCATTTAAATGTCATTCTTCATGGTTTTTTTATCTACTATTTTGATAAAATTTTAATCACGAAACGTGAAACTACCTCATTGCCAACAAGTACAAGTTTTAAATGTTTTTTTAAATTAAATCTTAAGGAACAAGAAAATCATGAGAGAAGAAAAGGGTACGAAAAACGGGGAGAGGAAGAGACAATCGACTAGAAAAATAGAGATTTAAGAGAAAATTGAAAGGAGAAATAAAAGAAAAATATGTCACCTCTTCTAAAACTTGGAGAAGACAAAATTTTAAAATACCAACTCTTCCATTTCACTAACTCAGCTGCTTTATTAGGTTTTCAATCACTATGATTATATAGCATTCCCAAAATTGTATCGACTTATGTTATTGCATTCTTAACTATCATTACATCGTGTACACACGATTTTAACATCTTTATAAAGATGTTGAAATCGCGTACCCTACATTATCTAAAAAACAAATAAAGACAGTACATAAATACTATCTCCACAGTAACGTATAAATTATATAATCATTTCAAAAATTATTATTTTTTCAATTTATATGAAAAACTAAATTTTGACAGACACAATATGCACCAGAAAACTTTTCGAAATAAAATGAACAGAATTCAAGCCATCCACCAAAGTAAAATGTAAAAGGTCGATTTTTTTTAAATTTTATCAACAAAAAAATAGTAGATATAAAAAGCTTTCGAAGCCTCACGTCTTGCCTATTTAGTGCCCCCAAAAAAAGGTGCTAACTGCTTCACGATCTAGTTGATAGGAAAGAAATCTGCACATCATCCTTCCAACTTTTCACTTCAACCTGATTTACATTCAACACACAATCGCTTTCAAACCCGAAATCCACTCGAACGTGACCGCCCAACTTTCCGAAAATCGCATCAGTTTCTTTTCTACATAGTATTACAGCAAAAGCGGATGTTTTGGGGAACAACATTATACTCAGAGTTTGAAATTGATAATTATGAAGATGGAGAAAACTCAAAATCAGATTAAATTTGTTTACTTCCATTTTTAAAATTAGGCAGCATTTTTCAACAAAAACAAATCATCGTTCAGAAAAGAAAAACTCTCATAGAGTATTTTCAATCACATGACTCGGACCTAACAACGGCCTTAGCAACGTTATTGCTCTTGTCCTCCAGACGCACATGACGTCATGTGCGAATGCTTCTATTGGAGCATTTGCAATCACAAGACTCCTCCCCTAACAACCGCTGTAGCAACGGGTGCCCCTGCACCTATAACAGCCTCAGCGACGTTGTTCTTGTCCTCCAGTGACGTCATGTGCGAATGCTGTATTGTAATCATTACTGGTGATCATAGTTTTAATGATTATCTGTAATCAATATTTTCTGAGTAATATATTTTGCACTATCAAAATAATTTTTGTCACGTGAAAGATCGAAAAATTGCTAACGGAGAGATACCTCGATTATTCTGCAAAATACTAAAAGAGAACGCGACGGTGAAGACGAGGAACCTCGTATCTCCAAAATCCCAACTTTTCAGGAGAGCAAAAAAACTGTTTCTGGGTGCATAGGTAGTTAGGTAGCAATAAAAAACTCAATTTCGGAAAAATTGGAGATACGAGAGGTTTCTCGTCTTCACCATCGAACGAATTATCCTCGAAAGAATTAGATTGACAGTTTTGGCGAGGTGTGAACGATTTGTTTTGGCTCTATTTGAGTTTTCTTTTTTGATCGAAAGATTTTTCATCATAAATTAATGATTATATTTGAGTGAGTGAAACATTATCGCTTAAAAGCTAATCGAAACTAATAGAACTCAAACTGAGATATGCGTTTACACCAAAGTCTTCCACTAAGTTTTAAACAAGTTGCGGCAATTGCTTTTTCTACAAAATATAGCAACTTTTTCTGTCTTCCGCTTGCGGAGAGACAAATCTTCCACTAAATTTTGGTTTCCCTAGGATTTTCGGTAAGATCAAAGAAAGTTGACAACTAAAAGTGGAAGGTTTGTTGCTGCGTGCTTTGCGCTAGCAACTTGGAGGAAACTAGTGGATAACTGTTCACCCTCCATCCTTGACACTACTGCCGCCTTTCGCGCCAATTCTTTGGTAACAAATTTTCTACTTGTTGCTCTAAATTTAAGAAGAGCAACTTTTAGTTTTCTTCAAAAAATCTTCCACTTGTTTCTCTAATTTGAGAAGAGCCACTTTTAGTTTTCTACAAACAATGTTTTGTCAACTTTGGTGTAAACGCGGCTTTATGTCTCAAACCAGACCCGTTTTATTACGATTTAATTCAAAATTTAATCATCAAACCAGGTTTTGGCGATCAAGTTTTATCATTACATTCAAACACTGATTCCAATTCCAACGGCCACTCTCAAACACCATTATTTTGATTAGGCTACGGTTAGACGAACTATCATTACTGTGTATTTAAAATTTAATTAAATCAAATCTTCAATACTATTATAGAAATCCACGTGCGTTATTCCATTAATTTTAAAATTAACTTTTCAACTGGTGATTTTGATATCTTGTAAACCATCATGTTTTTCCATGATGTAGGAATTCTCACGATGGAGAATAACAGCTGTGATTCTTGTTTTATGGTGAAATTATTTATTACAAGTTTAAATAATCCCTTTAAAAATAAATCAACAATTTTAAAAATGTATTTCTTTTGAATTTATGTGTTAAGTTTTCAATTAGAAATATTATCTTATTCATATCATTATTATCTGAGTAAAACCGTATCGCTCAAAAGTAATCATGATTTTTAATCGAAACCACGGCTTACTAGATACTTATACAGGCTAGTCGAGTACGGAAATCATTGCAAATCCAGATGGCAATACTGGACCAACTGGCAAAGCATATCCACAGTGTTGAAGGCGGTGGGTGATATAGGTAGGTCTTGTAGCGCTCCAAGCGAGAAAAGTTGTCAAATGGTTTTCATTGTTTAAAACTCGGCTAGCCTGTATAAGTATTTAGTAAGCCGTGATCGAAACCAATACCGATCAAAACCCCATCTTGAGTTTTACACCTTATGATCTGATCTCATCCCCGATTTTTAAGATATTACTCAAAATTTAATCATTAACCAAGTTTTGGAGATCAAGCGTATCATTAAATTCAAACCTTGATATTTATTTGGTGATGGTTATGATCCCCGGTTTTTATGGGCAGTTTTATACATTTCTTAACCGTTAAAATTTGCTTTCCCAAGAACCATCTCTTGAACACAAACTGATGGGCGTATATTATTTTTAGCTAGAATAAAAGTTAATACTTATGGGGGGAAACCAGGAAAGATCTCTGAAACTGGATAACTTAGGAATGGGGTAAAATACAAAAAAAAATCGCAATTTATGGATGGCCCCGAAATCTGGCAGAGATTCAATATCCGAAAAGCGTATACTACCGAATGCATCGACCGAGTGAACACAGAGTAGATGTCTCTTCGGCAAATGGTGAAAGCCTGTCATAATACGCAGAGGAAGCGGTTTTTGTTTTATTTGCAGTAATTGGTCCACTATTCGTCCTCTTGAAAGGAACCGGAGGATACGACGTTCGAAGGATAAGAACACGTTATTTGGAACGCTAGGTCTGATGGAGATTTACTTGATTGAATGCCTTTCAGTAAAAGGTATAGAGTAAATAAGGGAAGATTCCGTATTTGGGTCTGGTTGGCGAATTAAAAGCATATTGGCCACTCTAACGAAACCCTCGAAGGATTGCCAGAAATTTCAAACCATAGATATTATTAAACAAATGCTCCATTTAATTTGTGGAAAATGCGAGCTACGGGGAGACCAATCCTAAAGTTTACGACTAAAAAGGGAAATCAGGCATATTTAATTTAGTCAGTATTTATACCCCATTTATATAATCTAACTCTTGTAGTGGTGAGTAAGTTCGCCATAAATGCATTTTGTTACATCGCCGCAGATAATAAATCACATGGCTTAGTTAGATGCTTAGAACTTGGATCATTTTAGTTGTATGCAGTGTCGTAAGTCCAAATTTATAAAATTGATACGCTTGCAGCAACAACGAGCTAACTCCAAAATGAAACTGTTGGGTCTAGTAGCTCTTTGTTTCTCAAAATACCTCAATTTCAGATATTTCAGGATTTGGGTTTCTTTTCAGATCCTTCATTAAGTGTCTAAGTAGTTGTCTAAGTTCAAAGTTCAATAATTGACCTGAAAGATCAGTTCTCTCACTGTTTTGAGTTCAAAGGCTTCTCAAGAAAAATTTCCTCGCAAAGGCTTCTCAAAAAAAAATTTTCTTTGAAAATATTTCTTTGATCTTCATATTTGAAAGCATTTGATGCAAATATTAAAAAAAAAAGCATTTTATTTCAACTAATAACAAAATAAGTAGTAACCACTGAGAGGAACGTCGTCAATTACCAAAGAAAAAAAAAGACAAGCAATTGCGCCAATTTGGCAATGCATTTCAGGCGATAAAACACCAATCATAACCCCAACTAATATGACTAGAATAACTAGAAATATCACGAAATATGTAGAAAATTAAATATCGAAAAGCATCAGAAACTCATATAAACTTAGATTGAAGAAAATACGAACAGGCGTGATGGAGAACCATTGGTAAAAAGCGTCACCCATGTCCTATGTAATGGTGCTTTTGACTTCGTTCGCTTGTAAGTGTGTGACTTGTAAAAATCACTCATGTTTTTATGGGTAGTATTCTTTTTCACGAGAACACTGGGGAATAAGTAACATGTTCTCATAATAAAAGAAAAGTTTATTTATTTTGAACAAACGGTAACATTTATAACTGCTGTATAGCATTAAGTAACATTTCGAAAATACTATATAAAAGTATTAAAACATATTTTTAAATTGTTTACTTTTCAAGGGTTGAATATAATTAACTACATTTTTTTTTTCGATTACTAAAAGCTAAAATCACTTATTTACTTTTTGGTCATCTATAAAACTGTCACATGTTTCATATTTGTTTCACAATTTTAATTGTAAAAAGCTTTTGAAGGTTTATACTCATAAGATAAATATTATTTTAAAAAAGCAAGTTTGTTTTTCTTATTTTAGGGAACATTTTAGCTGAAAGAATGGTGATAATGATGTTTTATTAGACAAAAAATCTGAATAATGTTACTATACGTTAACATTGGATGTGATTATAATCACACACATTCCTGCAATAATCTGCAATTCAATTAATTAATAGTAGGTATATTGTATGATTATAATTTTATTCAGAATTTATATCGTTGGCGTTATTAAGTCCTAACCATTCACTGAATAAAAGTTCTTTTTCGAATCACAATTACTGTCTTTGTTCAATCGGCTGAAGGAGAAATTATATCACGTTTCACTGGTGACAAAGTATCTTTTCAAGACATCTTAATCCTCCTCTACTTTCCAATCTAACACATACGTGATTTCTCACTAAACTAAAAGCTGACAAATCTCATCGATGCCTAACATCCCAAGCTAACCAAGCTTGAAGATGCTTGCTTAAGCCAACACACAAACCTAGATATATCCATCCTTTTGAATCATGGATCTACATTTATCGAAAACAATCGCTGCAAAAAGGTTCATTCGCACAAAGGCATGACAAATATCTGTAATAACAAATCCATGGTAAAAACATTAATGTCCTTTCTCGATGGAATAAGAGACAAGAGTTGTGAATGCTCTCACGATGTTCAGTTTAGCAGAACAATTTGGATAAATATGCTTATTTATACGGCTTCATGTTTAAACAGAAATCATGACAAAAAAATAATGCTCATACATTATGAGGTATGTGTACGTTCACTTTATCCGCAATAGGTACACTCTCTTCATATATACGGTTATACTAAACTTAAAGAGCATCCCTTTTACGTAATTTGGACCTTATTTGTTACTCTGATGTAAAAACCACCAATTTAAATAAGTTCATTTTATCAGCTCACCTTTCAGTTGGCAAAACTAAGTGCCTTACAATTTTTATTTTTCTTGAATTTTAAGTGCTGTGTGATACGTGATGGTTAAAAATTTCATAGTACTTTCAACTCATGCCATAAATCGGTCTTAAGACAATTAACCCTAATTTTAGAGAATTCTATAGTAATTTTTAAACATCCTGAGACGTTCAATTGAATGAAAAGACTTAACTGCAGAGTAAGAATACAAAAAAACTACGTTTCGTCAACTATCTCATTTTTAATTTCATCTATTTAGTGGTGACTAACACTCTGAGGAGAATAAAGGTTTTATTTCATTTTAAATTTCAGAATCTTTCGAAAGAGTAGATATAATTATGTATTTTGCCTGACTGAAAAAGATGATATTATGAAAAGACTGTTAACTGTGTTTTTTGGTGGTGGGGGGGGGGGAAATAGAAATGAATGAAAATAACTCAGCGTTACTTTTTCAACAATTTTCACACATTCTAATATGCGTAGCTTTTCCTTTTCGAGCATCATTTAGAAACAGCATTAATATTTTTGCCAATCAAGTTTGTTCGTATTACTTAAATCAAAACCGCAGCAAGCAACAATTTACAAATTAATTTGTTAAAAGAACACAAAACGCTTCTACAGATAAACGTCATTGCAGGTATTTTAATCAAAATCTTTAAGAAGGAGGATTCTTCTTCAACTTCTCAAAACACCGCTTTAGAATCCTTGAAAGGTGCTCCAGACCTTGACCCCGTCACTGAACCTTGGAATGTTAAAATCCGACCTTCCGTTTTTTTTCTTCCATCAGTTTTATCACCTGACGTGCATCAACAAGGATTCTACCTATTCCCTGTTCCGAATTTGGAATCGGGGTCACAAATAAAACGGGATTTTTTCTCTAAAAATGCGCTTTTTCTATGTTCCAATAGTTTGCAGAATTGGCAAACTTCGGGAATTCTGATCCTTGGTGATCGGATCGTTGGAGAAGCTCATTTGATGGGTTCGTAAGCGCGGACATCATCGAGATCGAAAGATCAAAACCAATCAAATGAGCTTCTCCAACCATCCGATCGCCAAGGATCGGGATTCCGGAAGTTTGCCGAGCAGAGACGGTATTGTTTGATATTAGGTGACGACATATTCTCTTTGTTTTGTTTCAATTTTAACGCACGTCAAAAATTTGGTTTTTACAGTCAACTCCTCTAAATGATTACAATAAACGATTTGATACAAGAAAGTTTCAAACAGTGTAAGACGAGTTTCGCATTATAGAATCACAACTATGTAGTCCTAATAGAAAATTCCAGAATTTGATCCAACTCAACCACCAAGCAAAAAGAGTCCCCAATACAGTATAATCCCATTAGAAATTAAAGTAATATACCTAGATGTTTTTTCAGCCAGTCAAAGTGTCATCTACTCCCGCAAGTACGCTACCAAATATATGCCCAAGATACATGTGCAAAAGTTTAATGCAGAGTAATTCTATACTTGCAAGATCGGTGTGGAGGCCGCTTTCAGCGGTCAGGTACTCCATAAAATCGCAGATCATCCTGTTTCGGCAATTTAAAGCAAGTAATTATATATCGATTCTTGAATTTTTGTTGTTTGGCAGAAGAAAAACATTGTATTGAAAAAAATTTTACTGTAGTTATCTAACTTTTTATACTTTGCAGAAATCATTTGCTATTATTAATTCAATAACCAAATTGCGATTTAACTATTTGTACTATAACTTAATACTGGATATCTGGTTAAATTTTTCAAATCTGGAACACCTACCAGTAGATGGTAGGTAAACTGACTGACTATATTGAAACAGATTAACATTGGACAAAAATTTATAAATGTTGACTTATTGGGCAAAAATATTTTAAATAGGAACAGAAACACCATATCCCGGCACTGTTACCTTAAGTTAAAGCAAAAGCGCCATTAGCGTCAACCAACAGCTAAAGAAAGAAAAATTAGATTTTGGCTGACTCTGATTGGTGGAATCCTTCTTTGACCTAAGATTTAACACAAACGCTGATGGCTGTGAATATGGCTGTAAGTGCGGATTGGAAATTTCACCTGGTGGCAAAAAAAAACCTTCTCATTTCAGTCAGACTCATGAATGAATAAAATAAAAAACTAAATAAAAAATTCTCCCTCAAGCCAGAGGCTCGTTAAAGGGAGGCGTTCAACTTAGCGGATGTCGCTGAGAGTTGCTTTCAAGAAACGGAATTCCGGAACTGGTAGTTAGGGGAGTAAATGGGGAACTATCGCTTGGAAGTAAGGCAGATAGCCTCGGAGGGCATTTTATTATTCTGAGGGTATTTTTATGTATTGGGAGTATCTGTGATGATTCTCCCACTACCGAGCTATCTATATCAGTTGGGTCCACAAAATGGTCCGTTGGTCAAAACTGGTCCGCGAGTTCTGATTATGTGCTAATTTGATTCGACCGGTGTCAGAATCGAATTTAGTCAGTGTATGATATTAGGAATATAAGGCAAAACATTTTCCTAAAATTTCTGTATGATATTTTTATTTTAGAGGCACGAGATATTTTTTTGGGAAAAGAGAGTAACTTTATTGAACAGCAAAATATATAGTCTTCAGGATAAAAAAATGTTTGGAGACCCTATCTACGTTAGATAAATTTACGTATGTGCTGATAAGAACACTGACGTTATCAAGAACAAACTAATAACCGCTAACATGGTAACCGAATCCATATAAAAATAACTGTAATCTAATAACCGTATGGTACTATAAATAGTATGATGAAGGGTAAACCAATTTTTACGGTTTTATTAAAAAAAAGAAAAAAAATTAGGAAAAAGGACATTCCATCGTTCCCTTAAAAATTTAAATTAGTGTTTAAATTTGATTAGCTTTTTCAGTTATCAAATTAGAGTATGAAAATACAAAACAGAGATATCAATAAACATATAGAACTGTACACTTTAAAATTATAAAATATTTATAAGAAATAAGAGATTGAACTTTTAAAAATAAATATAAAATTCATTAATTAAAGCACTGAAAATAATCTCTCAATTACCTAGCGTAAAACAAGAATAAAACACAACTGTCCTCTAAAACAAAAGCAAAAAAAAAAACAAAAAATGAGGATTTTCTTCACAGAAATCCTGAAAACCATGACTATCAGAAACAACTAATATCCCTACTGAACCGGCAGTTTATTAAGACTAAAACAATCCATTATCGGTAGACCGAGAAAATAGTGTGTTTAACGACGATAGAACCGAAATTTCCTTGAAAATATTTTACTGCAACGCATTGAACAATTTGCATTCCAACAACCGCATGCTAAACGCAACCTTTTCGTCATCCCATGCAACCAAAAACCACTAAACGTGTTAATACTCGCAATAGGACATACATTAAAAAAGGGAATACAATTTTAACGCTCTCCAAACCACACCGTTGCGTGGGTGCGGCGAACAGAGCTGATCCATTAGCACACTTTCTTCAGAACGTTCGAAGAAAGGAGTTTTCAAGGGACCTTGCTCCCCAACCGTATCCGAGAGTATACTACAGCTCTTACCTTATTTGAAGCCGCCCTTGGTGGCGATGGATTATTGTGAATGAGTGAGGAAACGGCATTTAGCGTTAGGTTGAACTTGTGTTAGAAGGCTGATGGATGGTGTTATTATGAATTTCAGGTACACTGAGAAAAATGACGCTTTAAAATCTGAGTAAATCTATGTATGTTTTCTCATTTCACGTATGAAACTTTTTGTTTCGAATAACACAACCTAATGCCTTCGATTTTAAAATACCAGAAGTACTGAGTTTCAAACTTATAAGTCACCACTTAAATAATGTTTGTTTTTATTTTAAGTTTAAAAATTTTTACTAATTTTATTAAACAACTTTAACATGTTAAACTTTTTACAAACCCGTGTCAATCATGGGCGATGCTACAATCCATTTAAATATCGACGTTTCACGTTTTATTAAGGTCCCAGGAAATCACGGACCGTGTGCTGTGAGGCAGAGGGTCCCAACTCTTAAAACCTAAAATAGTTCACCCTTGCGCATTTATTGTGACTATACTACTTCACTTCATTCCTTTAATTCACTCCTCAAACTGAGGGGTGAAAAACCTCACCTGTTATACAGTTACAGTAAAAAAGAAAAGGGCGTGAGAAATGCCAAATTTAGAAGCTTCAACGAATAGGGGGATTCAGGAGGTCTCCCCCTGAAAATAATTTGAAAATCTCACCTTTATCAGTTTTTTCACCAGATTTTCGATTAATTTAAATACATTTATTATAAATTATGAAGAAAATTAAGTGATTTTTCTAGACTATAACTGGTTCACTTTCAGAAATGGACCGCAGGTTGAGTATGCTGGTTTGGAAGTTAGCTATTGGTTCACTTTAAGAATGGATACTCCGAACAAACAAACTTTGAGCCTCATATACCCACGTTAAATATTTTGACAAACATCTTAAATAAGTGCATTAAAGTTTAACTAAATGCAAAAAAAGATAAACTAACGAATAAGCTCATTTAAACAGCTCAAACCACCGATTTTGAACTGAAATCTATGAAAATCTTTAAAAATACTCAATATGATCCAGCAATCTAAATAGTGTTAGTGGTTATACTCAAAGTGAGCAGTGTATTTCTTGCTTTGACACAGAAAACTAAGCACTCTTGAACTGGATTATTAAATATTTAAAGTGAAGCGGAACATCGCTTTCGGCTAAAAAGATGTCTGAAAAGATTTCAGCGATTTTCAGGAACCATGAGGATTGTTTTAGTTATATCATATTCTCTTTCTAGATATATAGAGCATTTTCAATCACATGACTCGGACCTAACAACGGCCTTAGCAACAAAAGATGTTACAGTTTTTTGCCCTACAGAGGTTAACAGTTACAGAAAATGATTAGCAGTGGAATTCTTCTATTGGAGCATTTGCAATCACGTGATCCCATACCTAAAAACCGCCTTAGCAACAGATAAACAACGGCCTTAGCAACAATTAAAAGCCCTACAAAAGGTACACAGTTAAAAGAAAATAACCGGTAGTGACGTCACCTGAAAACACTCTATTCGTTTATTTCATCTCAATAATCCAGCACAACCCGCTGGTGAGCTGAGCTTAATTAATGCTTCATTAAAAACGAAACTACTTATCCCTCTTGCTTATAAATCATTTAATCCAAATCTTTCCCCACAAATAAAACTATTGCTGAAATATACCTTTCCTATCTCACCAGGAACACTTATTTATCCAGCAAGTCTACTAATAACTATTGTCAACCGAGAAAAAAAACGAGTTCTAATAGAAACTTTTAAACGTAAAATATGCAACTGGGTTCATCCATATCAAATGATGGAGAAAAAATAGAAATAGTCGCTCGACCAATTTATAATGAAAATATTTTTTGTGTTTTTATTCTTATATTACTATTTAGAGAGTCCTTTTCAATGAGACTTCAAAATAATCTCTCTTGATAATCTCTCTTGATTTCATCTGTGTTTACGCTTTTCAACTACCCGAAGTCAGATTAAAAACTCCTTCATAAACAGCAACTTCAGTGACAAAGGACTGGAGCTGGAAGAACAGTTCGTAAAATAATTTATAAACGATAATTTCAAGGAATTTTTAAGTTCGAATTATTTTCAAGATGTTGTTCTTCAGTAGGTTATCTGTTTTTGTGCTTGTTTTATCTGTTTGTGATCTCAGTATCAACGGAGAAGGTTCAGACTTGGAACCATCTGAAGCAGATCCTATAAACACAAGTAAGGTTGAATTTTAATTTTTGTGTAATTATATGGTGTGATTGTATGGACTACCAAGTGAGGCTGTTAAAACTAATTTAATTTAGATCAAAAATACATATCGCAGACCTTAACTCACCCCGTATGGGTTCGGGTACAAGTTGGTTTTGTAAAATTTTATTAAAAATGATAATGCATAGCTGTACTAAGTGTTGGGAAAATGCTCCATTTTTCATAGTTAAAGAACTTTTAAATGTTTTGAGAGTCGAATTCAACGACCATTGGTGTTATTTATATCATACTTAAATTAATTACAAAAGGTCAATTCAGAGAGAATCCGATTAAATGATTGACAGTTAAGAAGGAGTCTACCTTTTATTAATACAGAGTTCTTTTGATGTGATTGTCTACTTTGATTACAGTTAACTCTTGTTTATACAAACGCGTAGGGAACACTCGAATAGCTCGTAAAATAAAATATATAGAACGTGTTGATCGTGGGACGGTGTTTTACTGTCTAATAGAGAGGGATATGTTAATGAAAAATGCTGTCCTACATCAAGGCCTTTTAGATCAGTGGCCGTTGTCGGTGGACCATAAATGGCCTGTGAGAACCTTAGAAGTGGTCCGAAAAAAGGGTTCAGTTATCACCCAACATGTTTTCAAAAAATAGGGATTTAAAATGAAGTGTGCGTTGAAAGAATAGAGTGAATATTCAAGTCATGTAGAATTACTGTAGTCCTACTGAATTTGAGGGGATATAATAGTTACTACCAAAATTATAAATTATTCAAGCACTTTTTTAGTGTTATTTATAAATTTCAATATTAACTATTTAGTGGGGACAAAATTGAATTTATTTAAAATAATTAAGAATACCTATTTCACATTTTTATAACATGGTTAACTGTGGAGAAATAATATTTAGCCTTTGAAATTTTAAAGGGTTTATAGTGATAGTCTAGTGGCTAGTCCGATATTCTGTAGTTTAAGCTAAATGTTCCATGGACAAGTTGGAATGTACTGATCTAAACTGAGTTTTAATCCTATTTAGATGCTTGTCAGGATAATACCTGGTGCTGGAATGGAGGCACATGCGATAACGGGGTATGTAAGTGTCTGTCTGGAACCAGTGGTTCTTTTTGCGAAGTTGTGGATGGATGTAAAAACAAAAAGGAACAAAAGAGAAAGTGTGGTATCCCAGACAACGTTTACTGCATCTTCAACGTGACTTCCAAGGAACCCTATTGCAGGTGCGCAAATGTGGATCACCTCTACGACCCTCATGACAAGACCTGTAAAAGTGAGTACCAAAATAGTAGATTTGTCAAGGAGTCAGAGATCCAGGTGACTCCAGAGTTACCACAAAAAAATTTTGCAAAAACATTTACTTCTATGTATATTTTTGATTTTAACAGGTTATAAAGATGTCAAGGCTTTGTTGTATATTTAAGATACCCCAAGATCTCACAAATCAAATTTTTCTTTAATTTTTAAACTACACTCATACCTGTTTTTGTGCGGGGGATAGGGACCGCACAAAAGAAAATGCATAAAAAATCGCACAAAACTTCACGAGAAGCTATAAAAATAGTTTTGAAAATTTGATCCTTAAAATCAGGATGAAATTCTTCTTTAGTGTTCTATAAGAACCACATTAATTTTAAAAATATTCAAATTTTCATGCTTCAACCAGTGCTTATAGTGTTGGAAAAAATATTTGGAGAAATTGCTTTTTTTCAGCTAAATATTTCGAGGGGACGGGACGGTCAAAATATTCTGGGTACAATTCCTACCCCCCCCCCCCCAATCCCAGCACTAGCTTCAATCTATTTTGAATTTAATAACCTATTTTGCATGTAAGGAACATCATCCAACTGATATTCAGCGACATTGAAAAATAATTGGCATTATTGGTAAGGTTGGAGAGACAAATTAATTGAATTTATGTCCCCCCAAAAGTGGTACAAATTTAAGGTTTTTCAAAAAAAATGTTCCTAATTATTGAGGGAAGGCGTCCCCCTGTACCCCCGGGATTGTTTGGCTATATTTGAATTTTTAGCTTTTAAAATATCTTGTAAATTTTCATAGATAAGAGAAACCGGTTTTTTTTTTCTCCATTTACAGAATGTAACTGTGGGCCTGAGTCTAGAAGTAAATGCAGTTTTGTAATGGGGGAGAAAAAATGCTCTTGTGTAGATTCGAAGAACTATGGAGTGTTGAAAGAAGATAATGTGGACAGTTATTGTTACCGTAAGTACTGAAATTTTTTTGACGAAATCATGTTAAGAGAGAAACCGTGATGTGTGATGTATATGCATGTTTTGTTTAAAAAATTCTTGCTGAATTAATTAAAAATCCGAATCGGATTACATCTAAATGGAGACATGTAAAATTGTAAAATATACTTGAGATATTTTTGATATTTCAGTGGACTTTGTTTTAAATTGAGTTTACTAATTGTAGACAAATTGCAAGGCAATGCAATTAAAAAAATTGAGAATTCTCTCCTATTAAATTCCTCAAAAGTTATTATTTTTAAAAATGTAAAATAATCATTTTAATTCTCAATTAAACTATCAATCTACAGCTTCATAACGAATGATATGGTTTTAGAAAAATATTTGTCGACGTTTTTGATTAATTATTTACAATGCAATTTTTTAGTGTTTCTGTTGAGATAATTCTAAAATTTTGTTTAAAATTTCGACTGCTTTTGGAGGATGTATATACAAATGCTTTTCCGGGAATAAAAAAAAAGCTCTAGAAAATTATTTTGGAAAAAGTCAAACTTAGATATCGTCATCTTAGGACCGTAAAACTATATACCTTGAATAATTTGGCATAAAATTTTTTCAGTCATTCCACTTTTAATATCTTAAATTTATCCTGGAAGATCTCCTGATTAATACAACGTGCTGAAAAGGGGGTTCAAGGTAATCTTTGATACTACTATTTTGACTAACTTCAACTTCTAATTTTGCAGATTGTTGGTGCGGAATTCACAGTGATGGATGCGTATATCATTCCAGTGGAAATAAAACTTGTAACTGTCATCCTGGGTTCTCGATGAATCACAAAGAATCAGATTGGGGTAAATGCCTGGGTAAGTATTTAATTTTTGGAAGAAAGTTATTCAGGAATCATTTTCAAACCTGCTGAGTTTCGGTTCTCAACCAGGGCTACGCAGAAAGTAGAACTTCCTACTGACATTTAAGGGAAATTATTAGAAATAGCTGCGGGCAGAAATTCTGTGGCGAATTAAGGGGACCATCTGCTCCTGATGTCATCCAAAAGTTCGAAGTGTCCAAAAATGAGTTAAATTACTGTTTTGGGAGTAAAATTTTCAAATATTTTCTGTGGGAGTTTCCTCAGACATTTACTATTATTACCCAGTTCTGAGTATTCAGTTAAAAAAATTACATATTTAATGCGACAAGTCTCTTATCCTTTTTACTAGTCTGCAAAAGGGTATTTTAACGTATTATGCGTTTGTCGAAATAATATTTGACCGAAACCCCCTAGAACTACAGTACTTGGGTCTTATAGTATCATCTACACATCGAATCCTTGATATTACAAGAAACGACTGTCGGAATCATATTTGAAGGGATAAGATAAGATTATAAGTAATTTTATGGACAAGAGCGTACTTTCGGACATTGCTTACTGTCTTATACCCTTCGAGGTACATGTCCAGGTACAGCAGCGAATAAGGTTGAGAACCAATGACTTATATATAGAGCCATAATAAATAGTTTGAAGAAATTTTTCCAACCGATTCGTTTATTAAAGAACTTCATTTAAGCAATTATGGATGTTCATTGCATGCATTTTATCAAAAAGCGTCTAAAAACCACTCAACAATAAAATGTTAAATTTTACCCTAAAATAGTGTAACGCCCTCACTTCGTCTTTTGTAAGGAAAACTATTGACTATAAGGAATCAAAATTCAATAAGGAATCATTAACAGATTACCTCACACTTTTATGGGGTCCTTATGAGTGACACAAAATGACAAGAAGGAGGGGGCGATTCAAATTGTTGTGATATCACACCCCATAAACCAACCATTTTTAACCTTATGTAAAATGCCAAAAGGCCTTTTTTCCATTATTTCATTTGCAGTGCAGTAAAAGGGCCAAGGTGTAATTACTAAGTAATAAAATCTGCGAAATAAAATATTCATTCATCAATAGATTAAATTTCAGTTTTAAAAAGTATAAATGGCCATACTAGATTACCTGTGTTGTTAATTATTTTACGCCTCTTCATCAGCACTCATCATAAATTATCATCATTCATAAACTAACGATGTTCTATTTTTTAATACAGAATGTAATTGCGGTGAACATGGAAATTGCTCTTTTTATTCTTACCCTCCCACAAAGAAATGCGAGTGTGAAAAAGGATTCAGAGAAAGAGATGGAGTGTGCATGGGTAAGGTCAAAAGTCCTCTTATACCAGTATTTATTTTCAAAGTCTAACAATACCTTAATATTAATATAAGGAGGGTAGACTACCCAAAGACAGTTCAGAATCTGCCTGCTAAGGGGGGTCGGCGAAGCAATCCTGAGGTGCTAGAGTGCGGAAAAAAAAGTTGCCAGAAACAATGCAAATTGGGTAATTGTGGGCAAATGGTTGAAGCTAAAAATAAAATTCTAATGCTAATGATCATGTTTTAATTCATTCATAAAACTGTGTAAAGTTGTAAAGTTTTTGTCCTCCAGAGGTTGTCTTTGAAATGTGAGACATTTGTAGTGCCCATATTTTAAAGAAGATCCATTAAGAACAAAAGCATGGGTCAGTTTTTATAAATAAGTTAAACATAATGATTGTCACTGTAATTTTATTTCTACCCTCAACAGTTTGCCCTTCATAACCCATTTTTCATTGCCTCTTGCAACTTTAGTCCTCACTTCAGCACCTCATGATTGCTTCGGGGGGGAGATGAATATGAATTTTCTTTGAGTAGTCTATTCCCTATAATTTTTACCCATGACTTTTGAATCATCTTTTATATCCCTTTCAATCCCAGTGATACAAATTGGAATAATTGTATTTGAGATTTTTTTTTTCGTCCTTCTCAGGAATACCATTGATTCCAAATGCATACCTAATAGAATCTTCATCCAACACTTCTTGAAAAATATTTTTTTCTCACTATTAAATTTTCATTTTCCAATAAATGCTCAAAAAGGAGCATTTTGAAAAAAATGTTTTGCTAATTATGTGTAAAACAATTACTTATAAATTAATTTATAATACAAAATACTGTTTTATTTTGTAAATTAATGATAGTAAAGTGTGTATTGATTTTTTAAAATAATATTGAACTAAAAATTTTAGTTTTAGAATTTATTGAAAAGTTGTGCTTCTAAATGGGATCATTGGGAGTTAAAGGCAAATCAGCATCTCTTGCTTGCCTGCAGATAATGTTAGAAAATGCTATTAGTGGGGTCGCTTATGTCATGTTTCGAAAAATTTTTTGCAGAAGCCTAGTGAGTGGTATCATTCGATTTGTAATGACGTCTACATTAACGTGGTACCGGGTGTTTTTTCCGAATTCCGTGCAGGGGGTTTCTATGACGTCATGAATGCAAGATGGCCGCCGCAGGAAAAAAGCTGTAAATGGCGATCTAGCAATGTTATCGGAACTATTTTTGTGCAAAAAGCTCAGAAATATATATTTTTATCGAATAGCTACAAAAATAAGCATCTAAATCGGTTAAAAATTGCGTTTATGACGTCATAACCAAAAAATGGCTATTTTCACCAAAAATACAGTATTTTGTCATGTAATACTTTAAATAGAAGCTATTTTCAACGTGAATGTAATGAAAGTATGATCACAATAAAAAAAACAACAATGAAAATTTCATTGATGCTCACAAAAGGCGGATATGACGTCAGAAATCCAAAATGGCTGTCACATAGAATAAAAATTTTTATTTTTTTATTCAAAAATTTTTTAATTGGGAATTATTACACTTATATGAATGTAATAAAGGTATTTTGAGGATAAATTTAACAAAACATTTTAAAATTCCAGAAAATAGCATCGAAATATTAGGTGTGAAAGACAGAACTACAGTATTTTGTCATGTAATACCTTAAATAGATGCTATTTTCATCGTGAATGTAAAGAAAATATGTTCATAATTAAAATGCCAGCAATGGGAATTTCATTCTTTGTCACACAAGGCGGATATGGCGTCAGAAATACAAGATGGCTGGCATGTGAAATGAATTTCTTTAGTTTTTTACTCCAAAATTTTTTATTTGGGAATTATTATACTTTTATTAATGTTGTAATAAAGTCATTTTAAGGATAAAATAATTCCCAATTAAAAAATTTTGGAGTAAAAAACTAAAGAAATTCATTTCACATGCCAGCCATCTTGTATTTCTGACTCCATATCCGCCTTGTGTGACAAAGAATGAAATTTCCATTGCTGGCATTTTAATTATGAACATATTTTCTTTACATTCACGTTGAAAATAGCATCCATTTAAGGTATTACATGACAAAATACTGTAGTTCTGTCTTTCACACCTAATATTTCGATGCTATTTTCAGGAATTTTAAAATGTTTTGTTAAATTTTATCCTCAAAATACCTTTATTACATTCATATAAGTGTAATAATTCCCAATTAAATAATTTTTGAATAAAAAAATAAAAATTTTTATTCTATGTGACAGCTAGGACTGGGCGATATATCGATATATCGAAAAATATCGATATCAATCCAATATCGATATATCGATATTGAAATCGATATTTTTTCGATATATCGTCATTTCGGTATTTTTTCGATATATCGTCAAACCGATATTTTTTCGATATATCGTCAAACCGATATTTTTTCGATATATCGTCAAACCGATATTTTTTTCGATATATCGTCATTTCGGTGTTTTTTCGATATATCGTCATTTCACGATATATCGTCTACTCACGATATATCGTCTATTCACGATACATCGTCTATTTCGATACTTCACGATATATCGTCTTTATCGATATGTCCCGATTTACCGTCGCCTTCGATTTATCGTGAATGGCGATATTTCTCGATACATCGTCGACTTCGATATATCGGGATGTTCTCCATAACGGAGCGTTTGCCCGACTCACTTTGGTCTCTAATTATAAATATGGGCTTTCTAATTAGGTTTCGTGTTGCTTGACCACTGGTCAAGATTGCTCTATATGGTTAAAATTCATTATTAAATAAATGTTGGAGTTGCTAATTGATATTTTGAATTCCCTATTCTTATAACATGTCTCTTTTGTTCCGGTTGACCATTGGTCAATCGGATCAAGTTTTTACTACTTCTATGCTTTGGCATTGAAGTAGGTCAAGTGGGGGCTCAAACCAAACGCCTTGGACGTGCATCATTTTGGTCTTGACCAGTGGTCATATATCGATATATCGTGAATATCGATAATTTCGATATATCGTGGTTCTCACGATGATTGGAAACATCGGGATGTTTTCGATAACTCGTCTTTGTTCTCTGAAAGCCAATTTCACGCCCAACACTAACTGCAAAGTTTATAGAGCACATAATTAAAAAATAATTCGGATTTTATATACTTTACGGTCCTTGGCTTCAAGTAAACCTAGAATATTCAGAAATTCTATTAAAAATTTCGACGATTAAAAAAGATTGCGAAAATGAGAATTTCGGTAAACAAGCTATTAGGTTTATGAGAAGGCATTTTTACTAATTAAATATTTTTAGTGACAAAAAAATACTTGATCTTGTATAAAATGTATGCAGTATAGTTTTATGCTTTAATGTTTAATCTGGGTTTTACATAATTAATTAGCCGATTGATTAGGATTTGAAAAGTCGCTTCTCAACAACTTAAGAGGATTTAAACGCAGATCTTTAGTTATGGCGTTGTATTTGCTGTTCTTTATAAAAAAATGATTTGCTTAAAATTTTTAATCCTACTTGAAAAATTATACTGTACTTATGTTGTTACGACCCTTATATTCAATTTTCCGTAAAAAAGTTTCGACTTTCATAAGAAATTTCGAAGATGAATTAGGATTGCTGAAACGTAAATTCAATTTCGAAAAAGGAACTCCCCTGCTGGCATACACGAAGAAGTTCAGCAATGGCGGCGGCGGGGATTCCCCTTTTTCGAAATGAAGAGCTTCTGAACTGAATTTACGTTTTAGCAATCTTAATTAATCGTCGAAATTTGTTATGCAAGTCCTAACTTTTTTTAGACATATTTGAAAATAAAGGCTGTAAGAACATAAGTACAGTATAATTTTTCAAGTAGGATAAATAATTTTAATCAAATCATCCAACAGCAAATACTACATTGCTTAAGAAGACTGGCGTTTCGATCATCAAAACAGTTGAAAAGATACATATACTTTTCAAATCCAAATCAATCTCCTCATTAATTATGCAAAACACTGATTAACCATTAAAATACAAATATTTATAGCATAAATTTTGTTTTAGATTAAGTATTTTTATTATTAAATACGTAATAGTAATGCCCCCTCAGAAATTTTCGTACTTCCTATCCTGGCAGCTCGTTTAACGAAATTCTCATTTTTGCAATCTTTTTTAATCCTTGAAATATTAATTAGAATTTCTAAATAATTTATGTTTACTTGAAGTTAAGGATCCTAAGAATATAAAATCCCTATAATTTTTTAAGTATGTGCACTACATTTTATTAGCCATCCGTCATAAAAGTGAGACATGACAATAGTTTGTTGAGACCATGGAACTCCCCTGAATTTCATAGGTCTTTCCCGCCTAATCTTCTAAAGCGCGGATTTACTTTCGGATATTCTCAAAAAGGGGTCAGCCAAAAATTCTCAAAAATTCAAAAAAATTAAAGTTCAGAAAAACATCAGTCGTAACCAAAGACACATGTCATAACAATAGAGACTACAAAATATCAGTTAGCAACTCCAACATTTATTTTGTAATGAATTTTAGCTATCTTGACCAGTGGTCAAATGGGGTTTCCAAAGATCAGGGAACCCCAAAACAACCACGAGACTGAAACAGATGGTCAGAAAGGTTACATATAGCGAGAAAAAATGGATTGACCACTGGTCAAGAGATCTTGACCAGTTCTCAAGACCAAAATGTTGCACGTCCCAAGGCGTTTGGTTTGAGCCCCCCATGGAGGAACATGGAGCCCCCACAGCATTGACGATATGACGATATTTCCACGATATATCGAAATTGACGATATTTCGACGATATACCGAAATAGACGATATATCGAAATTGACGATATACCGAAATAGACGATATATCGAAATTGACGATATATCGACGATATACCGAAATAGACGATATATCGAAATTGACGATATATCGACGATATACCGAAATAGACGATATACCGAAACAGACGATATATCGAAATTGACGATATTTCGACGATATATCGATATTTCACGATATATCGATATTTTGACGAAATATCGATATATCGTGAAATATCGATATTTGATCGACGATATATCGCGATATCAAAATTTCAATATCGCCCAGTCCTAGTGACAGCCATTTTGGATTTCTGACGTCATATCCGCCTTTTGTGAGCATCAATGGAATTTTCATTGTTGTTTTTATTATTGTGATCATATTTTCATTACATTCACGTTGAAAATAGCATCTATTTAAAGTATTACATGACAAAATACTGTATTTTTGGTGAAAATAGCCATTTTTTGGTTATGACGTCATAAACGCAATTTTTAACCGATTTAGATGCTTATTTTTGTAGCTATTCGATAAAAATATATATTTCTGAGCTTTTTGTCCAAAAATAGTTCCGATAACATTGCTAGATCGCCATTTACAGCTTTTTTCCTGCGGCTGCCATCTTGCATTCATGACGTCATAGAAACCCCCTGCACGGAAATCGGAAAAAACACCCGGTACCACGTTAATGTAGACATCATTACGAATCGAATGATACCACTCACTTAGCTTCTGCCAAAAGTTTTTTTTACACCATTGGTTTTTGACACAAGCGACTCCACTATATATAACCAATATAAAACTATATTTCTGATAAATTACTGTATATGAATTGAATTGAACCATGTAAATAAAAAGAACAAGATTACTATTCCACTTAGAATGCGACTGTGGAGACGATGGGGAGTGCAACTGGCATGATGATGATATCGGAGAGAAGTATTGCACGTGTAAACAAGGATACGGTGAGAATAATGGAAAATGTGTGGGTAAGAGAAGTTTTTTCATTTTTCACGCGACCTTCTTTTAATTTCATTTCTTCATATGAATTTCATTGGGGGCATTTTTAAGGCCTTTGACAATCGTTTACAATACATCTCGTATATTTTAGAGCAAGTTTTAAAGTAAGCTAAAAGGGAGTAACACACTGAATAAGAACCAACATGACAAGTCTAAAAACAATGTGAAAACTGCTTTGCATGTGAGTTTATTTTGGTAGCATTATAAAGTGGATGATAATCTTTGACTTGAAATTTAAAACAGGCTTACCCTCATTTTGATTCCTAGTCTTTATTATGTCCTTCCATGTGAAGCCGTTAATTAACTAATCAGTATCTTTGCATACTCTTTCAAAAAATGAAAATTAGTTTTGGGTATATCAGTGAGTCTCCAACTTTTGTATCTTATCACATTATTCTCCAAATATCTTCATTAAACTTTATAAAATTATATCAGGAAGATGTCACTAATTAATAATCATTAAGACTTCTCACTTTCGAGCTTCTATGATAAGAATCATCCAAAATTACGAACTGTTGATTTACTCTTCACTCCTCAGATTTCTCTTGCAAAGCTGTGATTCCTCGAGGAATCACAGCTTTGCAAGAGAAATCTGAGCGGTGTGGATCACTATGGAATATCATTTCTCATGATGATGGATTTCTCAGATGAACATTGAAAGTGAAACAGTGTAAATGAGCCTTTAATACAAACAAACCTGTTTGAACGTATTTCTGATCAAGGGAATATAAAAGACGCATAAATGTAATAACTAAATTGAGATTTGCTTTCTATAAAATTTTCTAAATTCCTTCTTTGTATATAAATCCTTTATCTGCCAATATTTTGTTTCTTGCGCGTGTACTATATGTGTAGCAATAAAACTCAAGTGTAAACCAGCCTTAAAATTAAGAACCCCAAAATTTGATACTTCACTACTTACAAGTTTAAATACTGTCCTATCAAATTGTGTGGTTTTTTTCAGGTTGTGACTGCTACTTAGGTGATGATCCTGTAACATGCACTTTCCCAGACGGTATAAAGAAGTGTTCATGTCCAGAAGGGTACAAAGAGATCAATTCCAACTGCACCAGTGAGATACATTAGTATCTTTTCAACCTCCATTGCTCCTTAAAATCTCACTTCTAGATTTGTAGAAAGTATGTGTTCCTTACATATTGTTTGTGTATGTAGACTCAACCATTTGTTTTTTCCCCCTGAATAAAGTACTTCCTGTCTTGATTATAGCCTTTCCTCTGTGATTCCTGTGTCAATTCGATGTCTTGTAATTTTGCTGTTCCTATTTATAGTGGAAGCTTGTTCATCTCAACAATCCAGCACAACCCTCTTCTCGGCTTAATTAAGGCTCTTGTAATACCGAAAATACCTCTCTCTTGCTTATAAAGGATTTAATTGGGATCATCACCACCGGCGCGGCGGTCACTGTTACTTTTTTTAATGTAGAGAGAAAACATTGCTTGTAAATAACAAATGTATTTAAATACATTTGTTATTTACAAGCTCCGCAATTTATCGTGCTCCGCAAATTTATAACTACAAATATACGTACTTTATTTATCAAAAGCCAAGTTCAAAATATTTCCATTGATGGGTTCCCTAAAAAATAGAGTATTTTTCTACAGAAGCAGTTTCTGTCCTAACTATTTCGACACTTAGCAAAATTTTACGATTGGAAATTTTTGTACGATTTAATTATGTATTTTTCCTCAAAACTGAATTGTGAAACTGTAAAGTTTTCATCCTAATATTGTTTTACAGAATTTCTTTCAAATTTCCAAATTTTCTAACAATGACAAAATCTGGCAACTATGAATGAAACGCAGTATCCGGGCCTCGAGCAAAAACTAGGGGATTGTGTCCCCCCCCTTCATTCCAGTTGCAGTTAACGGTAGGGATTCACCTGGTCCGTTCTTTCCTTCTGGATCTACGTGTGCGGGCAGGTGCAAACTGGGGGAGAAAAACACAGTAGAAACTTCTCATGAGCAGATAAAAAATACTACACTACACGACACGCAAAATCCATTCAAAGAGAACGATGGAAGCCTTACAACAAAAATCGATGTAGGAGTGACCGAACAGCTTGGAATAATGGTAGAAATATCGTAACTCTATTATCTCGACTTTTGGCACTGCATAGAGGCAAATTTTCACCCTCATTACTTAAAAGAGTGTTCAAACATTTTGATAAGATGGCTTCAAAAACTAAATATTTTCCTAACTACTTAGTACTTTAGTTTCTATCTTTGAGACCGAGATTGTAGGTACTATATAGTTGGTTGGACAATAACTACTTATCTTTGTTAGCTTTTTGTTTTAGCTTTTCATTTGGATTCATGTAAATAATGCCGCAAAAAGGAAATTTTTTTAACTTTCTGGGGGGCTATATTACCAAATCCCCCTGGCTACATCCCTTGCAAGAAGGCTCCATGATAAGAAATAGTTTTGTTTCTTTGCGGTTTTATGGTGTCTAATTCAATCATAAGAAATATGAAACCATATATTAAAAATAATAAGATGTATCAGAAAAAACTAGTGAAATCTGAAGGGAATGGGGTATATTTTCGCTTGTTAGGGTTTTTTTTTTGTGAGATAAGCCTTTTGACGGCAGTTTATCTGGATTTCTTTTACGTTTACAATTTACCATTTCGACATTACGGAACACTCTAATATGATACTGCATTTATATTTAATTCCCAAAGTTACAACTCTGTGTTGAATAGTGTTTTCAGGTGACGTCACGACCAGCTATTTTCTTTTAATTCTTAACCTTTTGTAGGGCTTTTAAGGCTGGGCGCGCACGAGTGACAAAAGTCACGGCGACCAGGAATACTAGTATCAAAAATATCACTAGAAAACAATAGAGCATTTTCAATCACATGACTTTACCTAACAACGGCCTTAGCAACGTTGTTTTTATCCTCCTGTGATGTCATGTGCGAATGCTGCTATTGGATACTTCTATGTCCCACCCCTAACAACAGCCTTAGCAACGTTGTTTTTGTCTTTGTCACCGTGACAAAAGTCGCCCGTGCGCGCTCGCCCTAACTGTTGCTAGGTAACGAGGTATCTGTTGCTAAGGCGGGTTTTAGGTATGGGGTCACGTGATTGCAAATGCTCCAATAGAAGAATTCCACGATCAGTCATTTTCTGTAACTGTTAACCTTCTGTAGGGCAAAAAAACTGTAACCTTCTGTTGCTAAGGCCGTTGTTAGGTCCGAGTCATGTGATTGAAAATGCTCTATATTTTAATCTACTAATATGATATTTCTGAGACCCTCCGGGTTGGGAGCGAAAATAACTCCATCTTTAACACAATAATCCTCCATCCACACAAAAATCCTCTCACAATTTTTCAGAAGACGAAATAATCAAGGTTCCGCCGCAGGTCGTCCTCTCGAACAAAACAATCAGAAAAATCACCAAGTTCACACGAAGCAGAACTTTCTAAAAACCAAACGAGCTTTTCTGCCACACTCGCAAAAACAAAAAGCAAAAACAGGATTGGCTACTTCTCGTCACGTGACGCGGCACACTAGCCTACATCAGTTGGTTCTCCAATGCACGCGACAGACGGAGTTGAGCATCTCGCTGAAAGTGATTAATCCATAATAGTAGCTTCTGTTAGAAAACAAAGCGGCAATTGCCAATTCCAATGTAACGTTTGTGACTTTTGCACGCTGTTTATTGGTACAGTCGACTCCGCTTAATGTGATCATGGTTAATGTTATCAATTCTATAATGTTATCAAAATTGACCGGTCCCGATCACTCCTATTAAATTTAACCCAAAATGTATCGTGTGATACGATCAATACATCGCTAAATGTTATCCACATCTGGTGAAATCCCCATAAAAACCTCCTTTTTTCTCCGTTTGAAAGCCAATTTTAATACATAATCATACAAAACGAGTCATTAATTTATTAGTGTAATATATGCTCCACTCTCATATTTTTCTTTAAAAATGTGAAAGGTGCCTTTTACGAAAGTGATCACTTTAAGCGCAATCGACTGTATAACACTGAAAATTAATATGAAATTATAAAAATATCTAATAGCGTATTTTACTATTATATTAGAGAACATGTAGACAACTTTTAGTGATAAAAGTTTATATGATATGAGAATTTTATAATTTTAAATAAATTTTTAATATAGTAATTAAATTTTTAATAAATCTTAATTAATTTTTTAATAAATCTTAATTTTTAAATAAATTTCTAATAATTTAAAAGTAGTGTTACGTGTGTGTGCCTCGGAAAAACTATGAATAAGCAATATCTCCTCTTATTTTCCAATTTCGTGTAAAGTTTCTTAAAAAGCAAATTGAACCATGTTTTTTTACATGTTTACCTACATATGTTGGGTAATTATCCCATGCAATATTTTTTTTCAAGAACCAAATATACATTGTCTATTATAAAATAATACATTTGCGTTATGTGTGTGGCTGTGGACCAAAGAGCGTAACATGTGTGACCGTGGTGTATGTATGTGGTTGATTTTTAGAGGTAGTGTAATTCTTTTTCAAAATTATAAAACGGAATATCTGCTCCTCCTGGGAGTGGGAATACGTCTGGTATGGAAAAGGTATGGGAACTACCACACTAAATTCCAATTAAAAATGTATTTTAGAGTGTTACTTTATATACATAATAATACATATTCCTTAGGTAACCCAAACAACCATTACAATTTTAGAAAATCACCACTTTTAAATATTCCAAAACCTAATAAAGAGATTTTTCGTTTAAGTTTTTTATATCAGGGTCCTCTCTTTTACAATAAATTACCTTATAACTTATCTTCAATCTCAAATAAATTTTCATTTAAAAGGGAATTGTTTAAGTTTCTATTAAACATTAATGAAGTTTTAATTTATCTTCATGAATGTATTTTTTTCTTTATACTTCTTTTGTATGAAGGTATATGCATCTTGATGTGTTTTTTTTTACATGTTAGTTTAAATTGATGAGCCCTATACTTTAGCTAAATATTTGTGCTCTGTCTCTGCCAAAATGTATTGTTATTTTGTTTTTTTTTCTTTTTTTTTATCTTTATATAAGTACTAGGTATAAATATATTTTTTGTTATCACTTGGAAGGGCCAAGGCCCCTTAGTGGTCAATAGGAAATCTTTTTTCTCTTTTCTTTCTCTTTGGTATGTTGTGTAATTGTATATAACCAATATAATAAATTATTCTTTAAATTATTCTATTCTTTAAATAAAACTGAAACCCTGTTTTCTCAGTCTTCCGAGTTTACACGAATTTGAACATGCGCCAATGCCATCCTGAGTAGTATTTCAGAACTTACTGGTTTATTAATTAGATTGTTCTAGAGAAAGATGACGGTAAAGATATCGGTATTTTATTTAAATATTAAAACATATTTATTAGTGGTGAGTTTAAAACAATTATAATAAAATCTCCTTTAGATGGTGGATGAATATGAAATATAGGGTGGGTTGCCCAGTGAATGAACACTCCCAGTGAATGAACACCTGGTCGTATAATCTCAATTATTAAGCTATTTGAACTCTGTAAAGACTGTTACTAAAATTCAGTAGTTGCAATGAGACCTCCTAGAGGCCAGGCAATCGTTGATTTAACCGTATATTCCGATTTCAGTCTGTGTAAATTTTTTTACTGATACTCGAGCTTCAGACCCATGAAAAACTCTCCGGTAAGTTAAGATTTGACTTGATTCATTCATATTTTTCTGACTTATAATTGCGCTTGTTAAGATTTTTGTTGTTTTTTATCAAATGTTAAAGACTTAATCTTTGATATGGCATAATTCAGAAAGCTGTAATTTTGAAATTGCTATAGATAAGGGGGTGTTCACTTACTGGAAGTGCAAACTGAGATTTCCCAGTGAATGAACAGGTGTTCATTTACTGGGGAAAATGCATATTTCGTGAAACCTCATGATTATAGTTTTATTTGATTCATAATGATGTAAGCTAAACTATGTAAAAATGCGCGATGATCAAAATTGTGTCCTTCCAGTAAATGAACGGGGTATGTTGATTAGAAAGTACAAGTGTTCACATACTGGAAAGAGTAATTAAACTAAGATTTACCAGTAAATGAACAACCTTCATACTATGGGAAACTGCTTATCTCGTGAACCAAAAGACCTATAGGCTTATTTGACGGCTTAAACTAGGAATAGGTTATGATAAAGATCAGTATTGTCTTTCCATAGAATAAGTTTTTGATTTAAAAGTCTAGGTTTATACAGGGTGTATCATTATGAATGGGAAAACTTCTAGGGGAGGTAGACATTATAAGGGTTCAGAATTGCATAGAAACCCATGGTCCCAAACGACAGGCATGGACGTATATAAGGGGGGGTTAGAGGGTCCAGACCCCCCCCCCAATAGCCTAAACCTTATGTCAGCCAAACAAAAAGGTTCCTGTCCCAAATATTCAAAAAAATGAGTGAAAATACAACTTTTTGGATCAAATTTTCTGGGAGAAGACCCAGACACCCCTCTTTTGCTTGAGGGCATGTATTAACCACACAAATTTGTGATTAAGTTCACAAAATTTCACATTTGCCCTACATTTTACTCGGAAAGGGAAAACTATTAGAAACATTTTTGGTTACAGAATCCCTTCAAAACAGTTTAGTAACGGCTCCTTTGGTCCTGAGGTCTTATAGGTTTTGCCCCCCCCCCCAATCAAAAAGTTGAACTTACGCCTATGGTACTCCATTTTGTCCCCCCTCGTGATAAAGGTTAACCTAAGCTTTTATAACCCCTTGCTACGCTCAAAGGGAATTTCAAGGTATACAACCCCTCTTTCGAAACCTCAAACTTTAAAATTTTTCACCATAGAAAACGACCAACCAAAGTTACTACTTAATGAAAAAGTGGGTAAATAGGGTTCAGGGGTCCTCCTCCAAAAATGTTTAAATTTTAGTATACTAAATAGTCTTCTATATAGCTACTTTTTATGGGTTTTCAGGGAGCTTCGCGGGCCGCATGTGGCCCGCCAGTTGGAAAACCCTGTTTTAGATATACTTTCATTGCCCATTGCGACCCCTGAAAGAAGTTTCTTGAACCCCCCCCCCCTTGTAAAAGCTATAGCTACGTCCGTGCTAGGAGGTATTGATTATTAATTGTGTTAAGATGAAATATGCAATTAGTATAACGTCGCAATCGATGTTTGGCAAGATTTGCACCCACCTCCTAAGTAACTTTTTTGTGTGTGTGCGTGTGTGTGTGTGTGTATTGAAGAAATTTTAGAGTTTTTAGTAAAATATTTTCTATTTTATGTAACGCAGGCTGATCAGTTGAAAAAAATCATGGTATTTTTCAGTGTTCATTTACTGGAAGACACTGTTCATACTTAGGGCAAACTTTGTTCATTCACTGGGTCTATCGCACTTTTTTCACTCAAATCAGCATTCCTTCAAAACTATTGATTTCTAAGATCTGGAAATACTTCGATCATATTGCCAAGAAAAAGCCAGTATGGAAACATACCTTATTTTTAGAAATTGACCGAGAAAAAGCCCTGAAAAAAATTTTTGAAGTGGGAAAATCGCAAACCCAAATGCTAAGTGTTCATTCACTGGGCGGTTCACCCTATGTTGGATGGTATATGTTTAAAAAGTATTAGTATTCATTTTTCCGGAGTTCAGATGCTTATTGCAAATATCATATAAATTAACTCAGAGTTTCAAAGAAGTAAAAAGTTCTCACCTTTTCTCAAAACCAAAATAATAAAGCATACTGCTTCGTCATTAAATTAAAGTATAAAAACTGGGGGAAAACTTATATTTATTCAAAGTTTAATTAATAATTAAATTAAATTTCAAGCGATTGAATAAGACTGAAAAGCTTTGGAGAATGTTCAAGAACACATGAACCACCCTGACTTTCTAGAAATCTTTACAAAGAGTCAAGCGCCCAACAAACAAAACCTTTAAACGCAAAAAACATCAATAAAAATCCAAGAAAACTGTTGTAAATCTCAAACCAGACCGATTTATATGCAATTAAGCGATTCCGGCTAGGACAATTCCAACTCACTCCACCGATTCTTCGAACCGACCAATGAAACGGAACCAAACGATAGCCGCGCGTCCGTTTTTATAAAAAAACAAATGGCAGCAGATGCTTCTGAACGAACATCCAGCCGTCCATTTAGAAGTCAAAAACAATGGATGGAGTTGGCCGGTCGTGCGTAAAAATCGCATTTGACTCTCAAATGGAGGCCTTTCTATTCGGAGAAACGGTATTGCTTTATGTGTGGAAAATAATGGCGGCGTGTGTATACGGTGTTGCCATTCTGCATTGAAGAAATGCTGTGAAAGTAAGTCTACTAATTATGAAGGTTGAAAAGGATTTGTAGGATTTTTACTATTATACTAATTAAAATAAGTAGAATGGTCTGTCTCAAGGAAATAGTGAACTATTATTACTCAGTTCAAAGGATGGCCAAAAACAATCAAAAAATCAATTTCAACACCTCTATGTTTCATCGTACAGGCGCCATTAGGATGGCAGTTCCACAGGCGAATCCAGAGAATGGTGGCTAAGCATTCGTTTAAATTGAACCACATTCAAGATTTTGATAAAATTCCATCACAAATTAGAATTTAATAATCTAAACTTCCATAAAAAATTTTCAAAATAAAGAATTCATGGTAAAATTAAAGGAAAAAAAAGGTAACCCTTTTAAAATTCGGTCACACTTCACTGACACAAACTTTTAAACTTCTTCCTTTTCCCAAGGCAAACATTCTATATTCGCTATTGAACAATTTTGTAATTTATTTTCTTAAGTTATTAATTTAAGTTTTTCTATCAACTTTTCATTTATTCAATCCAAAATATCTTACTTCACTTGCAAGTGAACAATCTTTAAAACAAGTAGTGGACCCCATATACATTTACATTAAAAATGTTGGACTATATGTTACTAAAAGTTAAACATTACTGAAATTACACCTGTTCTATAGCAATGAGACTGCACGTCAGAGAACTATGAAATGAACTTTAAATAACTGTGGAAAATAGATGCATAAACCAGGCATATGAATATCTGTAAAAAAATTCAGATATCTCCGAGATTAAATACATTTGTTCAATGTAAAAATATATTCATATAACCTACTAAAATATTTTTTTATCTCAAAAAACATTCAGTGCCTAAGGAATCGTGTTATGAAAAAATTCTAAGACTTGGCAAAAAGTTAATGCAGTTACAAAAATTAAAAGTTTAGTGTTTCTGCAAAATAGAGTATTTTCAATCACGTGTCTCCGATCACGTGATCAAGCTGGCTTGGAGGACAGACAACTTTTCTTTAACATTAGGCTCTCATAGAGAATACGCGCTGCATTTAGTTTTTATAAAAAAAGTTCATTTAAAAAGATTCTTTAGGCTCGGTTAAAGACCGGAACGAAAGAATAATAGTTATTGAAGGTAAGTGCATAAGTTTTTGTGTTTTAGTGGTAAGCTAAATTTAGAAAAAGACTTATTACGAGGTGACATGTTTTTGTTTACATTTGTTAGAACAATATGCGAGTCCGATACATCTGTAAAATACTTATAATATGCTACTGAAACTAAATATTGAATAATTAATAGATAATTAAGAATTTTAAAATATGTTAGTAGCATTGCGAATGGTACTTGCAATTAGAACACTGGCAGAAATGGTTTCAGCAATTAGAACACTGCTAAATATAAAATGTAGTATTACTGAATGACTTATAACATGCAGAGATGCCATTTTAGAGTAAATAAAGGTTACTTTAAAGTAAACTTAGATCCTATAGTTTTCCATCATACTGTCTGTCATCCAAGCCTCTGACGTCACAAGCCTGTGACGTCATGTGCGAATGCTCTATATGTGAAATTTCGCATTTCATCGATTTAACCCTTAGATATCAAAATTTTGCTTATTAGTAACTTGGATCTCAAAATTATTCCCTTTTCGAAATAGATCTTATGATTTCATGAGGGTTATGGAGGTAAGCGGCTAATAATAATAACCTAGCGGCGAAATAAGAAAGTTAAAATAAATAATTTAAAAAAAATCTGAAGAAAATAGAACGAAAACTTAAATGAGAAAATTGTTGGCAACATCATAACAAACACACAGACAAAAAAAAAATTGTGAAAATATCTTATTCCAAGAGATATTAGCATGTGAAAATAGCACTTTTTAAGGTCTCAAAAAAGAAAAAGTTCGCAAATTTGCAAAGTTTTTCAATTATATCATGTAGTTTTACGTTTTTTAGTAAAATAATGATAAATTTTAATTAAAAAATATCAAATAAACTTGCAAATTTGTGAACTTTTCATTTTTGTGGCCTGAAAAAGTGCAAAGTTTTAAAGTAAGTAGTTATTTAAAGTAAGTTATTACAATGCATTCTCCATTGTCACGCGGTACACCTTACTTCCATGACCCTAGGAGACTTAGGTTCCAAATAAAAGCCGTAAAACGGACTTTTGAAACACTCTGTATAATGTTAGCAATAGTAATAAGTAACTACGTGGTATGGTTAAAAATACATAACAAACCCGCATCATTTTAAGATTAAGAATGCAATATCTCTTAAAAATCTCTTAAAAACAAAGCGCAATTATTTGCTAACGAAAAACTTAAGTAGTAAATTAAACGTGCAACCCAATGATCAAAATGAAGTGTACTCCAGCACGCAAAAAAGTAATTATCGATTGTAGTACAAAGTATTCAGTTCTTTTTGTTTACCCAAACCTTTATTAAAGTGATTGAAAACAATGAAAGGAAGATACAATTAACTACTACCTTGCATCACGAATAGATACGAATACCCAACTGACAGTAGTGAGCAATACGGATACGGCTTATATGTCATTCAAAGCTTCAATCTGGTTACACTTTATGGTGCTGGAACTTTAAAGAGATGTAAAAAAAGGTAGAGAACATATCACAAAACATGCGATAGGGAGATAAGAAGATGACACGTTAGAGCAGGTAAAGATAACAAGCTGTATAAAACATCCTAGGATAGAAAGATAATTAACTTTTCAAAGCTCAAAGAATAAATTTCGGAAAATAAAACCTCGAGCTGAGTTTTTCGAATAATATCAAATCAAATTTTTGGGAGGAGTTAATTATTTATTGAGGTTAAGGGGCAATCTTAGAAGTAATCTAAAAACGATGTTTTTTTCTGGGATCCGTTCATATTATATATTAAATGCCCGACAATTCTCCCGATAAATTCATAACACGAAACTTCTTAATCTAGATATCGCCAAAGTCAATCTGAGAAATCAGATAACTAAGCGTATTAAATGTTATACATATTTTCTAGATCGTGATAAGCTTTATATCAAAAGAAATTTTAATATATTTACTTAAATTACATTTAATAGTGGTGAGTGTTAGAAGAATTGCAATTCTGAAATTGTGCTTAAAGATTGACACTGCAAAACTCAAATTAGGGTCAATTAGGGAGGGGCGCATTCATTCTACTCTATACACAAACATCCAAGACCAAGCTGGGATTCGACCCCCAGACGCCCGACTTCGATATTCTAACCAATTATTTGCCAACATTGGCCTAAGCTTAATCTTTAGACGTAATCTTAAAACAATGTTTTCTTTCTTAATTCTAATGGCAGAGCTCAATTCACACTATGACCGAAATCATTACTCTAGACAACACGGATATCAGAGTACTTCGCGAGTGAGCACCTCTATGGACCGAAGTCACGGAGGGGAAGTACTGTTGCCCAAGCCACGCACACATTCGCATGCACAACCCCTTTTTACTGGGAGGGGCATTCGTCCAACTCGATACATAAACATCCAAGATCGAGCTGGGATTCGAACTCCAAACGTCCAACTACGATATTTTAACTGTCAAACCAATTAATTGTCCTTGCCCATATTGGCCTGAGCTCCGGAATTATTGAATGAATCTAATATTTAAAAATAAAAACAAATCAAAGCCCATCATGTCAACTCAATTTTCCAAACTTTTCAGAACACAAAAACCCTATCTCTCTTTAACTCTATGCATCAACCGATTAAATTTGGATAAAACGGCACAATCTCTCTATATATAATGAAGGTGTCCCTGCCTGGGTTCCTGCCTGCCTGGGTTTGTCCGGAACAGATTTGGCTCAATTTCTCCAAAACTACCCGTCCGAATCGAACCAAACTTGGTACACATACGTATGGGGACGGGGGAAAGACAATGACATCATTTCCAAATTTCTAAAACCACCCCTTCACCCCCTTTTAGGCCTTTTTGTAAAAATCGCCTTACTTCTCCACTAAAGAAGATCTGTTTAACTCGCATTGTTGCAAATAATACAACAAAAACAATTTTAAACATAAAACAAAGTATTTAAAGATAAAACTTGGCTAAAGTTGTTTTAAATGTTTTAAAAAGGTTATTAATAATTTAAAAAATTAAAAACGTCCCTTATAAAAAACTTTATAACAGTATTTTCTTATTGAAAACTTCATTTTCCATGAAACTTTAAGTTGAAATAGAAAGTTTTAAGAATGGACTCTAACCGCCTATCTGGTTCGAGACTTCACGGAACCAACACGTGACCTACAACTGAGCTTGCGATTGGTTACCACAGATACTACACTAGTAGATCTACTAGTGTAGTATCTGTGGTAACCAATCGCAAACTCAGTAGGTCACATGTTGGTTCCGTGTGACGTCAGACGGTTAGAGTCCATTAGACTGGTTAAAGTAAAGATTACATCATGCAGTTTTTTTAGAAAGTTGATGATAGAAACACTAGATCAATTTGTTATTTAACCTTATAATTTGTTTCTTTGGTGTAGTTTAACGGGATTTTTTTTTTCAATTTAAACAGGGGGTATTTACAAATTTTGGGATTTCAAAAGTCTGTAATAATTTTAATGGATTTTTTTCACTTAGAATGGATAATTGGGTAACTGTCGTAATTAAATGTGCAACCCCGAACTGGATGGTTAGGTTAGATTTACACAGTTGGAACCGGGAGGGAAAAGGCACAGGGAGCACGGTGATGAAAATGCACCGGGAACACCGAGATGAAAAGGCACCGGGGACACCAAGATGAAAAAGGCACCGGGATATGAAAAAATACTGGGAACACCGGGATATGAAAAACTACCAGGATGATTGGTAATTATGGTTACAGAAAATTAGGCATGTAACTTGAGAAAATTTTAATAAATTGATACACTCCACCCGTGCAAGGCCGGGCATATCAGCTAGTATAGAAATAAAGAGATTTATTCTCAGCCTGAAACTTCTTATTCTGGATTCCGCCAATGTCAATTTGAGGAATCAGATAACATAGCGTTTTAATAATGTAACATTGTCAACCATTTACCTTATTAACTAAGAGAAATTTACATATACATATTTAAATTACATTTAATAGTGGTGAGTTGTAAAAAAAATTGCAATTCTGAATTTTCTGAAATTGTGCTTAAAGGTTTTTTTTATCGCAAAAGCACTTGACTTTATATCATTGGCTCCCATGCATCAAAGATACATGAGATTGGAGCATAAAAAAAAATAAAAACTGAGCCATTGAACAAAACAAGAACAATATATTAACAAGAACAATAAATACTTGCAAATTAGTGCTTAAAGATCGACACTACAAAACTCAAATTAGGGTCAATCCATGTCAAGTGATCCAAAAGGTGGTCCCTCGACCATTTTAAAATCAAACCATTTTTGTGTGTTGATTCTTATACTATTAGAGAGTTCAAAAACACAAGTTTATTTCCTTTTTTATCTAATGAATCTTTGACTCCTTGATATTCACTTACTCCATTGATAGTGCCTTAATGACTCAGTTTCATAATAACTTTTAATTTGTTCATCTTAAGTCTTTCTAATTTTTCACTCTTGTGCTGTGAACTAAGCAGAAATATATTTTGGTTGTCAATTAAAGTGGTTTTTAAGATTTTTTTCTTCTGAAATTTCATAAGGTTGAAAAAGGGAATACTATGTCCATCAACTTTTTTAAACTGTAAAATAGTTCTGAATGTACTTACATTTTTTTCGACGATTATTCTGTACTCTAAATATTGTCCTAGATTTTCTGTACAAATTTGGTGGTTATACAGCGAAAATTCCATTTCTTATACAGTATTTTTTTTTCGATTTTCTCAAAACTTGGTTTTTGGACTTATTCCCTTTTTCAAATAGACTATTCAATTTTTAGAGGTTAAATCGCAATCTTAGACGTAATCTAAAAACAATGATTTCTTTCTTTCTAATGGAAGAGCTCACACACTATGACCGAAATCATTTTGCTCCAGACAAGCCGATATCAGTACTTTGCGAATGAGTACCTCTGTGGACCGAAGTCACGTAGGGGAAGTACCTACTGTTGACCACGCCATACACACATTCGCATTCATACCACCTTTTTGCAGGGGGGCGCAATCATCCAAGACCGAGCGGCGATTCGAACCTCGGACTTCGATACTCTAACCCTAACCAATTGGCTTAAACTCCGGAATTGTTAAATGAACCTGAACTTAATATTTAATTAAACGAATCACAGCAACTCAATTTTCAAAACTTTTCAGAAGACAGCAAAGAATCCTAGCTCTCTTTAACCGTTATACATCCAACGATTATTTTCGGATGAAACGTCACCAAACTGTAATTAATTCCTGAAATCGATACTTCTCCACATGGGTTTCCGCCAATGTCAATCTGAGAAATCAGATAACAAAGCGTTAATAATAATACATATTAATAAGTCCAATTGCTAAAAAAAACATGTCACATGAAACTAAATATATATATACTTTATTTACGTTTAATAGCGGTGAGAAACTGAAATTGTAATTAAAGATTGACACTACAAAACTCAAATTAGCCATAAGTTATCTTGTAATAATTGCTTAAACCAGCCTTACCCAACATGCGGTGCATGCCCCAACGGGACCAATACATTTTCATCAATTTTCTTAAGAAATACAGTATTACAAATTAACCCAGATTACTAAAACACGAGTTTATACAGTTTTTAAGAGTAAATTTTCAAAAAAAATATTTCCGGGAGGGAGCTCGCATATCCCCGCCATACTGATCTAAGCTTCAGATATCACACACAAAATCTTAAAATTTGGTGCACCAAGGTAAAAAGTCTTACCCATTCATTTTTCTATATTAAAAAAGTAACATTTAATGTGTAATGTGTGCAGAGCATTAAGAAATTGGAGATGAGATCTCAAATGATCCATAATCTCTATCAATCACTTTCGTCCAAACATCCGTCTTGGAAAGCGTGACGGCAAAGCGTCGTCGTCGGTCGCTCTCCTCCCCGCCAGTCGGGATGTATGGTCCGCTACACCCTCTAAACACCCCCTCTTCGCCGACTTGTGGAATACTGATGGAGTAGGCAAACTACGAAATAGATGAAGATGACATTCCTGGAGAAATCGATTCAAATGTTTGACATGTGGCAATGGCGAGCACACTCACCAGTCAAAAAGTCTAGTAATTTAAGTGGGGAATAAATATTAGAATCCTCAGCCATTTAAATAACTATGATTTCTTAATGCAGGAATTTAGGTTCTGATGCGGTTTAACATACAGACGGGATGGGTTGTTGGCAAAAGTTAATGTATTTTTTCTCGTCATGCGTGTTCTTCATGAGAAGTTTCACTATGTAGCCGTCCATTATCACGTTTTCTCGTAATATCTCTCTACCACGTTACATAAAAAATTGGATGAATTATTATGTTTGTGCTATTGGAACAGTTGCATTTGATAGTTCAAAGAAAAATTAGTTTAAATATTTTATTAGTCATAGATAGCTAAGTAGTAGTTCCGATTCGCATTCGTTTCTTCTATTCTAATGAATTTACCATTTATCGCTTTTGCTAATTGAGAACAATTATAAGACCATTTTTGCCAATATTTAATTTTAAAAACTGGTTCAAAAACATCACCTTTTCATCATTATCTTTTATTCGTTGCATTACTAAAATCATTACTTATTGTGAATCTTATGATGCTTTTTTCTTCACGAATGAATACTTATTTTGAAGTCAATAGTAATTTCTATCTATGAGTACGCATGAGAAATATAAATGTTTCATTTTGAACTCTATTATTTACTCATAACATAGGTCTGCAACGAAAATGCTGTTTAAAAGTTTTTATCAAATTCTCCTCTTTATGGTGTGCTAATAACGAAAGAAATACCGAAAAAAAATCCTTTAAGTCAGGATTTTTAACAAATTGGTAAGTTATTTTGAAATTTGCCCATTTTTTGCAGCTTTGGTACATTCTTAACTTACTTTAAACAAGTAAGAGTTATAACTGTAACTAAGTAACAAAATTAACTATTTCACCAGGATATTAAATAAATAGATAGAAAATCCCGAGGAAGGTTACAAAGTGCAATAATGACGAACTTTTGCGCTGTAATACTTCGAAGAAAGTATTGTTGCTCCTCACAAGGGTAAGAGCCTCAATTGAATGAAAAGTATTTTTTTGTGTTTTTAGAGTGTGTAAATAAACCTCATGATAAATAAATAATAAATTAACTTCATATGCTTTTTTCATATAAATTGAGGTACCGACTACACAAACAAACACATGATTCATATTCATATTGTATTGACTCACATGACTCATATTATATTCTCAGAAAACATGACGTTCTATGTCAAAACAAAAGTCCTTTTTAGACTCAAAGTACCAAAAAACATTTAAAAACTGACCTTAATAAATCATTTGAATACAATGATTTTTTTATGCATACTAATTTTTTGTGAAATTGTGCCCTATTTACTAAATTTGTTAAAATATGGGACGCTTTAAAATTCCAAAGAGGTCATTCTCAGATTCAGCACACCAAACAAAATTAAAAAAATGATTTTCAGGTAAAGGATTAGTTCAAAAATAATTATTTCAAATATACTTTCACTTCTCTTGAAATTTGCTTTATTTACAAAAATTGTCAAGAAAGGTGAAGTTTTATTATAAAACAGAGGTCACAGTTTTAGATTCAGCACACCAAAATAGACCACCAAATTTACGGAAAAATGTAAGTTATACATTCACTCAGTATAATGAGTCAATTTTCCAAAATGTTGAGGTATTTCTCTAGAAAACTAAAAACCTAAATTGTCAGGAAACATGACGGCCCAGGAAAAAACAAAGGTAATTTTTGGATTCAGCGCACCAAAAAACATAAAGATCGTGGAATAACCTTAACAGCTTTCAGATTTTTTTTTTTTGCAGACCTGTGTGTAATTATTATCATTTAAGTTTCAGAATTGAAAAATAACCCTGTACTATAATTAATTAAGTGGGTATGTGCATAATAAAATAAATAACTCTCTAATAATTTAATTTCTATTACATAATTTTCTCAAATTTCCAATATTAATTTGCATAAAATGTTTAATGCATTCTTCAATAACAGGAATGTAATATTAAGAAAAGTTCGCAGCTTCTAAAAAGTATTATATAAGGATTAGAACGTGCGAATATTCTTTCCAAGAAATGTTCTACGGTTCAAAGGTTTTCAGATCGGATAAAATTAACCTCTTTATTGTTTAAAATTACAATGAGTTGCATTTAACGAACCTCACGTTTTGTTAACGTTTTGCATATCATATTGAAATAGTAACCTCCGCTACTCTAGTGAAAGTGCATTATAGTAGGTCTTTGAAAGGTTGAACTAATAGCATTAATTTTAAGAATGGGATTGATTTCTAAATAGAAGCTTGAAATTGAGTGTTCACCTAGTTTATGATTGCTGATGTTTTTATTTAAAATAAACTTTCAACTCAAATTGAGCAGGAATAGCCTTTTCTCGTATAAAAAAAAGAGCTGCTAGTGTTTCTAAACACAAAATATTTAATATTACTGTTATTTTGCATATTATTTCTTAAAGGTTTATTATCAAACTTATTTGAGTGCCTTAAATACAACAAACAAATTTGTAAAACTATACTAATTTATAAAAAAAAGCCTAAACAAATTTGGTACCTATCAAGATGATGTGAAAGATATTTTTGCTTCATTAAAATTTTTCTGTATTATAGAGAAAAAATTTAAAGCTTTATAGTTTTGAATGTTATTAAAACAGCTAAAAAATCATTGGATTTAATTTGAAGGTTAAATACTAAGAAAAACATTCTTAAGATATAACGGAGATGTTGGAATGCACTGATTTCGAAAATGATTTGGAAGTATACAAAATACTGTCAAAATCAGAGTCTTTTTCAACAGCTTGCAAAGTCAATATTATTTAACACGATCACCCTCTACAATAGTGTATCACATGGTGTTAGCACATGGCATCAGCAGGTGTTAAAAGCATTGCAAGTACACCGCATACTAACTACAACTCTTAGATAAAAAAAACTTTCATATTCATTATCAGTTACTGAGTAACTTTTAATAAAATGAGTTACTCGTAGGTCTCAAACATTAGTTATATAAAATGACATCAAGATAATTCCATAAAATTAATGAAATTATTCAAAACCATCCGCCTCAGCAGATGAGCAAACAAATTGACAAAAAATTTTCAAGCGTGATGTCATTGTCTAAAAATGAGCTGAATAAACCGGTTTGGTGAAATTTTCATGAGAAAATTTATCTTCTGTTGATTTTTAGTTTATCTAACAAGGTAAAATAATCGGTTACCCAGAATCATGACATCAAGTTAACTTATTTATCACCATCTTTAAATGCTTTTAAAATTACCAAAACATTATTCTGTATTAGCAAGTATTCTGATTTCTCTGATTAAAATATATAACTATTACTCCTAAACTATATTTAGTGATACCGATTTAGATTTTTCTGATACTATATGAGAAAAAAGCTGGTTCTCCTTTTAAATCTTCAATGTGTTTCATTACGATCTTGACATTTTCTTCTTTACAATCATAGTGATGTGGAAGATCACCAGTTTTTATAATGTTTTAAATTGGATTTCACTAGTTACGCAACTAAAACTTTGTTCGCTAATTTTCTCGATTCAAAGTTTACAAGTTACAAATTTAAGATGTTACTGAATTATATAGTAGGTGGGTTTGTGGAATCTGGTTATGGACTAGAGATATAGAAAACATTGAAGTACTGTTGCCCAAGCCACGCACACATTCGCATGCACAACCCCTTTTTACTGGGAGGGGCATTCGTCCAACTCGATACATAAACATCCAAGATCGAGCTGGGATTCGAACTCCAAACGTCCAACTACGATATTTTAACTGTCAAACCAATTAATTGTCCTTGCCCATATTGGCCTGAGCTCCGGAATTATTGAATGAATCTAATATTTAAAAATAAAAACAAATCAAAGCCCATCATGTCAACTCAATTTTCCAAACTTTTCAGAACACAAAAACCCTATCTCTCTTTAACTCTATGCATCAACCGATTAAATTTGGATAAAACGGCACAATCTCTCTATATATAATGAAGGTGTCCCTGCCTGGGTTCCTGCCTGCCTGGGTTTGTCCGGAACAGATTTGGCTCAATTTCTCCAAAACTACCCGTCCGAATCGAACCAAACTTGGTACACATACGTATGGGGACGGGGGAAAGACAATGACATCATTTCCAAATTTCTAAAACCACCCCTTCACCCCCTTTTAGGCCTTTTTGTAAAAATCGCCTTACTTCTCCACTAAAGAAGATCTGTTTAACTCGCATTGTTGCAAATAATACAACAAAAACAATTTTAAACATAAAACAAAGTATTTAAAGATAAAACTTGGCTAAAGTTGTTTTAAATGTTTTAAAAAGGTTATTAATAATTTAAAAAATTAAAAACGTCCCTTATAAAAAACTTTATAACAGTATTTTCTTATTGAAAACTTCATTTTCCATGAAACTTTAAGTTGAAATAGAAAGTTTTAAGAATGGACTCTAACCGCCTATCTGGTTCGAGACTTCACGGAACCAACACGTGACCTACAACTGAGCTTGCGATTGGTTACCACAGATACTACACTAGTAGATCTACTAGTGTAGTATCTGTGGTAACCAATCGCAAACTCAGTAGGTCACATGTTGGTTCCGTGTGACGTCAGACGGTTAGAGTCCATTAGACTGGTTAAAGTAAAGATTACATCATGCAGTTTTTTTAGAAAGTTGATGATAGAAACACTAGATCAATTTGTTATTTAACCTTATAATTTGTTTCTTTGGTGTAGTTTAACGGGATTTTTTTTTTCAATTTAAACAGGGGGTATTTACAAATTTTGGGATTTCAAAAGTCTGTAATAATTTTAATGGATTTTTTTCACTTAGAATGGATAATTGGGTAACTGTCGTAATTAAATGTGCAACCCCGAACTGGATGGTTAGGTTAGATTTACACAGTTGGAACCGGGAGGGAAAAGGCACAGGGAGCACGGTGATGAAAATGCACCGGGAACACCGAGATGAAAAGGCACCGGGGACACCAAGATGAAAAAGGCACCGGGATATGAAAAAATACTGGGAACACCGGGATATGAAAAACTACCAGGATGATTGGTAATTATGGTTACAGAAAATTAGGCATGTAACTTGAGAAAATTTTAATAAATTGATACACTCCACCCGTGCAAGGCCGGGCATATCAGCTAGTATAGAAATAAAGAGATTTATTCTCAGCCTGAAACTTCTTATTCTGGATTCCGCCAATGTCAATTTGAGGAATCAGATAACATAGCGTTTTAATAATGTAACATTGTCAACCATTTACCTTATTAACTAAGAGAAATTTACATATACATATTTAAATTACATTTAATAGTGGTGAGTTGTAAAAAAAATTGCAATTCTGAATTTTCTGAAATTGTGCTTAAAGGTTTTTTTTATCGCAAAAGCACTTGACTTTATATCATTGGCTCCCATGCATCAAAGATACATGAGATTGGAGCATAAAAAAAAATAAAAACTGAGCCATTGAACAAAACAAGAACAATATATTAACAAGAACAATAAATACTTGCAAATTAGTGCTTAAAGATCGACACTACAAAACTCAAATTAGGGTCAATCCATGTCAAGTGATCCAAAAGGTGGTCCCTCGACCATTTTAAAATCAAACCATTTTTGTGTGTTGATTCTTATACTATTAGAGAGTTCAAAAACACAAGTTTATTTCCTTTTTTATCTAATGAATCTTTGACTCCTTGATATTCACTTACTCCATTGATAGTGCCTTAATGACTCAGTTTCATAATAACTTTTAATTTGTTCATCTTAAGTCTTTCTAATTTTTCACTCTTGTGCTGTGAACTAAGCAGAAATATATTTTGGTTGTCAATTAAAGTGGTTTTTAAGATTTTTTTCTTCTGAAATTTCATAAGGTTGAAAAAGGGAATACTATGTCCATCAACTTTTTTAAACTGTAAAATAGTTCTGAATGTACTTACATTTTTTTCGACGATTATTCTGTACTCTAAATATTGTCCTAGATTTTCTGTACAAATTTGGTGGTTATACAGCGAAAATTCCATTTCTTATACAGTATTTTTTTTTCGATTTTCTCAAAACTTGGTTTTTGGACTTATTCCCTTTTTCAAATAGACTATTCAATTTTTAGAGGTTAAATCGCAATCTTAGACGTAATCTAAAAACAATGATTTCTTTCTTTCTAATGGAAGAGCTCACACACTATGACCGAAATCATTTTGCTCCAGACAAGCCGATATCAGTACTTTGCGAATGAGTACCTCTGTGGACCGAAGTCACGTAGGGGAAGTACCTACTGTTGACCACGCCATACACACATTCGCATTCATACCACCTTTTTGCAGGGGGGCGCAATCATCCAAGACCGAGCGGCGATTCGAACCTCGGACTTCGATACTCTAACCCTAACCAATTGGCTTAAACTCCGGAATTGTTAAATGAACCTGAACTTAATATTTAATTAAACGAATCACAGCAACTCAATTTTCAAAACTTTTCAGAAGACAGCAAAGAATCCTAGCTCTCTTTAACCGTTATACATCCAACGATTATTTTCGGATGAAACGTCACCAAACTGTAATTAATTCCTGAAATCGATACTTCTCCACATGGGTTTCCGCCAATGTCAATCTGAGAAATCAGATAACAAAGCGTTAATAATAATACATATTAATAAGTCCAATTGCTAAAAAAAACATGTCACATGAAACTAAATATATATATACTTTATTTACGTTTAATAGCGGTGAGAAACTGAAATTGTAATTAAAGATTGACACTACAAAACTCAAATTAGCCATAAGTTATCTTGTAATAATTGCTTAAACCAGCCTTACCCAACATGCGGTGCATGCCCCAACGGGACCAATACATTTTCATCAATTTTCTTAAGAAATACAGTATTACAAATTAACCCAGATTACTAAAACACGAGTTTATACAGTTTTTAAGAGTAAATTTTCAAAAAAAATATTTCCGGGAGGGAGCTCGCATATCCCCGCCATACTGATCTAAGCTTCAGATATCACACACAAAATCTTAAAATTTGGTGCACCAAGGTAAAAAGTCTTACCCATTCATTTTTCTATATTAAAAAAGTAACATTTAATGTGTAATGTGTGCAGAGCATTAAGAAATTGGAGATGAGATCTCAAATGATCCATAATCTCTATCAATCACTTTCGTCCAAACATCCGTCTTGGAAAGCGTGACGGCAAAGCGTCGTCGTCGGTCGCTCTCCTCCCCGCCAGTCGGGATGTATGGTCCGCTACACCCTCTAAACACCCCCTCTTCGCCGACTTGTGGAATACTGATGGAGTAGGCAAACTACGAAATAGATGAAGATGACATTCCTGGAGAAATCGATTCAAATGTTTGACATGTGGCAATGGCGAGCACACTCACCAGTCAAAAAGTCTAGTAATTTAAGTGGGGAATAAATATTAGAATCCTCAGCCATTTAAATAACTATGATTTCTTAATGCAGGAATTTAGGTTCTGATGCGGTTTAACATACAGACGGGATGGGTTGTTGGCAAAAGTTAATGTATTTTTTCTCGTCATGCGTGTTCTTCATGAGAAGTTTCACTATGTAGCCGTCCATTATCACGTTTTCTCGTAATATCTCTCTACCACGTTACATAAAAAATTGGATGAATTATTATGTTTGTGCTATTGGAACAGTTGCATTTGATAGTTCAAAGAAAAATTAGTTTAAATATTTTATTAGTCATAGATAGCTAAGTAGTAGTTCCGATTCGCATTCGTTTCTTCTATTCTAATGAATTTACCATTTATCGCTTTTGCTAATTGAGAACAATTATAAGACCATTTTTGCCAATATTTAATTTTAAAAACTGGTTCAAAAACATCACCTTTTCATCATTATCTTTTATTCGTTGCATTACTAAAATCATTACTTATTGTGAATCTTATGATGCTTTTTTCTTCACGAATGAATACTTATTTTGAAGTCAATAGTAATTTCTATCTATGAGTACGCATGAGAAATATAAATGTTTCATTTTGAACTCTATTATTTACTCATAACATAGGTCTGCAACGAAAATGCTGTTTAAAAGTTTTTATCAAATTCTCCTCTTTATGGTGTGCTAATAACGAAAGAAATACCGAAAAAAAATCCTTTAAGTCAGGATTTTTAACAAATTGGTAAGTTATTTTGAAATTTGCCCATTTTTTGCAGCTTTGGTACATTCTTAACTTACTTTAAACAAGTAAGAGTTATAACTGTAACTAAGTAACAAAATTAACTATTTCACCAGGATATTAAATAAATAGATAGAAAATCCCGAGGAAGGTTACAAAGTGCAATAATGACGAACTTTTGCGCTGTAATACTTCGAAGAAAGTATTGTTGCTCCTCACAAGGGTAAGAGCCTCAATTGAATGAAAAGTATTTTTTTGTGTTTTTAGAGTGTGTAAATAAACCTCATGATAAATAAATAATAAATTAACTTCATATGCTTTTTTCATATAAATTGAGGTACCGACTACACAAACAAACACATGATTCATATTCATATTGTATTGACTCACATGACTCATATTATATTCTCAGAAAACATGACGTTCTATGTCAAAACAAAAGTCCTTTTTAGACTCAAAGTACCAAAAAACATTTAAAAACTGACCTTAATAAATCATTTGAATACAATGATTTTTTTATGCATACTAATTTTTTGTGAAATTGTGCCCTATTTACTAAATTTGTTAAAATATGGGACGCTTTAAAATTCCAAAGAGGTCATTCTCAGATTCAGCACACCAAACAAAATTAAAAAAATGATTTTCAGGTAAAGGATTAGTTCAAAAATAATTATTTCAAATATACTTTCACTTCTCTTGAAATTTGCTTTATTTACAAAAATTGTCAAGAAAGGTGAAGTTTTATTATAAAACAGAGGTCACAGTTTTAGATTCAGCACACCAAAATAGACCACCAAATTTACGGAAAAATGTAAGTTATACATTCACTCAGTATAATGAGTCAATTTTCCAAAATGTTGAGGTATTTCTCTAGAAAACTAAAAACCTAAATTGTCAGGAAACATGACGGCCCAGGAAAAAACAAAGGTAATTTTTGGATTCAGCGCACCAAAAAACATAAAGATCGTGGAATAACCTTAACAGCTTTCAGATTTTTTTTTTTTGCAGACCTGTGTGTAATTATTATCATTTAAGTTTCAGAATTGAAAAATAACCCTGTACTATAATTAATTAAGTGGGTATGTGCATAATAAAATAAATAACTCTCTAATAATTTAATTTCTATTACATAATTTTCTCAAATTTCCAATATTAATTTGCATAAAATGTTTAATGCATTCTTCAATAACAGGAATGTAATATTAAGAAAAGTTCGCAGCTTCTAAAAAGTATTATATAAGGATTAGAACGTGCGAATATTCTTTCCAAGAAATGTTCTACGGTTCAAAGGTTTTCAGATCGGATAAAATTAACCTCTTTATTGTTTAAAATTACAATGAGTTGCATTTAACGAACCTCACGTTTTGTTAACGTTTTGCATATCATATTGAAATAGTAACCTCCGCTACTCTAGTGAAAGTGCATTATAGTAGGTCTTTGAAAGGTTGAACTAATAGCATTAATTTTAAGAATGGGATTGATTTCTAAATAGAAGCTTGAAATTGAGTGTTCACCTAGTTTATGATTGCTGATGTTTTTATTTAAAATAAACTTTCAACTCAAATTGAGCAGGAATAGCCTTTTCTCGTATAAAAAAAAGAGCTGCTAGTGTTTCTAAACACAAAATATTTAATATTACTGTTATTTTGCATATTATTTCTTAAAGGTTTATTATCAAACTTATTTGAGTGCCTTAAATACAACAAACAAATTTGTAAAACTATACTAATTTATAAAAAAAAGCCTAAACAAATTTGGTACCTATCAAGATGATGTGAAAGATATTTTTGCTTCATTAAAATTTTTCTGTATTATAGAGAAAAAATTTAAAGCTTTATAGTTTTGAATGTTATTAAAACAGCTAAAAAATCATTGGATTTAATTTGAAGGTTAAATACTAAGAAAAACATTCTTAAGATATAACGGAGATGTTGGAATGCACTGATTTCGAAAATGATTTGGAAGTATACAAAATACTGTCAAAATCAGAGTCTTTTTCAACAGCTTGCAAAGTCAATATTATTTAACACGATCACCCTCTACAATAGTGTATCACATGGTGTTAGCACATGGCATCAGCAGGTGTTAAAAGCATTGCAAGTACACCGCATACTAACTACAACTCTTAGATAAAAAAAACTTTCATATTCATTATCAGTTACTGAGTAACTTTTAATAAAATGAGTTACTCGTAGGTCTCAAACATTAGTTATATAAAATGACATCAAGATAATTCCATAAAATTAATGAAATTATTCAAAACCATCCGCCTCAGCAGATGAGCAAACAAATTGACAAAAAATTTTCAAGCGTGATGTCATTGTCTAAAAATGAGCTGAATAAACCGGTTTGGTGAAATTTTCATGAGAAAATTTATCTTCTGTTGATTTTTAGTTTATCTAACAAGGTAAAATAATCGGTTACCCAGAATCATGACATCAAGTTAACTTATTTATCACCATCTTTAAATGCTTTTAAAATTACCAAAACATTATTCTGTATTAGCAAGTATTCTGATTTCTCTGATTAAAATATATAACTATTACTCCTAAACTATATTTAGTGATACCGATTTAGATTTTTCTGATACTATATGAGAAAAAAGCTGGTTCTCCTTTTAAATCTTCAATGTGTTTCATTACGATCTTGACATTTTCTTCTTTACAATCATAGTGATGTGGAAGATCACCAGTTTTTATAATGTTTTAAATTGGATTTCACTAGTTACGCAACTAAAACTTTGTTCGCTAATTTTCTCGATTCAAAGTTTACAAGTTACAAATTTAAGATGTTACTGAATTATATAGTAGGTGGGTTTGTGGAATCTGGTTATGGACTAGAGATATAGAAAACATTGAAGGATCGTCGTAAGGCTTGTTTTAATTAAGGGTGATCAAAAACTTTACTACATCTTCGAAATTATTTGGACTGTTTACCAGTGTAATTGCACATCCTTTCCCATTATTAAAAAACCGATCGGATAATTAATAAAGAGTTAAACTTAATTTAAAATATAAAGTAATCTAAGGTTACAAAAAATTACCTCTTATTTCAATTAAACAAAAATTTACATTATCATTGATAAATGTATTAATAATCACTATAGGATAGATTTCGCTAGAATCAATTCCCAAAGAGAGCCGACAGGTTTCATTATTTCAGCATAAAATTAAAAACAAGAACAGTCGACATAAAAACAATTACATTTAAGTGAAAACTGGAACATTTCAGGCAGATCTAGACAACTGAGAGACATCAGCGATAAATCTCAGCCCTAAAAGCGCTCTATATCTTACGAAAATAAACACAAAAATCGACCTTGGCATCGGAACAACCTGCCTGCCCTGTCACACAAGTAAAAAAACTTCTTTTAAAAACCTATAAAAAGCAAAAAGGGCGCTCACCTTGCTGAAAAATGTAAACCATGCCGAGTTACTATTTAATCCATAAGCGATGGTAGCAGCTTACTAATGCGGTATGTACTCCAATTGACAAGTTTCGGTGCAACGTGCTTTGAAGACACCGCGAACACACAGCGCACAGGTATGTTTAGAAACTTCAGACCGGACTATCCCACCACACACAGATAGCAGACGGCCAATATCGCAAGTGAAATGGAAACTACAGGTTTTCGATTGGACTGCCATCTATTAGCGATTCTGCAAACTATTACTTAGATAGGCAGTTTTAATAATTTCTGTTGGCTATAAAAATACACAATATCCGCCCATTGGTTAACAAATAAATTAATAAATATACGAATTAAAAGAGTTTAAATTATTAGAATTTTATAAATGAATTGAGAAAAATTTTAAAAATTGAAATTTTTTTTAAAGATTGACTTAAATATTACTTAAAAATAAATAAGGAAAGCATATTAATTGTATTTTTTGTTTCAATTATTATTAAATTGGGTTGAGAAAACATAAATATGAGGTTTAAAATAGAGATTTTCTAATTTGACTCATTCCTCAAAATGGAATTAATAACTTAAAAGAAATAGCAGAAAGAATTTAAAACAAGTTAAGAATAAACTAATAATTAAAATTTATTCAATTGCTTAGTTTGATATAACTTTTTCCAGATATATAGTAAATATTGAAGAAGACCAGCCTGGGGAAAGCTTCTAAGAGAAGGCCAAGGCCCACCCTGGGCTGTCGAGCCAGTGATGATAATGATAGTAATTATTAACTTGTTAGATCAACAAATTTGAAGAATTTTTTCCATCTCAGAATTATTTTTCAATTGTGTACTTGGAAGATTCCATTGAACCATGTTTTGCAGGTATTTGTACTTTCTTTGCATAACTCAGGGACACCTGTGGACTGAAACCGCAGAGGTTAAGTAATTTCCTCTACATCACACACACACATTCCCATGAATAAACTTTTTTTAAGGGGCCATATACATCATCCCCATGGATGCAAATATTCATACCCAAGCAAGGATTAACGCCCCCAAGCCCTCAGCTTTGTAAAGATCAGCACACTGGTTTATATTGCAGTTTTTGGAAAAATATTACTTGATTTAAAAAATACTTTTACTTGTGTTTATTTATTTATTAATATTACCCAAATAATTGAAGATGATAAGAAAGCAATTTTAGTTCCAGATTAGAAAAGTCACAAAATAAAAAGTCCAAATATCTATTCACATATTTTATTTACATATGACACTGACCGAGCAATTCATGCACTTGAGGCAAAAGCCATCAGTGAAGTTCACTTTCGTTGCAACTTACAATTGTTTGCGTAGGAAAATAAGCTATAGTTGTTGAGACAAAACAGCAATCAAATAAATTGATGAAATTTAGTATAAAATATCCGACAGTGGATTTGAATGTACCATATAGGAATGCAATTAATTACATGTAACATACTGCTATGTATTTCCTAGAAATAATATTACACCAAAATACTTACATGAAAAATAAAAAATTTAGTTAGAAATATTTTTAAAAGAAAACTAGTTTATGTATGTAAATAGCGTATGGATATTTAAACATTGTTAATAACCATTTCAGTGTCAGAGTCCATTTTAAGTATGGAAAATCCAGTTAAAATAACTAGAATGTAAAAAATAGCAGCAAGAATTCAAAACAAGTTAAGTATAAATTAATACTTAACTTCAGTAAAATCAGTAGCTGGGCATTTAAACGAAGCTCATCTTTGATAAATTGTAAAGATATTAAAAAACCTATTGATGACATGTTTTGCCATCAAAGTTTGAAAAATCAAATGCTCCATGCAAAATTAACTTATTTTGAATAAAAATAATATATTTTCCTTTTCAAATGAAATAAACAACTAACTACCTAATCATTCTTCAGTATAAAATCATACCATAATTTTTTTAACTATTGTTTCATACATAAAAACAAAAATCAATGACAGAAATTGTTTCACATTATTTTAAAAAGTCTACTTTTTTTTACAAAATATTTGTTCAGAATAATTAAAAAGTGGTGTTAAATAGAAAAGACTTTTAAAAATACTCAATAAACCTGTTTGCCTAAATAGGCAAATATTGTTCTTCCTACAGAGTTGATAATGATTTTTCCAGCCTTAATGTTGACTGAATAAAAAGAATAATAAAAATATGTAATCAAATATAGAACAAATTTCATCATGAGCAAATAGAAAAAATAAAGTTTAAATGATACTGATAATAACAAGTTTATGTTATAGAAAAACAATAAAATTTACATAAATTTTTGCACCATTTATAGCTGACACTGTTGAATTTACTTTGCTGATCTAAATTATCACATATCACTTAGGATCTTGCTTATCTCAATATTTAATAATAAAGCAGCACAGATTAAGCCTAATAAACTCTAGATATTTTAGAGGAGTTAACAGGTAATGAATGTAATATACAGTTTGCCATCATAATACTAAGTCTAATGCTGTAGAAAAATACATTGATATGAGCAACTAACATTGCTAGGTCAACAGCACTCAAGAACTTACTGTCCAAATAAGGCAATTTAAGAGACGAAATTTAGCAGTATAGATCACTCAAAACAAAATAAGATATAAAAGAAGCCTTGCTTGATGAAAACTCTTGTGCATTAATGAATTTTGAACTCTTTATTAGGTTAAAATGAATGCCAAATATCATTATCTACAAATTTGCTCAGCTAGGAATAGTCAGATTCTTGGTGCATGTATATCACCAACCTATATAACCAGATCGTATAATTTCTACCAATACACTCCCAACTTTTACAATTATAACTGCAAGCTTTCTAAGAATCTTCTAATACAAAGATGAGGAAATTTGCAAATATCACTGTTTGACATGTATATGATTAGTATAATGTTTAAACTTATTATGAGAATATATGATGGAAAATATTATAATGATAAATAATGCAAAATATTTCCTCGATTAGAATAGATGGAATACTAAACTTTTATAAAGAATAAATGTTTAGTACTTTAACTAATACTGGGTTAACTGACTTAGATATTATAAGCAACTATCTTAAAGCCGATGATTGCTTTTAAAAACTAAATCATTAGATAACGAAGTTTCATAAATTTAAACAAAATTTCAAATAGGATAGTTGTACAGTGGTTGAAGCAAGTTGAAATGTTTAAAACAAGGAAATTTCCAAGAGTTGAATAAATATTTATATTCAAATATATATTAAAATATGAATATGAATTAACTTGAATTATAACATTTACGAATTTCTGACACTATCATAAAAATATGCATTTAAAATAGCCAAATTTTGTAACATCTTTTAAAACTAACACTTCAAAAACAATTAAACAGCCAATTCCAACAAGTTCAATACCTTAATAAAGAAGTGAGCAGTTCTTTCTAACTTTGAAATCCTTCATATGGCAACATTAAAAAAACCATGAACTAACATTATAAAAAAGCTGCACACAAAGCCTTATAGATATAAATCTTAGTCATCAAGTATTTAAACTCCACTCACACTCCCTTTCACATTCAATTAAAAAACCATAAAACAGTGATAGGGAAATAGTTACCATTTAAATTAACATATCACAAGTTAGTACAAAGAATTTTTTAACGTACAAACGGCAAAGCCAAACACACAGCACCGATATCAGAGTAAAGAGAGCGAATTTCCGACTCTCCAAGCATTCATTCACATTGCATGTAAAGCAACACACACATCACTTACAAGACACTTAATTAAAAAAACACAAGCTTGACATACAAAAAGAAATATCCAGTATAAAAGCTTTGTTTTACTTCTTTTCTGTACATACTGTAATATACAACACAATCTTAGTCACTATCTTTATCATCAGAAGTCCATCTGCCAGGAAGACAGAGCTTTTTGGTTCCTTTTTTCAATAGTCCCAGCAACTAGAATGACTCGACATACCAGGATTGGCACAAAAACAGACTAAGGCATAGTAAGATAGGTGAAGGTTCTGCATGAGTCAGAGTCAGAAAAATTCCTTTTTGGGAGGTATGACTTTTTTACCGGCCCACAGGCTGTTTGGTATTGTAAAGGCATCAATGGTAACTGTTAAATGCTTGGTCTGTATTTCACTAAAGCACTTTCCACCAGAATTGTATCTAAATAAAAAAATAATCAATTGTAATAACAGTTTATTTATTGGAATCTTAAGGCTTAACTTACAAGCAGTTGGTGGTTTGTATATCAGCAAGATTTACACTTGAGCATCATAATATGGATCCAATAAGTATTAGGTTATTAAGTTATCAAATCAGATTTGGCTATAAATCTATATATAATTGATCTTTTCTTGGAAACATGTGCTTCAGAACAAAAAATAAATTAAGACAGTTTTTCTTAAATTGTTTTCTCGGGAGTTAAAGTTAGTTTTATTGCCTGGATTCACATAAATAATATAGAATAAATGCTGTTCAAGTGGCATAGAGTATATTTAAAAAAGGAGAAAATACCTAAATCTTTTTCGAGACAAATTAATTCAGCAATTAGTTAGAATGCAAGAAAATTAGTATAGATAGCAACTTACTTATAAAATCTCTCCATCATTTTGTCAACAACATTTTTGGGTCCAATACCAAACAGCTTGGTTACTTCCTCTCTTTCGGGGTTATAAGTGTACATAGCTCTGAACTGACAACCAGCATCACGGAAGAGTATGAGAAAATGTTTGCTCTCAGATCGATTGATTTCCTGAAATAACAAGGAAAATCATATGATGCAAAATATATATAATTAAGCTTAAGTATTTAACCCATCCCCATGAAAAAAATTACTTCCAAGTTATACAAACAATAAAAACTGTATTTTATTATTTAACTTTCATTTGACCAAAAAGCACTCAGTTAAGTTTTTATCTGAGATTATTCTTTCATTTAAGATTCATATTCTTACTCAATAGCATGAAAAAGATTAAAGAGATGGAGACTACAGCACTTATAAAGGATATTTTCTTAGGAAATGAAGTAAAAGATCATAAACAAAACATGCAAGTGCCACAGATTAGTAAGCTTCTTCCAGAGATTTGAGAACCAAGTCTGGAGATTCTTAACAGTGCAAATTTTATTTATACCATTATATGCATTAATTAAAATTAACTAATGGGATGAGATTAGATTAGCTAATTTTAATATAAAAGATCTTCATAAACCAAGATCAGCAATTTGAACTGAGAAAAATGCAATTCTCAGTCAAAAACTTCAGAAATCTGAAAAGTTCAAAAAAGCAGGAAAATCCTCCAGAAGTCTAAAAAATATCCTCCCTTTAACACTACACTACATATACATAATAATAAATATATTTCATTCTGTCACAATCATGCTATTTCTATTAAAAAATACTCTCAATCTTTACCTCCAAAACCTTCTTCTTCGTATCAGCATTGACCGCACCAGCCAAAACAGTATTGATGGCATTGATGATAATCCCTCGGTTCGACTTGGCGGCTGGTTTCACAAACAGCTTAGGCCCTGTGTAATCGGCCGCAGCTGCAGATGAGCCGTTGGAGGCAGTGTCAGAGGCACCGTCGCTGGAAGGGCCACTGCACTCAGGAATCTGCAGGCTGTTTCTGTGGGAGGGGTGGAACCCGTTGGGGCTCTTGTGGCGGTCATGGGAAGATGCAGAGGTACTTGCGCTGTTCAGTGAGTCCAGGTCGAATTCGTTCATGTCACGACCTGAAGGAGAAGAATAAGGGTGTTTCATTGAAGGGCATGTGTCGAGGTTGGAAAATTTTCCAGGATGGAATTGCTAAAAATTTATTTATTGAAACCAATCTTTCATTACGTTCTAGTTACCTCCGAGTTACTTTTTCTGTCCTGTAGAAAATTGCTAGGAGGTATTTCCCTCTCTACAGTGAAAAATTTTTACCCTTGTTCAAGTGCTTAATGTTTAAGCTTTACTAAATTTTGTGGCTCTTAAACACAATTCAGTTAAATGAATGGAATATACGGAAATTAGTTTTCAAATTCAATTGAAAAAATTCTATGCAAATAAACCTTAAAAAGTGATAATTGTTTTGATAATAAGGATTTACTATTATATTCTAACTCAGTGTGGTCTAACCTTTAGTAGCCTGAGATTAGCCTAAGTGGATTTGGCAAAATCTTTTTAAGGGCTGCATGGAGCCCATGGCTTGGACCACTGTTCTAACTTATTTTCTTGTATTAATGAGGGATACAATAATAATTTGCATTCAAATGGAATTGAACTATTATGTGAAAAACAAAGTACAATTTAGAGCAAAAAATTAAATTTTCTTACCAGGAAATATATGAGAATTCCTCTTGTTGGCAGTGCTATCCATAGACAACAAGGATGATAAGTCACTGTTCATATGCACATAAGCCGACTTAGGGCGTGGCTTCAACTCTTTTCTGAAATATTCCAGTAAAAAAATTAGCAGAAAGGCTAACAGCTTGAAAACACAATAAAATTGGACGAATCTACAGTTAACTGTCAAGTTGTAGCTGATATTAAAATTAAAGAAATATATCATTATAATAAGTATTTGTATTTTGATTTAAAAACACTTTCCTGCATGTTATTGAAACTATAAATGAGTAATTTAGGTACACACAAAACTTCATGCATCATAAATAACAGAAATATATTTAAAGAATCCTGTAAATTTATCTCATAGCAATACAAAAAGATATCTCCACATGAAACTTTCGTGTTAACTACATTTAAAATGTCAAAGTCATATATTACTATAGTATTGCACTGGAAGAAAATATTTGATGAAACCATTCACAAAGAAAAATACACAAATTTCAATAAACAACTAAAATATTGAAACTCATAAGCCCTTATTGTAGAAAAGACCTTATGTTTAAAATTTTGGTTACATTAAAATATTTTTTAAATAAAGTATCATGTAGAAATGATAATTTCTGGGTAACCAAAAAAAAAGGTGTTTTTTTTTTTTTTTAAATTTTCACATTAAAAAGGTATGTGTGAACAATTCACATCTTTCATGTTGGATATTGCTTAATTGAAGCTAAATATCAGAGCTAATTTTGTTTTAAGCAGCAAGCAAAGATATATTTTTAAATTATAAAAAAAGCTAGTACATCTTGTACATTTTACTGACCTATAATTTTTTCAGTTTAAAAATCTGAGTTATCATTAGAATTAACCCTTTTAATCCTAGCCACCCCAAATTTTCCATAGGAATCAATGGTAATTTCGGTGTCACCAGAACCTAATTTTCCAATCTCACATCAGCAGGACACACAAATACTTTTTCACTTTTAACCAAGTTGCACAGCATCAATGATTGATTGATTGATTTAGATGTCTAAATGAGAAATTGTGCTGCTTGGGCACCTACTTGAGCTTGAGTTTCAATAATTTTTGTAACTGGAGTAAAATTAATTTAATTGTTATTAGAGTAAGTAGCTCAAATAATGTTTCATAAAGAACCTTGAATATCAGTCATGCAAATATTGAAGCAACCCCAAGTCAATGTTTACCTCTGTTGTCTAGAGGAATTTAAGTTATTTCTAAGCTCCACTGTAGGTTTTGTAAATGCAGTACTTAATCTGTTTTCTCTCCTCTGAACTGGAGCAATACTATGGAGGAAGGTTTTAAATAAATAATAAAATACAATTAACCCTTTCAATGTTAGACCGCCCAAGAATGCCATAGAATCCTATGAAAAACTTGGAGCGTCTAGAACTGAAAAGGTTAAACACCAGTACAGGATTCCCACTTCTTTGGTATAACTAAACAAAGGGTGTTTGTCTGTAATTTTAATTTTTTGCAAGTATGTATGGCTACTTCTTTCAAGTTTGAACTTAAATTTGTCGAAATTCATCCAACAACACCAGAGAAGTTTCTAAATTTATGGACAGCTTTTTTTTAAGATTCAGAAAAAGTGTTAAATTTGATTGTTTATGTACATAAAAATTTAGATATTTTAATGAAACCATTCTTTGTAAGTTTGTTATGAAATTGAGAACAATTTTCTTACTGAAGTCTCCTTTGGTTTTTAATTATTTTTTCCGAAGCTAGGGGCAATGTAAGCTGTCTCAAGGGATTCAGCATGGTTACTATACCTAAGGGTAAACCTTAATTAATAATTAATGTTGGTTCCAAATAAAAGCAATGAAAAAGACTTTTGAAATACCCTGCATATTTGTTAAACATAGGCCCTCAAAAAGACTGTGGGAATCCTTTTTAACACTTTTACATAGTGTTGATGTATATAATCAGCGTTCGAAATTGGGGTGTTTTGCTGGTCCAGGACAACTAAAAAACGGCTCGGACCAGTGGAATCAGAAAATCACTGGTCCGCCGGACCAATGATTTCTAGAGCACGTGTAAAATCATTTAGACCAATTCTTCAGTGATAGCGGTATTTTAATTTCGTTTGGTGATTGCATTCTGTGAAGCAAGTACATATTTTTGACAGAACCCGAAATGTGGTGATATGGGATAGGGGAGCCCCCGGTGAAAAATAAAAAAATATTATTATGTATTGATTTTTAACATTACTATTTGGTATTCACATTCAGTGCAATAGTTACTCTTTATATATTTAAACCAGTCCTTTTTAATTTAATTTGTCGGACCAGTGATTTTTGTTGCGGACCAGTAAGATTGGCAAAGCACTGGTCCGCAGGACCACTGGTTTTTTCTCCCAATTTCTAACGCTGTATATAATAAAAAAGGTAAAGAAACTAAATAAACTGAAAAAATATACTTCAAACACAACAAAAACATTTTATCTCATTCAAATAATTAAAAATAACAAATTAAAAGATAACAACTGCAAGCTATTTAGACAGAAGGGAAGAGATAATAAAGAGATAGGCTGAGTTTCGTTAGTTTGATTGCATTCAAAATGATTGGCATGACTGTTATTCAAACATCACTTCACAATACAAACAAGCAATTGGAATCGCAAGAATTTCATTTTCATGAGTAAATATGAGAAACTTGTAATGCAATACTTATTTTAAGCAAATAGATGAGTAATTTGAGAACAAGAATACACACAAGTGTGCCACAGTAGATACAGAAAATCAAGCTCACAGCACAAAACAAAATAAAGTAAACAAGCATATATAGAGAACAAAGCTCATCTCAAAAATATACACACAGTTATTTTAGAAAATTACTCTGATAATACAGAGATAATGAAACAGTTCCTATATTAATGCATGAGGGAAAAAACTATTTCTTTATTCGAGCCCAATAATTAACCAAAAAAGTGCAATCAAAATAAACCTTCTTAATTAAGTAGATGCATTAAAGTTTAATTTAATACTTTTATTAAAAACAGATTTGATTTTTTATGTAAAATGCTTAATGTGCAAAAATAAAAGCAGCTGTTTTTACGGTAACCCCCCCCCAAGCTTATGTTTCATATATGAAAAGTCATATTTTAATGAAAAAGGAGAAATAAAAAAATAATTGCTCCATTTCATAATAAAATAAGGAAATAAACAGCATTTGCATTTAACATTAACATTTAAAGAGCAATATTTCAACAACATCAAGAAATTCATCAAAATTTGCTCCCCTCAAAAACACATGTAAGAAACACTGTGTACACCCTTTACTATAAAAATACCCCCACGACAGAAATAACGCAAATAATAAATATAGCATAAACACAGCAAACGGAACTTTTCAAAATTTGCAAGGCTGGGAAAAGGTAAAAGGTAGTGCTGCACACAACATAGCAATGAGCGTCTCTAACATACCTCGACCTGGGTTTGGTGAACTTCCCAATTATTTCTTTGGGCATGGCACTCCTTTCCTTCTCAAGTTCTTCTGCCAACTTACGCTGTCGGTACTGTTCCAGTATGGCCTCCCGCCTACGCTTTTCTTCCTCACGTTTGTGCTCTTGGTACTCCTGTTTCCGCCTTTAAATTTAATTGCTACAGTCAGTTCCTGACGTGGGAAAGGGATAGTGCAACACCAGTGATGGCATGGGCCACAAGAATTTAAGTGGTGCTTTAAAAAGTGCAAATTCGGAGCCTTTGTCTGCATATGGAGCTATTTAGTGGGATATTTCTGTAAACACCATTATCATTTACTTACACTTGATATTAAATTTAAAAAGAAACCCCCATTTATCAATTTTTTACATTGAAATGGAAAAAAATACTATATAAATGTTATAAACATATTGTGGACTAACAAAAGTTTTAAAACAAAATTTAAAGAGCCAAATAGTAGTTTCATTTAAATGAAATTAACTAAATTTGAATATGCATAAGTTAAGGCAGTGGTGATGTGCAGTAAAAATAATTCCTTTTCATTTTACTGAATTATTTTCCAGGATTGTAAGCTGTGTTCCAAATATTACACCTAGACCTTTCACCCTCTAATCATGGACACTTTCATAGCCTAAATAACAATTTATTGAATCATTTTCTGGGATTGTAGGACATTGGATCTGAAGACATGGTGTACAATCCTGGAAAATGATTTAATAAATTGTTATTTAGGTTGTGGAAGATTTCATGATTTTAATTTCTTTTCTGTCCCTACTAACACATCATTAGCTTGGTGCAAATATTTCAATAGCCTTGATAGTAGCTTTTATATGGATATTTCTTGCATTTAATGGCACATCCTAAAGCTCTAGGGCTAATGATTTTACTTCAAAGAAGTAATGATAAAACAAATCACATAAAAGCATCAATAACTGACATTTAAAAACATATCAATACTTTGCATGAGACAGTACCTTGATTAAAAAAACATCTCACACTGAAATCTGACCCTGTGTATAAAACCAACACTCATTTTCATGTATTACCTGACAATGTCAGGTAATACAATGTCAGACATGCATGTTCATTCAACATCATAAAGTATTAAAGCCAAATCCCAGAAAGTAGAGTTCCTCCAGTTAGAAAGGCAGATATGAGATGCCAGTTAAAAGCAATGCATAAATTGCTATACGCTTTAAGCCCCTTATTCATGCTCCATTAATATAGTTAAAGAAAGAAAAAAGCTGATAACATGCATACCGTTGCTCTTCCTGGATTCTCGAATACTCTTTTTCCTTTTGTATTCTCTTACGCTCATATTCAGCTTTTCTCTGAATAGAAAGATTCATAATCATTTCTTTTCTGCGAGCCATTTCTGTTTCTGTCTCCTAAAAAGTAAGATCAAAACTATTACATTACACTAGAAATGAAGCTTGATATTAATTAGCTATAAGCAAGTATAACTATCTAAGAATAAAAAATAGCTCATGATAATATCCATCATTAAAAATTTTACAAAAACAAATCAATTGCTAAAATTTCAACAACTGTGATGTAGATTTTAACAAATATAAGTACAAAGAACTTTATAGAAACATAATAACAAAACCTAACAATGAACTAAACAGAAAATATTAAAACCAAGGATTAAATAATGAAATTTTTAACTAAATAACAAAGAATAAAAATTATTTCCATGCTTAAAATTGTTTAGGGATTCAAAAAGGAAAACTAACCGGATCAGGGTGCACTAAATCTGCCCCGATAACAAACCCCAACGAGTTGACGTCGTCAGCTTGAATACTACTTGGCACATTTTTGACAGAGAGTGAATTTGGCACATCAACACCACCCGCTACCTTATTAGCACTGCTTTTCTGCACTTTCGGCTTCACTTTCCTCGCTCCCTTCTCTACGGGAATGTAAAAGCCTTGGATCTCGTCGCTCCCCTTCTTGTTGGCATTGTTAAAGTCACTGGGCTTACGATCTGGCACTTGGGGCAGAACCACGTGGATCTCCGCTTTGGGCTTCGCTGGCTTCTTTTGATGGTCGATGTTTGATATGATAGCCAAGCTGTCCCCTTGTCTGTTGGGAGGCGAAGAAGCAAGTTTAGATCCCGCAGTCTGCTGCTGTTTCTGGCCTCTATCGGGCTTGATCACTTTGGAGTAGAGGTCTTCCTTATTGATTAGACTCGATGCAGGAGGAAGGGAGGCATAAGGGGTGGAGTGGTCCATGGCCTGGTGGTAGATGGCTTTGGGTCTGTCGGGAGACGCTGCAGAAAATCCGCCTTGCTTGGATCTTGGCACGGGAGACTCGTAATAACACACCTCTGGCCTTAAGGAAAGCGCCTCGAAGGTGTGGTCAGACATGGCTGGCCCGTGGAGGAAGAAGTGTGACCCGTCGTCGATGCTGTCCTTCATCAAGTTCTCCACCTGCTCCTGCTGGAGGGATATCCGCGAGATGTCCGCCTGCAGGTCCGTGAGGCTAGTGTTGAGGTGCTCGATGGACGTCACCAGATTCAAGTTCACCGCCTCACCGTCCACGTCGACACTAAACTCGGGGGTGTTCTGATCGGCCTCCGGCGCCGCGATCTGTTCCGTGCCCAGGTGCAGCCACTTCTTCTGGACGTTGTCCAGATCGGCGGCAATCTCCTGCATAGACATCCGCTTGACCAAGGAGGGGGAGGCAACAGCGGGGGTGGAGATTTCGGGGGGTTCGCCGTTGCCGCTGTCGGGGGTGCCCGCCCCCTTGCTGACGGCCTGCAGGAAGGCAGCCTTGCCCAGCTTCTGCCTCTGCTTCTTCCACAGCATCTCCATCCGCTTCTTCTTGAGCTCGATCTTGCGCTTCTTGTCCTCCAGCTTCATCTTGATGTTGCACAGCTGCGCGTTGAGGTGCCCGTCGACTGGCTCCGTGGGCGTCTCGTGTCCCGAGTCCGTCTGCGGGTGCCCGGAGTGCACCTGCTGCCACGTTGTCGTGTTTGGCAGCGCCGCGAAGGTCGTCTTCTTCCCTCCTTCCGGCCTCTTCGCCTTCTTCTCTAAAATCTCCTTCTCATGCTGGGGCATGTACGTGATGTTGATGGCGTTACCATGCGGCTCTCTCGACTTGGACAGCTGGGCGAAGCTGGTCGTCGAGAATGCGTTCTTGATGTCGACGTCGCTCAGGCAGATCCCGGAGCTCTGTGAACTGGCCGACTCAGGAACGCTTTCCCGAAAGTCCTTCTTCCGATGGTTGTCGGTAATGTTGGAGGCCGATATGGACCTCATGGGCCCGTCTGCACCGGCCAGGTGACTGTAGTAATCCTCCAGACTTTTCCGACTCCGCCTTTGCTCATTTGAGGTGTGGCCGTCCCCGGAGGCTCGATAGCCGAGCATTATGTCGCTCGATTTTCGAAGCCCGAATCCGATATGCTCTTTCGGGGGAGAGCTCTGTGAGCAGAGAGTAGTTCTAGAGCCGTGACCGATGCTTTTTGGTAATCCACTGTCATCTGCACTGTAGATAGATGGTTGTGATTGGCTGCTAGCACTTTCTCCTTCGGCTGGTAGTCTGGATAAATCTGGATGCCTAAAGAGACAAAATAGATGTATTAATTTAATAGATGTTAAATTCAAAAAGTACAGCAATCAAATTGAACAGACATAAATTATAAATTTTATTTAAAACCTACAATAATTAATTTTATTGACCGTTTGTTAAACTCATACTAAATTCTGTTAATGCTCTCTCACCCACATTATTCTAATGAGAGTGATAGGAAAATTTAGCATTCACATTGGTTCTTGTTTCAGCTATGTAAACTATGACATTATTTAGAGATAAGGACCAGAAATGGTAAAGTAAGCATCACCTTCACTATACTGAAGATTAGTAAACTGTAGCAGATAGAATTCTTTTATATATTAAAGTGGAGATTTGAGCTCAGTATGAACTAATCAAGCATTTCAATAGTTTCTCTAGCTATTAAAATCAATTTCAGTTTCAGGGATGATTTTGCACTGGCTGTGAAAGTCTCATAATTTATATTGTTTCTCTAGCCTTTTCAAAAGTCCAAAACATTACAGTCAAAGGACAGTATTAACTAACTTGAGGTCTAAAAAAATTATCTGCTTTGTAAGCAGACACTATAATAGCACCTGTTTTAAAGAATAATTTTATAAATCAATTGCACTTTTCAGCCTTATGTTTTTCAATGGTTTACCTTGAACTACTAGAAACTGAATCTGTTGAACCCACATGGGGAAGATTTGTCTTCCATCCATTCACCATGCCAACAGAACTGGTCCTTTGAAGCTCATTAAGTCCAACTTCATCTGAAATATTTTATAGAAGGAATAAACCAATGGTCTGGACTCGTTATGAATTCAGATTTTTATGATATTTGTTTATTCATTGTAATTATAAAAAGGAAAAAAAATAACTACAGATTTTTGTGCAGGGGGTTCTCAAGCAATCTTTATTAAAATTATTATTAATTAATTAAAATTATTATTGTCCAAATTTCAGTTTATTATCAAATATTAAGCTTTTTTTACAGAAAATTTAGCAACATTGACTTACACTTTGATAAGAATATTTTTAAAAAACCTCACAAGCAAAACAGAATGGCAAATTTCAGGGCTTTAGTCTAACAAATTTACCCATAGTTTATTTCATTACTTTTTTTATATCCCCAAGTTTAACAGACATAACTGTAATAAAAGTAATTGTACTTACCACTAGAAAAGTTTGATTTTTTGATAAGTACTTTCTCACAAAGCCTTTCTTTGCTTCCACAATTCCTTGCTCTGCTTCTGATAAAATAAAATAAAAATATTAATATAAATTGAAACAGTTGAACTATAAATGAAGATAATGTAAAACAAAGTAAAGATACTTTACCCTGGTCTGGTTATATCAGGTAAACTTGAAGTAGAACCACCATATGAATCAGACCTTAAATTTGGTATAGGACTACAAACAGCTTGAGTTTTATGACTTTGGAAGCTGCTCAAGGATTTTGAACCTGCATAAAAACAAAATTATACAATGACTGAACTACACATTTCATAAGATTGAACTGAGTCTACAAGAGGACTTAACATTTTCATGATTACGAATAGCATGCTATTAATTTTAAACATATCGAAAAGACATGAAAAAAATTGAGAAATTGGTATCTTAAGCTATTAAGGTCTTGACAAACCATATTAAAATAAGTCTATACACAATACAGATTTGAAAAGAGTACTAAAATAGGGTTTTAGATTTTAGAACAGTAGAAACAAATCCTGAAGCAATTGTATGGTTCATTACACATTTAATGTTGTGCAATCAAATTCTTTTTTTAAAGTTTATGAATCAATGGATTTATGTCAACTTTCTGAAAAAAGTCCCCTTTATTCAATACAATGAATAACAGTAAAACAAATGCAAGACATAGAATAACATGTACACATTTCATAAGATTTACAAGGTATTATGAACTGAGTCAACAAGAGGACTTAACATTTTCATTAATAAGTATAGCATGCTCTTAACATTAAACATATTGAAATGACATGAAAAAAAATTGAGAAATTTGTATCTAAAGCTTTAAGGTCTTGACAAATCATATCAAAATAAGTCTATACACCATATAGATTTAAAAGGAATACTAAAATAGGGTTTTAAATTTTAGAACAGTAGAAAAAAATCCTGAAGCAATTGTATGGTTCATCAAACTTTAATGTTGTGCAATTAAAACAATTTTTTTTAAATTTGTGAATCAATGAATTTATGTCAAATTACTGAAAAAAAGTATATTTTATACAATACAATGGATAACAGTAAAACAAATGCAAGACATAAAATAACATGCAATGCATGGTAATATTGAATGGTTAATTACTTATGAAAAATAATTACTTTCTAGGGGTATATGACTAGTATCATGATGAACTGTTTTCTTCCTAGGCGTAACACAAGCTGCTCTAATCACAAACATGAACAGCAAATCAGCTATGAATGCAAGAACATTATCTTTGATAGAAGGGTGCAGGTAGAGAAGGTCCTCCATGGTGAGAAAATTCACTTCACGGGGTAAGAAGTCGGAGCAAAATTTCTTCACCAGCTGCAAATTGTGAATGCTGTCACCCAGACTGATTGGGTTATTCCAGCATATGTCTGAAATGTAACCACAATTTCAAATAAAGGAAGTAACATATGGATCCCAAAAGCAAAATTAACTGCACAGACAAATGTTATAATAGGAAAATTAACAAATGGTTACATGTGTACACTTTATTATGTAAATGGCATAACTGAGGTGCTTGTAGTAACAGATAAAATGATGTTGGTAATTAGCTCATTATTGTTAAAAGCGCCTCAATTACAGTAAGTAATGCAATAAAACCTGTATAAACAATATAGTAGACTAATATTTGTAGACAGTATTGTCATTCAACAACTTATCAGCAGTAAAAAGTAAGCCATAAAGTTTAATGATGAGATACAAGAATCTATAATGAACAATGCATGTTCAATAATAGATAACTGGAAAAAATGAATGGATTTTCAAGCAATATATAACCTAAACTGTTTTTAATCTCACAATATTAAGTTAAGACATGAACAACAAATCCGTTAAATTTTCAATTGTGTTAAAATTATTCAAAATAAAGAAAAATACATGCAATAGTTGCACCAATGGTTCTATTGTAATTACTTAATACCACTTATTACCTTGCCACCTAAAGAAGTTAGGACAATAAAAACTGATGACAGCAGCAATACAACAACCATCACTAACATCGGATATATCTTGCAGGACTGGAATTTTGGGTAATCTACTTTCCTGGTGGACAAATAAGAGAATAATTTTAATATCACAGTTTCAAGAAAAATACACACTAAACATAATATATTGCAAATATATGTGTTGAAAAAGAATAATCCATAAAAGAAATTTACAATTCTAAGGCAAGATAAACAGGTATATTTAATCTTAGGACATTAAGTTTGATAGTTTGTGATAAGGATTAATTTAGGTTATAAATCACCAAACATAGGAAAGTAGAAAATTACTTACATGTTCTAGAGGACATTCTGCTTTAATATCATTTTCAAGAGCTCGGCAACATTTATTGATCCACATAATAGCTGCCTCTTCAGCATTGGAAGGCATTTCATTATGGAGATCCACATGAGAAAACCTCCTATAAAAAAGCATAGTCTTTAAAAATAATGTAACAGTATTCCTAGGAAGTGAATAACTAAGTAATGACAATAAGAATTCAAATAAAATGGTTAAAAAGAGTAGGTTAGGGAGGAAGAAGTTAAGTGGCTCTATAGAGCAAACAAATACCTTTAACAACTTTTAATTTCAAATGGTAAGGGGTATTGAGTAAAATACAAATGTTGAGTGAAGTAAAACATTTTAAACTAAAAAACCTTGCATCATTAAATTTTTCTTACATAAAGTTTTAAAACATTTCAAAACTTAGTAGTAAAGGCAAATAACATTAAGGATAACATTATATTGAGGGCATCCGCACAGTAAAACTGAAAAATCTTTCAGTGTGAAACTTGATCCAAAACAGGTGCCGCGACTCCTCGCAGCCTTCGCAATACAAGAGAGGGGGTTGAGAACGTTAATTATCCTCCTGGACAGTCGTGTAAACTAAGACGCTCTCGACCCCCTCTCTTTGCATTGGGAAGGCTGAGATGGGAACGCGTGGCTTCATGGGAGGTATTTTCAACAAGATTTTTCAGTTTTACTGTGCGGTGGCCCTAAACATAAGGAAGGCATTGTTATTGAATTGTAATTAAACACAGTAAAAATATTCAAATCCTAAAAGATAGTTTTAGTAGAAATTTGAATCTTAGTTGAAAAAGTAAGGACAAGAAATGGTATAACTACCCAACAACTTCTACTATTTTTTCAGGAATGAGAACTTCTTTGATGTATAATGACATGATACCTCCAATAACTGCCATATGAGCATTCTATAAAAATAATAATAAGTTAAAACTATTGAAGTCAATACAAAATTTTACAATAATAATAATTCAGTTTCAGCATTTCTGTTTGGAATTTTTTGCATAGAAAAGCACCGGCTACTCTCTTCTTTCTTATATATTTTCTCTAATCCATTTAATCCACAAAATAGCTTCTTTAAAGTATTAAGCACAAATTATAGAGCTATATCAAAGAAAATATTCATAAGTAAAATCAAGCTTAAATGTGTTAATTAGTTTTTACATCAAAGCAAGGTCTCAGCATGTTTTATTGGAAACACATTGCATATTATCAGAGGATAGAAAGTCCATATGAGCATTGTTCTAAACAGTTTTATTGTGAAGATGAGGGTTTCATAATAAGTTATGTACTAAATATACAATACAGAAAAAAGCAATCCCTAAAAGCTTCCAAAATTTTAACTAAAATAGGAAATTAATGTTTTGTACTTTCTAAACTTTATTTTCAAGTGAAGTACATATTAAACTCTCAACAATATTTATAAAAGTATGGATTTATATTAAAATTTTAATTTAATTGCCTTTTACATAATGCAAAGTCTGAAAGTAATGTCTAATTACTTATAAGTATCTTAACTACTTTCTAGAGTAGTAAACAAAACACTAACGGCCGTATTCACGGCCATCAGTGTCGGTGTTAAATCCTCGGTCGAAGAAGGATTCCACCAATCAGAGTCAGCGAAAAGCTAATTGATTCTTTCTTTTGATCCTGGTTTAACATCGACGCTGATGGCTGTGAATATGGCTGTAAGCCTCGCTTTTGCTAAAATTTATGATTATAAACACACAATTTAAACTAATATTCTATTAAGAAAGTTTTTTTCCCTCCCAAAATAAAACAATATGTTTAATATTAAAAAAAATTAAAAAATGTTCTGTAAAAGGAGTAAAATGCATACTGTCACATTATTTACTGAAAACTACAAAACAAAACCCTTAATAATTTAAATTTTAAATAATGCCCATAACAATAGCTAATAGCAGAATGAACAGAAAGGACAGTTAATTAGATGGTGGAAAAATTGACAATTTAAGAGTTTTAGCTTTTATAAATTTGCACAAAAATTATCTTTGTATCTACAGTTAAAATATCATTGAAAAATAATCACAAGAATGTAAATCAAATCCTCTTACCATTCTGATGGGTGCTGTTTGTACTAAAGTTGTTTCTGTTAAGGGTAATTCTCTGGATTCTGGGAGAGGAATACCTTTTCTGGTGAGAAATTGCACAATTCCATGGTGGTCAAGGTTATTATAGTTGGGGTCTGAATAGATGTTTGTTAAGGCAAGGCAGTAGAGTTCAGCATTTGCCAACGAGTGTACAATCTTTGGCTTTAACCTCCTGACATTCTGAGAATAAAAGCATAAATTTTATATTTATACTTACAATATATAAAACACTAATGGGAACTTTGTAGTAGTCTATTTATTATACAATAGCTTATTATACAATTAGGTATTTAAAAAGTATCAAACAATGCTTAGCGCCAAAAAAGCTGGGAAAACTTTTGCAACATCTTACTTATAAATTTGTAGAATAAAAATTTGAAACTTTTTCTAACAGAATGCTTTTTTATGCCTCATAGAATGCTACAAGCTGCATTGTTATTGTCTTTGAAAAATGATAAACACATAACTCACATAATAGAAGTTTTATTAAGGTAGTTTGAAACCTTTAGAGTTGTTTTTATGCAGCATAAAAATATAATTTCACTAAATTTAAAACATAATTGGGTGACTTAACATTTTTTATAAAAACAGATGTATTATTTCAAAATCACTTACATCTTTATCCCTGTAAAATGGTTCCAGTACATCAGGTGGGATCTCACCATCAAATGCTTTGGATAAAAGCCATAACACAGATGCTCTTTCTTTGGCCTGTAAGAAAGAGAAATAAATTAGAATGTGAGGAATAGATGCAGTTTACAAAATTTACTTATTAGTTAAAATTTATTAAAAAATCTTGGAAGAATAAATTCAGCTATAACATTCAATAGCGAGATCAAGCAATTTGTTTCTCAACAACGAAAAATTTAACTACTAAAAGTAACAGGTAATAAATAGGTACTACACACTATAAACATTTGAAATAAAGCCCCTTCACACTTCTTCATATATGAAAATTTTGGAAGCAATTTCACTTTCAAAGCACAAAACTTAATAAAAGTTTTATTTTTATTGTGTTGTAAAACCAATCAAACTATAAAGTTCTTTGTCATTTAAGGTTAAGAGGTAAATTATTAACAGATTTAACATTAAGTCACCACATTTAAATGTATGTTCTGAGACAAAAATTCTCTCATCACTGACAGAAATTAAAATGATTCATGGATTCCCAGATTATCCTTTGTTTTGTAAATTCGATGTTTAATATAAAATATACCCTAGTTGAAATATGGAAAGATTACAATGTTTCGTTTGAGAATCTTATCAGACAGTAGACAGAAGATTAAGTAAAATCATACTTCAAATTTATTAACAATTTCAATTCCAAGTCGTCCGAGATCACCATTAGATCCTATACAAAATTTGGGACGGCTAGGACTGAAAGACATGGCTTTGTGATGATTAATTTTGTTTATTTTATCTGTTCTAAATTTCTAGTTAAGAAAGGATAAATTTCTTGTTGAGAAAGGATAAACTGAGAAAAATAGCACTTTGTTATAAATTATTTAAAATCATACATCTATTTTCTAACATGAATAAAAAATCGCTAATCCAATCAACTAAAAATGAAAGACAACAAGTTTTTAATTAACCCTACCTCAAAAACTATAAATTATGATTTATTTTTCATTTAAAATACGAAAACTGTATGTTTAAAATAACTTTAGATAAAACCTATAAAAGAATGCTAAATCTGCATAACTTCAATCTATCAAAAATATTAAATAACGTTCAAAGATGCGAAACTTTTCCGGGGCCAAATGAATTAAACGAAAGTAAACATTCGCTTCTCCTACTTCAAAAGGTTTAAAAAACATTAAAAAGCATCGTAAAACGTGGGTGGTCCTTGAGACAGGGGGATTTCGTTATTTTTCTTTTAAGCTACGAATCAACAATAATAGGTACAAAGCAAGTAAAAGGTGTGTGATAGGTAAACTTTTGTAACTTTCTTCTAGATTTAATTATGTCAGTAATAGAAATTAGCCTGAAGTTTTAGAGTCATTCAGAAATATTCTCATCTAGCTGTATAAGGATTTCTCCAACTCGTAAGAACACATGGACCACTTAGCCTAAAATTGAATCAACCACTTGTTCTTTCTTATCAGCTAGAAACTCTTTTTAAAATTAAGAATTCATTTACCACTGAATAGATACAGAAATAACACCCCATTATATGTTGTTTACATGCAAGCCCAAATAATTTCAATTTTACAGCATTATAGTATAACATCTTCTCCAAAACAAAAACTCAAAGAAGTAGAAGCTATTACAAAAACAAAGGTGAATGAATGATAAAAGGTAATGAATGTAAAAGGTCTTTTAATATGTTTCCCCTGAAAAAACAACATACAACTTCTCTGCATTAATAGTGGTTGACTTTTTCGCGGATTTATCCTGAAACTCCCAGGGAGTAAGTAATAGCCCCATAGTAAGAGATCCACTAAGCTACAAGTAGCTGGTAGCCTAGTCCACATTGTCCCAAACATTTAAGTAACCTACAGAACAGATACAGTTCATAAGGCGGCTATATGCCGTGACCAACAATAAGTTCAAAAGCAGTTTGAAATCGAGTAGGCGCAAACACACAGCTAACCGCTAACACTTCCTTTCTCCAATTCCGCTTACCAAATAAGTAATAAGCGCTCTAAAGTTGAACCCAAACAAAAGACAGGAAATAAATTGTTGTCTGAACCCACCGCCAAGTTAATACAGCACCCACCCCACATTCAGGTTAACCCCAACCAAAGAGGATAATCCCACCCAGGCTACACAAAAGATAATTGCAGTTACTCAGCTAACACGCGAACAGTCCATAACCAGTTAACTTTAAGCCCATAAGTGAATGAATTAAAATTAAACAGTAGGATCGAAAAACTGTCTCAAGGCACATTAAGATGCAAATTCAACACGATTCTACATGGATATTAACATTGTTTAATGTTGACGCACGTTACTTATGGGTGTTGTGTCTAACCTTTAGTTACCCTTTAGTTTACTTGTTTACTAGAACTTCATGAAAACAAGCCCTTTTTTTTTAATTGGAAATCAGCCTACGACTTTAAGGAGGCACTGATGTAACTGCACTTATTATTGAAACTACTTTTTCCAGAATGGCACGGGATGTTTAAATTGTTTAATGGTAAAAGTCGTATAAAGAAGAGAGTTATTGGTAACCATTGGAACAATGGATATTAACTTTTTTGGGTAGAGATATCAATTTATGGTACTTGGTACATTTACCAACTTTTGGTGGACTCTGTGCCCTGTACCAACTTGATTTTGTACTACGTTGGTGTTGGTACATTTAAGTATATGACTGAAGGTTAGTTTATGTACCAAAGGTTAGAACTATCTGTGCCCTTTAAGTTGGAACGTTTGACTCTTATACAGTGCTTAGGTTATTCTCAAACCTTTCTAAAAAAGCTTTTTAGCGTAATAATATTTTACGACTATGTAGAACTTAGACTCGAAGATAAATTGTTGAAACTTTTTAACACAGCATAAAAAGAATGAAATCAGTCAGGGACAATGCTAGTTTGAAACAAAATTTTACCTCCATAACTCTCGAAGAGGAATTATGCAACCACCCAAAAAGAACCCTGAACTAGACCTAGCTCTGACACAACAATCCAAAAGTATCAAATGCCATCAACATAACGCATTCAAATCACCACGGATTAACATAAACACGACCTTCCGAGTCAAACGCGCCTTTATAATTCAACTATCAACCCGAGTAAGCCGCTTGCTTGATCCCCGAAATAGAAAATCGGCCGGAACGAGAAGGGAAAAAAACTCTGTGCATAATGCCAATTGGCACATGTGTACCATACGATTGCAGAATGACCGACCTTCAACGCAGGCCGATGGCTATCGTCCTAACGGGGTAAATGGGCGGTTGGTGCCGAGAAGAAACAATGTGAATGAATGAATGATTGTGATCATCGGCGATAGGGATCAAACGGTCGGTCGGTCGGCCGAAGATGCTGCTTGTGTGAGAAGTGGACAGACTAAGTAGGATGGAATGGTAAACAACGGTTTTTATCAATGTGGTTTTTTTTTGTGTGTGTGAGTGGAAGTGTGAAAGGTAAACAAACAGGACAAGGTGAGTCGACACCACCCGTTTCACGAGGCGGTCTTATGAGCGACGTTAAAAACTGCTTCAGGGGCGGGTCCAGGGGGGGGGGCCCTGGCCCCCCCCCCGAGAAACCCTAACAAATAGCTTAAAAAACACTTTCTTAATGTTAAAATTCAAAAAAATTTCTGGGGGAGAACCCCCAAACCCCCCTTTAATATTTTGACATCCATAGGCGCCAACTTTTATAAAATATTGGGGGGGAGGGCCAGTACAAGACATTAAAAAACATAAAATTAAAAGAAACAACCATTAAGTTTACGTGCCTAATTACCTAATTTTGTATCAGATGTATAGATTAAATTTCGTTACACATCCCTTTAAATATCGCCAAGGTGTAATATTTTGAGGTGCATTTAATGTAAAAGTTTTGTGTAATTATTGCGAGCTCGAAATAAGATGGGGGTCTGGGGGATCTCTCCCAGAAAAAGTTTAGAAATTTCTTTATTAAAAGTAGCATTTCAGCTTAATTCGAAAGTTTGGGGTCTCTCCCCAAGAAAATTTTTAAAATTTGACCCTTAAGAGAAATTTTTAACACATTCTGAGACCTTTTGTGGGTTACCCTCTCCCCAAATAACCGCTCTTGAAGGGGATTCCAAACCAGAAACTATCCAAACATCACAAAATATTGGGGGGGGGCTTATCCCCCCTCAGCTAACATTGGATGGGGCTCAAGCCCTCTCAAACCGGTAATACTATAGTTTAAATACGCGTATTTTTAAAAAATTTTCAGGAGAGGACCCCCGGCCCTTTTCAAAATTGGGCATCTATTTATAATTTCATCCTTGAAAATTCTGTGGTTTACATGCTTTTAAAATGAGCTGAAACTTTATTTTTAGAGGCGAATTTTCAAAACGTTTCTTGGGGGCACCCCCCATACCCCCTATTAATTTCTCATGGTTATTTATTTACTGTTTTCTCCTTGAACTTGTTTCTCTCCTCTCATTTTAGGAGTGTAAGAAGTTACCCTCTTTAGGTGTTATCCAATGGATACCAAATGTACAAAAATGAGTAGAAAATCTTCTATTTGAAGCCAAATTTCACAAAAATTTCTGGGGGAGGACCCCCAGACCCCCCCCCCACATTTGCTTTCGAGCTAGCATTATCTGAAGAAACCTTTATAGCTTAAACAAAGTTTCGCATTTTATTTATGTTATACTCGGAAAATTGGGAGCCAAACACCTCGCGAACACAAGTATTATTATGGCCTTACAAAAATGTTTCACCCCCCCCCCCACTTTCTAAAACAATGGCACGGGCCCTGGATATCCTCTAAGTTACTATAAACCCCTAAAAAGCTGCTTAAAAGCAAGCACTCTTCAAAAAATTTTCTGAGGCACTGAAAATTTCGAATGTAATACCCTCCGACTTTGACATGGCCCCCCCCCCCCCGAAAATCTGGTCTGGAACCGCCCTTGAACTGCTTGGGATTTTTAGTATTTCGGTATAAAGGGAAAATAACCAAAATCGTGAAAAAATGCGGGACCAGTGCTTATATAGGAAAGCTGCTCAGCAGTCAGACATAACATGACTTTCGGCTTAGTAAAAAGTACTTGTTACGTCAATTTTGTGTCTTGTCACAAAAAAATTATCAATATTGCTCGAAGATAAATAAATAACAAGAACTATAGGTTGTAAATGAGGCGTTCCATGCGACAAGGGGGAATCCGCCAAAAACTGTGTTTCAAGAAAAAAGAAACTAGTTTCAAACATAGATTTCAAAGCTACCAAAAAATAAAGAGAATGGCAGATTCGCCCATGTTGCATGGAACGCCTCAAATAAGCTGTAACGGTATGTTCTAATATTGTACGAGCATCATAAGAGGATATGAGTTATATTTACAAAGAACATATTAATAAACACTTAATTTCGGGAAAATTTTGCAGATCGAAAAAAAAATTCAATGTTACTCTGAGGTCTAAAATTGGACCATACAAGAATTATTGAACATTAAATAAATTGACGCTTTGAAACTTCCTTAAAAATGGCGAAACATTTAAAAATTTAGTGGGAAATTGCATACGGTGTTTTCTCTAAAGCAGTAGGTAATTATGATGCGATGAACCAAACATTAAAAAATACTCAAGAAAAGCAGCAGTCAAGGTGCTAACGCGTCTAAAATAGGACATGGGTGTACTTCTTTTGACGCCCTTTAGCTTTAACCCACGAAAATAGCTTAAAACAATTGAAAGTGAAGGCCATATCGTCTAAAACACCTTTTAAAAGAAATAAACGCAACTGAATAAAGATTACTTTATCGCACCGGAACATCGTTTCGAAAAACATTTAAGGGTTTACATTTCTCCATTATTAGCATGTAATTTCATTTTTCTTATCAATTTCCCTAAAACCTTCTTTCCCTCCTCGTCATCTTTTCCTCCCACGCAAACAAACAAGAAACATTTAAAGAACAACTTATCTAGTCTTCACAATGGAGATAAACCATCTGAAGTAAAAGAGGGCGATCTAAAATTTAAGCCTACATGATTTTAATATTATTTACGATTTTTGCTTTAATCAAGTCTTTCGGTTAACTCAGTATTTCCAAACGTGACTCACACGTCCCACCGGGGGGCAATATGAACTTCTAGGAGGACAATTTGAAATTTTTTAACCAAACAGCCCCCCCCCCAGGTGGAGCATGGACCACCAGGTTTCATTTACTTTTCAAGGAGGATTTTTGAAAAATTAAAGGACATGGGGGCATGGAAAATTTAGAAAGGCTTTGGTGGAGCATGGACCGAAAAAGGTTGGGAAACACTGGGTTAACCGATAAGATTGGTCTTCATCACTCGGATAACTCGGACCCTACTGTACTACATTAACACAAAATCATTATTTTAAACAGGGGTTTCCTTAATTTTTAGCCAAACGACCATATTAACTCCTTCATAACTCCTGCTGGCCACACTTAAAATTTCAGCAACTCCATCCCACAAACCAAAGCACAAAGGAAAAAACCATACTGACCCTGACTTGCCTCTTGAGCAACTTGGCCCTCTCCCTCCTGCTCAGCGTACTGCCCCACTCCGAACTCCTGGAGGACGACGCGCAGCTGGAACGACGCTTTCGGCGCTGCTCCAGCTGCCCAACGAGCTGCTGCCTCTGCTGCTGCAGCTCCACCAGCCGCCGTCGCACCTGGTCCAAATAATCCCTGGACAACGGCAGCCCCCCTTGAAGCTGATCCACACACAACCAGTTGTAGACGTACGCGTGCTGGCGCGACAGCAACGACGCCAACTGCTCCTGTTGGCGACCACTCGACGGCGGCCACTTGGAGTAGGGTCGCGGCGTCGAAAGCGACCACTCGCTACCACCGGCGTCGCTGCGTCTGTGGCTGCTGTTGCAACCACATTTATGCCTGTGGTGCCGCTGCCGTGGGGTATCCTCCCCTTTCCGTCGCTGGGCGTACTTCAAGTCCGACGTCTTGAAGGCGTCGACGATCTCCACCAGCCTGTTGTGGTCGCGCCTCGCGACGTCTTCCTTGGCGAACAGCCACTGGGATCCGTACTTGGAACCCCAGAAGTCCCTCGTCCCGATCTTTTCGTTGCTTCCACGATTGCTACTAGACAGCACCGACGCTCCTGATGGTCTGACTGTCACGTCCTTCTTTTTGGACTTGGTCTTTTTCTTCTTCCAGTAGCGGCGGATTTTCCTCCACAGCACGTATTTGAGGTAATACGTGAGGGAGAACCGCTTCCTTTTGTAGGGGTGCATCGAGTGGAGCTGGAACGGCTTTTTCTTCTTGCGCCTTTTCGTCGCCTTCAGCATGGGGGGATAGGCGAAGGGCACTCCAGGGGGCATCATCACGTTGTAATAGAACATCGTCGGGTTGCGAATCATGGCTCAGCCGATCTTTTACACCAGAAATTCAATTAAGAGTTTAATGCAATCAAAATACTTGACATTACGAAAGGATTAAAATTTTGGTCACAAGAATTAGAGGCTTTGTAGGATAAATACCGCTTCAATCAAGTCAAAGAATAAAAACACCTGAAGACAAAAACGATAAGCAGTTTTATAATTCAGGGGTTTCTCTTCAAATGATAGAAGATCTTTTTATCCGACTTCATTACAACGTGAGAGCGCCACATCGGTCAACATTTCAAATCACTTTTTGCTGTTACTTTTCCACCAATTCAAAACATTGGTTTTAATCAAAACAAGGTGTCCAAATGTCTTAGAAACGTATCCAACACAATATTGCTTTAAATATGAAAAAACAATTCAAATAGTCTTGAAGAAAATTTGAAACTGCAACATGAACGAAGTATCCACTATAAAATCCTTGAGGAGTTGTAGAACACACAAAATAAAAATTCAGTCACTTCTAATAGCTCAACAGAACTTAAGTCACAGGTTGATAAAGACAAATTAAGTTTCCCACACCCCCAACGAAGTTACCTTAACGAAATTCAACTCATTTTCACAGCTTCTAACTTCTCACTGAATTCATACGTCTATCCATGAGCAATATATAAATCCACATGCGAGACACTACATTTCACTTCACGCAGTATCCTTTTCCAAATAAATCCAATCGATGTTTCACCAAATAAAAATCTAGCCGCACAACACTTCTTTCACAACAACACCAAACACACGTGAGACAGTTTCTTCACCATCCATCCACGGTGATGTCGTCGAGAGGGGAGAAAAAAAAAGTCGCGTCCTAACGGAGAAGCGGCCAGCGCGCCTTCTGGCAAAGAGGATGAAAAACCCGCTCTTCTCTCTGAGCGCGAGTAAGAGTGGAAGCCACCTTGCTCCACCTAGCGCCCTTTGGGAAAAAAAGCGACTTCCTCCAGGTAGGAAGTTGATCTTGATTTTCAGGGTGATTGCGATGAGCGGTTCGATTGACGAAATCGAGGAGATTGATTTTGAACATGGACGGGTTGGAAGCAGCAGAGAGGGGATTCCGTGTATTAGATATTAGAAGATACTTTTCTGCAAGTGGGAATGGGATGGAGCTTTTACGTTTTAGGGAACATTAAGTGGATTGGTATAGTTGATAGAGGGGCTACGATTACGCGATGTCATCACCAATATTGTGTTACATAAAAACATAAAAAGGGGCATGATAAAATTAAAAAGGGGAATGGAAATTATTTAAAGTTTAATATATTTATTGAAAAATAAGACATTTTTAGAAATAGTAGTTTCATAATTGTTTAGGGTTTTTTTTAAATTTTAGTAATTTCATTCTGCAACATATTTGGATCAATTCCAAACTTCTCTACGATTTGGTCATACTAGATCATTTGGGGGGGGGGGTCCGAGTGACAAGTTTCCGGAGTAATTTCCGGTCATTGGCCTTTCGGCAACAGGAAATCTTTTCAGTTGAATGGGGGGGGAATGCAAAAATACTCATAATTATCTCCTTTGGAGTGTACTTTTTAAATGTAAAGTTTGTTATCAAATTATTATTTACTCTTCTGCATAGAATTTCAATTATAAATTTAAAATGAAAGGTTCAGCTGGTTTTAATCATAAGGTCGAAAAACATTAGGTTATTTCTAAGTAAGAAAATGTAAAACAAAACTTAAATTTAGATATTATTTATTTCATATTTGCATAATTTTAATCAATTTAAAGAAAGCATATTATGAATTCTTAAATGCATTCTGGGAGGGGGAGATTTTCAGTTTGTTATGGAGTTCTAGAAATAATGAAGAGAAAAAAAAAAAGGAAAATTTCATTTCACTATAATATCTGATGCAAGTTATAAAAATTCCCCAATATCAGTACCGGTCTAAACAAATCTCTTCCTCTATCATCAATAAAACGAAAATCTTATTATCTATGGTTTGGATATACATTAAAAAAAGTAAACTTAAAATTAATAGCCATATCAAACCTGCAGACTCGTAAGAAAAACCAAAGCACAACAAACGATATGCAAAACACGAAATTTATCCAAGCATTCGAGACTCAAATAACAAAACAGGCATTTCTCAAACCCCCACCCACACAACTACCAGCGACATTTCAAATAAATAATTTCTTTCGTCTGCGGACACAAGTGGGGTTGATGGCCCCTCTGGAAAACACACGCCGAAAAATACCATAAACAACGACATTTCATTTCTGTTCTTCATTTCAATTTCATTTTCAGAAGCATTCCATATCTTTCTTTCTGGGTTCAACAAACGCGTTATATTTCTGCAAGAAAAACACTTCTTGAAAACTTCAGAGCAAAGGATCGTATGTTGACGGACGAATACTTTGGTATATGGGCACTCAAAAAAGGACCATGGAGACTTAGACAGTAAAATCATTGTGGGTTTTTGGAAGGCGGAAACAGTTTCCTACATCGATGGTTTCCTAAAAAAGGATGAAAGTTATAGTAAGGGGCATGTTGTTTCTGTATTGTTGTGTCACGAGTCCAATTCAAAATGGAAATGGCCTAATATCAAATTTCTTTTGAAATGAGAGAATGACAAAAAGTTATGACGCATGAATTTTGAATATGCATAACATATACGAGACCTCAATCAAACATCAGGTATGTATAATTCTAGAGGTCAGAAGAAAAGATTGAGGGGGAAAACATATTCTTTGGGGTTCTAATAAAATATGACAATAATTAAATCAGTCTAGAAGTAAAATTTTGAGTCGTATTCTTTCCCGATTCACAAGAGAAATCATCGAAGATGCAGCTATGTGTAACATGAGTCAAGCAAAGGAATATTTGGCTTTTCACAGCTTTTCTTCAAATTTTAAAGCTAACTTTGAGCATACATACTAACTTTTTAGAACATAACATACAAAAGTGTGTCCCTCTCTAGCTAATATTTTACATTTGCAGAATTTTAATCAATTTAAAGATGGCATATTATGAAAGGAGCAGTTTCTTAAATGCAGTCAAAGAAGAAACGGGTATTGTGTTTTCTCAATTTTTTTTTGACCATACGTACTAACATTTCGGAAATTACATAAATAAGTGTGTCCCTTACTATTTTTCAATTATAGTATTTTCGTGATTTCCATACTTGTGGCATAATAGATGACAAAATTTGGCCTGCACCACATTTGAATTTCTGACATAGTTAATATATAGTTAATATATCATTCAGTTTTTTATAAAACCTACCAACAGCAATTTTTGATGTTTTAAAAGCTTTTCTTTAAAGCTTTAGCTAAAGCTGTTAAAAAAGCTTTAAAAGCTGTCTTTGAAAGCTTTTCTTGTTTTAAAAGCTTTTCTTTTGATTGAGACCAACAGAAAACCTTTTACAGATAACTTCTACTGCAAACATATTGCTGCTATTGAGCGATCAATAAGTTATGACGAAATGCAATTGAAAATCTTTCTATCGAAGAAAAAATCAAACGAAAGAATATTCCCATTAGGTACTTCTTTTTTTTTTATAATTAAATACATATTTAACCTTGAAAGTCTTTTATTAACCAGTATAAAAAGGAAAAACTCTCATTGAAATATGCAATTCCTGAAATCCTCTTTATTATTTCTTTCCTGTATCCACCGGATACATAAAAAAACCGCAAAATATACCCACTTCCACACCAAACACAACAACAGCATCGGGTGTGTTCCACGGAAAAATTGGAAAGGGTAGAAACCTCCATCGGTTCTATTATTCATTCCTCGAAAATGATTAGGGCGTTTATCATACGTTCACTCAAGCGTGGCTGTTCCATCTTCTTACATACATAGAAAAAAGCGAGAGATTTCGTTGGAATGCACAACAGGCACCTGGGACAGGTTTAGGAGCTGGATAGAACAAAAGACGATGGAAGTTATTCTTGTGGTGAATAAAAGAGTAATTAGCACTGTATTAATAAGGAAGGAAGACGTGGGACGTTAAGTGTGTATGTACTACTGTAAAGTTAACATTAAATGACGATGGCTTAAAAAATCCACTGTTTCATCAAACCTGGGCTTTGATGATTCATTGACACAAAAAGTAGGACGATGTGGACAAAAAGGACGACACAACTTCATGACTTATTATTTCAAAGCTCAATAAAAGAGCTTCACCCCAAAAGGCTCGAATGGTGTTGACAAGGCTGGCCGCCACCCAACGATAAATCCTATACACGTCCGGGCTTGGTCATTTCCAGTGCGTTACCAAGGGAATGGGGAAGTAGACGAGGCGTTACATGTTGAAAGAATTCAAAAACTATCCCGTCAATATTTTTGTAGAAGGTAGTTTATTTCATTTCATGAATCATTCATTTTCGCTTTTAATGTTAAAGTTACATTTTTCAGGCTTTTAAAAAAATTGTAAAATGAAACATCATGGGGAACTGGAGGGTGCAACGAAAGGCATTCGCCTCCAAGATCAAGGCATGGCACTTAGCAAGAGTTCACACTGTCTGACACGTGAACGTGACACCTAGCGTTACGGTAATTGTTATGGTTCATCCATTGGTTTTACCAATGGATGATACACAAGGACAAAATTGAGACATTTTTGTGAGCTGTTGCACGTTGACACCTCAAATAAAAAGCTTCGTTTCAGTTCACGTCTTTAAACGGGGGGTCTCTACAACTATTTTGCAAAGTAGAATAGTAATAGTAGTAGAATTTTGAATATGTAAAAGAAGTAGTATTTGGTATGAGACAATGACTAAGTTCCAAATGAGAGTAGCGTTCACATTCTGATATCGGTTTTTCTTTACTCCATCCTTAGGAATCCTTTCGTAATTTTAATCATGCTGCAAATGTGGGGTAGCAGGGAGAGATCCGTATAGCCGCTGATACAGAAAAGGCAAGACCTCCCAGACAACATGATAAAACTCTTGAAGAAAAGCTTAACCTGTGCAGGGGCAACTAAAAGGTTGAGAAAAATGACCATGACGACAGGGGGATCCATGCAAGGCCAGGCATATCAGTTAGCTAAAAAATATTTTTTGTCCTTTAATTAATAAAAAATGGCAACATGCAAAAGTGATTATGGCCCATAAAGTGAATTCAAACTTAAAAGCACGGAAAAAATAATTTTCTTCAGTTAGTATCTACAAAGCGAATCGCACAGTAAAAAAACCCTCCTCGGAGAAAGCAATTAACGGTACCCAAAAATACACACTCGTAACAACAGGTAGCAGGTTGCAACCGTTCTGCAACGATGCACCCGCGATAACGACACCCACCAACCACCGTGAGATGAGATGAGACGACGATGGTCACACAGGCGAGAGAGATTCAATTTCTCCAGTCAAGCTCCGCTTGGCAAATCACAGGAATTCCGCAAAACGGAAAAAAATCCGTTACACAACGGGGATTGCGTTTGTTTGTTGGTATCTTCATTGAATTAAGGCGGGTGGAAATGGAATTAGACATTATACCGTATGATGGGAAAGACGGGTTCTGGAATTTCTTTTGTAATGAAGGAGAGTTATGAGGGAGTTATTAACGCGGCGATGGGAGTTTTCGCACTGGCGAAGGAGATCTCGTAGGAAAATGTGTGGCAGAAGATAGCAAGCATGTGACAAACTCATTAAGATTCATCTATTGAATCTTTTTGTTATAAGTTGGATACAGAAGTTCTCATCAACATATTGTACGATAAGATGGATATTTGCAAATGATATTAGTACTGGCAGTCTTGTTTGGTCCATTCAAATTGTTCGTAGGGAGATGTATTTCCCACCATCTTTTTATCAACCAGACTGGAATTTCAAGCATGGGCTAATGAGCAAATGCAAAGACCTCACATACATTAGCTATATGGGAATTCTTCGGCTTTATTTAGTTCTTACCAACCATGCAACTGGAGTTTTAAAAAAACAATCATTAGTAGAACAGAGTAAACTACAAAGAAAATGTCGTTATATGGTAGTAAAAATGAATTTCTTTACCTTTATTTCTAATACAGGAACAAATTGTACACAACTGAGAGTACAACTAAGGTATAATTTGTACATTATCGAAACTAGGATTTTTGTCAGGAAGAATTTGAAGTAAAAATAGCATTGTCTGCAAACTTTACAGATGTGAGAAGATGCTTACTTAATGTATTAACATAAAATCTCTACTGCCATGGTTTAAAATTAAAAAAATGATTCAGGTGCAACAATAATAGTACGGTGTAAACTTCGGATCCGTCACTGTCTGCAGACAAAAAGAATTTTCTAAGTCTTTTCAAGGGTCTAACAAGCATGAGAATAACATAACCAGCCAATTTATTTAATCAGTTAAAAAATACTTGACCAATCTGTTTAAACTTCCCCTTAAATGTAATTAAACAACTGATGATAAGTTCAATAGATATCTGTTAATTTCGTTAGATGTATTGAAAAAAATCATAATAATGTTAGTTAAATTGATTTCCCGCCTTTTCCGTTTGTATTAAAAACACCAATACCACCCCCTACACCACCAGATGTTCCTCATCCCACACAAAACCCGACATATCACAGGTTTCCATGCCTATCAAACACACAAAAAAGTCCCAGGCGGCCCAACTATTGATCAACAGACCTACATAGACTAATGTGGGGCGCCCAACTGATGGACAGCCCAAGCTACCACCTGATAAAAAGCACTTAACCACTCATCCAATCTATCACAAAATGGCCAACCACAAAAAACTAATAGCTCTCTCCACTTTCAGTAAATTCATGAAACTCTGATGGTTGTTCCGTATTTATGAAGTCCTGATGGCGCTTTTCCTGTATGGATTTTTGCAGAGGTACTACTACACGCGCGCAACTAAATTTACGTCGTCGCGTGCTATTTATTAACGCACGCCAAGGGCGGACCAAACGAATTCTTTGTTGAGGGGTAGTGGGTGACTTTTCTTTCACCTAGAGACCTAATTTTCATTCAAAAAGTTGTTCTTGAATGCAATAAGGGAGTTGCTGATTTCCGAGGGTGAAAGAAGAGTTTATGACACAAAAGATTGATGGGTGATCACGCACGTCTTTTAAAGCTGTATATATTAGAAAATATATGTTAAAATACAGGTTTCTGTCGAAGTCAGTTCATCGTGATGCTTAAGTTTTAAATGATTTTATAATACAGATATTGGAATTACTTTCAAGTAGCTATTGAAAAGCTGATGGTGGAAACTTTTCATTTAACAAATTGTTTAAATTAATATTCAATTTTAGAACGCTCAAATGTCAAGTTGTTGGAGCTGTTGTTGCTGCAATATTTATACTGTAACATGTAGTTTGCATGTGTGCGCTTAAAGTAATACAGAGTTTTGTAAGGATCAAGTAGTCCATTACTGAGTCTCATTATACCAATGTCTATTTGGCACTAGTTCAGGTTAGCAGAAGGTTGGCAATACTCAAGAAACTTCAGGAAATTATTTGTAACCTAATCATGTTTCTGAAGGTTGAAATTCGCCATTAATCGCTCCATATCTGTTACCAGCATGACAAACACGGGAAATAATCTACATCGATATGCACACGGAGCCAACAGAGAAAAATGAGTACCAGTTTAACATAAGGTTCAAAACAGGAAGATAAACGCACTCGTTACGGTATCAATTCCTCATGTGCAACAAAGAAAACGAAACACTTTAAAAACTCCAATCATCTCCGCACGTCCATTCCGCCTTTTAATCCAATTTCAAAAAAACAATGAATAAGGAACGCGGCACTACGGAACGGGCACTAACACGCGCCAGAAAAAGATGCAAATTGCTCCATTCCATTCATTAAAAAACAGAGAGCAGAATCTCTATCTATTGCAAAACGAAACAACTTTCAAAACAGCATCACGTAGCGGACCAGTCTTTTGTCCACGGGTCCTTTCACAGAAGAAGGCGGGATCTTTTTATAAGAAAAGAAGAATATAATAAGAACAAGAGCGAATCAATTCAGAAAATGAAGAATGAGTTAAGTTGTTGCATAGGGCGGCAACTCGCGGGCAGATCCCCGAAATCCAGAATTGAATTCCATCCAGCACGAACAATGTAATCCGAGGAAGAACCAAAGAATGAGTTAACCAAACAACTAATAAATAAACCGAGAGTTATTTTTTTTAAAGAGTTAACCCACTTCACCTGAGAAAGAATAATACAAATGGGCGCCGTTTAAAGTGAGAGCTCAAGAATGGTAACCAAAGAAAGGAATGGGGGAAAGTTATTCCAGGTAAATGAAAGATATTTGCTCTTTGGTTGGAACTCCCTTAACAATACAAATTGAAAGTAAAACTGTGAGATAAATCTTATTTGTGGAATCAAGCTGGGTGTAGGCTCGGCGCATCTGAAAGTAAATCTGTGGTTAACTTGGGAAAGGAAGGCTATTTTTACTTGCAGTTCAACGGCTTTTGAATAGTATCGATAATGGAAGTTTCCTGAGCTTCCTAAATTTAACGTTCATAACCATGTGGCTTATCTCACTGCGTCGGTTTTGAGCAAAAAATAGGTGTTAGTCATAGTTTGAGAGCTTTTTAAGGACCGTGTACGTTTTTTACAATGGAAAACATAATCTAAATAGATTTTAACAACCAGTTGCAAAAGAGATAAATGAGAGGGATGTGATAACGTCCTGTCATCTTTGAAGTAATATTCTTTTTTGACAGCATAGGTATTATGCGGAGTAAAGTCAAACAGTTTGAGGCGTAATTAACAGGTAATACCATCATCACCTTGAGACCACGAGCCTGAGGACAACTTAAGGCGACACACTATTATAAGGCTAGTCAATTTACGTATTAACAAACACAAAGATAGTTTTGAAATTTGAGTTCTTAGGAATCTTTTTCCAGTCAGCAATCATTACCAAATCTACAGGAAACTAGCAATGTTTTATCGATATATTACTTGACTAAAAATCTACCAGGCAGTTCTAGAAGGTTTAATATATTAAGATTCCAAACGCTCACTTACACTGCTGCTAATCAACTGGTGCCAGCCAGGTTTACCTTCAACAGGCACAACGCAAAAAAAAAAACAGCCTTAAGATTTTCCTAACTGAACTAGATCATACTCTCGTGACCCTCAATGACATGATTCATTCATAAGCCAATTAATTTCATCCCAAATCTAATCTAACCTTCTCGACTGTACTAGCCACACATATGCCACCCACCAGTGAGTCCCAAATACTTTTCAAATTTCAAACAACTCGAAAACGGATACTCTCCGGAAAAGTCGGAACCCCGACACCAAATACCGTTTAATTAAAACGGAAAAGTTCCTAAACGAACGATTAGTCGCATATATTACCCCAGAAACCCAATCTAAATTTTAAACGAGTCAAAATGCAGCGGGAATTCGACAAAACCTCCATATACACCCACGGAACATGATCAGCCAAGGCCAATAACCAGAACACATCTCATTATCATTATCTTTATTAAATTAAGATCGACAAACAGACACAACAAGGTTGACGACACGCGCAACCCATATAGCTCTGTTGGGTGAAGTAAGTACAACGAAAAAAAAAATAACAGTGCCTGGAGGAACAGTTGCTCGAAAAGTAACAGGTTCGCTGATAGCCTGTAATTAGAGTCGAGACGGGTTAAGGGAAAGAGGAGTTGAGGTGTTCGGATCGTGCTCGGGGAAGATTAATGCGGTATTAAAGCGGGACTGCCCTTTGATGACAAACTCTCGATTGGAAGGGGGACATAAATCAGACTTATCTAGTGAAAGTCAGACAAGGCGATTAGTGAGGATTTGGGATTAAATGTCATTTAAGAGCTGCTTTAGGAGTTGTTAATTGATCAGGATCGGAACAGAGGTTTTCTGATGGGACTATCGACGGGGAATCCAAAGCTGTGGGGGGGATTTGAGAGAATCTAGTGAGAATACAACTTCTTTGAGGAGCAAAATAGAAAGTATAGAACACGTTTACTTGTTTTATAATTTGTACGATGCAGCGTAAATTCCAACTATTATGTTATGAATGAATCATGATAATGTTCCAAAGCCTTTAAAGCAGTGGTTCCCAACGCGAAAAAATCTGCGGATCATTTAGCCTAAAATTGAATCCCCTACGGACCACCCTTACCCCTATCACCTAAAATCTTCAGATGTTTAAACTCTAAGAGGAAAAAATCATTTTCATTATTTATAAATATGCTATGAAAATGGATGACCTTTTATGTATGGCTTTTGCTTGCTTATTATTGGCTTTTGAAAACGAAAAAATTATTTTCGAGTCCCTCCCCTCTTATAAAATTTTAAAACGACAGAAATAACTTTTTGAAGGATCTCACAAAAATAAAAATGGCATTTGTCGAGAGAAGGCGTAGTTCAAGAGTTGGCACTACACCAACGCCCACTGGCTACTTCACTTTTAGTTATCCTTGAAACTAACTAACATCCGTTTATGCATGAGATAATATAAATTCTTTATAGTCAGCGCTAGAACTGGAAGATATGACTCATAAAAACTAAAACATTTACTGAACTAATAAGGGTAAACATGACAACTATTGCAACTTTTACAAAACCTACGAAGTAAATTAATACTAATACATTAATCCAGGAAGATAGGTTTTAGCAATTTATGTACTATTGGCTTTATGTGTATAGGCTTTAGCACTTTGGTTTGGAATTGGAAGTAAGATGTATAATTTTGAAAATAACCTTAATGAGATAGCAAGAGTTGTCAAATAAAAGTACCTAACATATATTTATTTTAATGATTCTAAAATATCAGGTTAACGAGATAGTCCAGAGGGCAAATCACTACTCGAAAGCAAACAAGAAAACTATGAGGTCTTAACGATTCGAGGTAAACTCATATAACCTGAACCAAATTAGAAACCAATTAAAAGCAAACACACAGAACTTCCCTTAAAAAGACACGTTTAAAGAGCACACCATAAAACTCAAAACGGACAATTCATTTGAAAGGCAATTCCCATTCTACAAACGCGATCCTCTTTACCACCTTTTCTGTGAATAAAATGGCTACAATAGCCACCAAATTAGACCTTCGTGGTCATGAAAACCAGCGAAATACCCCCAGAAAAGCACTAAACAAGTTTCTTGAACCTCCCAAAGGCAGGAAAGGACTTTCATATTGAAAACACCATCTGCGCTGATGCCAAAACCCGGGAGCGAAATTCGCGGACGAAATTAGAGCAATACTCAAAGAATAAATAACATAAAGGGAAGCAATATGCATTTTCTTTCCTCGCCCTAATGGCTAATTAAGAATCCTTCTCGGCTTCGCCCAAAAAATCGATGTCCGCTTGGACAGCACGCCACTGCTTCCTCCGACGTGTGTGTGTGACCTTGCCGTTTAACCATCTTTTCCACGGATGCCCATTTTCCACCACATCTAAGGAACTGGGTTAACTCCGTTGGTGCTCCCGCTGCTAATATACATCCTGGAACCGTTTTAATGAACGATTCCGAGACGACTAATACGGCGGACCCAATCATTAATGATTGTTCCTCTGGTAGAGAGGCAGGATCGGAACAAGTTCAAGAAACCGACTCGGGAAAAAAGGTGTGGAACATCCTAACACTCAGATAAAGAATGAATGGACTGCGGCATTGATTAATTGCAGTGCCCTGTCCAAAAGGCGACATGTTGCAGATATGTCGCATGATAAGGCAAATAGTACACGCTTTTAGGAGAAAAAAAATAATTGAATATGTCGAATGAGTAGAGCACGACTGAGTGAGATGGATCCGAACGTCGAGTTTTTGGGGGGAATTTTGAGAGGATAAGGAAGTGAACTAGTAACCCGAATAGCAAAAAATTGATAATTAAATGTTACCACCCCTTGTTAACCTTGAATTGGTGATCATTTACACATGCTGATTCCCATTAGGGAATGTTTTTTTGCAGTTCTATAAGTACGAACAAATTACGGGTATTAGTCTCATCATCAACAGTTACCTACATTTGCGCGGAAACCATCAATAAGAGTTATTATCCCTAACAAGCAATCAATAATAGTTCGTTTAAATATGATGGTCTTGATTAGTTTTAATAATGGTTATCTTAATCCGACTAAAAATAAGAGTTAAGAGAAAGTTTTCCATTCTCATTAGGCATACTACTTTTAAAAAACAAGTTCCAATGTTGACAGTAAATATATAAATGAATGCAGATAAATTTTAAACAAATTAATATTCAATTAATAATATTAATATTAATATCAAAATGGTAATACATGCCATATTTGTTCTATTAATACGCTATTAACTAACAACAACAATTAACTCCTTTTCCAATAAGCCGTACTTTAAAGTTTTTTTTTGTTAAATGTGTCACAATAACAAAGTTTTAAAACCCGTATTTTTAATAAGACACATTAAATAAAAAAACTTTACATAGTTTTTATAATAAGTTAAAGCATTATAACTGGCCCTGGAATTTCATTCTACCGCCACCAATTGCCCGCAATAGCCTATCTTAAACTACTGACAATGTCCCCCTACTCTTGCGTCTAATAATTTCGTCATGAGCCTTTCTCATATAATACCAAATTGGCTTTTGGGTAGTTTATGTTCTCTAGAAGTTAGTTCCATATTTTTAGGACAAAACACCCTATTTAATTTTCTAAACTTGCCTCCAGCTAAAAAACACCCCACTTAATCCTGGATTTGCTACTGGGCACAGAGAAGGTCAACTAAGCAAAGACACCTTTCTAAGCAATAGCAAGTGGGTATTCAATAGCGAGTTCAAAAGGGTCAAAATTAAACATCTGATCAATGAATTCCAATTGCTGACGAACAAAGCATTTAACAAAAACAACGAGAGTGCACTGGTGGTCAAGGCTCAAAGAGTCGTGGAACACACATGACACCCTCTTGGTGGTCTCTTCTATGGTGATTTATGACCACTCAACGGGTTAGATCGGTCAGCCTGGAAGGACATTGAAAATTCATTTAAAACAGCTATAAATCAACTGGCAACAGCACAATGGGGATCAAATAAACCGACACATATCCATCACTCGTGCTACGGTCACGATAAGTCACCCGGACTGCCCCCGGTTCTTTTCAAGAACCGCTAAGGCCAGCCCCGAATAATGGTCGCTTTAAATATTTGGAAATCAGAAATTCAGTCAACCAAATCGTATAATATACTGATTGCAGATACCATGCAAATGCTTCCTTGACTATGATAGCAAGTATAATACTGAAGCACAGAACTTCATAAGGTTCCAAACAATACACTTTTTGGGGTTTCTCAGACATATTAAAAATGAGCTTCACGATTTAAACTTATGTTCAAGCGTTAAAAAATCTGTACATGAAAATGTTTCAACGTTAAAGTTTAAACTTACTCGCATTAAGAGCTTCTATCTAATTGAATTACTTGGCTTGTTGCAAGTTCATTTGTTCATATAAGAATGACATCTCAAGACAACATTTTACAAAATTTGCCCTATCCATAGCAAAAGGGATTCCACAGTGCTAACATAGCATTGATCTTGTATCAAGAAACAAGTTAGACCAGGGACATTAATTTTAGACATTCCAGCTCGATGCATTCCAATGAAATCTTTATTCAATCAAAGATTTTGATCTTCCGCCGTGTTAGGTGTTAATTAATATCCCCTAGCCATTCCGTACTCATTTAAAAACCAATCGGAATTTCCTATTCAAATCTACACCATCTAACCGGACGACGGCCACATCAACCTCAATATCGGCCTAATCTCAGTAGGCATCCAGACACCCTGATGATAGGCATCTCACATAGGTGTCGAGAACCCCCAAAGACACCTGTTTGAAGATTCACAAAAGAACTTCGATACGTGACTCGTCTGGGTCCTAACAAGTCGATGCCCAATTGGTGACAACATCGCGTGTTGAAGAGGACGCGTGCAGACCAGTCTAGCCCTTCCAGAATCAAACGATAGTAAAAATTCACAGCAGCCGGGAACTAATATAATAGTCGGCGTTATCTGTTAAAGGTGTTTTTCAAGAAGTAATTCATTCAACCTGAACGCCAGAAAAATTCAGTCTGAGGAATGCCTTGAATACATTAAGTCACACACAAAGGAAACAAGTCGACAGCATTGGAAAATTGCTTAATTGGCCCATCTTCATGAATATGCTTTAGAAGGAGCTTCAACTGTCAGTTGTATAAAGTCTAGACATACTTGGTTCCCCGATTGAAAAAAAAAATACGCTTGTAAAATCCCTAACTAAGAACCCGACAATCAAGACCACATTTGCATGAAAAGAATAATCAAGCTCGATAACAATTTAAAACCTTAAGAAAAAGAATGCCAAAATTAACTGAAGTATGTAATAAAAAGCCAAGTCAAAGATCTTCAACCTCCATAAACTCTGAATTATCTGATCGCGTTCGCTTGCTCATGAATTAACCTACTTCATCAGACATTTCCAAACGATATTTCATTCAGCGGATGACACCCTTGTGAGAAGGTTTTATTTTACTTTTAGTCAGTGCCACATCTGTGTGTCAGGGGTAGTGTCAAGAGATACAAATCAGCTTGATATCTTTATTCGCTACTACCATGGTTTCCAATGTTGAAAAAATTCAGAGCATTTTATGCAGATTCAATAAAAGGTTGAGAGAGATTTGGTGATAAAATATGGTCAACGAACTTCACAGAGTTCAAATAATTGCACAAATAACATTTTATTAAGAGATAAAACTTCAGTGGAAATTAGCTTGGTGCTTTTATTAAAATTTCCTAACTAGATTGTCATTTTTACGAGGATAGAAAACTTGATAGGTACTAAAGATAGGGAATTTTCTTTCTGCTAGAATAGCAAGTTCTTACATTTTAAAAATAATTTATTAAGCAGTTCTGAGGATTATGTAATTGGTCATAAAAAAACGTAGGAAATATAAAATCCAGTGATTATTTAGTGACGGGCAAAACTGAAACGTTTATATAATTTTACGTAAAGAATAACTGGAAAATAAATTTTTAATGCCATAAGATATGAAATTAAAATATAAAAATAGTTTTAAATCCACCAAAGAAAATCAAATCGCCAATATCAAAGGCAGAAACTTTACTTTGATATTTCCTTCCTTCAAAAAAATAGTTTCAAAGTATGAGTAAATGAGAGTATCTTAATCAGAAATAAAATACTGTCTTAACACAGAGAACAATTAACTTTAATAAATCAAGCCTTTCTAAAGGTAAGATAAAAATAACACCCATTTATTCTATCCAAAATCAGCTCAAGAAATGTCCAACACAGCTAAACAGTCCAGTCACATACAGCATTTCCTCTCATAAATCTATCCCAACAAAACCCCAACACCAATACACGAAGTCATTGAAAAATAAAGTGGACCACATTAGCGCAGGAACAACATAATGGACGAATTGTCAACCAGCCAGAGCGACAGACAACTTATCATAAATAACTTTTTTACGATCTTGCTTATTGTTTCCTATTAAAGCCTAGACATGCTGCGCTGCAAGACAATTCGTACCAACATTCGTAGGAAACCACAGTTTCGGTATGACGGAACACAATAACTCCTTGGCCTCCATTTTCCCCCATATGCACTTTGATTCAATTACTTCCATACAGTACAAAACTGCGTACAACAAAAGCTTCCAAGAAGGGAGAGAGAGGGTTTAGATTCCTATCGACTGCCATTAAAACTGAAAGGCAGCGGCTAAAAAAAGTGAGGCTGTGTGTGGAGCTAGCTCCCAATACATAACTCAGAACAATCATCGAACGCACAATCGAAGTGGACTAATGGCATCTTCGATTTCGGTATGAGATGTTCGAAGCGTTTTGTTCTCTGCCGAGAAAAATCTGCAACAATCGAATTTGAAGTACCAGCGAACAAGTGCTCGATCAGACGTATCGCTAGTCGGAACCACTTGGAGTGTTTAATAAACCTAACCTTAACTATTATTCGGATGCGCTTGGGTAGGTTTATGAGCTGTGAAACAAGGTAACAACAGGCAGTGGTTTTCGATCGTTGGAGAGCTAGTATATTTGGTAATCCTGAGCACGTAGGTTGATGAGATGAGGTTGCATGAGGGGAAAATTTAAATTTGAGGATGAAAATAGAAACCCATTTTACAATGAAATTAAGATTTTTTCAAAAGCATAAACAAGTTATCTTTAGCAGGTTTTGAAGAGAACTAAGAAGAATACATATTAAGATAAGATTGAATCATAAAGGAAGGAATAAAGTGGAAGACTGGGTACAACTTAAGAATTTAAATGAGAAAAGAATCCACATTAAAATTAAATTGGTAGGGTTTCGTTAATACAACAGTGTCATAACTGCGCTCTAGGGACCGAATTTGCAAACTACATTTATGGCACTCTGCCACATAAAAATACGCTTCATATGTTCGTTTTGATTATAACTGAAGGAAAAAGTCAATTAAGATTCTATTCCATGTGACTGTTTCAGTGTTACACAGCCAAGGAAGGTACCAACGGTCTGTAGGGCACGAGTGTCATACTATTTTTATACGAAATTATGTAATTAATTTCAAAAAGCTATAAATAGAGATTGACTGCAACTTATATTCATACATACATAAAAGTCATGAACAATGGAACCAAATTCAAACGAATATCATTAATAAGTAAAATCTTAGCCACTAAAAAGAAAAATCGTGAGAAACAATCAGACGAAAAGAAACAATGATTAATACCGCTTCACACACACACACACGCACAACCAAAATTAAAAACCAAAACGATCCACCACAATGGGAGAACAAAACGTTCAACTAACTCTCGTCGAAATTAAGTGGCTTATAACATAAAACAGCTGACCACTCACTCAACACAATTGTTTCTTACGCGGATAAATACCCAACCCCGAGAAATTCCAACACCACGCAAATCTCGGCTTAACCTAAAACACTTTTTTTACGAGAGAGAAGCCGTACGACCAACAACAGCCGAAAAAAAACGGAGCCCAAGGTCCCTCTTGGTCCGTCGACCTCTGTTATGGGGAATTACAGCCATTTGCCAACACCGTTTTTACGCTCATAAACAAATCTTTTAATACTGGACGAATTTCTATTATTAGGACGGGAGGGATTTTATGGCCACGAAAACGGCAGATGGGCATTTTATCCCCACACAATGGGAATGACTGCCGTAGTAGTTGGCCTATTAGATCTCGTCCAATATGTGAAAAGTTCGCATATTTTCCGTTAGAAGTATGGGTCTGAAGATATCTTATTAGGCGATTTGGCAAATAACAATCCTTATTAATGGGGGAACAACCATTCTGGAGGAATCCATAACAAGTTGACCTATTCCTGTTCTTTTTGCTTCTTATTCGGAAATGGTTTTTTAAGATGAAGACCTAACACCAAGCAATCTTTGGTGTCGGTACTGAAATGTATATAATTAGGTCGAGTATTGTTGAAACACGCCTTCTTCAGCGCTATAATTAATATATTCAATCTCCAACCAAACCAGAAGATTTCATTACAGATCCATATCATCGTTTAAATCTGAGTCGTATAACTAACTGTCCATGGACATTGTACATGGCAACTGACTTTCATTAAATCGGGCCCGAGGTAGGATTGTCTAATTATAACAGAAAATTTAGTAGGAATATTTAGTAACCAAGAGGTACAAATGACAGTTGCGGTGATAGCTTCAGGGGTGGGTTGGCGCACTTGTCGAGTTTTCAGCGTTCTTGATAGGAAGCTTAACTTCCCCTTTACTTCATAAGGTAGGTACAATAAATTAGAGTATAAAACTAAGACATTTTACCCCAGAAGCTAGTAAATTAAATTTTTACTTTTTAGTATTCACAATTTCATCCAAATAGTAAACTTATCACTCATCGTAACAAATTGTACCCCTTTAGGCTTCTAATCCACTCAATTACATTTTTCGGCCGGATAGTTTTCATTTTTCAAAGATTTTACGTTATTTTTATTGATTTACTCACCGAGTTAGTAAACACTAACGAATAATAAGCAAACAAGTCTCACTTTTCTAAGGTTCAATGCCTCCTGAATCAACACATCCCTGATTCACTCAAGAGGCGCATATTATTATTTACGTAACACTCACTCTATTTCTAACGATCTCCTCTAATTCAATACCCAATTAAAACCATCGCTGGAACGAGGAGTAAAGCGAGACGAGCGGGCAGCCAGAAAAACAATGTCCACTTTCAAAACACCCCAGTAATTGTTTAAATGCAGATGCACTGACACTCACTCACTTCCGGAGGTCAGCAGCGAGTTTCTCACCATCCCTTAAAAGATCGAAATCTGACATCGCTTGTGGTCAAGCGAATTCGCTCCAAAACAACAATGGAACTTACCGAAAAACCAACGCTTTTTCCACCCTCTGGTAACGGTGACAAAAACGTTGATGATCCACTTAGATGACGGACAACGATATACCACCCACTCAGAAGACAGAGATAGCATGGTCAAGGTCGACATAAATCATTGGTTAAAATGACAGCTATGGACGAGATAGCTTTGCTCTGGGAAGTTGAGAGAAGGAGTATCGAATAGGTTCATTGTAAGGTATCACTGCTTGATAGGAATTGTTTTCGTTACGTGAGATGTGGGTATAAAAGTTGATCAGAAAAGTGCGTGTTTGCTGAATCTTGTTTGGAAAAGAGGTAGCCTTATTAAGCCGTTTTGATATCGTTGCCGAAAAGGCATGCAAAACTTAATATCAGAAGACTCGGGGGCAATTATTTTGATTAGATGGTGTGGACAAAAACAATAATAATCAAGGAGGTCAGGTTGCGTTTGTCTTCAGGACAGGTGTGATAAAATACTTCACCCAAAACAAACAAGTTATAAGTTGTTATGATATACAGACAAAAGTTGCGTTGTTAATAAACACTTATTCTCACATGACGTAACAAATGTTGGAAAGAGAATGCATTAAAATGCAGCTATTATTAAGGAGGCACTAACCCCAAAGCTGCTAAGGAATATTTTTTTTTACCTAAGGATTCCCTGCACATCCCTAATTACATCCAAACGTGTGGTTAGGTTTCTTATGCATCCCTCAAGTGTATCATCATAGGATTACCCATCAAATAATAAAATATCAAATTTCTCACAGATTAATGAAGAATCCCCAAACAAATGTAATTTAAACACACGATTCATAATCATAAATACGGAGAAACCTACTCCAAATTTCTTTTTTCAACCCAGAGTAGAGAGCTTCGAATACCAATTTACAACACTTTCGGAAATTAAAAAATCATTAAGCACGTACCAAACCAAGAAAAGGAAACTGTTTACAGATTCAAAGAGATGAAAATGCATTGGGGCAAAAAGAGTGAAAGCCGTGGTGGTAGTAGTTGCCAAGTGTAACGTGCTCTAGTAACCAGCTTAAAAGGTATACGGCGTTTGACTATTTTTAACTCGTTGGATCGGGATACGTAAGTAAGAATTATTCAAATCAGGGTACTGAATAACTCTCGCAGCATAATTAACTATATGGTTAATTTAACTTCAGTCAAATGGAGAGGCTAATTAAGTTTTTAATAGCACTGCGTCCTTAGGGTAACGATTTAAGTTTAGAGACCTGATTTTATGATTAACGATAAATTAATAGAGTGGACTGCAACTAAAATTATTCGCAAATAAAAAAAAACTAATTTTATGATCAGAAACCTCAATTGTAGAGCAATTTGTTGAACATCTAACCTGGATTTACTCTTGTTACATTATTACAGAAAAAAATTCCATGTCCTAAGGGGCCATTCATTAATTACGTAAGGGTCCAGAGGGGGAGGGGGCGTTGGGAAAATCTCTACATTCCCTTACTTTGGGGGTAGGGGGGTCAAACCCATTCTTACGTAAGATTTTCCAAGTTAATGTAAACAAATTCCAATTATTCTAATCAAATCACTATTGAATAACCCCAGAAAAACTTCAAACTGCTGACGATGTCGGTATATTATCGAAGCTTTAATTAGTCTGATTTAAATCAAACTGAGAGTTTTAGTGTAACTGATCCTTTTCTAACATTTTATTATTTTGAAAAACGAAATGGAATCTTACGTAAGAATAAGGGAGGAGGGGTTTGAAATATCTTACGTACCCTTACATGGGTGTAAGGGGGGGTCAAAAATTTTTAAAATCACCCTCACGTAATTAATGAATGGCCCCTAATACAATTAAAGGGATTCGATAAGTTTCAATAAGCTTCCAAAACTAACTTGACACGAAAAAAAATTTCTCACGGGACGAACGGTCAAATGTTGCCTTAAAGAGCAAAAGAACAAAGATCAATAACGTTTTAAGTAAGGAAATGCCAAAAATGGGATCAAACCAAATGAGTTACCAGAGGGGAGCAATCCTTTATTTTCTATAGAGTCCAGTTTTTCGTTCATAAGGTTAATTACAAAATAGATCGAAACTTTACGATCAAGCATGCCGAAATGCACCAAGGTTAATTAGAGTAAGTATTCTACAATAAGAATTCGTGAGAAAATTCATTTTTGATCGGTTAATTACATGTTAAGTTACCGAAATATGCCTCCTAGCGACCCATTATACTGTAACATGCACTCAGGGTCATTTTTTAAGGAAACGGAGTAAAAATCCGTCCAATAAAAGAGGAGATTGAACCCATAACTCTCCATGCCTTCACATCATACAAACAAGGCAAATCACTTCCCAAAACAAGGATGGGCGGAGGAGGAAAAAACAAGTCAATTCCGAACCATCGGTCAGATCACGACTGACCACAGCACGCCCGTGGACTACCAAAATCTCAGTAAATAACCTAATCACTCAGGCCGACTTTCCAACTTCACCAGAATTAGAGCAATTCAGAAGAGAGAGAGAGAAGAAGATTAAAGGGGAACGAATCCATAATAATGGACCGATCCAGTGCGACATGACACGAGAGATAAAACCGTTGAAGTTTGAAAAATCTCCCGGCACGTGAGCCAACTGCTGATTGGAAGGGGAAGAATATAATCATGATAATAATCACACCCTTTTCGGAACGTTTAGGACAGGTGGCGCTGAAAGATGTTTTTAATTAGGACTTTCTTCGCGGGGTTGATGGTCAATGACAGGGAAGATGGAATGGCCAGGATGAGAAGAGATAAGGGCGGATGGTCATGGTCAATTTTCACGCCACGCGATTCACGCGTCAAGCACGTTCAGGGCCAGTTATAGTTTTGAGGGGCCGTTCATTAATTTGGGCTGTTTGCTTATTTTTGTTCCCTCTTTTCCAACTAAAGTAAGGATACAGTTAACCCCCCTCCTACAATTAAGTAAGCAACTCACCACTGTTATACTGGACAGCAACGTTTTCTGAGCCAATGACGTCACTAACAAAGTAGTTCCCAGCGCGGTGGCTGAGTTTTGAGTGAAATGGAAAACGTCAATTTGAAAATATGATTACTTTTTTTTAAACCCAAGTATATAGCGTCTTTTTATCACGATTTTGCGTACCGAAACTCCTCCAAGCAACCCAACAGGCTTTCTGTTTACGCAGTTTCTGCTTCCGTGTAGTGAGGTCATAGGGCCAGGAAGGAAACGTTGCTATCGAGTATAGTAGTGATGATCTAATAGAACTTAATTTTAATGGAAAAACTAACTCAGCTTGAAAAAAAAACCGTATGCTTAATTCCTTTATCATTAGTTATTATATTAATTACTTGTTGAAACGAACTTTTCAGAAATTTAAATTTCTTGTTCACAAAAGATTTTCAAAAATATAGTTTTATTGTGTTTCTTGAGCATCACACAAATTTTCCTTCCCCCTGTCAGCAAAAATAAGCAAATAATATCAAATCTTCCCCCTCTTAGGTATGCTTAGAAAATACTTTAGCAAGCTCTCGAGCCGCGTGTAAATGTACCATGTCCATCCACCATAAGACGAAGATGTGATAAAACAATGAGAGTCGGCATTTATATATTTTTCGAGATGCTAAGTTATGATCCGGTGTCGGTTTGGGAGTTGTGCCGTAATCAATATTCCGAACGGACTTGTTTTTGTAGCTACGTGATTCATGGCCCTCATTCTGATTCTGACTATCTTCGTCAGATGGAAATCTCGAAAAAGTTTTCCAAAGCGTGAAGATAGTGAGTGCCGCAAATGAGATAGATGAGGACTTTTCAATATAGGGGGAATGATTCATGGGGTACCGAGGATACACGTGTCGGGATGTTAAATGCATTCTTGCAAAAGGGTGAGATGGAATCTAACACGCAAGAATTTTATCGGAAGAGATGGAGCTAAAAATAAGTAAATGTCTTCAGAAAGAAAATTAAATAAAACTTCAGAGAGACTATAAGAGTATAGAGACTAACCTTAAGGACATTTTTTTTTCCTAAAATTGTGGTTGAAAGGAAATGTTGATAAAGCGAAAGAACTTTTTTAAACAGAAAGGTTGCTTGGAGAAAATAAAGTTGAATTTTCAGTCAGGGGAAAATTGCATTTACCTTTACTTCTAAGCGAATATAACTTTTCCTTCAGAAACTACCATCCTATTGTCGGCGCTGGAATTGACATTCTACTCTGTCCAAGGTAGGGCTTTAAACACAAATAGGGAATTCTAAAACGAACATGACCAACTGCCAATTGGAAGGCCCTTATAAGACAGAAAACAACAGATGTTAGCCAAAATGGCATGCATCTTTCATACACTTTTTTGTCACTTACACATTTTTGCCCATGAACAAGACAAATATCAGACGGATTCTTCTGTTTCATGAGTCACAACAAGACGTCTTTATCGTGGCGAAGCATTCGCTCATAGCACATCTCGCAACACCAACAAAAGGCTACTTCCTACACAAAAAGAGAGAAAACCAGAACACGACAATCCCAGAGCTAATAAGAGCCATCACCGCATCCTCTCCGACCTCACACACCCCCACACTTCGACACCTTCACACCTCGTCTGGCACCCCAACAGATCAAGCGGTCACAAGGCTGACAGACAAGACATCGACAAAAACCACCATTCGAAATCGTTTACGACTTCCCTCAAAAACCCACACGTCGAACGAAAAACCAACCCAGAACGCCACGCTCTGATGAAGAAAACCCTTCACAAAGCGGAGAAGCAGCATGACATAAACTGTGGAAAACCAAAGGCGAAAATCAATTTTGAAAGGATTCGATTGTTAGGGCCCGGCGAAGCTTCTTTTTTTTTTCGAGGGGGAACTTCGACCTCTTCAAGAGGTTGGCGAACTTCGGAACTACCCTGCCTTGAGGAAGGGGCGTTTGACTGCGGAACTACAGAAACAGTTTTGGGAGGAGGTTAGTTTTTAAAGCCTCTCATCTCCCACGCTTTCATCATTCCACCAGAGGAATGTTGGTTGGAGGAACAACAAAGGACGTTATATGCAGCAATTACGTAGAAGAGGCGGGAATTCTATTAAGGACGCAGAGGCAGATGCGATACTTTTCGAAAACTATCTCGACCCCCTCTATAATTACCTTGCCATTGAGTGTCCATCCAGATAAATTCCGAGCGAATACGTCACCCAGAAGCGATAGAGTTGTTGTGACTGTACTATTTAAACGATACAAGCACGATAATTATGACCGATGGCTTCGATGGGTGTTACTCTTCAACTTCCCCACTCATCACTATATAACTGGTTAAATTGAGCTACATTCATTGTCCGAGGCTTAAGTAATGAGCAATTAGGATTGATGATCTCGGTCTGAATAGTTAAGTAGAGAATGAAGATGTAAGAGACTCTTCCGCCGTAAGAGGATGGGATGTGCTTCATCATCTATCAACAATTAAAATACTGATGTAGTCCGTCCCCGACATGCAAAGACGACTTGAAGAGAAAGTATAAGTGTCTTTTTAAGAAAGCATTAAATTTTTGCATTCCAACCATCATAAACGGACGCTTCGACTTGGCCTTCCAACCACCTCCTTACTTATAATAAAAAATCTCATATTTCAAAGCTGTTAATTTGCATACAAATCTTAAATCATTGTTTGCCCAACCCAGCTATCATTCACCTAATAGGCGACAAACTTCACAAGAAAACATAATTATTATATCGTTACCACCGTGCCAAAACTGACCATCTTTTTTTAGTCATTTTTACCATTTTGCAGTCACTCTACTGGAGGATAATTTACACTATAACAGAGCCGACAATATTAGTAATTCCCAAAAAAGTTTTTGAAAATCAAGCAATCAGTTACATGTATAGTAGGGTGTCCCGAAAAAACCGAAATTTCTCTGATCGCTTAGCGGTAGTGCGGAAAAGTTGTGAACTACCATCACTATGAAAGGTGTGAAATCTTAAAACTCTGGGTTGATATCTTCTGTTGCCCCAAACGGCCTAAAGTTCTGAAAATTGGCCTAAAAATGACCAAACTTCAAAAATTAACAGAAAATTCCAAATTTCAGTCATGATTCTGGGGTTATGCTTAAAAGTTACTATTAACATACAACTACATCTGCAAAAAGTTTTAAACTTATAGGTTAATATCTTCTGTTGCCTCACGGGGCCTAAATTTCTGAAAATTGGACTAAAAATGACCAAACTTCAAAAATTAATAGAAAATCCCAGATTTCAGTCATGATTCTAGGGTTAGGCTTAAAAGTTACTATTAATATACAACTACATCTGCAAAAAGTTTTAAAATCATAGGCCAATATCTTCTCCCTCCTTATTAACTTTAAAATTTGGAAAATTGACAAAACTAAAAAAAAAAAATACAAAACAATTACCTCATTTTGATGGAAGAGAAAACTTTATTTTTCAGAGAGACAGAGAAATAACATCAACATTATTGCTTGTAATGATTTTTGGTATTAAATTTTAACATTTGCTTTCTTAATTTTAGTGTCGCTGTAACAAAGGAATCCCTGTTCTGTGGGCCAACCGTTTGTCCGGAGGCTGCTGTGATTAATTTCACGATACGCTCAACAGCTTGTGTATGCGATGGTAATTTAATAAATTCCCAGCATTCGGTAGGCATACAGTCCTGAATCATCTTCATAAGTTCTTGAGAACTAACCTCTTTGAGAACTGGAAGGGATGTCACATAACAAGATGCCCAGTCAATGAGATCTACATAGTCTTTGGCTTCAAAGTTAAGTACAGGAACGACAAAATGAGCAAACACCTTCCCCATCTCTGGTGCCTTCTCTAACCTTGATAATAGGCCGAGCCGCAAGGGTCCTAATGTGACATCTATCATCAGTTAACATGGCCAGAAGCATGTTTTCTGGAGCAGTAAAGTAGGCGTTTCGAGAAATAACTGGATCGATTACGTCACGATACTTTTTAGGCAAGTACCGGGATGAATTGATGAAGTGCCACAGATTCCAAGTACCGTCTTTTATGGACTGATGAATCTTTATACGGAACCATGAGGGTGCGTAGACTCAGAATAAATCCAACTAAAGTAACCAGCTTGTGTGATGGTTCTGAGGCAGATATGTAAAACCTGAGAATTATATTGGCAGTTGTTAACCAACGATTGGAAGCTGTTCACATCCTTTGAGCTTTCGTCCGATTTCACCTGTGTAAGACGTGGGGCCATCAGATGATTTGCCGTCAATGGACTCAAACAGGTGTCGTAAAGGTAACTCATTGAAATGTGGCTTTGAACTTGGCCCGTTGGTTACAACTGCCAATAGAATTCTGAGGTTTTACATATCTGCACATATCACATTAAAACCCTTGCTGCTTGGCGTATTATCAAGGCTAGAAAAGGTACCAGAGATGGGGAAGGTGTTTGTTCATTTTGTCGTTCCTGTACTTAACTTTGAAGCCAAAGACTATGTAGATCTCATTGACTGGGCATCTTGTTATGTGACATCCCCTCCAGTTCTCAAAGAGGTTAGTTCTCAAGAACTTATGAAGATGATTCAGGACTGTATGCCTACAGAACGCTGGGAATTTATTAAATTACCATCGCATACACAAGCTGTTGAGCGTATCGTGAAATTAATCACAGCAGCCTCCGGACAAACGGTTGGCCCACAGAACAGGGATTCCTTTGTTACAGCGACACTAAAATTAAGAAAGCAAATGTTAAAATTTAATACCAAAAATCATTACAAGCAATAATGTTGATGTTATTTCTCTGTCTCTCTGAAAAATAAAGTTTTCTCTTCCATCAAAATGAGGTAATTGTTTTGTATTTTTTTTTTTAGTTTTGTCAATTTTCCAAATTTTAAAGTTAATAAGGAGGGAGAAGATATTGGCCTATGATTTTAAAACTATTTGCAGATGTAGTTGTATATTAATAGTAACTTTTAAGCCTAACCCCAGAATCATGACTGAAATCTGGGATTTTCTATTAATTTTTGAAGTTTGGTCATTTTTAGTCCAATTTTCAGAAATTTAGGCCTTGTGAGGCAACAGAAGATATTAACCTATAAGTTTAAAACTTTTTGCAGATGTAGTTGTATGTTAATAGTAACTTTTAAGCATAACCCCAGAATCATGACTGAAATTTGGAATTTTCTGTTAATTTTTGAAGTTTGGTCATTTTTAGGCCAATTTTCAGAACTTTAGGCCGTTTGGGGCAACAGAAGATATCAACCCAGAGTTTTAAGATTTCACACCTTTCATAGTGATGGTAGTTCACAACTTTTCCGCACTACCGCTAAGCGATCAGAGAAATTTCGGTTTTTTCGGGACACCCTAATGTATAGGTCGATTCTTGACTAACTTTGGATGTATTTTTCTCGACCCGAGAAAAAAACTAACAGTTGGTTGATCGATAACGAAATCATCTTCAACAGCAGAGTTCAAATAATTCATCAATATACTGAAACAAACGAAAATGAAGATTTTCGTCATGATTTTCTAGGGAGCATCCGAGATAACCATGAGAAAACTAAGCATTCAAACATAACATGAATCGCATCATCAGCAGAATTAAAACACGCTCAACTATCCCTAACCCACCCAGAAAAACATTAACCCACACAAATAATAACGGACCCATACCCTCAGAGAAGATTCCCATTCTCAATGACTTTCATACACAAAACACTATGATATCCTTTACAAATCGCAGGCAAACAGCTTATTACCTCAGTCGCTAAGGTGCATCTTCCAAAGCAAAAATAAACGGCGTCCAGGTCAGTGGAATGATATTTCGTCAGAGGTGACGGAGCCCCTAATGGTGGTGGAAAGGAAAGAAAAGGCATTGTTCGATCACCCCCTCCCCAAAAAAACACTAACCATTGTGGTGGCTAATGTTACTCGCATTTATCGTGTGGTACTATCTCACACAGAGGTGCTGATGTCTTTCGTTAGGCGCTAAGTGAAAAAAAAACTATTTTGGGTTGCTGTAGATAACGGACGGCGTTTTATTTTAATTGTGTGAAATGTGGAAAAGTGTTTATATCGGTACAGATCTTGAGGAAGAACCCATAAAGGCGAGGGTGTGAGCTAGTGGTCAGCAACCTAAAGGGAAAAACCTGAAGGAATTGTTTGACCACTGACTTGGTGGGCTATTTGTTTCCACTACTTATTTGGGCTAGTTTTGTAGATAGGCAGAATCATGGTGCAAATAAAAGTGGGTGTTGGTAAGGGTCATTGCCCCTAAATTCATGTCAGGAATTTTTGTTTTCTCAATGGTAAATAATGTTCCCTGATCCATAACAGCTTGCTCAGGACAGGGACAGCATGACATCCCAAGGTATCAAAATCCTACCCCCCATAGTCCCTCTAAAATCCTTCTATGGGTAAGATTTCGTAAACAATTCCAAAGCTGCAGTGGCTAATGCATAGTTTTATTCTTGTTAAGACTCTTTAACTGCGACTCATTTTTTTTATCACAAGCTGTGACGTTTTAATTTATTGTAGTACTTTTTTTTACCACTTATATACTATGTGTGTGTATTTATTATTCTTTTCCTATTTAATTGCAAAAGGCAACTCAGATTATTTTTTCACTTCTTACAAGGAACAGTTGGAGGTTCCACCGAGATCCTCGCCGTTTAATATTTGTATGGATCGAAAAGCTTCTCTATTTTCTGCCAAATCATGGCTCGGAACAATTCTTATATTATGAAAATGTATGTGCTATGAATTGTTCATCAAAATGCTACTGTACTAAAACTCTTCACAGTGTATTTTCGAAAAATTTGAACACGATCGAACAACAAGAGAAAAATACTCAATTTTTATCCTTTTCCTTTGACATCCATGAAACATACAACAAATAAGAACTAAACAGTCGACCTGACTCCTATTCAACGCAACCCATTAAATATTATGTAAAATACTCAATAATTACATGCAAACTATAACAAGATGGGAAGCAAAACCCTCAATACAGATGATTTTTGTTTAGGAAACCCAAGCCCAATCAAGCGTTAACTATTAATAGCCTCGATAAAACTATTACCATAAAATCATCTTTGTCTGGAGTCACTGATGTTTTGTTTTTCACCCACCGTCCGAAATCCAATCACCGATGCATTTCCGGCACTTTTATTGTCGTCATTACACGAAATAATGGTTAATTATGAATGAAATGTTAGAATGAATGAAAGATGAACTCTCTCCAAGAGGGAGATGGGATTCCCATCAGGAGAAGAAGGCATCGATTGAGCAAACAACAATCCCGGATTGTTTGAACAATCACTTGATTGATGGATCCAAACACCCTCGCTCAATGCAAGTCATTGACCACCGAAAAGCTTTCGGTGTTTCTAAACAGCGGCGTTTAATGAGGACAATAAATAAAGATGAATGTTTAAGCTATACCCCCGACGGTTAAAACTTTAACAGTTTCTAACCCCCAGGTTTTTTTACTAATTTGGATCGAATAGTAGCAGAAGGAAAGACATGCCACGGAATGAAAGTTCTTAGTGGTATTTTAATGGCTTTTAAAAAAATTTTTTAGAGCTCCTGCAGAATCTGGGAAGAGAATTTTTAGTAGCTTTGAAATGTTGGGTCTTCTTAGATATGAATTTGAATACTGCGAAATAGTCTCATTCTTTGAATGAATTCTAACACCTACAAGAATGCAAATTTTTTAAAACCTGTAATTCAGCAGTAAGGTCCCATTAAAGTTACAGCAAAATCACAGCAATCTTTTGAAGTGGATTTTGGCGCATCCTATGCAATGTCAAAATTTCATTCAATTTTTTCTCAACAAAGTCCCACAACAGCTATAAATTAATTTTAGAAAACCATAAAAAAATTTCGCTGAACTCTAACCCTGTGACCCTCAATTTTCGATCAATTTTACACCCATTACATCGTTTACCAAACCAATAAAAATGACGCAACCTTCATCTTTCACCTCAATGCATTCCCTATTATAGAGCTCAAATCTGAGATGATGGAACCTGAAAGGATTTATCAACACAAAGGACGTAAAAAGTGCTGTACTATAAATAAGGTTCTATAAAAAAAATATTCGTTTAACAAAAAGCTGCAAGAAAGAACGACTGAATTGATCGGCTGAAACTTCCATGGAGAGCCATCACTAATATCACAATGAGAAAAACACTCGTATTCAAAAAGGCTAATGAATGAATTGTCGGACACAACTATAACACATACCATTTGACAATGTGACATACTTTGCTACAAAATTAGAATTGGTCAACCGAAGCCAACTGTCATTCTACCTTTCGTTGAAGCCTTAATTAACCTAGTAATATTTTTTTTACATCTCTGAGAATAAGATATAAAGGGGAAAATATTAAAAATTCTTCGTAAGAGTTGAAAAATCAAATTTATCCTACTCCTTTTCTCACTTAAATGAAAAAATTACTTAACACATCAGTTAACAAAATTAAAACTTTTAGAAACCGAACATTACAACTGTAATAAAATATTCAACAGTAGGTTGTTGCAAAGATCAGGACTCTAATAGTTTTTTGAAAAAGTAAAACATGTTCAAGAATACACTAAAAGCAGGAGTTCCTCCAATTACAGGGAAATTCTGGTTTCTAGGATAGAGAAGACCAAACATTTTTTTTTTATTTCCAATGGCAGAGCAGAACACACACACTATGACCGGGGTCATCGCTCCAGACATGCCGAAATCAGTATTTACTTCTCGTTACCCAGTGGGCACCTGTGGACCGAAGCCACGGAGGTGAAGTACTGTTGCCCACGCCACACACACACACATTCGCAGGCACAACCCCTTTTTACAGGGGGCCACATTCATTCATCACACACACACACAAGGACAGAAACTAACATCCATGCCAAACGGGGATTCGAACCCCAGACGTACGGCTTCGCAGTCAGATGCTCTAACTAACCTCTAGGCCAGTACGTCGGCGAGAAGACCAAACATAAACACAACAGATTCAATTTGAACAATCAAATATTAATTTGAATCCTAGAAAGACTGACTTGTATGTGGACAACTTTGGTAACGGGTAATGGATTACCTCAATGTGATCAAAGAAAAATAAAGTTCAAAATCCCCATTTTAAGCAAATGCGCCACTGATAATCAGTAACCTTATCCTTTTTTTTCGCGCGCGTTGCTCAATTTCATCTTCATTATAATTCACCTTGTACAAGCAGAAATATGACAACCAAATGATCGACTACAATCGAAATAACCAACAAGAAGACAATATCATCCAAGCACACTCCCAAACGCTAATCTATATAACAACACAGATCTAATTAACACGAGGGTAAAACAAGGCAATAATAAGCCAACCTTCACTAATCGAGTCCGACTCGTCACTTTTCACTTTTCCACCTCCATCCAAATGGGTCATCAAACCCAAATAATTGGTAAGATCCAGCGGCAGAGGCGTAATGGGAAATGGACCGTCACTTTTTCCTATCGCATTCATTGTCCTTCCTGCCCATGATGTCGTCCCTCATTAGAGAGGTCCCTTTTGGCCGTAATGCGATGCATGCATGCTGCCCGCGTTCAATGGAATCTACGATGAGGTTGGAATTGTATCTACTTTTTTTATTTCGGATGGAGGCAATTAGATTTAGGTTGGGATTGATTGGACATTTACGAGGAAGAAGGAATTGGCACGGGTGACATGCACGACACTTACCAACTACTACAGTATCGAGTGTGGTTTTGTCGACAATAGGTGAATGGGGACTATAAGCACTTAAGGGCAAAGATGTAGTAAATGATTCTTTTCGTTATCTTCCATTTCCATCCAAAATTTGAATAACAAATCAGGCAGTGAAAACTGTCTCTACCATAAGAAATAAATTCTCCAACTACTTCATATTGAAGAATATTGATGGGCTTAAGGCGCATTAAAATATTTTAATGAGTTTGAGGGGCAGATCAGAGATTAATGCAAATAAAATTTATTTAAAATTCACATTCAAATTAACACATAAGTATTCAATATTAATTTTGTTTTTGTACAAGAAAGTGCATCAAATCAACCGTAAAAAATTAACAAACTTTATTGACTTTTAGATACTTATAGAAGATACTTTAACGCCGTTTCAACTTTGAAAACAGGTTCTGGATACATATTATTACGCATATTTGATTCTAAAACCCCGGCACAAAAACCTCTACAACAAAATATAAACACAACAAAACCTCCTTATTATAAATACAACACCACAATAAATCTTTTTAAGTTTTTTGCGGCGGGCTTCGGCCTGAAGCAAACAAATTTCTTCTTCTTCTAAGTTTTGACTACTAACAATGACGAGTGAAATCGTTCAAGCAACCACAGCATCTTTCAACAAAAGCTCAGCAAGTTAAAAACAATTAAGCAATAACGCTATTCCCATCAATGCAGGCACCACCAAAATAAAAAATATTACAAAAAACGCCCGTAGCAAGAATCTTGTTCGACCCACCCATCAAAACTAATGACCATCCCAACCAACAGAAGGCGAAAGTGAAAGGCCGTGACAGCTAACAACAATCCCCGGAGGAATTAAACACGATTTAACACAGTAGACGGACCCCGGACGCAAGAACCTGTCCCGACATTCCCGACGGATGAACAAAGGACGACAAATTTCCCAGAAAACACGATGTGGACAGCAAGCAGAAATTCTTCACCCTTCTTCAGAGACAAAGAGTAAATGAAAGGTGCAAACGATCAAAACGATGTACCAAAGTGAAGTGAAGAGATAAGAGCGATGGTTTCAGCCGGCGCGGTCATCTCAAGGACGGCGGGGATTACGCAAAGACCGCACCTTAAGAGAGGTGGTTTTTCATTGATAAAAGACCGAGGGCCATCGAACCGTTGAGAAAAACTTGGGAGAGTTTTGAAAGCGAGGAGTTGCGAAAATGGAGGAAGGAAACATAGGTTATTTTATGTGCTTTCCAGACCTGTTGACCAACCTATTCTGCCGGAGGGCCCCTGTTTGAAATTGGTAGGGTGTTGAAAAACTCCAGACACACAGCTACTGTGGATTTTGCTAATTTAATTACTCAAGTTTCATGCTGAAAATTGAGAGATGGTATGATATAGAAAAATCGTGTTCTTTCTCCTGTTCAAAAGAGAACACTTGAAGAAAACTGCTCATCACACAATCTTACAAAATAGTGCCTACTTGTAAATTGGTATATAAATAATTCTGCTACCGGTAAAGGTACCTGTGATACCATCTAAGAAAAGAACTACAAAAACAGTACAGTTTAAAGGTATAAATTAAAACACAAATTCTGGATTGAGCAGGCTAACCATGGAACTTTTCTACCAAATGAGCTGAGACGATAAGATTTAGAAATGCAAAACCAGATTTCCATCACACATAACTTTCACAAGAAAAACAGCGTCATCAAATAGTTCCACGAGTGATTTTGGATTAAACCTCAAAGTAAAAATTATGCAAGTAGTATTTTAATTCTCTCCCAATCACCAAACAAATAGTACACTCATTGTGAACATAACAAACAGCAAGCGGTAAGAACTTTTTGGCGGAAACTTGTCCAAATCCAAGTTTCTTTTTCGTGCATCCTGAAACAGTTAGGGCGGAGTTGACCATCGATGATAACATCATCAAGATCAATCTCCAATATAATCGAACGTAGCACACTTCAGTCAACAACATTGCCAAAAATTTATCCCGGAGGGACAATACATAGATCTTTAAAAGCCCAAATTGCTCTGCCATCACGAGGGAAAACATCACAACAGTCCTCACGCGTCACTCCCTATCGTTTATTAAGATCTCTGCATGGGCCAAGAAGATGGACATTCATTCAAATGTGACGCGAAAAACGATTCGCGGCCGACACACTTGTCAACCCATTCACACTCACAAAAACGAGTCATCTTAATATAGATCGCATGCACTTGACCTTTGCAGCAGAGAGATCGAGATAAATGCATCAAAATCGACGAAACGATGGATTTTGATGGACGTTTTCCATCTATCCAAAGTGAACAACCTCCGACCACCGCGGAAATCCTTGACTTGGGCAAATAAATAGAACGATTGACTCAGGGAGGTAACGGAGGTGTGAAGTATGGAATTGGGGGCAATTATAACGCTTTTCTCCGGAAATCCGTAAAATTAGGTGCACTGCTAAATCATCATCGTGAACTTGGAGCGAGATAAATCAATGGTAAACGAATATACTTCTCTTTAATCGCAAAACAAAGTTCGTTACTCTTAAGAGCCGAATAGACTTCCTCTTACTGTGTGGCAAATTTAACTTAATTTCAAGCTGCAGTAAGTGTATTAAAGCGGATACGATATTTAACGGTAAAATAGCTAATTATATAGAGAAGCCATGATGGTTTCTCACAGTACCAATACCAAATCCATTACTACTTGCGGTTTTTCAAGTATGGGATGTTCTGAAGGAACAGCATGCAGCTGCTTCTTAGGGGTCACCAAACTGCAGTCACGGGTCGGATAAATAGTTTATAGTAATTTGTTCTCGATAATATTCAATCATAGATGACGTATGACGTATATAAATTGTTAGAAAATAAATTTGGTGCCTGGCTTCCAATTTCTTTTGCTAAAAAACTAGGGAACGAAACTCTGAGGCCCTCGTGTATCAACTTAACACGGATTTGTTTCTGTACGGCAGTCTGGTGATTCCAATGATCAAATCACATAAAAACCTAAGTGATATTACAATAAATTGTCTGTGATTTGTCCGATTGGTATTCCTGGATCGCAAAAAATCCGAATACACGGTCACGGTACCTACGAGGTAATTCTCATATCACAACTAAAAAAATTAACTTTTCCACACTGAGAAAATTTTACAGTCCTCGACAAGTAGTTGAAAAAATTAAAGGTCAAACAAAAAGAATAGCGTTTTAACGGCAACTTTGAGTTGTAATTGTTGAATTTCCCATATTATTTTCTCAATTTACTCAACCAAAGCGACTTTATCATCTGCCCAAGTATCCGAAACGAAGGAAATAAATATTAAACATTGAGAAGCTGATTGGGAAAGAAAAAAAAACACCATTACACCTAAAGTCAACCACACACAACACAAACTCTTACGTATTACCCTAAGTACTCAACATTATCACATCGAAAGTCAAGCTCAGCGTCTAGAAACGACAAAAGCAAAGCCAAGTTCAACAACCATAATGCAATTATCGGAAGAAAATTATTCATTTTCCTCAATTAAATCCAAACGGCAAGCCATAGAGGCAGCCTCATTGCAAGCCCAATGAGCCCCGACGCTCTCTCGAGCAGGCATTAATTACCCAGCGATAGAGGCGATAACTGTAACCGTGTCAAACGCTGTTGACAAATCGAACAAAACCTACATTTGGCCGCAAGAAAACGCGTTTCCATTTATTGACGAGTGTTTTTTTCTTCTATTTATTTATCGATGGATATGGTGGCTATCTGTGGGGTTCATTGCACATTATGACCAGGTGAAGGAACGTGAAGAAACTTAACAACTCAGGGAGTGATCAAAGTTTTCGACACAAGTCGTCTTTTTCTTCTTGTGCAGCCAAACAAGGCCACGTGCATATTTAATTGATGACACACTGTGGATACATCGATTTTAATTTTAGCACTCGAGAAAGAGGAGTCGTATGAATGCTAATGCATTTTTGATAGGATAAGTTATTGGTTCTTTAAAGCCCTCGGGACAAAATCAAAAGGTGCACAGTTTCAGGTTTCGAATGATATGGGTAAGTCCGTCCATGGTTGTTTTGGAATTGTGCTTGGAAGTTTCAGAAAAGAATAGAGGAAAAATAAGTTCTCTTTTGAGATCCTAACAAAATGCAAAAAGAAAAACATCCAGAAAAAAATTAATTAATGAAATTAAAAAGAATATAATTCATCAAGCATGTAGCACAGGTATTTAATGGTTTCTCATGTAGTAAAAGCTTAAAATTAAGAAAATATTAGGGTAAAATGTGGTGAGGCGATAGAGTTATCTTACTACCCAACAACTAAAACGAGTCAAAAATGGTTATCAAGAATGCATTTGATGTGAACTACAAAAGACCTGAGAATATTAAGAAAACCTGAATTCTTCATCAAACAAACAATCAAATGCAGAAATAAATACAAGTCGGCTTTCTTTCACCAAGAGACTTAAGTAAAATAAACATTCTTTACCACCACCACTTAAATAAAGATTCCGTATAATTTCGGCCAATTTTCCCCTTTAAATGAGAAATAAAGACAATTTCTAAATAAATGCATAGACAAAATACCAAAACCGCTTTCACTCCACACAAGTTGAGAAAAGCCAGTTCCCAGTCAGTATCAAAGGATGCGGACGCAGAACCCGAATTGAATCCAGATGCTTTTCATGACGATGGCGACCAATGAAGCGCGAGGGAGTTCAGCTAATTTCATCTTGTGCTTTTTTAGCAGACAGAAAGGAAGTATTGTCTCGGTCAAGTTTAAGAAAAAAAGAAAGGAATAAACACTTTCTCCAGAGATGACTTTTCAAGTTGGAGGGCGTTGTCCATTGTGACCCTCAGCTAAGGAATGGGAAATAGATTTTTTTGCGAGGTGAATTAAAGTTAGAAAAGTGAACCGGAAATCTCATACAGGTGCTTGGTCAGTTGCCATGGCATTGTTTTGTCACTGTGTTACACGACAGAAGAAATTCGGTTAAAAGCTGTATTTTTTCACAAGTGTTTCACGAGAATTGTAGAAATTAGCATCGTTAAATCGCCAGAGTCCATCTCGAATTGTAATTTAATAGAGTATCGATCTCTATAGCAAAGGTTCCTAAATCGTAGAATATGGACTACCAGTTGGGAACCACTGATTATACTGATGTAAACCAAACTATGTCCCACGGGCCGAACGCGGCCTCTCAAAGGCTTTTATCTGGTACGCGGACGTATAATGCATTAAAAATTATAATTTCTAGGTTTTGTCTACTTCCTAGACAGTTACTTTCTAAGTACTACTTTCTCTGCACTTATATTTTTAATGGTTAGACTACTTTTAGTATCTAACAAAAATTTATGCACAGGATACTACAGGATATAAAAAAAATACTACCTACAAGTCGCTTAATAAATTAACAGGGGATATCAGAATAGTTAGGAAATGAATGTATCTGTATATGTGCTTCTAGATTCCCCAACACAGCCAATTCAAAAATTTCGTTACAGATTAATGTCGTGAGTTAGTAATTTTAAAGCCCTGGAAGAGAGAGAGAAGACGTTACGTAACGTAAGTAAGTAACGTAGCTTCATCCAGGGCTTTAAGTAATTTAACTGAAAGCCGACAAAGAAATTAATTTTACTATTAATGTCGTGAGTTAGTAATTTTAAAGCCCTGGAAGAGAGAGAGAAAACGTTACGTAACGTAGTAAGTAACGTAGCTTCATCCAGGGCTTTAAGTAATTTAACTGAAAGCCGACAAAGAAATTAATTTTACTATGTATCTATTGGATGCTTAGTTGGTGATGCCTACGCAGATTTAAAATGGTAAGGAAAATTCTTACATTATTGTTTCTTTACTTGTCAAAAGTACATACTTTTAAGTAAAAATTATTCCGATCGGGCAATATTACATTTAAAAATAATTAAATATATTTTTAAAGCTAAAATCAGCTCTAACCCCACAACTTGAAAGGAAATACTAGTTACTGAAATCATTTCAACCTGAATTCGGGACTCTCAACATAATTTGTCCCTCAACAAAATACATCAAGCCCCTCTTTAATAGACACAAGTTGCAGAAAATCTAATTAACTCAATTAAGAACGCACAAATAAACACGAGTCCCCCACCTTTGGCATTGACCCAAACACGTCTCAAGAGCTAACTACTACCAATTAATTAAACGAACTTGCACTTACTTCCCTCTTTCTAACAACACCGACCATGTAAAGCGCACGGTAATTCGGAAAACACAGAAACTTTCGTTTGCGACATGGTCTTGGCATATTTCTGTTTGTTCGATAATACATGCTGGATTACGTACGCGGATGTCATTGTGCCTTTGAAAACGAAAGTGGAGTTCCCAGGAGAAAGCCCAACGTGAGTCACTGGGAGCGATCGTGAAAAATTGTAGTACCTCAAATTAAATAATATCCCCCTCCCACCATCCCTAGATTTCATAGAGAAAAAATTGGGTTTTTTTCGTGAAATCAGGAAAAATTCAAGTTTTAAGATTGAAGCAAGAGTTTTGAGGTAGTGGCTTTCTAACTTTAAATAATCACTCATGATTCAGTCAAATAAAATCAACATACAAAACCAACAAAACCGAAACCTTGCATAAAGTCCGTACGGATAATCTCTCTACGTAGAGCGCCATCTATAGGTAATAAAGAAAAGATTCGGAATTTTCCGTTTAGGAAGAGAAAATTATTCTCATCCGTGGTTAGTTAGATTCATTAGATACGGATAAGGTATTTAAATAAAATAAGCAGAACTAATTTTCTTTAAGTATGAATTATTTTCAAAACGTGTCACAATTATAGCATATATGCAGAACAAAAATATTTTATACTGAATATTTTTTAGAATCTTTTTATCAAAATTGAAAGATTAATATCAATCACCATAGATAACATTCAGTGGAAAGTTTTGCAACGTTAAACTACCTCATACATGTCAAATTTTGTGTAGTGTTTAATTTTCTACACTAGAAATAAAAATTTCAAGTTGGTATGTTTAAATTTTTTTCATATTATGCTTAAGAAAAATAGTTTAACAAAACTCAAACATAAGCTCCAAAATTATTAGAAGATTTGGTTCACCTTTAAATCTTCATTTTATTGACTTTTAATACTTTAATTGAAGTGGATAACCTTTTCAGTAGCTAGGATTATTTGACTACTACAAAAAATGCTGAGTTGATACTTACAGAGGTTTTAAAATTATAAATTAATTACTTCTTTATGAATCTAAAAATCTTATGTCACCATTTTTTTTTCAGCTGTTTTTTTCTAGGTTATAAGATTTCATCTATTCAATATGAGATAGTAAATGCTAGTGGTTCGACCATTCTGTCCTTTGAATTACTATATATTGCTAATCAATACGATGTAAGAGTACACTTCCATTTTAAACAGATGATCATTTTGATAACACTAAATAGTATAAAAATCTACACAGTTCAGTAAAAGAGAGCTAGAGATTCAACAATTTTAATAACCTAAGAGTGGTCAATGACTTAATTAATAAGTATCAAAGCATCAATTGATAATTGGGAACTTATTTTTTACTTTACTTATAAAATGTTAATTTAATTATGGAATGGTAAATAATTATAAAGGTACTGTAGACTTCTTAGTAGGAATTTCAGTAATTAATTGATTTTATTATTAATAAAAATTAAATGAAAATGTACTTTCATTTGTGGGAAAGTTTACACAACACATAGGTTGTGCTTAACAATCAATTTCTTAACAGAAGTGATATTTAAAGAAACATCAATATAAAAGTATTAGAACCAGTTAAAATTACTGGCCCATAGAATATGTATAGTTAGGGCCTCTATTTAGGAGTTTTGCAGCCCTGGGCTAAAATTTTTATGTCACCCCCTCTCATTTTTGAAGTAGGCCATCCAGGGGAAGGAGTTTTTTAAGGAAGATGGATTTGTTCAAAAATAAGTTTTTAAACATTAATTCCATGCGTACATAATGGGATGGTTGTAGCTTTCTTAATTAATGATTAATAACTTCGATTAGGAAAATGGCGTTTTCAATTTTCTAGATAGTATTGAGCTTTTAGCCCAAAAGAAGGGTCAAAAAAATTTTTAGTGTCCCAAAAAACTTTATTAAAATAATAGTGTTTTAATGTCTTTTTTGATACCTCAGCTCCTTGGGTATTGCATGTGACGCACCCTTTTAAATACTAGAAAACGACTAAACACCATCCTAAGCTCTAAGTCAGGGATTCTCAACCATTGAATCGCCAGTTGCCACCCCCAGGCTTTCAAAATACAGAAAAAACAAAAATATAATTCATAATAATTAGAAAAAACTATTATGACTATAAAATTAATGGTTTTATTACTTGTTTTATTTATAGTGATGTGTAACTACGTTTTAATATGTTTTATATGATTGTTATAGTCTATTTCTTTGCTAGGCAGTTGGGAACGGTGGAATGCAGTAGTAGGGGTGCGGAAATCAGGGTAGCAAACTTGGCTACTTAAGCACTTTCTTCTTCAATGAAGAGGGAAGGGAGGTGGGGAAGTTATTGGCGAGAAGTAACCACTAACCAGTTTAGCTCTCTCTCTATACCTCCCCAAATTATTTAAATTAACATGCATTTCAAGAAAGGGACCATTTAAATGTTACATAAGCATGTTTTATGTAATTTTTAACCTCTCTCTTTTTCATCTTTATCAGCAAAAATTAGTTCACAGTGATTCCACCTCTTATAATTACAAATGAAGCTAACTGCCAAATCCCCCACTTTTATTGTATAAACATCAGAAAGTAACAATCACATTTTAAATTCTAGAAATAAAAACGAATTTATTTTGAAAAAAAAATGTATGGTTAATTTCTAAATTGCTAATAACTTAATTTAGTTAATTATTCACATTCCTTATCCTTATATTCCTTATTCACATTCCTTATTATTCACATCCTTAATTATTTCACATTCATTGCAAGTAAGTCACAAAAGATGTTGTCCTACATAAATAAGTCACTGATATCCCCACTTCTCTGTTGTCAGCAAAATTAAGCAATTAGCAAACTTTTCTCCCCTTTCGAGTGATTACTTGATATTTGAGTGAATTAAGTCCAGGGGCCGCAGCCAATTTTTTGGGGAAAAAAAGTAGGAAAAATAGGAGAGCAAAAGAAAAAAAAAGGAGAAAAATAGGATTATTTTTCTAAAAAAATAGGAGAAAAAAGTAAGATTTTCCTAAAAAAAAAATAGGAGAAAAAGGATTATTTTTCTAATATTAGATCTATAATACAGTAACGGACCCCTCATCCGGAAAGCTTGGGGCCGACATCATCCCGGATTCGCTAATTTTCGGGAGTTTGAAGCAATTTCGGAAAAAACGCCCAAAAAGACCGCAATTGTCTACTAACACAACTGCGTTTGTATCATAACGAAATTGCGTGCACGCATTTGCGGTACGATCATCATTCCCGTTCTCGAAAAGTTAAGAGAAATAATAAACAATCCCTAACAAATATTCGCAAACGGTTTGAATCTTTGAATTCCCAGTTGTTAGTGAAAAGGTTTTGCTTGGGACCGATAGTACCGACCCGACATCAATCCGAAAAAACGTAGAAAGTCCATTACAAGGGTTAAAAAAAGGAATAAAAGGAGGAAAAAGATGAAAAAAAGGAGGTTGACCGTAAAAATAGGAAAAAAGGAGCTAATGTGAAAATAATAGGAAAAATAGGAAAAACAGGAGCTCTGCGGTCACTGTAAGTCTGATACTGCAGAATATGAAGTGTAAAAGGAACATGCATATTTGTACTCACAGAAGTGTGGTCATATTCATCAGGTCCACAGATTTCTGTACAATCAAAGAACTCTTCAAACTCTTCTCTAGACTCCATATTTGCTATGAACCTTCTTCAGATGAAAGATAAGACATAACCTAAATAAAAAATAAAGTTCATCCAAGTTAATAAAGAATTATTCTTATGATAACCAAAAAATCAAAACATTTATTTTAAAAACATTTCATTAGTTTTGCCTTGGGTTTTTTAATTATATTTTCAAGGTTTAACACTCAAATCAGCACGGAAATTTTTAACAGTGGAATAAATAACGAAAAAATACTAAAAATTACAAAAACTGACCAATTTCAACAACAAAAATATTTACTAGAAATATTCAAAATAATAACTAGTGTTATTAAAACTGTCACAAATAACTTGGTACATTGCAGTATGCTAACTGAAAATAGTAGAAGGAATGGATATTAATATAATACATAGGAATGGAATAAACACTTTTATTCCATTTTATGACAGCTAATTGGCTATATTTAAGCATGCTGTATAGCAAGAAAAAACCCTAAGTTGCAATCTCATAATGAATAAGAATAAAAGTACTTTAACTTATGTTATCAACCATGCCAACCAATAATTCACTTTTATAAGTTTTATACAGAAACATTTGTCTTCATTATACCCAGGTTTTATTGTAAACTTCCTTCAATAAATTTTGTGGTTCAATTCTATTATGTCCAGTTATGTATCTCCAATCAGGGGCACAGAAAATGTTTTAGAGCTCATTATTTCCCCAGACAACACAACTAGTTTTGTCTGAAATTTCCCCCAAAAATGTGTCTATATTTTCGTAAAATCTACCCCAAAAATGTCTCCATATTTTCATTCCAGTGTATATTACTACTAAAGTAAAAAGAGTTTATTATTATATGAAATATAATTTTCGTAATTAATAAACTTCTGTCAAGTTCAATAATTACCAAATAATCCATAAGTTTAATTTTTATGGACTTTATACCTTCTTTTATTCTTTCTTTATATACAAAAATGGGAATTTTTTAGTGAAAATTACCAATTCCGTCACAGAAATGCTGTTTTTCCTGCATATCAATCATAACGCAAGGAAAAGTCAATTTTCAGGTATTCACCAAGGAAACTCGGCAACCAGGAAATTACACTTTTTCAGAGATATCTGTAGTTTTCACCTAATTTCCTTAGACTTTGGAGGGTATGATATTGTCAGTGTCATCAGTCAAAATATTTGTAACTAATAATTGTAGATGTTTTTTTTTCTTTATAAACTTATGCAAAAATTTCCCCGCAACTTTCTGAATTCTGTTGTCCACCGCCCTCTGAACGTACCCAGCACGGGCCTGCTTTGGACACCAAATATTGCAAAACGGACAGTTAAATTCTACAGTTATATGAATAACAATAAAAAATTTAGCCACCAAATATCTTAATATTTTTAACAGCTCACATAGATAATGGAATTGAAAAAATGTGGTACTTATGTATTAACGCCACTGTAGCTATTTTGAAAGTGTTTTGATTTTAAATCAAACACTTTACTTAAAATTTTATCTGTAAAATAAATATTTATCTAAGTAACACTTTATTTAAAATCAAAACACTTTCAAAATAGCTGTGGGGGCGTTATTAGGGTGGTCCTAAATTTTCAAACTCGGAATTTCTTTGGTCGCACCCCCCAACTTTTTTCCTTTAGGTATGAAATGAAAGTATACCAAATATTTTCCCAATATTTCAATATTAACACGTGCCGCATCGCGATTGAAGTTAGACTACGATAAAGGCGCAGAATTACGTAACAATCAGAGAGGAAAGCCGGCTCCCCTCGCTTTTTCTCCCGCATGACAGTAGACCTTACGGACGGTCCTCGGGCGTTTTAAAAAAGAGACTTTTAAAGGCGGAATCTTCATGGATTTTATAATAAACTTGAATGCATCCTACACTATGGTTATTTAGGGTAAGAAAAGGTAAACATAAAGTGCAAATCATTATTATAAGTGAACTCCAATGGAGGATTAAAGGTAAAGTGGAGGATCTTCCAATGAGGGTTGTGAAAAGACATTGCAGCAGCTATTTATGGTTTACTCGTTGATTATGACATATTGGACACAATCAAAGCCTTGTGCTGTGACACCAGTGCATCCAGTACGGGAATTAAAAACGGTGCATGTGTTCTGCTGGAACGAAAACTGAAGAAATATTTGTTGTATCTTCCTTGCAGACATCATATTTAAGAATTGGTGTTAAAATCTGCTTTTGAAGCTTGTGTTATTGTATTCCCTGGACCTGATGTACTTAATTAAAACATTTTCAAAAAAATCTTGGGATGTTATCGATAAACCAAAGTACTCATCTGGCATTAAAGATGAAGTTGTAACAAAAACACCATTGAAAGAGACAGAAGAAATTCTTAAATTTGCTAAAAAAAAATTGAAGAACACCAACCGAGAGATAACTACCGAGAGCTCCGACAGTTGACAATAGCATTGTTAGATTATCAAGAAGTAAAAATGATTAAATTTAGACAACCTAGTGCGAGATAGACAGAATAGACCTAGTAGAATTTAGACAATCATGCGAGATTGATGTCTAATGCAATTTATTGCTTGAAGATGTTTACTTTTAGAAGCTAGTTTAATTTAATTTGGATAATCAAAAACTACAAGGATTAAAAGATATGAGTATATTTATTGTTAAGTTATACATAAGGGCTTGGTTTGATGCGCAAAATTGACTCGCAATACCCTCTTTCAAGATTTGAAATTCTTGAGGGACCTGTTTTTTTACAGAGAAATAAATAAAAATATATCTAAAGCAATAACAAAGAAAATGATTAGTCATGGATAGTATCTTACCGAGGAGACAGTTACCTTAACCTTTTTTGATGAGACTGTCCCCACACAGCAGAGCTTTAATGGCCAAAGGGTTAAAGAGAAAGAATCCACCAATGTATCAAAGCGGTTGCAAATTAGTTTTCAAGAACTGGGTAGAACTCAAAGAAAAATCTAGCCGATTTTATATCAAAACGAGCCTCAAACTTTTTTTCAAAGGTGTAAGCTATTTTCAAAATTTATTTTTAAGGATTCAGGTAGGGTTTATAAAGTCGTCAGTAATGATGTTTGCTGTAGAGAGGGGAATCAAGCTCATTGAAGAATATAACAACATTTTAACGCATAATGAGGAGCAAAAACAATTCCTTTTAAAAATTTTCAAAGACAAAAGAGGTCATTATTCTTCATTTTCAAAGCATTCTCTGTCAATAAACTATTGAAAAATATTTTTTAAATAAATTTTGTGATTTTTCAAAATTTTGAGAATTTTGCTGTTTTCTCAGATTTTCACCCCTTTTGCGGCACGTGTTAATATTTATCGATTCGGATAAAATTTTTACCAGTTATTTACTACCCCATAAGGAAAAAAGTTAGGGGGTGCGACTTAAGAAATTCCGAAAAAAAAATTTTACCATTATGCTTAGGACCACCCTAGGGCGTTATATGCAAGTACCAAAAATATTATTTAATACTAGCAATTTTATTACTTAGTTTTACTCACTAAAACTAGGTTCTTATTACCCATTCAAGATCAGTAAACCACAGACTGTAGTAACTTTGATTTAAAATAATATAAGTTAAAGAATAAACTATTAAATTCTACTCTATTAAATCAAGACATGTTTTGCCCGTCTTTTTAGTAGTTCATACAGCCTTTAACATGCAGGGGTCATTCCAGACTTTTTGTGAAGGGTCCGGTTTTTGTAAAAATTGTGAAAATCTACTTATAATTTTGTGAATTTGAAGTTAGCGTAAATCAGTTTTTTCAGCCAGGAGCCCTCCTGTTTTTGTGAAAATAGGGTCCAATATTTGAAGTATTACGAAAAAAAGGGTCTGTTTAAAGGCAAAAATACTTAGTGAAGGGTCCGTTTTTAAGGTAAAATGTTTTGTGAAGGGTCTGTTTTCACAATGAAAGATATTGTGAAGGGTCCGAAAACGGATCCAAATTTCTTCTAAACAAACCCCTGACAGGTCAATATTTTACGACTCTTTGAGAGACCAATAATCATAATACTAAATTAAAAAGTTAAATAAAAAATTAACCAAAATATTCAGAAAGATATATTTTTACTATGTATTTATCAAAAATATGTGTTCTCATGGGTCGATACAGCCGAAAATTGGGGCCCTTTTCAAAATTCCACCTCCTAAAAATGGCCCCTTCATAAAATTCAAATTCATAAAAACGGTCCCTTCACAAAATTTGGTACTTACGTATTAGCCCCTCGACCGTTCAGCTGCCGTCTAATTCAGCGGCACAGTAATAGTAAAGTCAATGGGATTTGATAACGTTTTCTGATTAAGCGACACGGTCGACGGGATAATACGTAAGTACCCAAAATTTAAATTGGCTAAAATGATTATTTCCAAGAAAACATTCACAAAATCTTGTTTGTTTAAAATCAAAAATGTTTCCGATAACTTGAAAAATTAAAATGTGACTTGACTTTAGTTTTCACAAAAACAATTTCTTTTTCACAAAAATGGGCCCCAAAAAATAAAACCTCAATCAACCCCTGGTTCTGCTATTATATTGGTAATACTGAATCAAATTGAAACTATATTTTTTGATCTTACATATTATCCTGTCGACGGTAATTTTTAGCAACACAGTTTATGGGCTTTGTCTATATACATTTTTGTTTTCACATTCATTGTAGTACAGTCAACAGGATAAATACTGAGGTACCTGGAGGATTTTTTTTTTCAGAATAATGTACCTATTAATTTCCCTGGTTATAAATAACTAAACTATCCTTTCCCATTCATACATATAGAAAATATTATGAGTACAAGATTGAATAAATCAATCAACATAAAGCATCACAAACCACTGTAAAAGGCTAAAACATGTTTTCTTACTATACAAAGTTAAATATTAAACACATTTTCAAGGTTTTGTTTACCATAAATTTAAGAAACCATTCATATCATGAGTTTGATACAAAAACATCTGCAAAAATTTTTGGATAGAAATAAAATGGTAACGGAAAATTCTCTTTAATTAGTGGGATGGGATAACAAAAGTTCCTTTTATATCCGATCAAAATAACCGTTGAACACACAATATTTATGAATTCAAGGTGTAAGACATATCATAAAACAATTAACTATAATAATATAAAGAAGAGAATTCTTGGGATATGAGTTGAACGACCGAAATTTCAAAATCCTTCAGATTTTTAACACCTATATTTTGAATGTTTACATTGTGTAGGTGGGATGATAAACATTAGTTAGATGATAATCACAACACGACTGAATTAAACAGATCGGTTTTATTTCAAATTCTATTTTAATCTCTTAATTATAGTTTCCATCTTACCTGCTGTTTAATAATTTAGTGTTTTTTATATCAACAAATACCGACTTTCATTATTTTATTGAGCTAATTCCTGTCATTGCCATATTTAGAAACTGTTCTAATTCGGCGATGTTTTTTTTTTTGGCTGTCAATAACCCGAAATAAGGAACTATAAATACAAATTATAAAAATATTAACTTAAAAATTCACCAAGAAAATCAAGACGATTGATTTTTTAACATTCTGTAATTAATTATACTTGGTTTTAATTTTTGATTTCAACTATATTTTTATTCACTGTACTTTTGACTACCACCCTCTTAACTTTATCTGTAACTATTCTTTTTTTTCAGTTGTTTGTTTGTTTATTGTTGTTGTGAATCTGGCAACTAGTAAGGCAAACATATCTGGCTGGAGTGGTTTACTAGATCTTGACCTCGTGTTCATCGTGTGCTTTACTCTTTTGTTAGATAAAATCATTTGCTTTTCGAAGGAAAAGATATATTCATCTCTTCATCTTTAAAACAAGCACATTTGTGATCTACAATGACTCGCCACGCCAGAAATTGCACTGCTGGTGCAGTGTATACCTATCATGAGAAGAAAAAGGACAATAAAGCTGGTGGTTACGGTACTCTGCAGAACAGAATTGGTAAAGATTCTGTGAAAGACTTTGACTGCTGTTGTTTGACCCTGCAACCTTGTCGTTACCCAGTTATAACTCCTGACGGCTACCTGTACGACAAAGAAGCGCTTTTGGAGTACTTCATTCATCAGAAGAAAGAGATCGCACGCCGTACGAAAGAATACGAAAAACAACAGCGTAAAGAAGCCGACACTCTCCATGAACTGGCTAAAGCCGAAAAAGAGTCTCAGGCCCAGAAATTCATGGACATGGAGAAAAGCATTGTGTCCAAGCCCTCCACCTCGTCTGATTCAGCTTCTACCAGCAGCATCTCAAACATCACCAATGGCCGCGAAAAAATCCTACCCAGTTTTTGGATTCCAGCCCTGACCCCTCAAGCCGAAAAGGTCAAGATAAAGAAGCCAGAAAAGAATGTGCTGTGCCCTATGAGTAGCAAGCCCTTGAAAATGAAAGATCTGATCCCCATCCAGTTCACTGAAATCAAAGATCCAGATGAGAAGAAGGCATTGATTGCAAGGAAGGATCGATTCATGTGTGCTGTAACCCATGATGTCCTCAGTAATTCGGTACCGTCTGCTGTCCTTAAAACGTCTGGAAATGTCGTCACTATAGAATGTGTCGAGAAATTGATTCGCAAAGACATGATTGACCCCACCAATGGACAAAAACTCACCGAGGCGGACATTATTCCTCTTCAAAGAGGTGGAACTGGTTATGCCAGCACAAATGAAAAGCTGGATGCTAAACTGAAGAAGCCAGTAATGATGGCTTAAATCTACACATTTTAGGTATGTATACCATTTTATATTCTTACCTTTCTGCTTTGAAAAGTTATCTGAAGGGCAATTCCATGTGACTCACGTTACATTCAGACCAGGCCCGTGCTGGGTACGTTCAGAGGGCGGTGGACAAAGGGTGAAAGGGCGCCGCCAAAATAATAATTAGTAAACGTAAAATCTTACTTTTCTGTTAAGATTTGCAACGTTTCACAAATTCCTTTTCTCAATAGAAAAAATTAAAGAAATACTGCTTTATGAGATAGTTTGATTGTTTTTTATTTTTAATATTTTATTGTTGTGAAATTTGAATTTTTTTGGCACATTTTGAGCCCCTTCGGATGATTACACCAAAAGAGGATAATTCCTTGTAAGTCAGAGAATATTCAAGAAAAAACAGTTTATAATGGATTTAGAAAATTCGAGGAGGGTTTGGGGGTCCTCCCCCAGAAAATTTTTTGAATTTTTACTCCTTTTTTTTTTTTTTATCGTGTCCATGGACATATTATTAAATGGCCTCGTGCGTCTTCAGAACTGCATCCGCTAGTTCCAATGCATCCATGCTGTAGAGGACCTCTCGGAGTTCTGAAGCCAGCGGCACCAAACCCAGATTCAAGACATGTGGGACAAGGGCGGGGCACTCTAGAATGTGATCCGGGGTAAGGTGGGCATCGGTGCAGTTCTTGCACGGAACATATGTTCTCGTCTTGTCGGGGAGTATTTTCATCCCTTTATAGTGGTTTGTTCTCAATCTTGTTATTTTTGATGTTAGGATTCTGGGGCAATCGAAGTCAGTGATGAGGGGTTTCTTGAAGGAGTGGGGCAGAAGTCTGTGTTTTGCAACTGCATTTGCGTCTGCAAGCGTGATGGTGGTGCAAGGTTGGTCAGCGTTTCTGCCTTCTTTAGCTAAGGAATCCGCACACTCGTTTCCCTCAATGCCCACGTGTGCCGGTATCCACTGCAGCAAGCAGGATTTCCCATTGCAGTGCAAGCCTTCAAGTAGGACATTTATAGAAGAGGTGATGTTGGTTTCACCGTTTTTTATTGCTTCTAAGGCCGCTTTTGAGTCCGTGAAGATTGCTAATCCTTCTGTTAGGACTGAAAACTTCTGATTGGTCATATAGAATGTAAGTGCCTCCTTAATCGCAAGAAGTTCACTGGTAAAGTTGGAAGCAATTAAGCCTGTGTTGATTTTGTGCTCATATTTGTCTCCATTTGGAAGAAGGAAGAGTATACCAGCACCCCCTTTGTTGAGGGATTTGTCAGATGAGCCGTCCGTATAGACAATTGCCAAGTTACCTTGGGAGGACTTCTCAATCGTTTCGAGGCCTTTTTGTCTAAGTGTTTGTGGGTTTTCTTTTTTTGAGCATGGTTGTAGGAGGTTCAAATTGATCTTCGTTTCCTTTGGTGGCTTTCTGGGAAATAGAGGCTCTTGCAAAAAGTTCAAAGTGGAATGTTCCAACTTTATTTGGCTCCTGATGTCTCCATCAAGTTGGAGCGTTGATGATCTTTTAAGCCTTTTCGTGTCTTTACCTCCATCGGTTCTACCTTTGGGTGGTAGGAGGGAAATAAAATATCTCCCGTGGACCAACAGGTAGAAGTCCAACCTTTCGAGGCTCTGGCAACCCTCCTTTTCCATGGACAGTGCAATTTTTACTCCTAAAGTACTGTTTTGACTCATTTTGAGACACTTTGGGTTACACCCGGAGGAAAAAAACAGGATAAAACTGTCTCTAAATTTCTGGGGGGTTGAACCCCTAAAACCTCCTTGGATATGGTCCTACGTTCGATACTTCTCTAAAAAACACCGCCCCGCCCTCGCAAATTCGAAGTATTAAACAAAAAGAAAGAGCGGCATGAAAAATCTCCGCAGTAAAATTAAAGCGGAGCTTTTAAAATTTCGCGGTAGCTTGCATAAATAAGGGCGCCCTGAAAATACCGCCTAGTTTTCCACTATAAGTATGGAGTATTACTTTTTCGCTTAGGGTTCCCCTAGTGCAAAAAAACACTACCTTGACTTAACACCCTCAAAGGTATTGCTGTTTTGATTAAGGGCGCCCATTAGACAGTTTGAAAAAGAGCGCCGTAATAAAAATGCCCTGCCCTAGCAATTTCAACGTGTTTAACTAAGGGCTTCAATGCCTTGAAAAATTAACCACCTTGCTTTGTTAATTTATAATTAATCTTTAACTAAAGGCGCCCTAAAAATTCATAACGAAATTTGATGTTAAGGTAAAATGGGGAAGGGCGTTAAAAAACTCCTCGATGCCTTCATGCTTAAGACCTGATGAAGTGAAACTGAATTGTAAAATTACTCTAAGTTTCTAAGTTATAGCTTATAGCTTCATAAAAGGAGCTCAGAGAAAACATAAAGAAGCACGAGTAGTATTAACAAATGTAAAAAATTGTCTCTTCAAAAGGGCGCCTGAGCAAAGGTACACGTCCTTTACCGGTCCTTTTCCGGTACAAGGGGGACACGTCCTCCTGTCCCCCCTGGCCTATCTACTAATTTTTTTTTAAAAAACAATCTGTAAAATAAATTATGTTACCTGTTTATTTATTGAAAATTCTTTAGAATGCAAGTATAAATATTAAACATATTCTAATACTTTAAGTTCCACAGAGCTTTGAATTTCACTAAATTCTTTCTGAAAAAATTAGAAAAACCATGCATTTTGGAAGATTTTTCTCATAGAACAAAAAATAATTTTTTACTGTTGCAGAACTGTGTGTAATAATATTCCCAAACCTTTTTCAATTAAATGTAACCATATTTTAAAATATATAGGGTTAAAATGAGGTTTTTTCCTTTAAAAAAGGATTTCAACTCTGTGTTCCATGTTTCATGGAATTGCCCTGAACAGGTTTTTTTACTAACTTTTGTCCTAAGTAAGAATTTTTGGGAGCTTATAAATAAAATAGACTTTTAATTTGCTTTTTTTTCCAGTATAGTTAAAAAGCAGATTTTGATGTTTTTGATTTATGATGTTTTAAATGTGTTTAGATTGGTGTTTTTGTTAGCTTTCATTAAATTTTTAGTATGATTTCCCCTTTTATAGGTTAAAGGATTCCTTCATTCTACAATGTATCAAATTTTTTTTGAAGAACTATATATTAATTAGAGTAAAGAGTATATATTTGGAAGCCTAAATTGAGCCTTTCTCTACAATATCTGTGGTCTCATCTCATATATTAATGTAAGTGTGCATATGTATATATATTATTTGTTTATTGTTAATAAAAGTATTTGTTGGCTTTATATTTGTTAATTTATTTCCATTAAAAAGTACACTATAAACATAATCAATAAAATGAGTGTTAAAAGTTATGTGATTTAGTAAATTCTATGAAAATAATGGTTCAATTCTGTTAGAGTCCCCGCTAAATATTGCCCGGTTCTTTTAGACAAGAAAAAGTAGAAATATTAATAAATAATTTCAAACTCCTGAATTAAAATGTTTAATTAGATCAATAACTATTCAGTTTATTATTAAAAGTCAGAAAATTTTGTGATATTTGGATATATTTAGCGATTTGGATATTGGTGATATTTAGCTGGGACTCTAGCGGAATTGTACCAAAATAATAACTGGAATATTAAAATGAATCATTTTAGGTTTGATTACTTATCTGTCCCTTTAAAAATTGTCTAGCTAAGTTTGAGTGCCAAGGAAATATCATCAAATTTTATTACTGTTATTTTAATTAAATTGGTTTTTGATTTTTGGTTGATAGATGCCTAAAACACTTGGTAGTTTTTAACAGGAAAGATAAAAGAATCATACCTCATTTTAAAATGCAAAAAAAAAAGCTTCTAATTATGCTGTTAATAAAAGTTTCTGTAAATGTTTTTAACAAATTACATCAATCTAAAGATTGGAGTTTGATTAAAATGTATTATATTGAAGGTTTAATTAAATCATGTTCTTAAAAAGACCTTTTAGTTGGAGAATAAGGGCCAGATGCAGCTAGCATACCTGCCAACTTTTACGGATTGTCCGTAAAATTTACGGATTTCTGTCTAGTTTTACGGTTGTACGGATGGATCAGAAAATTTTCCGGATTTTGTATTTCTTTCCACTTAACTATCCATGAAAACGCAAAACATTCACAACCTAAACGATTTTCTCTAATTAATATCTTTTTACTTCAAAACCATCTCCTAATCCCTGCTCTTACGATTTTATCAATTTTGATTCTTTTATTGAGTGAAATTTAAATTTTTTTGCAAATCTTTTTCGGATTCGTCCGCGATCTAGGCGCGCGCTCACCCGGTAAGTTTGCTTCCCCCGTGTTCCGATCGCAATGCGAAAAAAACAACTTTACCGAGATCGGACTCGTGATTCATCATCGCGACTCCCACAATTAGCATTAAGGCTTGTTGGAAAAGTTTCTCTTCGCTTTCTAATCGTAGCAACTCAAGCTTATTTAAATTCATCTTTATCACATGCTGCTGAAAATGTTGATGGAAATTTATAAAAGCTATAATCATAACATTTGATTGATTCCAAACAGAAACAGTATGAATTTTGTGAAGGGGGATAAGTCAGTTTGTTATTAGATAAGTACTATGCAATTGAAGTAAGCTGATTATAAGCTTGTAAAAATTTAACTTAACATACTTATAAATTTAAGCAAAGAAATTTCACAGTTTTCTTCAATTATGTGAAAATTTTAAATACTTAATAAAAATAATTTAGGTAATAATGCATCAATCTGTACTCTGCACCTTTTTTTGTTTGAAGCAATTCAAATTGTAGTACTTTGTAACGTTATGCAAAAAGTTTTACTGATGCAAGTTTTTAAAAGTTGGCAGGTATGAGCTAGCAGTTTCTTTAAAACTAAGGTATATTTATGTGTAACCACAACCAGATAAAAGTTCTCAAAAGGACTCATTTTCTTGTAAACAGAGGGGGCAAACCTTGATTACTTTATTTCCTATTTATCCCACTATCTTTGATTTACAGCTATATGATAAATAAAATTCAAAATCCTTGATTGTTTCGTCGTCACAATTTTGGGAAGCTGCATCGGGCCCTAATACTAATAAGTAGTCTTGTAATAAAAAATTATGATAAATGGGATTTGAATTAGCCAGGCATGCATTTGCGGAATTTATTTACTGCACCCTCAAAAGTTAAGTTTAGCTACAACTCTTAACAGGGCTAAGCTAAGTCATCATTTTATTTAAAATTAAATTTGCATTTTTAAATATTGTAGATAATGATGCTTTAGGTTTAGCCGTATGAAAATTTTTTCAAATGTTGACAACCCTTTTAAAATTATTCTTAAAAAATGAAAGCAACACTAATAGCTGAGATATTTGAATTGTATTTTATCTTAAATTTGATTATTTTAGCTGTTTACCATAACATTTGGTGCTTGCCCTATATGATCCTGAAGTACCCTGTACCCAGTTATAACAGTATTATCTTTATTAGACTACTTTTGGTTCTTGCGTTTTATCCCATCAAGCAACAATTTCAGCAGCACAGTTAATGGGTTTTGGGTATACATTTTTGTTTTCAGCGGCACAGTTGACAAGAAAAAAATGGAAGTACTGTCTACTTTTTAGTAAGGTTGGAAATTGGTAAATGTGAATCCACAGGCTTTGAAATAAATTTGCCATACTATCATGATTTCTATTGTATGGGCCAGGCACAAAATTTTAGGGAGGATCAGCCATAGCAACACTACTTGTTTGATTTAATTATCATTTTTTATTTTATTAAGCTTTTTATAGAGAAAAATTAAGAAGTGGGTTGTTTTTAAAGGACAGTTCGATATACTCAAGAGGTGAGTCATTCCATTGCGACAGGTGTGACATTCAGACACAATTTTAGAGTTTGTATCTAAGTTTTGGGGGGGGGGATATATTGACCTATGAATCCCTAAAATATATTTTTATTATGTTCTATGCATGTTCTTCAATATTTGAGCAAAAATAAAACTTCAACACTGTTGTGACGCCTTTTGGACAAGAGTTTACTTTAAAAGTATAAAATAATTGTTTGAGAAATATTCTATGGGGGGTATTGAGTTATTGCTATTACACAATGATCAATACATAATAATTCAAATAATAATAGTGATTAATTAGCAGTAAAAAAAATCAAATGTATATTTGAGAAAGCGCTGCTTAAATATATGATCAAAATTTTTAACATTTCGAGATCTTGAGATTTAACAAAATCATGAACAACTAATATCGCGTAAAATTAAAAAATTCAGAATAAATACTAAAAAAAATTAATCTTTCGATCTAATCAAATTTGGCATTTTACAATCACCTTTCAGTGCATTCCCTGTTTGAAATTCATGCTTTGCCACTTATATAAAAATAACAATTTAATGGTTAAGGAATAAAAAATTACAGTCCTGAATTCCTTATAGTCTGAATGAAAATTCCTTAATATTCAAATTAGTATCTTAAACTAAATTTTGTTAATTATTTACCTGTTAAGCAAATATATGTATTTAATTTAAAATGTGGTTATCATATAACTAACTAAAAAGTTAAAAAACCTGAAGGGAAAAAAGGAAAGTTTTTATTTTATTCTCTGTTTTTCCTTTTAAATAATTTGCTGGCATGGGTGAGAAGGTTCGAAAAAAATTTGGAATAAGAAATTTATGTTGAGACTCCGGTATATTATTAGGTGTTTCCGGAGTAGTCATTGTTGGAGTGAAAAGAAACGGTGAATATATTTATCGAACTATATATAATAGACTTATATGAAGCTTGTATCCAGGTCACTACTGCTATACGCTTACCATATTTTCTTGGCTCCAACCCAGGACATATTTTTGAAATTACTTAATAAGTTCCATATCGATTCATCAAAGATTAAAAACTAACTAAGTAAAAAAACAGTCTAATTAAAAACATTGAAAAGAAATATTAAAGTTTATTTTTTATTTGACAACTTTTTTCAAAAATTGTTTGTTTGACTTAGTACTTTTATTTGAATTTTATGAAGTTAGGTCATAAAAGTAAAACAACGCAATTTCAAACATTTTGGTCAGAATAGCTTCACGATTTTTCTTTCTTACGAGCTCCGTGTTATCTTGCGTGTTGCATGTTTTCATACTTGCTCTACTGGATAGGCCGGACTTGTCTGGATCACCGCAGGACCCCAAGTAAAATTACTTACCGACCCCTGTTCTAGACGTTGTAAGGGTTCCCACGGGCCTTGAAAATCCTTGAAAAGTACATGAATTTCATTTTCGTTTTCAAGGGCCCTGGAAAGTACTTGAATTTAGTGCAAAGTCCTTAAAAGTCCTTGAATTTTATTTGAAATATTTTATTTTGGAACTCTTTTCAGTTCGAACATGAATGAAAAAGTTAATTTTTTATTCAAGTAGTTAATATCCTGTTACTTCTTAAACACGGATGGGATTTTTTAAATTGTAGAACAGGTATAACTTGCTAATTTTTCTGCTTGACTTTCCTAAAACAAGTGATATAGTATAGTAGTATGTTTGAATTTGTTAAATATATGAATGGTAATATAATGTAGTCTTCCCTATAAGAAAGGGTTTTGAGAGAAGTTGTTTTCTGAAGTATAGGGGCACTGAAGAGAAAAAGTTTTGTTGTACGTAAATGACTTTTCCGCCTTTCTATGTTAGTCCAAGAAAAATTTAAAATGAGCCTTAAAAAGTCCTTGAAAAGTACTTTATTTTTTCCTCACCAAAAAGAGGGAACTATGGTTGAATATAACCAAAGGAACAAACAAACCTTGCAATTATATTTTGGCAAGACTATATCATGTTTTCATGGTCATTTATTTTTATAAATTAAAGGGTAAGCATAACCTAAAAGGCATGAAATTCTATTGCCATATACGTGTTTAGCAGACTGAAATTACATATTACATTTTGACATTTTCATTAATTTACATTTTTACTGTTGTCATTTGTTATTACTGATTTCCCAAATTTTACAGTGTCTTCACGTGCCACTGTGTCACGCGTGCCGTGGGTTGGCCATCCCTGGTATATGGTTTTATTTATATCTTAAGAAAAAAACAACTTGCGTCTCTTATCTCCCCATTTCAAATAAATTATTAAATCTGTCACGAATTTCCCCTGAAAGCCTATTCAGGCTGCAAAACCTTTTAAAAAAAGGTATTCTAATAAAAACTTTCTCATTATCTGTTAATAACCTGATTGCGTATTGAATTACGTATAAGCTATCTCCTAGAAACATCAATACCTTTTAGATCGATTCCTTCCTTTTTGGCTGAATATTTGTGTAAAATTTCATTTAGTTATGTTATTGGTGTAAAAAATCGATACATCTGACGCATATAAGGTGCATTGGATTATATTTTCTAGCAGTCAATGCATCAACCAGCTAGGAAGTCACGTCACACTTTAGATATAATTTGAAGGAAAAGAGAATTCAAAGGTTACTAGGGTAACATATGGATTTAATATTTCGTTAAGACACAAGTCGCAAAAAATTATACAGAAAACCACACTTAAATTTTTCAGGGGATGTAAAGATTATAGAGTTTTACTTTTTTGTGAATTTTTATGTGAAATAGTTTCTCTCTCCAACAAATATAATGTTATTAGCTGATGTAAACAATTTGCCTGCCAAGCTATCTTCGAGAGAGAAGGTTTTCGAACTTAAAAAAGGTTTTTCGAATTCTAAAATAACGGTTCAAGACCCACCTCATGACCCATCAGTGTTTGTGGAACAGATGTACCCACTTCTTTTCTGCTTTCTCGCGTTGGGCATTGACTGCAGGCCTCATACGGACGATAGCAGAAGAAGAAAATTCCGTCTGAATGATGCCGTCGTTTATTTCGTCAAATCCTTGCATTTCGTTCTGTGGTTAGGAAACGCATTTCACTGCATCTACAGCATTTTCAGTGCTTCGACTGAAAAATCCATCATCAGACTGGCCAACCGCGGCGTGGAGGCTTTGTGCGTCATCATCAAGTTCGAGCTCTACCGGCGAAGGAAGGACATCACCAAAATCCTATTCAGGGTTTCGGAATACTACGTGGAGAGGGTTGACAAACCATCAGCCACTTACAGACACGTCTTATCGGTGACGTGCGCCGCGTGTTTCGGACTGTTCACCATGATGTTCACCTTGGTTTACTTGCAAAGGAGGGACGAATTCCGGTACTACATCCAGGATCGGTACTACTTCTTTCTTCCTGCAGTCCTGCCGATCTACGCCTACTTTTTCCTCGTGCTCCTAGACTACCTTTCGTTCCTGACACTAGTACCAGCAACGTGGGTCTTCGCCATGCTGTACTCTAGCGTCTGCCGTGCCCTGCGTCGCATCCTCCAGGACTACACCGAAGGACTGTTGTCCGGAGACCCCTTCGAGAGGTTGGTTGACCGCCACACGTCGCTTTCGTCGCTGGTGAGGTTCGTGGACGAAAGCACGTCCTTCCTGCTACTCCTGTCCCTCGCCTTGAAGGTCACCCTCATGTTCTTCGCCACCCACTGGATCATGGACGACTTCTCGGGGGTGGTGACCTTCCTAGACTTGTACATGATGGTCGCCTTCCTCCTCGAGCTCTCGACCTTCCTCCTGCTGACCGTGAACGCGGCCAAGGTCAACGCGCAGCTGCAGAATATCGCTCGGGCGACCGGACAGTTGATGGGGCGGGAGATGACCACTTCACAGAGGGTGCTTCTCATGCTGAAAACGAGCTGTAGTGGGTCCGGACTGACCATCTGGGGCATTGTCGACGTCACCAAGGGGTTTATGTTTTCGGCGTTCGGGGGCGTTCTGACTTACGGCGCTTTGATTTCGTCTCTCTCGAAATGATCTGAGTGTACCACCAATGTTTCTTAAATCAAGGTTTCTTTAGTATGCACCGATAATAAGTTACTTATCGAGTAAATTTTGCCGATACAGATCTTGAAAGTGTTTGAAGTTTTGTACTGGTTGATCACTTGATTCTGGGGGCCCTACCCTTTAAAATTTTTTGAAATAGGATTTTTAAAAATATAAGGTTTAACTGATTTATGGAGACTCTAGGATGACACCCGAGGTAGAAAGCCTCCATTGCTGCACCAAAGAATTTTTAAAGAAAAAGCTAGTTCAACCTATAACCCCCCCCAAAATTTTTGACATTTATTTTTGTCCCTATTTTTGTGAATACAGCCACGAACTGTAAGTCACTCTTCTATAACTTAATAAAACTATTTACTAAAGGTAAAAATAAACACATTAGTTTGTTTGTATTTTTGTCACTAGAACTTAAATCTTTGACTAAATAGACAGATGAGACTACACGGTGAAATACACTCTTGCATTTTATGGTAACAGCCGTGGGTTGCACATGACATGGACGTGTTTAGATGAGACCCTGTTCCTGTAAATTACCATTGAGAAAAACAAAATCGTGAAAAAGGTTGGAGGTGAATGCCCGTTGTCAGGGCGTAGCCAAAGGGGGGGGGTTAGGGGATAATTTGACAATACATAAGATGTTATTGATTTTTAAATGCACACTATCATTTCAATTCAAGTCGTATCATATTACGTTTTTTAGGCATACAATTTCATTGAATTTGAAGCAAAATCCATAAATCAATTCATTGGGTTTTCTGCTAACTATTATAATTGGTGAAGATATTCATTCTTCAAAAGCCATTATTCCCCTCCCTATACAATATTAAGAGATAATGGGAAAAGCATTCTGCTGATTTAGTTTATTAAACGGACCAATAAGTTCAAACGTGTTTTGCAAGAATTTGAGCTTTATTCTTACGAGTAACATTTCCTCCAGTAGCTGTCGTTTATGATCCTATTCGAACTTCTTTTTTGTTCTATTACTAATCAGGATGATTGGATCAGATTCAAACTCAAGATTTTCATGTAAACCAAGAAAAATGGTTTTTAATGAGCCGATTTCAGAAGTTTTTCAGAAATCAGGGTTTGAGGAAGAAATGCTCCCACTCCTTTTCTGTTTTCTAGCTCTAGGTCTAGACTTCAGGCCACAAAAGGATTTTTCAGGCGAAAAGAACCAAAAATCGCGTCTCATTGACATAGCTATCAATGTCGTGACGGTTTTGAATATCTTCTTGTGGATCTTCAGCGCTTTTGCATCCATTTACGCTTTGTTCAACCTAAACTGGAACTTGTCTAAATTTTACGTAATCCTAGGGAATCTTTGCGTACATGCCTTGGCTATAGTGATAAAACTTGTACTGTACAGAAAAAGAAAGACAATCGGCGAACTTTTGTCCCTTGTGTCCACATCCTACTATGACAGTAAACGTAACAGAACCTACAAGCACATCTTATCCATCTCCTGCGCTGTGTGCTTCGGATTCCACATTTTCGCTTTAACTTCAGCCTACTTGGGACTGCGAGACCAGTTTAAATCTTACATCCAGCACCACTTTTCACCCTTTTCACTCCTTAACATCCCTCCCTACGTCTATCCGATCTTGGTCCTGGCCCACTACTCAATGTATTTGACTCTCATACCGATCATGTTTCTGTTCGCTCTTCTGTACGCCAGTATGTGCCACGTTTTGCTCGATCTGTTGCAGGGATACATCGACGAACTTGCATCGGGGGTGGCGGCCTTCGAAGACTTGGTTCGATCGCACACTCGCGTCTGGCTGCTCGTAAAACGAGCAGACGACGTTCTGTCGTTCCTCCTGTTCCTCTCCCTGGCCTTCCACGTGACGTACATGTTCTTCGCCACCCACTGGATCATAGAATACTTCTCCAAGGGGTCCCAAGTGTTCCTTCTCGACCTGCACATGCTTCTGCTGTTCTCTCTGGCGATCTTCTTGTTCCTGCTCCTCGCCGTCAGCGGGGCGAAAGTCCACGAGAAACTGCTCAGCACGTTCCTGGCCGCGAGTCAGGTGGAAGGCGGCGAGAATCGTCTGAGCACGGTGGAGAGGGTGCATCTCATGCTGAAGACGAGCAGCGGAGGGGCGTCTCAGGGGATGACCATTTGGGGGACCGTGCTTGTCACAAAAGCGTTCGTTTTGTCCGCTTTCGGCGGTATTCTAACATATGGTGTGTTGATTTCGTCCCTCTCAAAATGACCTATCAAGTGTATATGATGCAAGTGTAACTTTTCAAGTAAAATATATCGTGAGCACAAATGGCCGTATTCAGAAACTTTTAACACGATGATGAACCAATACGATAATATGATACGAGAACGATAACAACTACCCGAGCTCCATCGTCCTCTGCTCGGCCTCGCGGCTGCCTTCTATCGGAGAGAGATTTACAACTAATTATACGCTGATTAGAGAAAAATTTTACTAACACTAGATTTTCATTACTTTCGTAATATATTAATGTCTGAGGACTGTTTTTGGTAATTAGTATTATTAGGTATTTTGGTAATTACCAAAAACAGTCCTCAGAAATTAATATATTACGAAAGTAATGAAAATCTAGTGTTAGTAAAATTTTTCTTGTATCAGCGTATAATTAGTTGTAAATCTCTCCGATAGAAGGAAGCAGCGAGGCCGAGCAGAGGACGATGGAGCTCGGGTAGTTGTTATCGTTCTCGTATCATTATCGTATCGGTTCATCATCGTGTTAAAAGTTTCTGAATACGGCCCTAAGTCACTTCTGGCTCAACTGCTCTGTACGACGTTACGCCAAATTTGGTTGTCATTACTAACGATGCAATTCTAGTTTACTAATAAAGTCTGTCTGTCCTCGCTTGGCACAAGTGGCAAACCTAAAATCCGTACCCACAGCAGAAAAAACAGTGGCGAAAAAGCCATAAAGATGGTTATCTCACTTCTATTAGATACCCGATACCCTGCACTCGCCACTGCTTTTCCTGCCGTGGGTAGTGATTTTAGGTTTGCCACACGTGCCAAGCGAGGACAGACAGACTATAGTTTTTCTCAAATGTAGCATGGCGAGATTTTGGGTGGGGCTTTACTCGTTTGTTGGCGACGTTCTATTACCACTTTCAAAAGATTCTCCATTAGTAATCTTAGTGCCTTTCTCCTGTAAGCCGAACATTATAAAGTGCGTTTAAATTGTTGATGTCTTAAACTTTGTTAAATTATGCTCAATCGCAGTTAAGGCCGTGCACCGTGCAGTGCTCTCAAAATGTCGAAAATGAAGAAAGATTGAAACATTTCTAAGGAAAGCGCGGGTTTTTAAGTTACGGTAAGTCAAAGCTACCCATTATATACTAAATAAATTTTAAGAGAGATTTTTTTCCTAGTCAGCAAGAGTCATGTTTACGGTATGTAGGTTTTGCTGTATATTAGGGTGGTCCTTATTTGTATGGTAAATTTTTTTTTAGGGAATTCCGTTGGTGTCGCCCCCTAATTTTGTGTCACTATAGAAAATAATAATGTATGCAAAATTTAAGCTCAGGCCTTAAAGTTTCAAAAAAGTGCTGATTTATTCACAAAACATCAAAAAAAACCCAAAGATTAAACCCTCCCATATTCTTCTTGATTTTTTTATGAAAATCTAACATAGTTATAGTTATAATGTTCCAGATTCCATTCTTCTATCCCCCCTCTTTCGGTAGTAAAAATTTTTTAAAGTAAAAATAACTCCTGTAAAGTTGTTTTTTCCGCATTTTAAAACAGCTAATAACTCCAGAACTATACAACTAAAAAACCTGATATTGGTGCCATTTTATTTGTAATTTTATTATATTTGATTTGATGTGCAACATAACTGCCTTTCTTAAAATTTTTTTTTCGAAAATTCAAAAAAATGGGGAAAAAATTAAATAAAAAAAATTCTCAAAGGAAATTTTATTAAGTAAATTTAAAGTTTTCCAACTCTTAAAATAAACATTTCTGCCGAATTTCAATCTGAAAATAAAATTTGATCATGTAGAAAAAAGTAATAATTTTCGAAATTTTGGCAAGTCCCTTAACATTCTATGTAATTTAACAAAAAAAGCGATTCACTCATGGGGAATTAAAAAACTCCCTTGAGGGTGTTCATACAATTTGTACCATGCAAAAAAATTCAGCTAAAAAAAAATTCAATTAAAAAAAATTAAAAAAATCAGCACTTTTTTGAAACTTTCAGGCCTGGGGGGCACGTGTTATTATTTTTTGATTGAGCTAAAATTTTGCAAAAATCATTTATTTGTATGATGGAACAATTTGGGGGGGGGGCGACGCATAAAGATTTCCAAACTTTAAAAAAAAAGGACCACCCTACTGTATATAAATCTCATTCAACTTCAGTATCATGAACTAGCAGCATGATGCGAAGAAGAGATTACAATACTCGAAAACACTCTCTTTTGCTCAGAAAGCTGGGAAGGATGGAGCCACAACACAATGACAATTTTAATCTGAAAATCATGGCAAAAGTTGTGTTATTTATTGAGAATAAAAATTACGCTACAATTGTAAACATTGATTAATGTCTTCAGTTCGCGCATCTAGCTTAAAATTTTCAAAAACTCCTAGCATGGGCATTTTTTTTATTTAAAAAAGCTCATTCGGGTACAAAGGTTTAAACTTTAAGTCTATTTTTTTTAAGGTAAACCAAACACAATAATTAATTAATTTAATCATTTTCATTTCAATAAACTTTCTTTCTCACAGCAAATTTAAAAACATTTTTGCAAATTTTCAACGCCTGTGAAGTTGTTGATAACAGTGTCATAAAATTACTATTTTGTTGTTTATTTTGATTTTTGAAGTATTCCTAATGTAATATTAATAATAAAACTTTTTAAAACTTGTAGATAAAAAAAATTACAAAAAACCTGGTCTGTATCACTTTTTTCTAGACTTTTCAATTGAATTAACAATGAATATTTTGGCTAGTAGGAATTTTTAACAATCCGCAAAACTGCGTTTGCGTCAAAAGTTATAGAGATTCATTTAATATGAAGACGACCCCATCAATGCCTCGGATATTTCACACATTAAAAATACTTTAAATAATGAAAATGACACCTTATTTGTCTTTATAAACCAAGTGGTTTGCCAAAAATCTCAGGTTTTTTCCTCCACTGTACATACCTAAAACTTTGCTTAAATTATAGTATCTGATGTGTGTTGCTGCTGCCCCGTTTGTCAGTCAGGTAACAGTTAAATTTATTTACATTTAATGTATTTAAAAGGTATAAAATTAAGAGCCCCTTTTTGATTTTTAACCATTTGTAAAAATTATTTCCACTATAGACTTTATAAAGGTTTATCCAATATAAGAGCAGTGTTAGGATTTTATTTTAAAAAACTTTTTATGAACGATGTGCTTAAATAAACTTATTTTAATCATTGAACTGGAATAATCTTGCATTTTTGAACCCAATTTCCCTAACTAATTTGAAATGAGCAAAAAAGTGTCTTCCCTTGGCTGGATGGACTGCCAACATCTTTTCTTAAATGTGGTGCTGCCATCTATGAAGATTTTTATGAAGTTTAACATGATCCGAAAGAAAGGTTGAGGGGCCATTCCATTTTCTGCTCTGACGCCAAGGCGCGGATCGGAGTGCCCCCGCCTCCTTGGGTTAAAAAAAAGAGGGGGAAAGGAGAAAAAAGTCTTAAAATGTGAATGTAAAAATTTTTGGGCATTCTAAAATTGTATTTTTCTCCTTTCTTAACTGAAGGAGCGTCCACTTTTCCCAGATTATCGGAAGTATTCTGGAGCTTAAATTGACAAAAACCCTGTCTGCAGTTGGCCTCCCTTTCATCAATATTTTTTTATATAGGTTCTATGTAAATCAAACCTTCTAAAAACCGAAAAATCGAATGTAACCCAAAGGGTTTTAAATGGATTAAAACAATACTTTTTAGGGTAAACGTTCAAAAACATTTTACGGTTGAAGACTCCTAAACCCCACTCAAAATTTTAAGTCTATTAATATTGTGTTTTCCTTGAAATTTCTGCCACTTTGAAAGGGCAGTCCTCCTTGGTACGGAATGGGACTATTCGACGCGAAACCAAAAAAAAATTTTTAGTTTTTGGATCTTTTTGAAGTTTTGGATTTTTATTTCCTTTCATTTTTTTCTGGTGCCGAAAAGGCCTACGCCGAATAGTAGCAGACCTTCCTAAGTGGTAGCCCAGAAGGTCTCCAAATAAGATGAAACACTACTTTTGAGGGAAGAGCTAATTACTAAGTTTTTCAAGGGGAGAACGCCCAGACCCCCATATTTTTACTTGGGGCTCACATTAGTCACACAATTTTGATGTTAAGTGCTTCAAAGTTTGAGTCCATATCATAAGTACTGTAAAATTTAACGTGTAACTTAACTCAAGGGATACCTATATAATATTGTTGAGTCAACCCCTCCGATAACAAAAATCTGGTTGGTTACAGCCCAGCTTCTGACTGTCGAAAACACACCCAGGCGCACTCTACTGTTTTATAAGCTCTACTATATGGGCCTGAGCTACACTCATTCAGAAATCCAGACCTACGATTTATCCCAAGCTTAACTACCCCTAACCATCATAATGGCTCCAGAAACTTGGCTCCTGGGCTTCGGATAAAGCGCGCCACTTGGCGGCACCGAAAATAATAACGATCCCGCCAACCGCAGCATCCGAGAGAGATCCATGAGTGTCGTTTTCCATTTTTAAACTCGGTCGAAGTTCCCTAGGCATGTGTTGTTGCAGAAACGTTTGACTTTTTTTATTCCACCTTCAAGGTTCCCCCGCATCACTGTTGATGAGGAGAAACAGCGCTTGGTTGGCGAAGCCAAAGGAGCACCGAAGAACAAGTGAAGGGGTTATTTCCAAAGAGCTCTTTATTTTCTTCCTTAAAGTTTGATACTAAAACTGTGAATTAGTGTTTCATGGACGAAAATGTTTAGAAGATATTTGATATCAGTGGTGTAGCCAAAAATGTCCAGCGGGGTAAACTTAGTCCTTTATATCTATGTTTAAAAAAAAAGGAAAATTTCTAAACTTTTGGAAATATCATACCAAAATACCCTTTAGCAACGCCCCTGCTTGATGATCTATTTCTTATTCCTAATATAGGTGACAGTTTGAAATACTTCTTGTCAAACCCATAACTTTACATTTAACATTTGATAGTTTTTCATCTCTTCTAAAACGGCATAACTCTTTTAAAATAGGGACACTCGTAACAAAAGAGCAGCACAGCACATCTATGTTATGATTTACAGGTAAAAGGGGCCATTGTAGAAATACACATCAAATATGGTTTAGCCCTAACCTGATAGGCTACTCCAACTTTTTAAGTTCTTGTGATTTCAGTCCGTCCACAATAAAATGACAGCTAAGAGAGTGCCAAGAGATGATAAATATGTGAGAGGTTTCTTTAATTAATGTAGACCTTTTAAATAACTGGAACCATCACCTGTATCGTTTGAGTTGCGGTAAAAAGTTGTCATAAAATTCGTTTATAGAGAATGTTATTGAGAATTACACCCAACTAATAGCATTTGTTAGTAATATAAATTTGAAGGATTACTTTTTTTGTGTACAATATGTTAATATATTCACAAACTACGCCGTCACATTTCTCATGGCCTTTAGAGAACCCGATGTTCTTTAATTTGATTGAACGACCGATAAATGATTAATTTACATCAATCCACCTTCCTCGATTGCTACATAATGTACAATTAGCTGATAAGGATTAGGAAAAATATGCAAAAACACTAGAATTTAGACTCCGTAACGATAAACACCCCTATCTGCGATCGCTCAATTAAGGAAAGGACTCGGGAATGAAGTTTTCCAATTTTCTCCTCAACCATTTTGCAACAGTCTGTCGTTTAGAAAGCTATGTTTTAATAGCTTCATAACGAGGCGTGGGTAGATTTCTGCGTCCCGATCCATCATTCTGTCAGCGATTTCTCTGGAGAATCAATCCGTAATTGGGTCAGCATGAGAGCTGCATCGCAGACACAATAATTATTGTAGCCAAGAAAAGCGAGCGATTTGGAAGGGTCAAGCCGCGAGACATTTAATCAAGTTTGAGAGGATCGTGACACCTGTGATTGGAAAGTATATTTAAATTTTTTAGCAGGAGAAACGTTTTAGTGGGACAATGTTGAAGTTGAGTTTGACGTTTCGGTTCGTTGCGTTATACTGCCGACGGGGTTAAGGTATTTCTTGAATGAAAATGGAAACGAATTATTGATTGATGTGTATTCATTTAAACAGGAATAACTTATTTTGTATTAATTAAAGAGCATGCCTAGATAAAATCATTAGATTTTACGTTAAAGTACAATAAAAAGTATTTCTCTTATGATTCTTTCACATTTTCTCTTGTAAAGCTTTTCCCTCTTAAACTGATTCCACAGAGGACATCCATAAAATACGTGAGGTGTTTTTTTACAAAATCTGGACCCCCCCTCCCCCCTTGGTGAGATTTACCTACAACTTTTTTTTTAAAAAATTTCCTTTCTCATACTTAAAAAATAAAGAAAATCGTATAATTTCTAACTTAAAAAGTTGACGTGAGATTTTAATCGACCCCCCCCTTTTTGACCTCACGTATTTTATGGATGTCCCCACAGTCCATTCCAAAGCAGCACAAACGTTCAAGATTCGTCCAATTTTTGTCATGTATGGCCATGTTTCGTTTACCTCTAGTAGCATTTAAGTATGAGCATTATTAAGTAAGTAGCATTTCTAGTATGAGCCGTACTATTGAGGTTCTTTTGTGTTGAACTCAGTTGTCATAGATTAAATAAACTTAATTAACATATTGACCATTAGTCATGGACATTTTCTCACTAATTAGTGTATGTAATTGGTAATTTATTGGACATACAACATACAGTACATACATTTTAACAGAAGCCACAACACTATCCACAGTAACACAATACTATACAAAAATAAAACAAAAACACACATTAAAAACACAGAAAATAATTTTGTAAAACCAAAAGAGCACAAGGCTCATCCTTGGTACCTAAAAAGAATTTATAATTGGGCAACAAAGCTGGGCCGACTTTATTTTAGTATTTTGAATAATGCATCAGTATTTGTTAAATCATTAATGAAATCATAAGTAAGATCCTTATAAAATCTCAAAAATTCAAAAAGAAGTGTTCTATTCAATTGCATCATTTCTCAATTTGAATGAATTCAATGAAAAAACTTTTTTCAGTGTTCCACTATCATGAACGGTAACAGAGGGCGAGGAGTACCGAATTTACGAAAATTTCCCATGAGGATGAACGAAACCGTCTGTTCTCCCTTTTTTTTCAGATAAATATTGTATTAATAATTATGATAATTATTTTGTATAAATAATAATAATAATAATAATAATAATAATAATAATAATAATCTTATATATTAAAATAATTTGGTTTTTCTTTCGGCCGGCCGCCAGGCCGCACCCCCGTTCCGATTTGGACAAACTCGGTCTTGATCGAAAGCTTGGTGTGTTCTACGTTTCGCCCACAAATAAATTTCCATCCCCCCTTTCTTCTTTTTCTTCCTTCCCTATGGGGATATTTGTGGGCGAAATGGAGTAGCTGTGATAAAAACCAATCTTGTTAAGAATCGATTCTCAAAAAGGAATGAATTTACCCAAAATTAACAAACTTCCTTAATATCACTCCAAAGTATACAGTGTTTGTATTTTTTCGGACCGCCTCACTTAGAAAAATACTCCTGCAGTCTCGGTTTATCCAATTCTCTCGACTGGTCGCTTCTGAAGGACCTTGTTTTCCTGGACCACATAAAAACAAAAATTCCTCAAATTCACTCCAAAGTACATCTTGTGTGTACTTTTTCGGACCGCCTCACTTTGAAAAACATTTCTGCAGTCTCGGCTTGTCCAATTCTCTCGACTGGTCACTTCTGAAGGACCTTGTTTTCCTGGACCACATAAAAACAAAAATTCCTCAAATTCACTCCAAAGTATACAGTGTGTGTACTTTTTCGGACCGCCTCACTCTGAAAAACACTCCTGCAGTCTCGGTTTGTCCAATTCTCTTGACTGGTCACTTCTGAGGGACCTTGTTTTCCTGGACCACAAAAACCAAAACTTCCTCAAAATCTCTCCAAAGTACATCTTGTGTGTACTTTTTCGGACCGCCTCACTTTGAGAAATACTCCTGCAGTCTCGGTTTATCCAATTCTCTCGACTGGTCACTTCTGAAGGACCTTGTTTTCCTTGTCCACATAAAAACAAAAATTCCTCAAATTCACTCCAAAGTACATCTTGTGTGTACTTTTTCGGACCGCCTCACTTTGAAAAACACTCCTGCAGTCTCGGTTTGTTCAATTCTCTCGACTGGTCACTTCTGAAGGACCTTGTTTTCCTGGACCACATAAAAACAAAAATTCCTCAAATTCACTCCAAAGTACATCTTGTGTGTACTTTTTCGGACCGCCTCACTTTGAAAAACACTCCTGCAGTCTCGATTCGTCCAATTCTCTCGACTGGTCACTTCTGAGGGACCTTGTTTTCCTGGACCACATAAAAACAAAAATTCCTCAAAATCACTCCAAAGTATACGGTGATGTGCCAACTCATCCGGTGTCAACTGATCCGGTTGTCAAAAATTGTGCTAACTCATCCGGTGTGATAATTTATGATGGTTTGTTACTCCCAACTGATCCGGTGACTTATTGTTTGGAGATACAAACTAAGTTTGGCGTTAAAATAAATTTGTTGGCTCTTAGTCGGGTATACCAATACCACCCAATTTCGCTGAAAAAACTGTTCATCAAATACCTTTATTTTTAAAATTTTAACCTTTAGGTTCCTTTATTTTACGTTTAATAGACTTTTTTTACTGTTAAAAATAAAATCCTTATCCCTGACTTTACAAATTTATGATTGATTCCCTATATTAATTTTTCTAATTGGTCTATAGAGAAAATGGAGAAAGCTATATTGAATTTAGCATTGTCCATTATTAGTCAAAATCATTTCTAGGATATTTTTGTAGAAATTTTACCAAAAAAGGGGTAAATAGGTCTTATTTTCACTTAATTTTAATACAATGGTATTAGCAATGGTTTTTTAATGTATCTATCTCCCTCTATTTTAATAAACTATAGATTATACATTAATACTTTCAGATATCGTGATTTCGATGTCCAATATTCTTCCATTTGTGATACTAGCCAGTATTGGTACATCATTGTCCAATGTCCTTAAGCTACCTGGTGAGTTCATATTAATGTAGCCTTAATCACTAATTGTTCTAATATTGTTCGTAATTTAAAATTTAAAATATCAGAATAACATCTGTGAGAATCTCTCTGAGTGTAATATAATAACATCTCTCTTTTTGTCAAATATTATCATAAATTTACTGACAAAATTTATTATTAATTATAAGATACCTATAGTTAAAAAAAACTTCTGTTTTCCTGCATCTCTCCCGGGGAATTCAACTTTTTAATCGTGATTGAATTATTTCAAAATGGTAAGTAGCTGTAGCCCAATGAATTACGACTTTTGAAATAAACATATGATCTTTTAGTGTGATTAAATCGCCGTCGAGCGCGCTTTTAAGTAAATTGGGGTAACCTGGGAACCCACCGGATGAGTTGACACAAGATAAAAATTCATATAACCCTCACCGGGTGAGTTGGGAGAATATTTTATCACCGGATCAGTTGAGAACGGATAGTATACAGTGTGTGTACTTTTTCGGACCGCCTCACTTTGAAAAACACTCCTGCAGTCTCGGTTTGTCCAATTCTCTCGACTGGTCACTTCTGAGGGACCTTGTTTTCCTGGACCGCAAAAAACCAAAACTTCCTCAAAATCACTCCAAAGTACATCTTGTGTGTACTTTTTCGGACCGCCTCACTTTGAAAAATACTCCTGCAGTCTCGGTTTATCCAATTCTCTCGACTGGTCACTTCTGAAGGACCTTGTTTTCCTTGTCCACATAAAAACAAAAATTCCTCAAATTCACTCCAAACTACATCTTGTGTGTACTTTTTCGGACCGCCTCACTTTGAAAAACATTCCTGCAGTCTCGGCTTGTCCAATTCTCTCGACTGGTCACTTCTGAAGGACCTTGTTTTCCTGGACCACATAAAAACAAAAATTCCTCAAATTCACTCCAAAGTATACAGTGTGTGTATTTTTTCGGACCGCCTCACTCTGAAAAACACTCCTGCAGTCTCGGTTTGTCCAATTCTCTTGACTGGTCACTTCTGAGGGACCTTGTTTTCCTGGACCACAAAAACCAAAACTTCCTCAAAATCTCTCCAAAGTACATCTTGTGTGTACTTTTTCGGACCGCCTCACTTTGAGAAATACTCCTGCAGTCTCGGTTTATCCAATTCTCTCGACTGGTCACTTCTGAAGGACCTTGTTTTCCTTGTCCACATAAAAACAAAAATTCCTCAAATTCACTCCAAAGTACATCTTGTGTGTACTTTTTCGGACCGCCTCACTTTGAAAAACACTCCTGCAGTCTCGGTTTGTCCAATTCTCTCGACTGGTCACTTCTGAGGGACCTTGTTTTCCTGGACCGCAAAAAACCAAAACTTCCTCAAAATCACTCCAAAGTACATCTTGTGTGTACTTTTTCGGACCGCCTCACTTTGAAAAATACTCCTGCAGTCTCGGTTTATCCAATTCTCTCGACTGGTCACTTCTGAAGGACCTTGTTTTCCTTGTCCACATAAAAACAAAAATTCCTCAAATTCACTCCAAACTACATCTTGTGTGTACTTTTTCGGACCGCCTCACTTTGAAAAACATTCCTGCAGTCTCGGCTTGTCCAATTCTCTCGACTGGTCACTTCTGAAGGACCTTGTTTTCCTGGACCACATAAAAACAAAAATTCCTCAAATTCACTCCAAAGTATACAGTGTGTGTACTTTTTCGGACCGCCTCACTCTGAAAAACACTCCTGCAGTCTCGGTTTGTCCAATTCTCTTGACTGGTCACTTCTGAGGGACCTTGTTTTCCTGGACCACAAAAACCAAAACTTCCTCAAAATCTCTCCAAAGTACATCTTGTGTGTACTTTTTCGGACCGCCTCACTTTGAGAAATACTCCTGCAGTCTCGGTTTATCCAATTCTCTCGACTGGTCACTTCTGAAGGACCTTGTTTTCCTTGTCCACATAAAAACAAAAATTCCTCAAATTCACTCCAAAGTACATCTTGTGTGTACTTTTTCGGACCGCCTCACTTTGAAAAACACTCCTGCAGTCTCGGTTTGTTCAATTCTCTCGACTGGTCACTTCTGAAGGACCTTGTTTTCCTGGACCACATAAAAACAAAAATTCCTCAAATTCACTCCAAAGTATACAGTGTGTGTACTTTTTCGGACCGCTCACTCTGAAAAACACTCCTGCAGTCTCGGTTTGTCCAATTCTCTTGACTGGTCACTTCTGAGGGACCTTGTTTTCCTGGACCACTAAAAACCAAAACTTCCTCAAAATCACTCCAAAGTACATCTTGTGTGTACTTTTTCGGACCGCCTCACTTTGAAAAACACTCCTGCAGTCTCGGTTCGTCCAATTCTCTCGACTGGTCACTTCTGAGGGACCTTGTTTTCCTGGACCACATAAAAACAAAAATTCCTCAAAATCACTCCAAAGTATACAGTGTGTGTACTTTTTCGGACCGCCTCACTTTGAAAAACACTCCTGCAGTCTCGGTTTGTCCAATTCTCTCGACTGGTCATTTCTGAGGGACCTTGTTTTCCTTGACCGCAAAAAACCAAAACTTCCTCAAAATCACTCCAAAGTACATCTTGTGTGTACTTTTTCGGACCGCCTCACTTTGAAAAACATTCCTGCAGTATCGGTTCGTCCAATTCTCTTGACTGGTCACTTCTGAGGGGAAAAAATGGCTAAATGGTAAAAAAAACGATGGTTTTTCGTAAATTTCTCTGGAACCAAGCAAGGTAGAGCTTCGAGGTTAATAAATTCGAATTTTCGGTACCAAATTATTCCAGAAAAATGTTACTGCACTATCCGGAGCGTCCTGGAAAAGGAGCTAATGGTCCGGGAGCGTTTTGGCGGGAAAAAGTAGAAATTTTAATTTTTACATACCCCCTAATGCGATACATGATTCGATTCCTTAGTTTTATGGTGCACACATACCGAAATTTCAGAAGCCTGGAGCAAGCGGTTCGAGTGCCATCCGGGAAAAACGGAGTTTTTGGAATATTGGTTTTTCAGGAATAACTCCCAAAATAATTATCACACACCTTAATGATTTACATATTCGTAATCATTGAAAAATTTCCGATTTATCTATGCAAGACACTTGAGGTGGAGTTGAATTGTTTTCCGAAACTCTCCTGACACGACTTGCCCCAAAATATAGAGTGTTTGGCATTAAATGTAAGTAAGCCCCATTCTTGTTTTAAAAATCCTGGATGACGTAAAAATCACCGTGGATTCCCGTAATTCTGGAAAAACTTTGCCATAACAATTAGTTACTAGAAAAAAAAATAATAAAAAAATTAATATTAATATTTTCGGATTTATAAGCTTTCTTTGGACTTGTGTTTTTTCGTCGAAATCTGAACTTTTTTTTCAAAGTCCAATTACTGCCTGAATTACGAACCGATTTTCACCAAAATTGAATATGAGGTATATGGTAGGATATATTTTAAGATTTTAAGGTCAAAAATTCGATATAGTTTTTCGATTTTGATAAAAATCGCCACTTTAGTGCGACTTACGCTCGAGTCCAGGGACCCTAATTTTGGTCCTATATTCACAAAATTCCTGATTCTGCAAGCTTATGGAAATGTAATGAAAGGTATAAGGTCGCCGACCCGATGAAAATTCATTTAATTGGTTTTTGAGCGATTCTCTACTGCACTTTGGAAAGGCCCCTATCACGTAATTCCGCGTTCCCGGCTTCAAAAATTCGATATGTTGCTCGGACGTTTTTCTAGAATTCTTTGTCAAAATTCCTTGGAAAGCCATATTATTATTGTTAAATATTTTTTAAGAAAACCTATGTTTCTCAATAGTGTACTGCAGTACGCAAAACAGTTTTATAAGTATAATATTTCTTAGTTACCTGGACGGGTTTGTTCCCCCCTTGGTAGCAAAACGTTTTGTTTTTCCTAATAACTGTATTATGCTGCTGTTCACCATGGACAACTTGCACCTGTTAGGAAAAAGCCCAATTTTGTACTAAATCGATAGATTGTCTTCTCAAATGTTGGAAAACGTCAGTTTTTACTCATTTTATTTTTTAAATATTTTATCATTTAAGTTTAAAATCGCCTAAAAATCACGTGACCTCAAAACGCTATTTGACGTCACTGGGCCCGATGCAAAAGTTCATCGCTAATTCACAGGAGCTTTGGTATCGCACAAGTTTTGACAAGAGATCGAGGTAAGTTGAAATTATTGGTTTAAGAACTTAAAAAGTTTTCTGTGAAGATAAATGCTTCATAAAATGGTTTTTCGAAGCGACGATCTATGCAGTGACGTCACAGGGCCCCAGCGTAGGAAAAATAGCGTTTTGGTATCGAAGTAAATACTGCGCATTTTAAACCCTTTTATTGTATCTGATCAGGCCTAAAAATTTAAAAAAGAAGATGCTTTCCGTCATAATTTGAGTTTTTCTACATAATAAAATCAAAATTGAAAAACGTGCAAGTTGTCCATTGTGAAATAATGATTATTATTATTACTGTGTGGGATTTAGTATTTTATAAAACTTTCCTGAGTGTCTAAAGAAACAGGGATACTTATACTATACCCCCCCCCAATTATTTTCCAAATTTATTTCTTTAATTTGCATTGTAACAATCGTAAACTGACAAATTTTCCTTCTCCTCAATGGTTTTTAATAGGATATATGGCTATTATGTGTAATGAATTGTCCATCAGTGAGGACATCTAATAAGGCATGTAATAATATATGGCAAAGTTTTTCCAGAATTACGGGAATCCACGGTGATTTTTACGTCATCCAGGACTTTTAAAACAAGAATGGGGCTTACTTACAATTAATGCCAAGCACTCCATTTTTTGGGGCAAGCGTGTCAGGAAAGTTTCGGAAAAAAAATTCGACCCCACCTCAAGTGTCTTACATGGATAAATCGGGAATTTTTCACAGATTACGAATATGTAAATCATTAAGGTGTGTGATAATTATTTTGGGAGGTTTTCCTAAAAAGCTGATATTCCAAAAACTCCGCTTTTCCCGGATTACACCCGAACCACTTGCTCCAGCCTTCTGAAATTTCGGTATGTGTGTGCACCCTAAAACTAAGGAATCGAATAATGTATCGCATTAGGGGGTATGTAAAAATTAAAATTCCTACTTTTTTCCTGCCAAAACGCTCCCGGACCATTGGCTCCTTTTCCAGGACGCTCCGGATAGTGCAGTAAAACTTTTCTGGAGTAATTTGGTACCGAAAATTCGAATTTTGTAACCTCGAAGCTCTACCTTGCTGGGTTCCAGAAAATTTACGAAAAACCATCGGTTTTTCACCATTAGCCATTTTTCCCCCTCAGAAGTGACCAGTTGAGAAAATTGGACAAATCGACACTGCAGGAGTGTTTTTCAAAGTGAGGCGGTCCGAAAAAGTACACACAAGATGTACTTTGGAGTGATTTTGAGGAAGTTTGGTAATTTTGAGTCAATTCATTCCTTGTTGAGAATCGATTCTTAACATGAAATTCCGTTTGGCGTCAATTATACACCCTTTTGAACTATATTTATAGGTATCTTTCACCAAGAAAAGAGAGCGAAACCCAAGAGGTTCTAGTGCTAAGTATATTGTATTTTACAAAATCCAAAAATAATTATTTTTGACTGAGATATGGAAAAAAAAAACATAAATTAGTGCGCTAAAAACCTCTAAATTTGCTGGGCTATTAATCAGTAGAATTTTTAAATTGCAAGCTTTATATTGCTAAGGTGTTGAATGATCTATCAGTATTTAAAGAGACCCAATTAATTTTATAAGTAGCCAAAAAATTGATACCAAATTTTATAAGTTTCGTATACCACATAAAATCAGTGGACAAAATTTACAAAAACTTTTTCGAAACCTTTTCTTGGACATTGGATAATCCATTTCAGCAAAGCGTAGAATTCAATTCCTATTATTTCCGAACCGATTCTTTGGATTTTTACAACGATTCTTTAAGAGGAGAATCGATTTGAAAACGGAAGAGAGGTAGGGGAATTTAGGGAAAAACAGAGGCACTGGTGTTGGGGATTTTAGGGAATATATTATGGACGGGGGGATGGAACTTATTTTGTGGGCGAAACGTGGGTGCACCGAAAGCTTTCCATCCCTAGATGAGACAAAAATGTGTCACGTTCCTTCAAAGCATTCCATTTTTAAATTAGAAATTTATTTCAATTTGGCCCATTGTTTTCAGTTAATATTTTTACCAACACAGGCAAAACGTCCTTTAAAGAGCGTGAAGAAAATCTACTTTGAAATTATCAAACTCAATGTTTTGACGTTTTACTAGATTTATCGCAACAGGATACTAACTAGGCATATTGGATTTATAAAAAAAAATTACTGGTACAGGTTTAATTGAAGTTTCTTTCTCTTCAGATGACGCATAAGAATAAATTAATTGTGGTTAGAAAAACCTATAATTTGATTGAAAATATTGAACAGTTTAGCGCTGACGATGCAGCTTAAAAAAAGTTATAAATTGTAAAAAATTTAACTGCGCTGCAAGCGTGTGGTAGTAACGAGCGAAGCTCGCATCAGCGCCAAAGGCGCGTAATCTAGCTGGTAAGACACGGCATTGCCGGGTCAAACCGGCTAGTAATAATAATAATAATAATAATAATAATAATAATAATAATAATAATAATAATAATAATAATAATAATAATAATAATAATAATAATAATAATAATAATAATATAATGATAATGATAATGATAATGATAATGATAATAATAATAATAGTAATAATAGTAGTAGTAATAGTAATAATAGTAGTAGTATAATAGTAGTACTAGTAATAGTAGTAGTAGTAATAGTAGTAGTAGTAATAGTAATAGTAGTAATAATATACTTTATTAAACAATTTTTAAAGGAAACATACGAATGAACATAGGAAGAATATATTTTACACCAAGGGGAAATACACCGTCCAGGCGTAATAAAAATTAATACATTAACTGAGTAATGATAATAAAAGAAAAAAATGAACAATAAGAACTAAAAAAAAAAAAAACCCACAAGAAAACTACAACAAAATCATACAAAAATATAGACCGGCAAAAGGCAACATAAAAAATTTGCTTCAAAGAAGTGAGAAATAAGATCCAGGTCGTCGATGTTAATTATAAATTCAAAAAGATTTCTTTTGAAAACTGAGTAACTATTTGTTTGAATTAAATTTAAATTAATAAAAATGAAAAAAAAAAATAGATTATTTCCTTTTCCAAAACTTTTTTTGGTAGTCTGGTTTTATTTTCCATTAATATTCGACACCTTGTTTTGATTTTGAAGCAAAAAAACATAAACATTAACACATTTGAGAAAATAAAACACCTCAAGCTGCTCTTCAAATATTACGAATCAGAGTCATAAGAAAGCACTCGAAAAACCATTACAAAACATCCGTATCATCTCCCATCTCAGAGGGAACATCAAGAGCACTCTCTCCGCCGCCAAAAGAGCAAAAAAAAGATAGGGAAAAAAGAAACTCTTAGCCAAATCCCCAAGGTCCTCTAATTAATCCGCTTAATAGCTTTTCCGTACTCGTCCTCAGAGCGCGCCCCGCCAAAGGCTGCTTCGCCAAAGACATTTGACCTAGAGCCAAATGAGACAACCCGACTTTCCACACATCAGAAGGGATGCAGAAGGGGGCTATCCCTTAAAAACGTCACGCCGATCCCATACGTTTTTATTTCATCCTCATACCTCCAAAATATGCCCCGTAGGCTGAAATTGGCCAACCTTTCTTGATTTTCCCAATATTCGGCTTGTTGAGATTATGCTCACTATTATACTCGACAGCAACGTTTCCTGAACCCAGTACGTCACTACGCGGAAGGAGAAAATGAGTCTCAAAGCCTTTTGGGTTGTTAGGAGTTTCGGTGCGCAAATCGTTATAAAAAGACACTTATATACATGGGTTTAACAAAATAATCGTATTTTTTAAATTGACGTTCTTCATTTCACTCAAAATTCAAATACCGCGATGGGAACTACTTTGTTTGTTAGTGACGTCATAGGGTCAATTAACGTTGCTGTCTAGTATAGTGATTTTTATTTTTTGGTACGAAAAATAATAATCAGTGTTTGATGAAATTGTGCCTGATTTTTTAAAGTGACAAATAAAAATTTTAAGATGATTTTAAATTTTTCTCCATCGTTATAACTATCAACTTCAAAACTCCAAAAATTTTTAGAAAGTACATAACCGGCCATGAAACTAATATTCCGAAATTTCATTATACCACAGCACCAAAAGCTGGGTATTTAACTAATTTAGAGACCTGATTAATTAACTTGATACTCTCACTAATTTTTAATATATAAATATATATTTTTTTATTAATTTACTGGTGACTATTAGCCTCATCACGGTTGGAGAGCGATTGTTGCGATGGGAAGTGGGAACTACTTTGTTTGTTAGAGCGTCATAGGGTCAACTAGGGTTGCTGTCTAGCATAGTTAAAGAGTCAGCTAATTGCATAAAGTTTAATTAGAATTATTGGTTATTCAGTGTATTTTTAATTCATAACGTTACATGAAGAATTTGAAAGATGAAAACGAACTTTAGCATTTTCCCTTAAGATCTGGAGCATATAATAATAAATGAATGAAAGGAATAGCGTGCAATATCGAAGGAGAAATCCTGGAACCTCCATTAAAGCTTATTGCCTCTTTCTCCACCGATTCTCCCTATTATCCCTGAGCTTCTAATGTATGAAAATTTAGGTGAGGTCATAATGAACTGGTTATGTTGGCATTTATTAAATAATTTTAATGTTAAAAAAAATTAGAGTAACTTCGCAAATACCCTTCAGCCTCATTCACCGTAGTATTCGATATCATAAAGTAGCTCTATACCTAAAATTACCAGTTTTTCTCACCATCAAAGTCATCGAAGCAACCAGACACCCAAACAACTCTTCCACAGGTAGCAAACCCCCTAAACACCGACGCAATATATACTCGACCCCCCCCTAAAAGCTTCTCTCCATCTTCTTTTCCGTCTTCTCTTTCCTTCTCTCGCACTCGCCGGGCGGGGGTCTTTACCGAGAAAACGAAGATGCTTCCAAAACTTCTCAAGAAGAATCCAACTCCTCAATGAACTAGATTTCCTCCCTAGAGCTAAGGAAGCTCGCGACAAGAAAGCGGGTGCTTTTCAAAGGACTAACGCCCTTGGGAGTGTTGGGTACCAGGATGTGATGTGCAATCTGACCGATGGACTTGTCCGATTATGATTGATTTAGTTGACCAATCGATGTGGAGTTGAGGAGATTTCAGAGGAGGATGCCGGTCATGGATTTTTGGTGGTAGTTGGTGCTCTGAGCGATTGGTGGATTGATTTCTAGTGTCCTGTTTCGATTTTCTCTTTGATGGAACAGGATTTAAACATATGGATTAATGGTTGAAGACCGCTTTGAATAAATGTGAGTATCTTTACCTACTTATATAGATGTTTATTGGGCTTGTAATTTATTACAAATTGCATGAGATTTTTCACAGTTGGATGTGCTTTACAGCAGGTTTCTTTAGGCACACATATTTTTTAAAATTTGTATAGCTTATTTAGTTTGCATTAGTGTGAAGCAAATTAAGAAATGACTGGCTATGTCTAGTCGCATTGACCTTCATACTAAGATCACCTGGTTTTTTTTTTATTAAACACTGTTAAACTGTTAAACTCTACAAAAAAGAAGCGATTATTGAGGAATTATTAAAAACAGTGTGAGCGTTAATATTATGCATAGACTAATTTTTACCATACAGATATACTTTGAAGTTCAGTGTTTTAGGTTGAACGCTGTTTTTAAAGTGCTTTAAAATTAAGTCATTGTTAATTAATTAAATAAAACCTAAAATATCATTAGGGTCTCTTTTCGGTCAATTTTAATTTGGTGAAAAGGAATTAAAAATAACGATATGGTGCGATAATTAATTATAAACTCAATTTCTTGTTAGAAATGAATCCAGAAATTTAATTGTTCTGTCAATATGGCTTATAGATAGGTATTATACAAAATTAGCAGCATCTTATAGTTAAAGGAAATAGGAAGGGTTTTTCTAAAACCTAAGTTCATTAATTCCTTTGGCACGGTATTTTTAATAATATAGATAAGATATCTCTAAAGTGTAGCATGCGATATCTGATTGGTTTTCTCGGGATCCAGCCCTTCCTTTTTTCATAAACGTATAAATATTGGAGGTTATTAGTACAGCCTATGCAAAAAAGAAGTGTTTTGAATTAAATATGATTTTCTTCTATAATGCATAATAGTTATCGAGAAAATCTCAACAGAAGAACGTATAACGTCAAATCCGGTATACGCCAGTGAAAGTTTTTGGAAAATGTAGGAGTGATATTGTATGTACTCAAAGATGTTTAAAATATCAATTGCGCATACATGCGCGCAACGTGGAATGAAGTTTTTATCGGATATGACGTAGATTTATTGTAGAGGTATAGTTCTTTGGGCAAATTTTATCTACTTGTCTTAAATAATCTTTCTGTGCAAAGTCTTCCTTCCATCCCTTTGTTTTATCTCCATAGTCATCTCACAAATTTGTAGCTTTTTAATATGAAGCTACCCCGTTTTATATTTTTATACTTACAGTTATACTTATTGTAGTTAAGTTCTAGCATACTTTTATATTTCGTTTTCCCTGTGAGTTATTGAATTATAATCACCAGTAATAAGTTAATATATTATATTTATTAATGTTCTATCTCGAACGTGGCTTTTAAGTTCTTCTAAAAGGATACGTAAATATTGTAAACCTCGGAGATTATGTGTAACTGAGGATGTCTATCGAATAAAGTTAGGGCTCCCCAAGTGCGAGTAAATTCAGAAGTCCAAGCTAGTTCACGAACTCCTAAAAGGTGGTTTAAAGAAAGTAACTCATCTAGTATTCAGTCTTTTTACTGCATTCAACAGTTATCTCCCAATGTATAAATATTAAGGTATATGTGTTGAATGAACCAATGGCAAAAAAGAGTTTTTTTTTTTAATTTTAAACTTAGACGAGCAGTTAAAAAATGAAGCAAAAGACAATACTCAATTTCAAAGCAAAAATTTAGTAATATTTCATTAATAAATCATATTTATGTGATGAGCTTGTTGTCTTGACTCACAGGTTTAAAATTATAGTAGGTACTGAGTAGAGCTCACGAGACTTTATATAGAGAAGTTAAAAATGTGACTATTGGGCTAAAAAAACTTGGTGACCTCTTGTATCAGGGTTTGAAATTGATAATTATAGAGACGGAGAAAAACTCAAAATCAGGTAGGATCATCATTTGGCTATCAGAAAAGAAACACTCGCGTCATAATAATTTCTGGTGATTTTAATTTTAAAGATTTGGATTATTTTATTATTATTTATTTATATTTTATTAAACTATTTAACTCTATTAAAAAGGAATCAAACGTCGTTATTGAGGAATTATTTATGACAGTGTAAGCGTTAATTTGATGCATCGACTAATTATCACCATACAGATGTTCTTTGAAGTTTAGTGTTTTAAGTTGAACGCTGTTATCAAAGTGCTTCCGAATTCAGTTATTGTTAATTGATTAGATAAAACCTAAAAGATCGTTACGAAGTCTTTTCTGTCAATTTGAATTCGGTAAAAATGAATTATGTGAAAAAATATTGCACGATAATTAATTAGACTCAATTTCTTGTTAGAAAAGAATCCATACTCACGAAATAAAATATTTTTTATATGACTTATATAGATAGGTATCATACAAAATTAACAGCATCTTATAGTTAAAGGAAATATGCAGGGTTTTAAAAACCCAGGTTCATTTATTCCTATGTCATGGTATTTTTTAGTATATAGATAAGATATTTATAAAGTGTAGCATGCAATTTCTGTGATTGGTTTTCTCGGGATCCAGTCTTTTTTTCTTCATAAACGTATAAATATTAGGAGTTGTTAGTATATCCAATGCGAAAAGAGTTTTGAATTAGAAATGTTTTTCCTCTTATTTAACGCATAGTTATCGATAAAATCACGACAGAAGGACATATAAACGTCACGTCCGGTTTACGCCAAAAAAGGTTTTTGAAAAATGTAAACGTGATCTATTTATACTCAAAGATGTTAAAAATATCAATTGCACATACATGCCCACACCGTGGAATGATTTTTTGAACCGTGGAAAGTTTTTATTCGATATGACTATGACATTACCTTTTTGGAAAAATAGAAGTCGTGGTAGAGGTATAATTCTTTGGGAAAACTGTATCTACAGGTCTTAAGTAATCTTTCTGTACGGAGTTTGGGGGGTCTTGTTGAACACACTGTATGTTAGGTATATGGATTTTCCCCTTTTTCTTTGAGTGATGCAGTTGCATTCCCGTTTGCTGCTCATAATTGTCCTTTTCAGAATTTTATTTTTCTTCCATCCCTTTGTTTTATCTCCCTAGTCATCTCCAATTTATATTTTTATACTTACAGTTAAACTTATTTTTACACTTACAGTACTTATAGTTGAGTTCTAGCATACTTTTTTATTTCGTTTTCCCTGTGAGTTATTGAATTATAATCACCAGTAAGTAAGTTAATATTTTATATTCATTTTTGTTCGATATAATTATAATGCGCTATCACACAATACACTAACAGCCATATTCACGACCATCAGCGTTGGTGTTAACCAGCAGCTAAGGAAAGAAAAATTTGCATTTCGCTAACTCTGATTGGTGGAATCCTTCTTCGACCAAGGATTTAACACCGACACTGATGGCTATGAATATGACTGTTAATGTATTTATTATACTCTGTGTAAATAGAATCGGCGGTTGACCTTGAGTTTTTTCTCAATGTATTTCTTCTACGTTGCCATGGTAAAGAATGACGTGAAACCGCCGATTTTATTTACACAGACTGTATAAACCTCGTGAATCAATTATAGTCGAGGAAGTCGTGAGAAGACCAAAGCTGGTTCACGAACTCATAAAATACGGTTTAAAGAATCTCTCTAGAATGCTCATCTAGTACTCAGTCTTTTTACGGAATTCTACAGTCGTCTCCCATCGTATATATATATATAGATATTAAGGGGCATGTGTAGAATGAACCAATGCAAAAAAAAGAGTTTTTGTTATTAAAGAGTTATTTTTTTTATTTAAAATTTACTCTAGCAATTAAAAAACAAAGCAAAGGACAAAACACGCAACTTCAAACCGAAAATTTACTCATATTTCATTAATAAATCCTATTAATTTCTGGTGATCGTAATTTTAATGATTAGGATTACTTTACCTTTATTTATATTTTATTAAACTATTATACTCTATAAAAAAGAAGCAAATTTACGTCATTATTAAAGAATTATTTATGACGGCGCGAGCGCTAATTTGATGCATCGACTAAATTTTACCATACTGATGTTCTTTGAAGTTTAGTGTTTTAAGTTGAACGCTGATATCAAAGTGCTTCCGAATTCAGTTTTTGATAATTTTTTATATAAAACCTAGAAAAAAAACCATTAGGGACTCTTTTCTGTCAATTCAAATTCGGAACACATGAATTAAATATAATTTTATATTAACCATACCAAAAAATAAAAGTGGCGAAAGATCGTCAAATCGCCAATGGAAAGTTACCTCGTATATACTGAAAAATACTGAAGAAAACGCTTACCCTCGAAAAATTGCATTGGTGTTTTTGTAGAGGTGTGAACGATATGTTTTAGCGTTGTTTGAGTTTTATTTTCTGATCGAAATATTTTTCTTCATGCATATTAATGATTATTATCTGAGTAAAACCGTATCTCTGAAAAGTAATCTTGATTTTTAATCGAAACTAACAAAACTCTCAATCCGATTATGAGTTTTTTGTTCAAACCGGACCCAATTTTCACGATTTTACTCAAATTTTAATCATAAAATTAATTTCAAACCCTGTCTGGTATTTAGTTCTTAAAGTAGGGAGTGATAGTTTTATTTGGGTGTTTAAAAATCAGGATTTACACAAAATATATGATAACGAGAAACTATTCTGATATGAAATGTATTAAACTTTATGATGAATTATCAACAACTACTTAATTCTAACATCAAGGTATTCATGTAGTAAATTAATCTTGTTTTAGCATGACGCTTAAAAATTCTTTTTATTTTTAACTTTTTCAATATAGGATATATTGATTTAAAATAATTATTTTCGGCTATTTCATATTCAAAACTTTAATCAAATGGAAAAATGAACTGTAAAAAAGTTATTATCTAGTAAGAGGAAATTCAAGTTAACTTCATTAAGACTAGACCAATTCCCAGGTACAGCATCCTTTCAACCACTTTCACTTGTCTGATTAAATATAGTCATAACAAGGAAGTTAAATTAAATGGCACCAAGGTCACATGCACCAACAAAAGCATATTCTCTGAGTGTCACTATTCATTTTCAATCCACATCTACAATGTCAACGAGGTTTGTTTGTATGATGAAAGAGCATTCAAATTCAGATCTATTTGGGCTTTTTAATTTGAATGATAATTCAGACATGTGCCTGTAAAAGAAAAGGTGTTTTCCTTTTTAAGACTTTTTTTTGCAATTGTGCCAGATATGGGTATTTTCAGGTATTAGGTTGGGTGGATGATCATTTTTTGAAGGGGTACATTTTGTACAGGACTTCTTTTAATTAAATATGTTTTAATTACGTTAATCAGAAGGGTGAAACGAATTTTTAATACACCTGTTAAGTTCCGTCATTTTTCTTTTTAGATTTCGGCCGTCTGTGTTTGCATTCAAACAATCCTATGAATAATGTTATTTCAAAACCATTTTTACGATTTTTAGATATTTTGTAAAGGCATTATTTTAAAGAGATTTTTCTACATACCCTCTTTTTTAAAGGGTATGTAATAGTATACATACTTAATTCAATAAATGAATTATTGCTTGTAATTGCGATTACAGTATATTTATAGTATTCTAAATGATGAAGTGGTATAAAAAATCTGTATTTTTACTCTTTTCCAAAATTTGTAGTTATTTAAAAAAATTTTACAATAGAAGCTGACTTCAGAGGGTAAATTTGTTTTATTATTATTTAAATACACTCTTAGTAACTACAGATCGTCGTCACGTTTTACGAAAAAGTAGAGTTTTGATGTTATAAACAGTACTTAAACATTTCTTAAATTTTATGTAACGTATACGTAACTAGTAAAAACATTTTTGATTTTCATTTTCAAAGACAGTAAAAATGTACGATTGTTGTGTTCACTTAAACCAGAATCCCAGTTGTCATATTTTTCTGACTGAAGAAATACGTCAGATCCGTTTACATTGGATTTCTTCATATTAGTTTTAAATAACCCTCTAATTACTTAACGTAAACTCAAGAAACAGATTAATCAGTTTTATTTATTTTCAAGAGGTTTCGTGGGAGAAAGAGAGTAATCAGAATCTCACTCTCGATGAAAAATCCTCTTAGCCCAAGTCTAAACAACTATTTCAAAGCTTCGTTCATGAGGGAAAAGATATTTTCATGCTTTCTTGAGAATCAGCGAGAGAACGAACAATCCCAGACTAAACGAACTGAGTTTCGTTAAAAAATATATACCAAGAAAATAGTCTTTCTTTCTAGGAAAGTTATGAACTAACATGGTTCAAAGTCGTTCGTGAAGTTCACGGAGGTACACAAATTATTTGGCTAGAGTAGAGTGTCAATTCTGAGTTCTCTAATTCTGACCTGTCAAATCAATAGGTTTAAATTTACTACTTGAGGAATTAGAAAAGACGATTGGGTCATTCCATCGTGATGAACGTAACTCTTTAGACTACTTTTAAAAGTTTACTAAAGGATATAATACTACTTTAAAATTATTTCTGTAAAAAAGGACAGACCAATATTGAGTAATTCACGTCGACAAGTATAATTCAAAAGTAATATGAAACTGAGTCATTAAGGCAGTTAAATGATTATCAATGGGGTCCAACATTGACTGGATAAAAAAAGATAAAAACACTTTAAAATTAAAAACAAACTTTGTTTTGGCTTAGCTTACAGCACAAAGAATAGGAAAAGACAGACAAATTAACTTAAATTTCAAATTAAATAAAATTCACATTGAACTCAAGAGGCTATATCTGCGGCAGTTAAGTTTTTTTTTCTCTTTCCACTCATGTGTAGAGCGATGCTTGGAGATTTTTTGAGCACTAACAGTCAATTCGCCATTTTCTGGAGCACTTATTCCCTTTTTCAAACTGACGATTCAATTCGATTTGAAATCCTAGAAAAAAAAAAACATAAGGAAATCCCTGATATATGTATACAGACAACAGCAGTCCACCCAGAGGGATCCGCTCAATCCTTCCCCATCGGTGATGTGCCGCGCACGCCTCCTCTCGGCAGCCTAAATAAGGAGGCCGACCGCCCTCTGCCGGGGCTATTTCGGGCGCATTTATTTTGGCCGCTCTCGCTCGCTCGCTCTCTCTCTCTCGCAAGTGTTCCCACGTGCACCCGAGGGAATGCCAGGAATGCCACGCGCAACAATCGCTTCCCGACAGCGATGAAGCTAATAGTCACCAGTAAATTAATAAAAATATATGTATATTTATATATATTAAATAAATTTTTAGGATGGGATGGCTTAGCTATGCGTAGGGAAGAGCTGGGCTCTGGGCACATTTCAACAGTTTCGTTTTCGATTAAAATCATTTCTCGTTTGTTATGAGGTTAATTTAAATGCCACCTGGTGTCAAGTAATGTTTTTTATCAAAACAACATCTGTCCGTGGGATTCCTACCATTTCACCTTTTAGTTTTTTTTGTAATCGAGTGGAGTCGTTTTTGACGTCCAAAAGTAAATTTTGAATTTCTTTTAAAAAACAGGATTTTACCAACTTTTTATTAATTCAGGTGACTGATTTTTACACATGTTATTAAATAAGGTCTTCTGCTTCTATGCATACTTTTTACGAACCGATATCTTTATTCTAAAGCGTTTGAGGGGTCTTGAACCGTGACGACCAAAGGTGGGGCACCTTTCAACACTTAGGGCGGGGCAGGTTTCAACACCACAAAAATTCGTTTTGCTTTGCATATTGTGCTTTCGCAATGCTTTTTCTTGAAGTAAACGCTCTTAAATAACTTATTCAAGAAATAATAGCATTGTATTAGAGTTAACTATTTATTTTTAGCGAAAAAACAGCTGAAAATCGATTTAGATAATTTACTCAAATACACATATAATTTTTAACGGTAAGGCTACCATACGATTCACAACAGCAATTTTATGCATTTAGTAGTTATCGGCATTGATTTAAATAAAATTATTTAAGATATACCACTTTGATGACTATAGTAATTAGCAAAATTTAAAATAAATTAAAAGCGATTAAAAAAATAAAATTTTTGGTGAATTCTGAAGAAAAACAGTTGAATTAACAATATATTTTTGGAATAAAACTCAAAAGAACTTTTAAATTAAAAAATAAAGAAACATCACACTTAGTTGTGTGGAAAAACTCATAACCTACGAAACAACAGAAAAACTCCAAAATTTGCAAACAATTTCACTTTTTTTACTCTAAATTAATGAAATGTATTTGTTATAATGTATATTTCAATATAATAAACTTAAAATCAACTGAAACTTTTAAAATTTTAAAATTAACCCACTGTTGAAACGTGCTCCGCCTGTGTTGAAACCTGCCCCACCCGAGAACCTTTTTTAAAACGCAATTTTGGACCTTTTAATTTTCTCAAGGAACTTGGGTAAAATTACACAATGTGTCCGAAAGTCCATGGTAGGATATGTAAGTTATAGTTTTATGATCCGTCAATTCGTTTGGTCACAAAAAATAAAAACCGAAATCTGTTGAAAGGTGCCCCCCTCTCCCCTACATTAAGTTAAATGCTCAGCCATAGTGCTGTAGTATTGAATTTCGGAATTAGTATCATAGGCGATTATGAATTCGCGCTAAGACATTTTTATGTTATTTTTTGGCATGTAACATTTTTTGTAAATACAATCTAATTCAATGGATGAAAGAGTTATGTGAAGAAGTATTAGGTATGTAGCAAAATCTGAATAGCTCAAAACAGCTAGAAACAAAGATATGAAGAAGTTGAAGGGGCTATGAAACATTAAACGCTTACGTAACAATAAAACTTTGAACCTAAATTTGGGTTTTGTTACATAACCCCTTCATCTCCTGAGCCCTCCAATTATGAAGAAAAACTTAAAATCTCTTCAAGATTTCTATTTGCCCCTTTTAAAAATCAAGCAACGTTTTTCATCAAACACGGATCATCATTTTTCGTACCAAAAAATAAAAATCACTATACTAGACAGACAGCAACTTAAGTTGACCCTATGAAGTCACTAACAAAGTAGTTCCCACTCGGTGTCTGAATTTTGAGTGAAATGAAGAACGTCAATTTTAAAATATGATTATTTTATTAAACCCATGTATATGTTACGGGCAAAGTGATTATAATCGGGCATTATTAATAATGCCCGAAGTGGAGGCGGACAAAGTGATAAATTCCATTCATAAATTCCACTGAATTTATCACATTGCCCGTAACATATATATATTTAGTGTTTCTTTTTATCACGATTTGCGTACCGAAACTACTCATAGCAACCCAACAGGCTTTGTGTTTACCCATTTTCTCCTTCCGCTTAGTGACGTACTGGGTTCAGGAAATCTTGCTTTCGAGTATAATTGCACTAAAGATGCACTAGTTATTGCACTAGTTATTTTTAATCGAAGCCAATAAACCTCAACATTTTTTTGCCTCAAACCAGATCCGCAAAATTTAATAATTTAACTGTGTTTAAACGACCAAGTGTAATTGTTAAATTCAAACCCTGTAAAAATAAGAGTTCTGTTATTTAATTTTATTTAATACTTTGGTTTACCTGCCGATAGTCACATCAAATGGGAACCTCCCTTTTGGATATCTTTTTATTACTTGATTTTTCATACAGGAAACTATTCTTGCTAGAAAGCAGCATTAAGATATGAAGTTATTTTACATGCAACTATTTTTCATACACTATTTAATCCTCTTGTAGAGTTTATTTCATATTTACTGATTTTTGGTTCTTTAAAAAGTTGTACAAGTTTCAATTTCTGCATATTCAAATCAAATTATTTTAAATTCATTTTTCTGTGTTTCGGTAACTAAAGTATTAATCTTCTCATTTGGCTTTACAGAATAACTTAATGTTCCATTTTAATAGAGTAATTACCTGAATGTTTATGTTCCCAAATGGAAATATCCTCAAAATAAGACTTATGGTTTTTTTTCTGCCCAAAAATATCATGAATGGCCTTACTAATGAGGAAACAAGCTATTTAAGCCAAAAAGCAAAACCTTGACTTTAAAATATAAATTACGGTGTTTAAAAGGGTAATAAATAAAAAATCAAATAGCAGCAAAACATATCGTGAAAACCAGGTTTTTAATTTAATGATTACACCTGATTGTCAAAACCTGGTTTAATGATTAAATTTGAGGAAAATCTTAAAAATCGGGAATGGTTTACGGCAAAAAAACAGGGTTTGAAATTGACAATTATAGTAGAGCGAGTGCAAAGCTCTACCACTACGCCACCGGGCTTCTATTGCTGCTCATTCAATTCAACCCATATCATAATCATCAACCAGTAAGGAATGCAAGATCAAAAATGCACTGTGCAAGTTGATAACAAAATAAAATATAAGAAACAACGTTTATTTGCACATTAAAAGCCAAAAGATTAAAAGTACAATTGTTTCGGGGATAATTTCGATCCCTATCCCCGAATATCCCGAAGTTGTCCCAGGAACAATATTGTACTTTTAATCTTTTAGTTTTTAATGTGCAAATAAACGTTGTTTATTATATTTATCAGTAAGGATTGCATTCAAAGTCACCACTACTTTTATTAATAAATAATATTTAGATATACACGTTTTCTGAAAATCTGGAGGTACACCAAGGTTCTGGACATTAATCTTGACCGCTCAATTAAAGATGTTAATCTTGAAGTTGAGCCTCAGTTTTATATATAAAGTACTGTCGTGCCGCGAGGAGAAGAGCTATTGACGTCATACGATGGTGCTGCGGTTGTTATAGAAACGGATTATTCCACTGAATTTTGGGGGTGATGGTAATTCACTTGGCGCTAAAATAAATGTTCGGAGCCAAATCTGAGTGGCTATCTTTCAGCTGTGTACTTCTTTCGATTCTAGAGTAACGATTTTTGGAATTTCCTTTTGCATTACATCTGATTTTATTAAATATTTCTAATCTGACCTTTTCAACTGATCTGATCTATTTTAACAGATCTCATCTATTTTAACTGATCTCATCTATTTTAACTAATCTGATCTTCAACTGATCTTAAATATTTCACCGAATCTGATCTATTTAATTTGATATTATGTTATGTGATTTACATCAATTTATCTGATTTTATTGAATATTTTATAATTTTTTGGATTTATAGTTACCGTGTTCATTAATCTTTCTTTTTAAACTCTCAAGTTGCTTATCATTTATCCTATCAAGTAGTTACCTTTAATTTTATTTGATCTGATCTACATCAACTAGTCCGATCTATTTCATATCTGATCTGATCTGATTTGAGAAATTTTTGTATTTATTTGCGCCTTAAATTTTTGCACCTTGTCCATTGATCTTGTTTTAAACTTTCAAGTTTCTTATTATTTATCTTATTATGTAGTTATAATTAACAAAATGACAACATTCAAAAATGAAAAGACTTTGAATTCTCAAGCACGTGCTATAGTTCACAATGTCACGGAGTTTTTTGAAGAAGAAAACGCACGAATTCTCTAAAAGTGCCCATTGCAAATGCCATCAAGAGTGCCCAAGCAACATGAGTTTCAGAGTCGTCAGTTAAGAGGACGTACAAAATATAGAAAGCTATTATTTGAAAAAAAGATGGGTTGATCGAAGATATTGTAAGACGAATTAGTTATTAATTTGTCGGACAGCGATTCAGAATCTTTGTCAAACACTGACAGTGACTGCAGTTCTAGTGACAATGAATTGCATTAGATTGTATTTAAATGTTATAAAATATTTTTTAAAAAATTAATAAATACATACTTCTATATTTTGTCTCCTTACAAGTTTCTAACGCCTCTCATTTAAATTTCAAGTATGGTGATTAAATTATAAAATTATTTGTTTAAGTGATATGAGCTATTTTATATGAAACTAAATATAGCTAATTCACTCAAAATAGCAATATAAAAGCATACTAAACGTACAAAAATGTTTCATGCCTAAAGGTATTTTCGATTTTTATTAACGAGAAATTTCAAAGATAATCTACAGTGGAAGCTCTTATAGCGACCTGCTCTTATAAAAATACTCTCTTAAAAAGACCCAAAAATTAGTCTCTATAAGAGCACTTTTGTGCTCTTATAAAGACTAATCTTCGAATCGATTCAGCTTATCGAATACTTTTCTGGATCGGTTTGTGTGCGTCACACAAGAATTAGCCAATAAACAAATATCAGAGTATGACAAACAGCACCAAGTAACGATCGCATCTTCTTCTCGCTTGCTTTGCCCGGGGTAACCGGCTACAATCCCAAACGAAACCTTTCGCTACCTAATGTCCTTGTTGATTTTAGACTTTAAATTTATTAACGTATTCATTTATCTTTCTTTATTTCCAATTTTTTGACTTATATTTAAGACATAAATTTTTCAAATTGCATGCAGATGCAGGTGAAATTGATGTAATAAATTTTGTTAAGCATCAGACCTTTCTAAGGAAGCTAAGCTATGCAGCAATAAATTAATATCAAAATCAAAATTTAAAAAGCAAACGCAAATATTTATACTCTGTAAAATATTGATCTTAAACTTTATATAAATTAAAATAAAAGCAAAAGATGAGATAAGGTAATATAACATGAAATTGGAAATATCAAGACTTCATAAAATAAGAAATAATTGTTTAAAGTGAGGAAAGATCAATCGGATGATTCGAACTGTGTTCTAAATCCCAATGATATCGTTTTCAGGTTGAGATTTCCTCCACTTTATAAATCAGTCTACTAAAAATACATCATTGAGGGAATCGAATCCACCTTCCCGAAAAGCATCAAAATTGATAGTTTAGCTTAACGAGTTTATTGCTTTTAAACGAGTGATATTCTACACTCGAGTGTATCACTCGAAGTTTGCTCTCATAGCGACAAAAAACTCGGTACGGATTAATTACGCTATAAGAGCTTCCACTGTATATTTTAATGTAGTTTAATAAAATATGATTATATCTTATTTTCATTCGCGAAACAAGTTTTCTCATTCGCCAAATGTACGCTTAAAACCCCAAATATTTCCGTTCAATTCATACCAGCTTCCCTCTTCTTTTGGACTCGTCTACTCACGGCAACCCTGTTCAAAGCTCTTCTCCTCGCGGTACGACAGTAGTAAGATTGACAAAGACAAATAGTACTTACTAAATAATGTACAGTGGAAGCTCTTATAGCGTAATTAATCCGTACCGAGTTTTTTGTCGCTATAAGAGCAAACTTCGAGTGATACACTCGAGTGTAGAACATCACTCGTTTAAAAGCAATAAACTCGTTAAGCTAAACTATAAATTTTGATGCTTTTCGAAAAGATGGACTCGATTCCCTCAATGATGTATTTTTAGTAGACTAATTTATAAAGTCTGGAGGAAATCTCAACCTGATCTTTCCTCACTTTAAACAATTATTTCTTATTTTATGAAGTCTTGATACTTCCAATTTCATGTTATATTACCTTATTTTTTGCTTTTATTTTAATTTATATAAAGTTTAAGATCAATATTTTACAGAGTATAAATATTTGCTTTTTAAATTTTGATTTTGATATTAATTTATTGCATAGCTTAGCTTCCTTAGAAAGGTCTGGTGCTTAACAAAATTTATTACATCAATTTCACCTGCATCTGCATGCAATTTAAAAAATTTATGTCTTAAATATAAGTCAAAAAATTGGAAATAAAGAAAGATAAATGAATACGCTAATAAATTTAAAGTCTAAAATCAACAAGGACATTAGGTAGCGAAAGGTTTCGTTTGGGATTGTAGCCGGTTACCCCGGGCGAAAGCAAGCGAGAAGAAGATGCGATCGTTACTTGGTGCTGTTTGTCATACTCTGATATTTATTTATTGGCTAATTCTGGTGTGACGCACACAAACCGATCCAGAAAAGTATTCGATAAGCTGAATCGATTCGAAGATTAGTCTTTATAAGAGCACAAAAGTGCTCTTATAGAGACTAATTTTTGGGTCTTTATAAGAGAGTATTTTTATAAGAGCAGGTCGCTATAAGAACTTCCACTGTATATAGTGTTATTCAAAAGTTTTAATCTCCTCTACTACATACCAAATTTTGAAATTTATGAAGATGGAGAAAAAATTCAAGAAACGGATCAAAATTTTTAATTGAAACTGTTAAAAATGAGGTAGCGTTTTTCATCAAACACGGATCATCGTATATGTCAACCAGAAAAGAAACACTCGCATCGTAATCATTGCTGGTGATCAAATTTTTAATGTCTCTCTGTGATAATTATTTTTTGAGTGTTATTTTTAGTACCAAAAAGTAAAAATAACTTTTGTCGCACGAAAGATCGCCAATAGAGAGATACCTCGATTATTTTGAAAATTACTGAAGAGAACGCATATTCTCAAAAAATTAGATTGGGAGAGGTGTGAAAGATATGTTTTAGAGTTGTTTGAGTCTTATTATTTTTTGATCAAAGTATTTTACACCACGAAGTAATGATTATTATCAGAGTATTATTGATTTTCAAATAAATCAGACAGTAATTGGCTTAATAATAATATTAATAATAATAATAATAATAATAATAACAATAATAATAATTTTTTTATTTATCTTTTTTAAAAAATACAATTTACAAAAATAAAAATTGGTCACCAAGAGGCAACAGAGCCAGTATTGGTGACTACTTGCATGCCATAGGAAAAAAATATAGTTTACAAAAATCAAAACACAAATGATAAAAAACAAATAAGGATTTAGAACTAGGAAATGAACACAAGACATAAATTTATAAAAGTATACATAATTAAACATTCTGGACAAACTGGAAAATATAAAGTAAATTCGTTTCTAAATGTGGAAAAATAAATCGATATCGTCAATTTCAATTAAAAATGTAAATAAAATTTTCTTGAAATGATAATAATTGTTTTTCCGACTGCAACTCAAATGGTAAACTATTGTATAACTTAGGAGCTAAATAAAGAAAATGCTTGCGATAGATTGTTGTTGTTGTTTCTTATGCCACTTGGAATATCCAAGCTCCATCCGCAAAGTACAGGATTTAAGGCAAAGAGGGTGCGGCTCCTGAGAAAGTGAGGCCCATGAAATGGCAGGAGTCCGACTTAAGCCTCGGATGATAGATGTCGCCACCATCTATCACCACCTCCACAATTTTGCCATGCTCTGAAGGGGAGGGATATAGTCTCCAGACACCTGGACCAGTGGTAAACTGAGCCATGACGGACCACAGGACTTTCGGACCCACAGATTTAGCGAGCACGTACTCCACTTATACTCGGTGGGTCTTCAGCGGTGTCGGGAATCGAACCCGGGACCCTCCGATCCCGAAGCCGATGCCTTAACCACTAGGCTCCCCACGGCCCGCGATAGATTTCTTTACGTATTATTGGTAATTCAAAAATTATATTTGGACGTCTATATGAAATATTTTCTTTTAATTTACATTGTTATTTATTTTTAAATGTAGTTGTAAAATTATTCTATAAAAGGCATTATAACGGATTGGTAGTAATCTTAGGGATTTATAATGAGATGTATTATAGTAGTTTTAGAGTAATTTAAAATTTTGAAACATTTATTCTGTACAGATATTAACGGATACAAATTGGATTTATAGTCGCTTCCCCAAACTAAAATTCCATAATTAATAATAGAATAAAACCATGAGTAATAAAGAGTAATAAGAAAGTCTTTGGAAATTTTATTTTTTAAATAATAAAACTTATAAAGAATAAAACGGAGTTTTTTTTTGATATTTCGTTGACATGCGTTTTCCATTTTAAGTTGCAGTCAATATACAAACCAAGGTATTTAATAGTAGTAACAGATTGAAGTGAATAACATGAACAATTCGAAAATGCAGTACAGTTAGGCGAGTGATACTTAGGTTCAAAATTAAAGTTAGAGTTCTTCAAACTGAAGTATATATATTTAGTCTTATTCAAGTTTAACTCTAGGAGATTTGATGAAAACCAATTACCAATAGTAAATAAATCTTGTTCTATGTACTTGCAATTTAAGAGTATTTAAATCGGAACAGGAATAAAGCAGGACTGAATCATCAGCATACGAAATAATAGATCCAATTAATTTTAATTTACAGAAATCATTTATGAAGACAAGAAAAAGTAAGCTTAAAATGCAGATTAATTGGATAGATACCAAGAAATGCCAAATTTCCGGTATAAGAATTAGATTTCAACTCTGTGTTTAAACGTTTAAAGTGTAAAAGGGGTGTTAATATTATTAGCTTATTTTTTATTCGTGCAGATCCTTGCAATGATCTAAACAAACTGATCTTTTATGGGATGGCTGTAACCCTGTAACAATAAAATCTATGGTAGGCAGACATTTCAATAGTTTTGGTAAGTTAATACCATTAATAATCATTATTCCATACAACCGAATTATTGTAAATGCCAGGGTGGGGTCTGATATGAAGGTAGGTTAAGGTAAATTGCTTTTGAGTCAACTTATAACGTAAACATGTGGGCGAAAAGGAAAAGGAATCACGAAACATTTATAAATAAACATTTAGAGAAGAAGAAGAGTTCATGCAATGAGAAAAAAGAAGCAACGCATATTTAAAACCGATAAAAGCTCAATTTCATGCCCTTTACTCATCTAGTAATAGTAGTCATGTCATTGAAAAATATAGAATTAAAAATTGAGCTAAAGTAAAACTACTTCGATTGATTATCCAATCCAACCTTTGGTTAAACGAATCCACGCGCCTGCGTTATCAATCGATTTCAAAATTTAAAAATCAAAAGAACATAACATTTAACACAAAGTCTAATTTTTTTCTTTCTAATGCCTTTTTTAACATATTATAGAAGCCAAGTTGTATTGTCTGTTGACCAAACATTCAAGACCAAAGCACAGCCCTTCCTTTCTTTGATCCAAAAAACATCGGAGGTCTGTAATCCGATTTGAACCTTGATGTTTTGGTTTCGTTGAACAAGTCTCTCTTAAAAGGTCTTGTTTTCCTTTCGACTAAACTTATGTCGACGGTCAAGACTAGTGACCGCACGTCCTTGCTATTGTGTTTTCATCAGACTAGACAAGAAATGCGTTACAGATTGTTGTGGGACTGACCCAATGTCATCTGAATCATTCCCATGTTATTCTTTCTATTCCGCTATATAACGCTGGAAAGAGTTTCAGCTCAATGTGTTTGAAATGCAGGAAAACTTCCTTTTAGGAATTGGAGAAATAAATTTTCACCCACTATTATTCGATTGTAATTAATCCGAATTTTTCAGTATAGTTCTAAATATGTGCCATTTCCCCTCAACGTTGAAATTCTTGTTCTTTTCAAAAATAACACACGCAAACCTATATAAAATTGAAGCAAATGTAAGAAGTTTTCAATCTTCTGCTTATGAAAAGAGTTAAAATTAACATTAATATGGTCACTTCAGAATCTTTTGTTTGTCTTATAAATAAATTTCTCTTGACACAGTCCCTACATACTTTTTTAAACAAAACTAGTTTCCAAAAGTGTAGTCAAAAGCAACTGTAAATGTAATTGTGATGTGTTGAATCCAAATTATTAAAAAGTGACATATATAAACCTCAAATCTAACAATTTATATTTTTTTCCCTTAAAAAATGTATAGAAAATTTTTCGCTTGGTTTTGTTATCCTTCCTTACAAAATAAAGTATATACTCTCTTAAACAAACAGGTAACAAACAAGTAACATTTAAACATCAAGTAACAAAGTAAAGTAAGAAAGTACAAATACCTATAAAGAAAAAGTTACCAAAATAAAATATGGCAACACTTCTGTAAGCTAACAATACCACCTGGTGAAATCACCAAAGAAGCCCTTTTTGGAGGTTTTTTTTTTGTTTACAAAAACAAACTGGGACCTTCAAAAGTTATTAATTTCTTATTATACGTGTTTCAATAATACTTTTATTCACTGCATCTTTTATTAGCATTTTAATATTTTACAAAATCACAAACTCACGATTAAATCTTCTTTAACCGAGTTTTCCCAAGCTGATTTCAGACGTAATATAAAGAGATAATATAAGACGTAAATAATTTATTATGTAATGTAGTTTGGGTTTCTAATTTGAGAAAAAAAATTGTGAGGACTTTATAGTTTTGTTTACAAAAAAGGCTAATTACAGACAATTAAAAGCTTTTAAGAAAAAAGCTCAAGTTGTGCAGTTTTAGAGAAAACGACTAATAGAGTAATATCTTTAATTGCTTAAAAATTGCTCAACTTTTTTGATTTTTCAAGAGAAAAAAAATAGGTCTTTTTAGCTTACACTTCTATGAATGAAGCAAGGAAAATCTGGTGACAGCAGAGATCTCTGAGTCTTGTTTTGTTTTTGAAAGGCGGCTATTTTAGACACTTTTCAAAGCGGGCAACTTTTACTTTTCTTATAATCAAGCTCTGAGTGCTTGCTTATAGGCGAGGAGCCCGGTTCACCTATAAGAAGAGTGTTCTTATCATCAATATACTATCATCAATTTATTTGATTAAATTTGTTAAAGAAACTTAAAATCATCATTTTTTACAAAATATAGTTTCCATTTGAAGAAAATTAATCTTTTTATTCTCTAAATTAGTTGAAATATGCATGATTATTTTTTATTACAGTTAAAATTTCAAAATGCTGAAAACGTGTAATAGATATTTCAATTAGATTTAGAAGGAAAACCTAAATTGATTTAAAGAATCATTCAACTAATTTTTAATTGAAAGTTCCAAAAAAGAATCCGGTTCCCCGACCAAATTCAAATTAGCATCAACCCTATAGAAAAATATTAACGGACGCTCAACAAAAACGTTGATGTCTTCAAAAATACTTAAAATCGGGGTATTTAAATTAGGTGCTCCATTGGAGTAAGGATGTAAACACTCTCCACCTATTCTTAACACAACCACGCAAGAACACAGTATTAATGTTTATGCCTGTTAATGACCAGCATCTGGATCGAATTGCAATAGTAAGGAAATTATATTATATATATTATAAAAATTTGTTTTAAAAGTGGTGATTTCTTAAACTTGTATTTGCAAACTATTGAAGGATGCATCCATCCTCGGAAAATGTATAATCGTGTCCAGTGTTATTCCTAAGATTTTTTTGGAGGCGTAAAAATACTCCTTGACTTTTTTAGGAGGAGTGAAATTGAATTATGAGGAGTGAAATACGGAAATAGCATGAACTACGTATACAGAGACACGAAAACCGCAATCAAACTCCCTAAGCATCAGAACAATAAATGAAAAAATATTATTATGGCTGTATGAAAACACAATTAAAAAGTATGATAAATAAGGTGCCGTGTCTTTTGGCAATTGGCTTTGGTCAGAAGTTGGGTGAAAATATCTCCGCTGAGATCAGTTGGTGTGAGCAGAAAAATATTATTTGTTGATTTCGGTGGGGCCACTCGGTGCATTTTTTGTTACTTTGTGAAAAATTAAAAGAGTGAAAATACTCCTTGCTAGTTTTTTGAAGAGTATTTCCGATTTTCAAGGAGTGAAATACTCTCTCAGAGGAGTTAAAAATATCTCTGCTCGTGTCCAAAAATTTAAGAATAACTTGGGGGGGTTTTTTTGAAAAAATTACTCAAATCTTAGTCTCTTGTCAATGAAATCCAAACCATATTATCATCTAAGAGTAAAAGACTATGTGATCCGGAATGAAATTACCCTAACAATATTTTAAAGGGAGTACAGTGGCCCTCCATTAATAAGTTCCATACACATTCGGAAAAGTAATATAAACGTCTATGCGAGAGTCATTTAGCAAACAAATATACCTGTTATTTGTAAAGGATTATGATATATCTGAAGTCCGTGGTGCGTGAATACCTTTAAGAGTGAATTTTTAGGCGATATTGAGTGGCATCTGCTCAAACTTCATTATCTATGGAGGGCCTCTGTAACCCTTAAAATATTGTTTGGGTAATTTGATCCCGAATCATATATTCTCTCTCTTAGATGATCCTATGACAAGAAACAGATTTCTGTGATTATTCCCAAAAAATAAAAACTATATCCTTATCTTTTGGACAAGAGTGTAAATTGACGATTTTGTCGAAGTAGAAACGATGTTTTGGGCTCTTTTTGTTTTTTACTTTTTGATCAAATAGTTTTCATTATTATGAAATAATTCTTATTTTCTGAGTAAAACCGTATCACTCAATGGTAATCCATGAACTTTCTTTCTTAAATTTTTATACAGAAACCTCTCAGACCAGGGTCAATAATCACCAACATTGACTTCTTAGACATAACCTGACAATCGAATCAAATTCTTCTTAAAATATTAATATTTCTGAAGTTTCTCTCTATTCTAAAAAAAAAATTGGTGAACGGTTTCTAGAAAAAAATGCTTTAATTACTTATCCGAATGACACATTTTTGGTGTCAAAATGTTTTCTGTAAGCTAACAGTACCAGTGGTATCACCAAAGAAGCCATATTCGGAATTGTTTTTCTTTGCAAAACAAATAAGGGCCTGCAAAAGTTAGTAACTTCTTGTTACATGTTAATAAATACTTTTATTCACTGTCTTTACCATGCACCTTTTATTCTTTAATGTTATACAAAATCACCAACTCATGAGTAAATCTTTTTTAATCGAGTTTTCCAAACAAAAATTTCAATAAATGAATAAGAATGAACTGAATAAATTAACCTATTATCCCCTGCCGTGTATTTGTAATTCAATTTTAACTGCCTAAAAATTAGTCAATTTTCTTAACTTTTCAAGAGAGAAAAATGGCTCTTTTTTTGCGCACAATTCTATGAATGGCAGCGAGAGAAAACTGGTGATAGCAAAGATATCTGAGTCTTGGTTTTTTTTCAAAGCGTGTTAATTCAGACTATTTTAGTTAAATTTTAAAAGAAGATTGATGCATGAAAAATTGAGTTAGGTCAAGATGATTCTTAAAGCGATTATTTATACTCTTTAAAAGTGTTTGACACTCATTCCTCTTTTCAAAGATGGCAACTTTTTCTTTTCTTGTCATCAACCCAGCCCTGAGTGCCAGCTTAGGCAAGTGTATCAATAAAGATAGTTTTATTGTCATCCATACACATTAATTGACATACTCAATTTGTTAAAGAAACTTAGAATCACGCATCATCTTTTACAAAATATAGTTTCCAGTCGAAGAGAATTAATCTTATTATTTTCTAAATTAGTTGAAATACACTTAAATTTTTTTTTTATTATATTGGTATTTTATTACTTGATTTCAAAATGCTGGAAACGTTTAAAAAGATATTGCAATCTGATTTAGAAGAAATTTCTACTCTCAAATTTCTTTACAAATTTTTTATTAGAAACCTAAATCGAAGGAAGATTTAACGAATCATTAAACTTATTTTTAATTGAAAGTTTCGAAAAAGAATCCGGTTCCTCGACCAAATTCAAATTAGCATCAATCCTATAAGAAAGTTTAAACGGACTCTCAACAAAAACAAAAATGTAATGTCTTTAAAAAATACTTAAAATTGGCATAGCTAAATTAAATGCCCCCCTCGAAGTATAGATGTTACTACTCTACCTAATCTTTACACAACCACGCAGAAACACCTTGTTGATTCTTTATAAAGTAATGTTAGCTGATGGTAAGGATTATAAATTATAATATATGTATAATACAAATTAGTTTTAAAAGCGGTGCGTTTGTAAACTTGTATTTTGCAAACCGTTGAAGAATGCATCCATACTATGAAAAAGTAGATGGGCGATTTTGTCGGAGTGTAAACGTTGTTTTGGGCTCTTTTTGGTTTTTATTTTTTTATCAAATAGTTTTCATTATGAAATAATTATTATTTTCCAAGTAAAGCCGTATGGATCATTGGTAATCCTCGAACTTACTATTCTTAACTTTTTATACAGAAACCTCTCAGACCAGGCTCATTTTTTAAGGTTATTAACTTAACTAATCAGCATTGACTTCTTAATGATAACCTGACAATCAAATCAAACTCTGCTTAAAATATTAATATTTCTGAAGTTTCTATCTAATCTAAAAAAAGGTTTTTGCTGAACAATTTCCAGAGAAAACCTTTTGATTACTTATCCGAATGACACATTTTCGGTGTCAAGATGTCTAGATTCTTTCAAGGATACCGACTACTGAGTAACAGCGTTGTTGGATTTTTAAAAAGAATTCTCAATTTTAAAATTTTTCCATTTTTTTAGATTACGGATGATAAGGTGATACTGACGTGATAAGATGTATACTGACGATACTAGATACAATATTGATTTTTAAAATATTCATTGGAGTTTTTTTTTCAGAATGTTGATTGACAATGGTTATGAGTAGAAGAGTAGAAATGCTGAATATTTTTTTAAGGAAATCATTTTAATAATAATAATAATAATAATAATAATAATAATAATAATAATAATAATAATAATAATAATAATAATAATAATAATAATAATAATAATAATAATTTTTATTTATTTCAATTTGGACGGTACATATGGGAAAATTTGAAAAGAACAAAACATATGAGTCATCTGGGGGTTAAAACCCATTTAGATGACCAAAGATGATGATGGTCATTTAGATGTTTTTTCTGATATTGATGAAAAAATTGTACAAGGGGATAACGAAACAAGAAAAAAACCACACACACAAAAAACAATAATAGTAACACACAAAATATATAGAACACAAAACGTACAAGATTTTTTTTTTGAAATTGAAAAGAAAAATTGGCACAGCAGCTAGGCGTAAAAATTACTCTCTTTGCTTCTTTAATTAAAAAAAGTAATCTAAATCTTCAATTTCAAGAAGAAAATTAAATAATAAGTTCTTGAATTTTTGCTTAAGTGGAATGTTTTGTAAATCAAAAGGTAAGGAATCGAATAATTTAGGAGCTAGATAATAAAAATGTTTACGGAAAAATTTCTTTTTTAAAACGAGGGATTTGAAATATTTCGTTTGGTCTTCTATTAGAAATTTCTTTTGATTAAATTATTGATAAGTTAGATTAAATAAATAAATAAACTTTTCTTTTATTAATGGAGATAACTTGTGACGTATTTTTGGAAAGTTTTTGGAAGAATTTTTGGAAATTGCAGACCATATGAGTGGTGAGCATTTATTGAGGTGAATCTTTGAACTAAGGGGTGAATCCTTTCCAATCTCATCCACTTTCTTTGGCAGAAAGAAACGACCGTGAAGAGGCATCAGTCTCTCGCCCTACTCTCACCTGCGCGAAAGTGGGTCAGGTGGACAGGTTGCTCGCGCTGCTATAATTAAGCGGAATTTGGGACGGACTGTGCCGGCCCAAGGAATCGTTTGCTGAATGGAGTGATCCTTGTCTTATTGAGCGTCCTTAAGCGATTGCTATCTGATTTTATGGGAACTTCTCGTTTGTAGACCGTTCGTTCGTTGGGAGCACCGCGGGTTGGTGAAGCTTTTGGGTGAACTTATTACAGTGCATTTTGAATAGCTTGATTATTTCTTTGATTTGATGTAGTATAGTGAACGGTCGATTGGGAGATTTCTCTTGAACTTCCATTAAAGAAGTTTTAATTCGAAGTTTTGTATGATTGGAATTTTTTATGAATACTTTTCAGCTTCGAATAATATAAGGTGTTGTGCTGTAGTATAATATTTATTCATTTTATACTTCTTTTTTAGATTATGCTTCATATTTGTTTCTCTCTGCCCTTTCTATGAACGTCTTTTTGCACTTTAATGTTGAAATTATAAAATCATATTTAAAAAATGCGTGTTTTTCCGTGTTTAATTTTTTATTATTTTCAGGGAGTAGGTTTAGCTAGAACGCGCACAGAAATAACATTTTAGGAAATTGTTTGCTCTTCTTTTTTCTTATCTTTTACTTATATACCTTCATCTATTTTTTTTTCTTTAATTTTCCTTCATTTATATCTCTTTCCAACAACCTTTCTCATCCTATCTTACTTCGATTCAATATTTTCTTCTCCTTTCTTTCCTCTGCTTCCATTACTTACGTAGCTTATTAAACAACAGAATATCAAATTAGAATAACAATTTATTTCAATATGTAATGCAAAAGCTTGAGGTATCCTCTAAACATGTGTTTATATTGTTATTTAAGCAGGTTTTACTATATAATAAGAAAAAAAGGGAGAGAAACGTTTTATGGACGTTGCGTTTACCTGGTATACCCAAAACAACATTAGTACAAGAGACGAGTAAAATTCCGGTAAAAGCAAAAAATAAAAACATATTAAATTGTATTGAAAGTTTACTGTTTTCATTGTTTAAAGAAAAGAATTTAGAAGTACTAGCTTCAATGTATTATAAACGTTTACATAACGTAAGAAAAACGTACAAAATATTCTGTCATGATTTTTCAGCCTTAAGGCTTGACACACTATTGCTTGCTGTATGTGTATATTTTAGTAATTCTTTAAAAAAATCAAGTTTAAATTAAGTACAGCAGATTATGAAGGAGTCTACTCTGTTCCTGAAGAAGATCTGTAGTTACGGTTACTTCATCTTCCGAATACTTCTAACAATCCCCATCGACTTATCAAGACTCTAGAATGCTCATAATAAGGGACAGCCCATGCTATTCACATCAAACATAAATGTCACACAAACCTCCAGGTATGACCAAACTTAGGCTTAACGTCCATGTCACCATCAAAACCTGAGGAATAGTAATCTGAATTCGAGATCGCCCCCAATGTGTCACGATCCCGGGAGGACATCGAAGTGAGGTTGAAGTTGACGTCAACCAACATAGCTGGTGGTGCAGGTGCACGGACAAAGGACCTGAGTCAACAGCACCTGAGTCCACGGGTGGCGCTTTCGGCTGTGTTGTGGTGGGGCTAATGTTATAGTATTATAAGGCAGTCTAAATAGGGTGAGAAAAAATGGGATAAGTTTGAAAATGGGAACTAATATCAGGAGTATATTTCTAGGTTTATTCAGTAAGATAGTATTAGGACCAGAAAACGTGGGACGTTAACTTTTCGAAGCGCCGTAAATTTTTTTTGTCATTTTTGCCAATAATGTAGTAGACTTTATTGATAAACTCATCCCGCCTGCTTATAGTCCAGTAACTTTATACATCACAGTGTGCGTCAAATCCGGTAGTTCTGATTTTTTGCAGACTTGTTTATGATGTTGGCCTAATGAATAATCCAAGTTTGTGATCTCGAGCGCCGAACGCAACTTTGTCAAAAATCGAAAAAACCGAGAAAAAATCGTTCTTTTTTCAAATTTTGGCGATTATAACCCTAAAGGACTAGGGACTAGTTTTTGAAAAAACTTTCCATGGACATTTTTAAAGTAGACTAAATTTGCTACAAAATGCACTACTCAACTTTGATTTTATGAAGAGTGGTTTTAAGACGCTAGAGCGCGCTGAAAAACAGCGATTTTTTGGCCTTTCCGCAAAAAAGTTAAAAAACGCGCGCTTCTACCCTCTACAAAATGAAAAATATTCACGTTATCAACACAAATTATATACCACGTGAAAGAGAATTTAATTGTCTATAAATAACGTGCCTTACATTATTATTTTTTGAGAATGGGAGAGGGAGCAAAGCAAAGATCGGAAATAAAACTTTCGCGCCTTACAGCCAAAACGAGCTCTCGCAGTTGTTAATTTCCAATCTGCCCTTAATTCCAGTATATTACCAATAAAATTAGTTGTTTTGGGTGAATTGTTAGCTAAGCATGTTTAAAAAAATAATTTTTTAAATTTATTTATGAAGTATTAGGTATTTTAGGTGAAAATTCAATATTTTTAAAAAATTCCTATATTAAATTATGCGAGTTTTTTAATGAACGAATTTATAGGTTTTTTGCATTGCCGAATGCGAATTTCAAGTTTATTTTCATTTAAAAAGTCACCTTCACATCAAAAAATGTTCTAAAAAAATAACACTACACCAAATTAAAGTTCGTAAAATTTCCTATAAGGTGCACTGATTCATTGTTATTTTGCAAGGAGCAGTGTACGCTTTAGAGCGTTTTGAATAGCAGCGATTTTTCTGCCTTTCTACAAAAAAAGTGAAGAGCGCTTGCTTTCCCCCACTACAGCTCTAAATATATACACGTAACAGACAAATATTTTATACCATATAAAAGTACATTTAATTTCCTACAAAATGCACTACTCAACTTTCATTTTATAATGAGAGGTATTGACGCTAGAGCGCGCTGAATTACAGCTGTTTCTTGACTTTACACAGAAACATGAATATGATTTTTCTTCAGAACGCTCTAAAGCGTACACCGCTCCTTGCAAAATAAAAACGAACCAGCGCATCTTATAAGGAAATTTTACGTACTTTAATTTGATGTACTGCTATTTTTTGAGAAACCAATATTCGGTCCAAGAAAAACCCCGAAACCAAGAAAATCGGTGAAAAACCGAACAAAAGAGCAAAAATTTGAGATTTTTTTCATTTTTTGATGTGAAGGTAACTTTTTAAATGAAAATAAACTTGAAATTCAGATTCAGCAATGCAAAAAACCTATAAATTCGTTCATTAAAAAATTCCCATAATTTAATATATGAATTTTTTAAAATATTGAATTTTCGCCTAAAATACCTAACACTTCATAAATAAATTTAAAAAATTATTTTTTTAAACATGCTTAGTCAACAATTCACCCAAAACAACCAATTTTATTGGTAATATACTGGAATTAAAGCGCAGATTGGAAATTAACAACTGCGAGAGCTCGTTTTGGCTGTAAGGCGCGAAAGTTTTATTTCCGATCTTTGCTTCGCTCCCTCCCCCATTCTCAAAAAATAATAATGTAAGGTAGGTTATTTATAGACAATTAAATTCTCTTTTACTTGGTATAAAATTTGGGTTGATAACGTGAATATTTTTCATTTTGTAGAGGGTAGAAGCGCGCGTTTTTTAATTTTTTTGCGGAAAGGCCAAAAAATCGCTGTTTTTCAGCGCGCTCTAGCGTCCAACCACTCTTCATAAAATCAAAGTTGAGTAGTGCATTTTGTAGCAAATTTAGTCTACTTTAAAAATGTCCATAGAAAGTGTTTTCAAAAACTAGTCCTTTAGGGTTATAATCGCCAAAATTTGAAAAAAGAACGATTTTTTCTCGGTTTTTTCGATTTTTGACAAAGTTGCGTTCGGCGCTCGAGGTCACAAACTTGGATTATTCATTAGGCCGACATCATAAACAAGTCTGCAAAAAATCAGAACTACCGGATTTGACGCATACTACCCCATACTATCAGGCGACTAAGTTACTGGACTATTAAGCAGGCAGTCAGGAAAACGTAAAAAGAAATTACATAACAAGCAACAAAAATACAATAAAGTCGACAATTAAAAAAAAAACAGTAAGAATATACATAAATATCAAAACCCACCAAGTCCTGCTAACTCAAATGCATCAAAACCTTTAATTGAAGAAAATTTTGAAAGTAAAAGTTGTCATGCGATAGATATGAAGTAGTATACATACGCTTAGATAATGCTTATTTTGAATGAAACAACAACGTTCTTAAATCGCAAGAACCAAAGTTTTAATTATGATGTACCATACAAGACATGAATTTCAGGCAGATAAAAGTTGAAATGGGGAGCAAACGACGTGTTCTGACGAGCGAATTCCAGCACTAATTAAGCTATGCTGTTAGATGCTTACAATATAGAATAGGTCTGTACAATAATTAATAAAATACTCATTTATGAAAAATCTTAACATACTACTCGTGATTAAAAAAATAATAATAATCGTAACCAACCAATAAAGTTTTCAACTGCACTTACTGCAAGTATTCTGCTTTTAATTTCAGCTTTATAAGGAGCAAGGATTAAAAACGGGGAAAATAGAAAAAAATGCGTGTTTATTTCTAAATACTTATTAATTTTTCTCATTTTAAAATTTTGTTATTAGTTTTTATATGCTATATGTTTAAATGAAATATCTGAGGCAAACTAAAAATTTTATTTTGATGGGGGCTCACAAAACAGTAAATGTAAATATATGTAACTTTTTTGGAGTGAAAGTGAGTTTTTTTTCTATCAAAATGAATGATGTACTAATTGTTAATACGAAATGGTATGTTGTTTGAACAATTAGTGGTTACTTGATATTCCATTCAGTATTGAGAAAATTAACCCACAAATTAACATTCTCTGAGAAAGAGGTTCAAAATTCCAAGCATGGAGCTTCATGCTACTGAAGAGAAAGCCTATCCTCGGAAAATTAAATTGGCCCCCTCATATTTCAACAATGTAATGGATTCGTATCTAGGAAAATTGAATTGTCGGGCAATCGTACCTGTCGGGCAATCGTACCTGTCGGGCAATCGTACCTGTCGGGCAATCGTACCTGTCGGGCATTCGTACCTGTCGGGCAAGTGATCTGTCGGGCAATCGTACCTGTCGGGCAAGTGACCTGTCGGGCAATCGTACCTGTCGGGCAAGTGACCTGTCGGGCAATCGTACCTGTCGGGCAAGTGACTTGTCGGGCAATCGTACCTGTCGGGCAGTTGATTGTCGGGATTTTGAACGGATCCCCATTTAATTCATACCCTGGTTCGTATAGTCAAGAAGGCTTAAAACTATCGGATAAGACTACATTGAGTAGTTATCCGGCTAAGGCACTATAAATACCATTTTAATGAAATTTATTTCTCATTTTCAAGATTTTATGAAATTGAGAATTTTTTAAGAAGGTTTATTGTTTGGTGTATATCTAATACTCAATACATATGAACATGGATTATTTAAATATTATTGGCAAATAAAAATAGTGGTGATTTTTGAACTGGTTGATATGAGTTAATTTGTTTGTTTGAATTACCCAAGGCTAAACTGGATAACCGATCCAGTTTAGCCTTGGAATTACCTCAGTGTTTGAGATTAATATTTGTTGAGACGTTGAACGTTTTTCATCAAACACAGCTCACCGTTTGGCAATCAGAAAAGAAGAACTCGTGTCGTAATCATTACTGGCAATCATAATTTTAATGATAGAGCATTCGCACATGACGTCACTTGGAGGACAAAATCAACGTTGCTAAGGCTGTTAGGGGCGGGACATAAAAGTATCCAATAGCAGCATTCGCACATGACGTCACTTGGCGAATAAACAACGTTGCTAAGGCCGTTGTTAGGCAGAGTCATGTGATTGAAAATGCTCTATTATCTGTGAGCATTATTTTTTGAGTTTTATTTTTCTTACTAAAAATGAAATAATTTCTTGTACTAGAAAAAATACAGTTGTTTTATTTTTTGATAGAATTATTTTTATCATGAATTAATTATTATTTTCACTGATTTATTATTATTATTATATTTTCATGATTATTTTCTGAGTAAAACCGCATCACTCAAAAGTAATCATGGCTTTTAATTTCAACCAATAAAATTCAAAATACGGTCATGAGTTTCTTCCTTTTTACCAGGCCCGATTTTTAAGATATTACTCAAAATTTAATCATTAAATCAAGTTTCGGCGATCAAGTTCAAACCCTGCTTAAAAGAGCAGTGCACAGCGTCACTTCTATTCAGTACGTCACATTAGTTGGCATCAGCAACCCTCGTTCCAATTAAGCTTCTCACGGCTTTGTTTATTGTCTACTGCACCTTCATCGAAATGGGAAAAGCCAGAGGTTAAGAACGGCAAGACAAACCAACGAGCTAAGGCTACGAGAGAAGAAAAAAAAAAGAACCGCGAGAATACTCAAGACAGGCTACGTCACAGAAAGGGAATCTCTGAACTTTTCCTGGCTTCTTTTTATTTCCCAATCAGTGTTGTCACCCTGCCACATTATGCAACGCTCTTTGGACGGAATTAAAGGGAAACAGCCTCCTGAAAATGCCTTTGGGGATGGCTTTTGTTTTGCACTGATGTTACAGTAGTAATCAGTTAATATGATTGGATATGTCATCATGTCATAGCAAAAATAGCATGGCAGACAAATTGAAATTAAAATGAAATCTTGGAAGATTTCAACTATAGAATCCAGACTCATAACAAAACATACATTTTGGGAGGTTTATAATGAAGTTTGTGGAGTCACATTAAAATTAATGAAGCCCGGAGGCGTAGTGGTACTGCCACGTATCCAACTCGGGTTCTATTCCCGGGTTGGGCAAGGCGGACTCAGCCTTTTAACCCTTCGGAGTCGATAAAATGAGGACGAAGTTCTCTTTAGGAATCAAGAGGCTTCAGCTGACTGTGACTTTCAGTCACACTTTCTGTAACAGCTCACCTAGTGAGGCTGGATATATACTGGAGTTAAAATGCCTTTAGTACTCCCTCAAGTATCCCTCCCCATTTTTTATTAAAATGAAGCGGGCATAGTTTTCTAGCCATTGCTATTATTGGGATATCTGATCTACTCGCTGAACTAAATGTATGAATAGACAGCTGATTCTATACATTTCTATTAATACTAATACTCCAGTTATTGCCATCCTAGGAAGCTTTCTTGCATAAAATTTCCGGTCAGATGAGTTCCTGTCAAGTTCAAGGCGGGATAGTTTAAGTGCTTACTTTCCTCAAATACATCGCAACCAAAACTAGTTCTAAGGGATGGTTAATCTTCCAAAAAGCACTTAAGTGACTGTAAGAAGATTAAAGAAACAGTTGAGCATAAAGGGAATGACTGTTACTCGTGAAAAAAAATCTGCAGAGGCTTATTTGCAGAGCGTGTGAGGGCACAGACGTCCAGATTTGACCGCATCTGTCTCGGTTTTTAAGTCCTTTTTCCCGGCCTTGGTTGACAAACGTTTTTCTCCTAGCGGTATGTGAGTATGATACTACATACACAGTAGGTTTTAGTTATAGATAAATTACAAAATAAGCCCCGTAAAATGTTCACCACTCTATTTATTCAAGAACCTATGAAATTAGTACTAGTATTACCGAAACATGACCGCTGCCGGAGCAGAAGCAGCTTACGCTGCTGGTACCCCGTTACCGACGTATACTCTCTCACTAGTGTAATTAGGATAAAACTAGAGCTAACTTCACGTAGTCCAACCATAGAGTATTTTCAATCACATGACTCGGACCTAACAACAGCCTTAGCAACAGAAGATGTTACAGTTTTTTGCCCTACAGAGGTTAACAGTTACAGAAAATGACTAGCCGTGGAATTCTTCTATTGGAGCATTTACAATCACGTGATCCCATACCTAAAAACCGCCTTAGCAACAGATAAACAACGGCCTTAGCAACAGTTAAAAGCCCTACAGAAGGTACACAGTTAAAAGAAAATATCCGGTTGTGACGTCACCTAAAAACACTCTATAGCTGAGACTAATGTGGTTGGATATATGGAGGGTTCAGAATAGAAGTGAACCATGTCCACCTTAGCTACTTTTGAGCTACAGAGGTTTAAAGTCACAGCTTCAATACAAAATTAATGTTAACACTTTTTAAAATTAACATTTTTAGCGGATATTATCAGAACTAGGACTTGGTTCATTATTGCACTAAAATTTTATATAGTTGGTGCATGTTATAGCGTTGCTAACTCAAAAATGACAAAAAGTGGACTTGGTTCACTTTAATTCTGTGCCCTCCATATAAATATCGCATCTATGGAAATAATTTTCATATTGAATTGTTGAACGAATGATAAATTTTACAAAACTCTTATATAATTGTGGATATGTAAGGCAACAGAACTCTAAATAAAATTAGAAAGATTTACCATATTTATTGAAGAATTAAATTAGCTTCTTATTTGACTGGTGAGTGCAATCGCCACAAAAAATAAAATCCCGTTTATCGGCATTGTAATATCCCTAGTGATACAGCCCATACCAAATATGTCAAGTTTACGCAACTGCAACTAGAAGTAAACGACATTTGGCCATACATGACAAAAATTGGTCGAATCTTGAACGTTTATGCTGCTTGGGATAACAGAGGCTTCCTCAAGAAGCAGCATCTGGCCCCAAATTCATGATTTTATGCTTACAACGTTTAGGGAACTATTGCCCTGTATGTAGCTCAAATTCCCCGAAACATATTTTTTTAAATTATCCCCACGAATAATATTTGCAATGATAGTGATTATGATCCGTTATGACTGGCCGCATTTTTGATTAAACACCTAGGAAAAGTTCTCGGAAAAACTTGACACCTGAAAGTACCTAAAGTGACCTCATAAAAACACAGGATGTTCCCTGCTTTGCTTCCGCATTTCGATTCGAGTTATAATATGAAAAGATCGATACCGGAGATAAATCGATCCAATTAAAAATCTGATTGCTTCAAGCGAAATATTAATATACTTATATACTTTAGAAATGAGTTTAAACTTGAGATCGAGATTATCATTCTACATCGCTTGAGCAAACCAAAGAGGAATGTCATTCATTACATTTCTTTTGCACCTGAAATGACTTGATATTTTTAATGCCGCAACGGTTGGAAATGGTGTCTGTAAGAGATTCTGTGTTTTTAATACTGATAATCTTGATTTATCATGGAGGTGTAGTTCTTTGAAATATTATACGTATAGAGAGTTTTATCTTTTTCCATAGTTTCCTTTCCGTATTATACTTTGGTATCATTAATGGTGTCAAACTAGGTTTGAATTACTTCAACCATGATGCAGGCCATATTATCTCAACTATATCTAATCTCTGGAATTTTACTACTTTAACTAAATACTTCATACTTAAATATTAAATACTTCTCTAGTTTGGTTAAATTTATTAAGTGTTCCTTTATTTTAATACATGGAATGAAAGAATGATTTCCTGAAGAAAATCTGAAAGGTATGGTTAGTAGTATGTCAATTAAAAATAAATCTATAAATATAGTTTCAAGAAGGACTAAATGTGGATTATAAAATCTTTAACCTTAGAAAATATACAAGGCAAGGAAAATATATAGGCATAGACTATGTTACACCTACATGCCAATGTTGCAAATCACTTTTAAATATATCTTACAATGTATGTAGCTTACAAAAAGAAGGAAAAACTTAAGAATAAAGAAAAATTAATATTACGATTTTAAAAAATTAAATTAATAATCAAATTATACATTAAAAACTTATTCGTACGTATTGTTTAAAGAAGTTTTCACACAATTCATGAAATTGTGAATGTTAGTCCTGATACCACATTCATATAAATATTATTTCAAATATATCATACGAATTTGAGACACTCCTTTTTTGACCGCAATCATTCAAATATTCTTAAACGTTGACAAAAAGTGGGCTTTCTTTAAAATGTTCCATTTTTATTTTTTCTATGCTTATTATAAGCAAAAAGGTAACTATGTATAATAGGTCCACACGAACATGCCCTTAAAGCGTTAGGTTTTTTATTCAATGTGAAGCAATAAGATTAAATTTTTTTGTAAACCTTTTTATCGATTTTTATGACATGCATTTACAGATAGCTGAAAACTGGAAAGGAATGTAATTATTACGTAGGCAAAAACTCTACCCTCTAAGATTTAATACAATTAATTAAGATTAATCCTCCATGCCATACCGCACTCACTGTGGAACTACATTACCAGTTTCTTAAAATGTTCCGTAGATGGAACAGCATACATAAGTTTACTCACCAGCGAAAAAACAAGTTAAAAATATAATAATTTGTAATTGTTTGATCGTAGATTAACCGAAGAAAGTCTTTTAAGCATTTTAATTTTTAAACGCACTAAGCTTACATGGTTGCGTAATATAAGTTATAGGTTAATAATTAAAAACTGGAGCGTAAACCTTTTAGATTCCATCCGGTCTCTGCGTGTCAAGGTGAAGGTTAGCGTTATTTTCAGTGTTTGAATTTAATGATAACAATAATTGATCTCCAAAACCTGGTTTAATTATTAAATTTTGAGTTAAGTCGTAAAAATCGGGCCTGGTTTAAACTTAAATAGAAAAAGTACATTTATGTAAGAATATCTTAAAATTTTTCTGTTATTTAAACTATTGTAAAAAGTTGATGTATCAATATTAATAAGAAATATGCTGAAGCTTGATTTAGTTCTTTAGTTGTACGACACTAATAGTTGGATATTTTTTAATGAAAAAGTTAAGTCAACATTTAACCAGTTTATATCCTGTACAGCTGCTCTGAAAAACCCTATATTAAGACACAATTTGAATACCGAAACAATTTGGTTTAAATTAAAACAAGTTCAACTCTATAAAAAGCCTACAAAATCGAGTTCAATAGGAATATGAACTTGAAATACCCACGAAAGTATGCTATTACAACCATTATCACCGTACACAACGGCACTAAACCAATCTACAAATCAACATCACGATCACAATATCAGACAAACTCGACTCCCGTATTGTTTATCCATTTCTGTCCCGGACCGTCCGAGATTGCCATTGAATCCTATTGAAAATTCAGGCGGTTAGGACTTAAAGGCTTGTACCACCCACACCGAAAGGGAAGTCTCTGACCCCGAATCCTTAACCCTCTTTAACCCATTCAGTCCTAGCCGCCTCAAATTTACCTTATATCTTGGGCGGACTAGGGCTGAGAGGGTTAAAGAGGGTGTGATGAATCCCTATCAGACGATCGTTCAGTCGATTCTTTGTCAACTTCTCGTGCGTCACGTTCGAATAGGAACACCCCCGTGCTTAATTATCCAGAGGGTGCATTCCGACAACTCAACTCATCCTGGAGAAAAATGGACACGCTCCACTGGGGATGAAGTTCGTTCACTTCCGCAACCCCCCTCAGGCTTTCTTGTGCGGGAACTTCGTTGCTCTGTGCCACAATTTCTTCTCTCGTGAGCTTTTGGATTGTTGTTGTTGTTGCTGCCGCTTTTTGCAAAGGTGGGTTCATGATGAGAGCTGCCATTCGGCATTAGGATTCTGAGCTCGGCCTGTGTGTGTGTGAGGTAATCGGAGACGGAAGAAAGGTCTTTGCCGGTTAAGGTCGGAGATGTTGACGGAAATTTGACGAGGACGGTTTAGTCAAGGACGGCTGTCGCTGCTTGGCAAATTGGCTGAATCCAATTGGAATTAAGTTTTGTCGATTGGAAGCAGTTTGATATAAATCCGACAAGTCTTCGATGGAGATTGCTGCTTGGTTTGACAAGTTTTCGTGTGTTGACAGTGTACAGTGATGTGTGAAGCGATATGAGAGAAATCTACCGCACATGCTGTGTCGTTTAGCCGTTATAGGAGCCTTAACTGTCTGTCTACAGCCTTCAGTTGGAATAATCCGTTGTATGTGCTGTTGATTAGACACATTTTGATACATGTCTGACAAGTCTTCAGTACAGATTGCTGTTTGGTTTGACAAGTTCTTGTGTTGACGGTGAATAGTTATGTGTAGAAATGAAGAAAATCTGTCATGTATGCAGTGCCGTTAGGCTGTATTAGGAGCACCAATACCTTTTCATACTGATGTGATAAGTGACAAAAGGCATATCTTAGTTACCTTCTCGGTATAGTACTGTGTGGAAGTTGCAAAAAATTCCTCATATTGATCAAATCATGAAGATTGTGTGGATATCATCACAAAAGTAGAAAATAATTGTTTTCACTTCAAGTGAATTTTCGCATTTTCGTTGTACTGCGAAAGATGAAAAATACTGTGGAAGATGTGTCATTTCGACTAGTGAAAATCTCTGATGCTTCAAGATTGGAAAATTGACGCAATTTTGAACGAGTTTGCTGTAATCTCTTTCACTTTAAAATATGGTATTTTGCTATGGCTTGAGACTTCAATGCATGCTATTAAATCTCTTATGCCGTTAGCTTCGCACACACATTACATTTGAAACCATTTTTTTTACACTTTCAACTACTTTCGACGTGCTTTGAATACATCATTTGCGTCAATAACCACGTATAGTTATCCTGTGAAGACAACCACATACATATGGTTTATTTATTCATCTTTTAAAAGGCTATCAAACTGGATGCAACCATTGTGTATATGTTCTCTGTAGCGTGAAAGCACCTAGAAAAAAGTCCCCGCTTTGCTGTGTAGTCATGGCTGACTTTGTTGTTGACGTTTATGATGCTTACTAGTCAAGAACGATGATTCAGGGGATTTATCAGTCAAATAATTTACGAATGATTGGTTAGAAGATGAGTTCCTGATTTTCCCCCGTAAGTACTACCCTAAAACTTAAATATTTGTATTGAAAATTTGATTCTATAACAGAAAATGCTGTACAAATGTTATATGAATTGTAAGATATAAGCTTAAAAATAGGAGGCGATAATAATGCTAGTTAATAAAAGGAACTATTTCATCTTATTTTTACATCTCGTAGAGAGGAAAAATAAGAACTTTACTTTAATTCACGGGTTTATAATGGTAAACAGACAGTGAATTAAACAGATAGAGATTCACTAAGCATATGTTGATGGATGTCTTACGATTATAGAAGAATTCATGAGCACCGAAGTTAATCTCTTAATCCTTTTGGAAAGAAATCAAATGGAAACAACGTCAATATGAGAAGAAAACAATGATCTGGGAACTTTCTCATAATCTTAGCGGATTTTCTTCTTCGATCTAAGGAAAATGATCAATCATCTACCATTAATAAGTGGAAGAAATGAAGTTACTACCAAGACATTTCTGAGTGAATGATACAACAAAAATCTACTGCAGATTAATTTTCAATGTTTGGTTTGTACATTTCATATAACGCGTAAGCGTTTTGCATGTTCTTCATGAGTACTCTATACACGTATCTAAATGCATATATGCAAAACACCTTTAGACGATATTACTCATAAATGAAATAAGAGTTTTCTCATCAAAAGGTATATTTCACAAATCTGCATCGTGTTATGAATCACTGAATGACCTGACAAAAACTATGAATATGCTTCTTGATTTCCTATCTCTCAAACATTACCACCGTGAGTGATTCTCTACAAGTTCCATTGATGTCAAAGATAAAAAAGGTAGGAATTTCAACCTTTTCTCATTCTTGCAATGTCATATACTTTAATTCTGAGTGAAATGTTAGACAGTTATGTCTCATGGTTCATTTAAGTTCCTTAGTCGTGATTTATCTCAAATACCTTTCTCTTCCCTATTGGAAAAAAAATTTCCGGTATGAAAAAAAATTAAACCGGGTTATGAAACACCGGAACTAGTATGATACTAGAACCAGTATGATACTAGTTCTAGTATCATACTGGTTCTAGTATCATACTAGTTCCGGTGTTTCATAACCCGGTATTATAATGGTTCTAGTATATACTAGTTCCGTTATCATACCGGGTATGGTAACGGAACCAGTATATACTAGAACCAGTATGATACTAGTTCTAGTATCATACTGGTTCTAGTATCATACTAGTTCCGGTGTTTCATAACACGGTATCATAATGGTTCTAGTATATACTAGTTCCGTTATCATACCGGGTATGGTAACGGAACCAGTATATACTAGAACCAGTATGATGCCGGAACCAGTATCGTACAAAAACCTGTGTTTCAAAAACTACTTCTACAAACCAAAAAAAGTACAAGAATACACAATACAAAAAAGTACAAGAATACAGTCATATGTTATGTACATTTATGGGACACAGGTTTATACAAGAGAACAATACTAAATCAACAGAAACATCAGACTAAATTGTAATTAAAACCACGCACAATCACAATATATGAGGCGGAAAGCGAAAAGGGACCTCTAGTCGGCAAAGTTGATTTCGAGAAAAAGCCATAAAACCAGAAGAAGGTCAAAACTATCGAAGATGATGACAGTTTTAGTCTTCCAGAGACTTCAAGGGGGCAAAGGGTGCAGTGTCCCAAACACTGTGACCACAAGGGTATGGTGTCCCTGACACCGAAAGGAAAGGGTGGTATCCCAGATACACCTGAGGGGCTAGAGGAGACAAGGTTGTCCCAGACGAATTCATCCCTTTAACGAATATAGTATCCTCGAGCCTGGTTCCTTCGAGCATTGCACCCCCAGGTGATGGTGATGGTGTTGCAGTACTCTCGTTCACATACTAGGGTCGAACCGCATTTAATCTGAAACAAAACACAAATGTGTAAATTAATAAGTCACAAGATATTTGCCAAATACATCTAAAGTATATAAAGTGCAAAATTTACAAGGGTTATTGCAGCTAGAATAAAAAAGATTTTAAAAAATGTCATTCATTTTATTGTCAAGAAAATATACAACCAAGATGCTGGATGATTACATATGCTGAAATTAATATGATAATTTAATTTAAATTGAAATAAGGAAGTGTTTTGGACCTTTTGGCCTTGGTAGTTGGATTAAAAAAAGAAAAAGAGGGATGTTTCCAAGCCTTATAAGATAGTGCAGAAATTTACAGGGCTCCAATTATGATAAGGAAGAACAGGGTCAAGATTTGAAAAAAATTATCAAGGCAAATAAGGAAAAGGAATTGCAACGCAAAAAATATATATTAAATCTGCTATACCACGTTAGACTGCAGCATCGTCCAAAAATTGTGATTGCTCTTCAAATCAGCAACAATATTGAGCTATGTTGGAAATAGTTGGATTCTATATGCCTCATTCCAGTTGTTTAAATTATTACCAATAAATTAAGAACAGGTTTAATAAAAACGGTTAAAATGTTAATAAACCATTGCTTGTGAGCTTGGAACAATAATGAATTACAGAAACAATCAGATTAAAGAGATGGCAACAGAGGGTTAGCTGAATATTGCCACTGTTTATAGAATTGGCCACTTCTCATACCCTTCATTGCAAGTTTAAATACAATGTCACTTTAGCCACTTGTTTTTAACCCACCCATGTGATATCACCATCAATGTGTACCATTAATCTCAAAAACTTAGCTTTGCCTTTTCTCCTATAGAAAAAGTAAAGTACCCTTTAATTATAAAATTAAGCCTAATGAATGTATTATTACATTGAAACCAAAATGACAATTATATGAAAGAAAACTATTACTAGTGCGAAACCCAAACTCGCAGGATGCACCCACATTAGATTCTTTTAATTTTTTTATGGAAAGGTTTTCTGTATAAAGAGGTTAAACCTACTTGCAGCAAAGTTCCATCTGTTTGTACTACTATCCGCAGACACAGCATCCACTTCTACAACTCTGCTGGGAGATTTCATAATCATTTCACACTGAAAGATGCCAGGCAGACCTGAAATAATCAAGAGAAACATCAGCGATGATACTTGAAGTTGAATGCAAAGGAACACAGATGTATGATCAAGTGTAAAGGAATAGGCTGATGACACTATAAAATTGTGTTAGAAATTGCACTTAAAAGTTGAAAGCGTTATTTCCTGAAAACATTTCACCTTAATTCTTAATTAAGTCGAAATGTACTTAAAAGAAACTATCAAAATATATAATTGTGCGTAATTTAAATGCTAACAAAGAACTTAAAATTTATTAGTATAGTTTGGACACGGCTTACTAGATGCTATACAGGCTAGCCAAGTTTTAAACAATGAAAACCATTTGACAACTTTTCCCGCTTGGATCGCCACAAATCCTACCTATATCACCCACCGCCTTCAACACTGTGGATATGCTTTGCCAGTTTGTCAAGTATTGCCATCTGGATTTTTAATGATTTCCGTACTCGGCTAGCCTGTATAGTATCTAGTAAGCCATGGTTTGGAAATAATATTTGTTAACCCTTATTTGTTGTGTGTTTTGGGGAAGGTAGAATGTCTAACTTTCAATCTATTAATTTCTTTAATGAAACAATGGGATGGATACTTGAGGGAGTACCACCTAGGTCCTTAGACTCACTTAGTGAGGCCATAAGCCGAGCTGTTACAGAAAGTGTGACTATGAAAGTCAGTCATCGGATTCAAAATACCCTTGTTTCTCCATCAAGTATATATTTGGTCCTCATTTTATCACCCCGGAGGAATGAAGCGTAATTCTGATGGTGGGTTAACACCACCGCGTCAAACCTGGCGAACAGTAGTCGTTTTCGAGGCTTAGAGGTTTTCTATTGCTTCTTTTGAATCGCTGTTGACCCCTATCGCCGCTTTTGACATGGTGGTGTAAATCCACCATGAGTCTGCTTTCCCCAACACGGGAATAGAACTTGGGCCTGTGGGGTGGCAGCAAGATCCACCACGCCACTTAGCTTCTCTTAACTTCTTTATGGCAGAAAAAATTTTTCACTGATAGAATGTTTTCCTACGCAAAAATTAACTTATTTTATTCATTTAATAATTTTACTGCAATGAAAATACTGTTTAGTAATAAATACTAACTTACAGACCTGGAAAAAGTACCCGAACCTACGAACCTGGTTCGGGGGAAGCCCCTGCCAGCTCCATAGGAGCAATACATAAGGTTCGGGGGAAGGTTACAACTTTTTCCAGGTCCGCTAACTTATTAATAAACAATTTTTTAGTCTTAAGCATAGTATAAACATGGTGTTAAGAAGTAAAAAGTAATTAAAAAGTTCACAATATAATAACTAAACATGCTGTTTCTAAATTGTTTACAAAGTAAAATATTTCAGTGCTTTAAGTTAATTTAGCTTAGTCCATCATATACCTATTGACTATACGTCCATGTGTCTATTCAACACCAAATCACTCTCTACTCTCATAAAAGTATGACTAGTAGAGACCCACTCATGTAATTATATCAATTTTCATCAATGTGTAAAATTGATCTAAGTAGGAATTAGTTTTGTCTTTTCTCCCATAGAAAAAGGACCCTTTAGTTATAAAATTAAGCATAATGAATGTATTATTACATTGAAACAAAAAGGACAATTATAAGAAAGAAAACTATATATTACTAGTGCAAACCCCATCTCCCACTGAAAGATGCCGGGCAGACCTGAAATAACCAAGAGAAACATCAGCGATGATACATGCAGTTGAATGCAAAGAAACACAGATGTATGATCAAGTGTAAAGGAATAGGCTGATGACACTGCAAAATTGTGTTAGAAATTGCACTTAAAAGTCAAAAACGTTATTTCCTGAAAACATTTCAACTTTATTCCTTAAAGTTGAAATGTACTTAAAACATAGTTCCCACTCTTTTGTGAGGAAAAAAATCAAGTATTTAAGGGCTTAAATTTAAAATCTTTCATGAACTAAAATAGAAAGGCGGAAAAGCCATTTACAAGTAAAAAAAACTTTTCTCCCAATTTAGTACCCTTACTTCAAAAACCTTTCTTACAGCAAAGATTAATAATTATAATATTACCATTACTATATTTAACAATTTCAAAACATACTACTATATTTTACTTGTTTTGGGAAAGTCAAACAGAAAAATTCAAGTAGGCAAGTTATACCTGTTCTACAATATGCTAACAGGATATTAACTATTTGATTAACTTTTCATGTTCGAACTGAAAAGAATTCCAAATTAAAATATTTCAAATAAAATAATAAATAATAAAATTCAAGGACTTTTAAGGACTTAGCACTAAATTCAAGCATACTTTCCAGGGCCCTTGAATTTAAAAATGAAATTCAAGTACTTTTCAAGGCCCGTGGGAACCCTGTAAAAGAAACTATCAAAATATAATTGTGCATAATTTACGGGTATAGTACACTTAGGATGGTAATAAATAGATCTCTTGGAATAAAACTTAGCAAAATATTTCAACAAATTAAAGACAGGGAAAGAAATAAAGAAAATAAATTATGCTACTTAAATACTGCAAATAAAATGTTACAAGACCTAAACAGAACAGAAGTCAAGTAACAAAACATTTAAAAAGGTTAAAAATTGTTACTACTTCAATATTATTTCATACGCAGTCAAGGGCGGATTTAGGTAATGAACCCTGGGGGTGCGTAGTGGAAAACATGGGGGTGCAAACTGTCCCTGATGGCTTTAAAAACATGATTTTCCCTATAAAAATTTAATTTTCTCAAAAAGTTGACACCTTTAAATCCGCCCATGCGCAGTGCTTCTGAAAATGCACAGTTAAAGTTAAAGCCCATTAAATGTGTTGCTGATACTGATGGTTCAAGGGATAGCAACTAAGAGAACTATTATGTATTGTAATGTGTGTGAACAGTTGTAATGGGGAATCATTAACATATGCATGCATTTTGATTCATATGTAATATCACACATGATCAGCAATTAGCCAAAAACAATATTAAATAGACATGACATAGTACATGGGGGCCACTTTTCAAAATTTGCAAGACGGAACTTTAAAGTATCGTATTAATCATTTTCATCCAGTCTAGCAATTTTTTTTCAATTGCATGAAAATTCATAAAATATCATGAACAATTATAGTTCCTTAAATTCTAAATCAAGATAAAGCTGTATGTGAGTAAAACCATCTTACTTGTGGTCAAAATGTGCGGTTCAATTCCGTTAATGTTCCCGCTAAATACCGCTTTGCTCTTTTGGATACCAAAAAAGTAGTAATGTATTCGAAGTAAAAGTTTCCGGGCTTGGTTGCCGTAGTCTCGATGTTAAAACTCTGACGTTTCACCCAAAACTGTGTTGGGCATCATCAGCTGTTTTTTCTCTCACGTAACCAACCACGTAACGTAAAAAAAACAGCTGATGATGCCCAACACAGTTTGGGGTGAAACGTTCAAGTTTTTAACATCGAGACCACTGCAACCAAGCCCGGAAACTTTAACTTCGAATACATCCGGCCGTGAAAGCCTTTCTGTTTTAATTAGTAATGTATTGCTAAAACAATTTTAGACTCAGATTAAAATGTTTATATAGATCAAAAACTATTCATATTTTCAATAAAAATTTTAAAATGTTGATATTTGAATGTATGGCATTCTCAAAAGCATGGCAATATTTAGCAGGAACGTTAACGGAATAGAACCAAATGTGCAATGTAGGTATTGGAATTTAGTACTAATTTTGCGTTTCGCAATATACCTGGGACGGAATTCCGTTCATTGAAATTTTAAAATGATGGAATTCTGTCCCGGGGATGGAAGAGTGGCACCCATGCTTAATATAAACTTTAGAAATGAAACTCATCAAGCACTTGCCTTTGGTCAAAAACACAATACATAAAAGAATAAGTTCAAGGACTGGGTATGAATGCATTGTATAGTGCTTCCAAAACCCAAACAAATCCCAAAATTTTTTATATCATGGACCACTATATTTTATTTTTCTCATTAATCCCAACTATAACTACATATTCTTAAAAAAAAGGGTAAAAATATCCATCTTGTAAATTAAATTGGTAATTTTGAAAGTCAAGTAGAACCCTTTTAAAGCAAAAATTTTAAGGGCATTTTAAAATTATTTTCTTCACATCCTAATTTTCAAAATCAGAATCACACTAAGGGAATCAGCTTGACAGTATTTAACGAAATGTTAACACATTTGAACTCAAAAGCAAACTATTCTGTACTTACATTTACATATATATTATGCTAGTATAAATCTTCATTACAAAAGGATGTGCCGGGCACAATGATCCCAAATCGGACTTTGTTTGAGGTGTTCTAGAAATTACTCATGGAGACATTTAAAAAATTAAAAGCAGCCCTGTTTTTATTTTGTTGAAAAGAAAAATATTTTAATTCTAAATAAAATATATTGAACATTTCAACTTACTTGAAAAGAGGAAAAGATAGCGTGGTCATTTAACACATAATAAGGTAAATATAAATAAATATCAACGTTTTACGTTGCCATTTCCAGAAATCAAATCAAATAAATCCAAATCTTTGGTGTGCCTGTGGCTAAGTATGTAGAGTAAAAATAATACATGACGATATCTGAAAACATCAAACCCTAATATAAGAGATAAATCAATGGAGTAAATAAAGTTTTCAAAAGGAATCTTGATGAAAATTTACAGTAATTAATTATCGAAAAGTCAAGAACGACAAGTATGCACAATACAGCCATTCTGTTTGTTGGTAGTTAATTGGCCTGCCCTGTCCCCCTTTATTTTTTTACCTACTTCATCAACTGATTAAATTATTCACATTATAACATTATTTTCATTGCATTTGAATATTAATGCATACATTATTTTAATCTAAAGAGGAGGGCAATTTATTATTTAGCAGGTATTTCCAGGTGAAAATGCGTTTTTGGGGCATTTAAGACATGGTTAACGCTCATTAAAAAACATTTCAGTTGAATAAACTTAAAAAGGACCTCAAAATACAATATGTATCAAATTTTTGTGCAATTTGGTGTTCAATTAGACGGATTTTCAGAGTCGGGGAAAAACAGTATTTTGAGTGAAAAACACAAGTTTGAAAAGGCCCAAAAATCGGTATTTAATGATAAGTTTGAATTTTTTTCAATTTTTATTTTTGTAGTTAAGTAATGTGGCAAACTTTTTCCAGAAATTCGGGTTGCCATGGGGATTCTGACGTCATCCAGGAATTTTCAAACACAAAAGAGGTTTACTTGTCTTTGTAAGAATCCATTGCATTTTTTGGGGGTATAGAAAAACGGGGAAAGGGGGAAAATATGAATGAACCCCCAAGTGTTTTATAACACTGTATTCCCTTTGATTAGTAGATTAAGAATATATAAAGTATGAGGGGGTGGGTCCCATATTTCGGGAGTTTTTCCGGTTTTATTGAAAAACTGAATCTGGGCGTCCCGCCCGGAGTTTTAGAACTAAAGGTATAAAATTTTAGTATTTTTAAAGTTCTTTAAGAGTTCTTCAAGAATCTGGTTACTGCTAAGCTTTCTGACAACTATTTCCAGAGAAATCTGCGAAAAACCGTCTTGGAAAACGAAACAATGAATTTAATTGTCTCTGGATCACGCAATTTTTACAATATTTGTTAGTGATTCATACTGTTCAAATTCCCATTTTAAATGCTTTCATAAAATATAAATTACTAAGCTGTGATCATAACAGATCCGCAGCTATTCAGCGTTAAAATTAGCATGTGTTAGGCTTAACGCACCACGAGGGGTCTATTCCCTCCAAACACTACGGTTTTCGCCACTTTCTAACACGGTTCTTAAAGGTCTTTAAGAGTTCTTCAAGAATCTGAATACTGATAAGCTTTCTGACAATTATTTCTAGAGAAATCTGTGAAAACACGTCTTGGAAAACGAAACAATGAATTGAATTGTCTCTGGATCACGCAATTTTTACAATATTTGTTAGTGATTCATACTGTTCAAATTCCCACTTTAAATGCTTTCATAAAATATAAATCACTAAACTGTGATCATAACAGATCCGCAGCTATTCAGCGTTAAAACTAGCATGTGTTAGGCTTAACGCTTAACGCACCACGAGGGGTTTGTTTCCGCCAAACACTACGGTTTTCGCTTTCGCCACTTACTTAGCTCTAAAAGTAACGATCGAGTATATACTTTTACACAGTTTATTGCAATATATTATAAGCCAGATTATATTGTCCGAAACAAATTTCTGCACGTTTTTACATAGGTATATATCAATATTTCCAAAAATTTTCATACAGGTATCGAGTTATCAAGAAATAAAGAAATTTTGATATAAATTCCAAAAATAATGTTTTGGAATTTATATCAAAATTTCTTTATTTTTCGAGAAAATTTCAAATATTTTTAAGTTTATGACCTAAAAAAATAAAGGTTGGAATAAAAAAAAGTCAACAAATTCTATACTGGTATCTAAATTTTCAGTATGTTTTAAAATTGGTAATAAAAATTCAGTAGCCTTTGGATCGTCTGACGTGACGTTTCCCAATGAGAGCTGAAAAGTCAGTTTGTGCGCATGCTCGAACGTCAGCGTTGGCGACGAAAGATTTTGGCTTCTTTGGAGGTAATGAGCAACAATGACGTGAAGGTTTGTTATGAAACGTGCCCCGATGGCTCACATGGTAGGGTATGGGCTTGTTAACTGAGCGATCACGGGTTCGAATCCTGGTGCCCGACAACTTAGCGACGCTGTTATTTTGACTTATTTAAAGGACATAGTTTTTATTTAATACGTTTTAATTAATATTATAATGTTTTAATTATTTTTATTAGATTTATAGATTATGAGAAAAGTTTTGTTGTTTTGATGTGAATATGTATCCGGCATTTTTACGACGCTTATGTTTTAAATTATTTAAAGTACATAGTTTTTATTATAATATTTTAATTATTTTCATTAGATTTATAGATTTTGAGAAAAGTTTTGTAGTTATGATGTGAATATTTTTAATTATTAAATTTTATAACATTATTCAATTTAATTTAAGAATTTAGTTATTATTTAATTAATATTAGTTATTATTTAATTTATGTAAGAATTTTTTTATTATATTTAACAATAACAATTTTTGTGTAGTTATGCTTATGATGTGAGTAAATAAATTTTGATGGCCGGATGTTCATAATTTTAAAATTAGGGATCGTTATGTTATAGTTTCGTGTTATTTTTCATTTAAATCCCCTATGTAAAACATGAATTATCTAGAAATGGACTCTTGGACGTTGAAAACCTAAGACCCAAACCAAAAATATACGGCATAATTTGAAACTGGGACATGAGCCTCGCCAAAGTAGTATTTTTCAACTCCCATTGGGTTCCGTCAGGCTGGATAAAGTGCACTTAAAAATTCTTGTACATTCTATACTAGTATAAAAATTTAAAGTATTCATTAAAACTGGTATCAACGTTCCCCAGTACGGTTTCAAAATTTCCAGTGTTGATCATAATGGTATTGAAATTCCCAGTATTCATTAAAACCAGTATCGAAATTCCCAGTGTTGTTCATAATGGTATTGAAATTCCCAGTATTCATTAAAACCAGTATCGAAATTTCCAGTATTGATTCATACTTGTATTGAAATTCCCAGTATTCATTAAAACTAGTATCGAAATTTCCAGTATTGATTCATACTGGTATTGAAGTTCCCAGCATCCATTAAAACCAGTATCGAAATTTCCAGTATTGTTTCATACTTGTTTTAAAGTTTCCAGTATGGTGTCATACTGGTTTTAAAATTTCCTGTATGTTTTTCCAGTATGGATACTAGTTCCAGTATGATTTATACTGGTTCTAGTATCATTTTGATACTGGTTTTGTGAACTTTTTCCAATAGGGTTTGAGGTATGATTCATAGTGATTCAGTGAAACCTGTGAGTAGATTAAAAGGATTTACCTTACTCTCCTTTAAGATAAAGATATGACATTCATAATCTCCATTTATGCTTACATAATTTTCTGGGTTCTCCCTATTGTCGCATAAATGCAGTTTCAGTGTGATCAGAAATTAAATAATTAATGTTTTCTAATTATAAAAGTATTTCCAGTTAAATAATTTACCAATTTTTATTTTACAAAAACACGTATTTTAACCTGGTGGCTAATTTCATTTAACAGGTCGGAGGGCGCTGGTATTCTGTACCTTTGAGTTGATTGAATAAATGGTTTCCAAAAAACGATTAACTTTGTTGCAACCGTAGATTCTGTCTTATGATAGGCCCTAGGCCAATTCGAAAGCCATGTAAATTTTAAGATTGTTAAATTTATACCGTATTTAAATTATTTAAACTTTATAGTGGTGAGTTAGGTCACTACAACTTTCCAACAGCACAACTCGCGGTTTCCGACTTGTTTTTATCGGCATCTCTCCAATCCAACTTTTTTTCATGAACTCGCAATCCATCTCCAACGATTAAATATAATAATGTAAATAAAATTAATGCAAAGAAGAAGAATTGTAAGATTTAAAATGTTTTTCTCAATTTAGAGTCTAATGATTAGGATTTTAGAGGAATTTAAAATGATGGCACACACAATTTTAAAACAAAAAATCTTAATTTTCTTAATTTAATATACAGTATATTTCTTGTAGCCTTTTGTTTTAATATTCTACCCATCTCTCGAACTTGTAGCTTCTAATATTAAGCTAGTTTTCTTTGAAAACTGAAAGTAAATAAAACTGTGTAACTACCAGTAAAATACTTATTAATATGATTTTAAATAAATATACAATTCCATTACTATTGCGAACTCAATTTGAAGATGAAGAAAGTAGTTAAAATTCTTGGAATGCAAATGCTTCTGAGGATAGTTTCATGTAGGATTTGTATTTTTGTATATAACGCTTGATGGCCAATAACTTGTTATTAATTAAATTTTTAATGACTAATCTTTAAGTGCCTAAAATTTTAAAAATTTTGTTTTATACCAAAGACCGCTAACAAAGGATGGTTACTTAAAAATAGTTTTTGGAACAAAAAAAATTGTACTTCTATAAAAAATTATAATTATCAAGATTGTTTTAAGGATCTATTTTGCCCATTTTTATTTCGGTCTCAAGGGGTTAGGACAAGTACAACGTCCCTTATCGATCATTTTAGTACAATTTTTTAAATATAATTAAAAAAATAATTAGCCTTTCACTATAAAACTCAGGTGAAATTTGAGGTCATTTTGACCAGTAGTTCCTTTTTTACAGCTTTTTATGATCGAAACTTTAAATTAATTCACCCTGTATTCAGTGGCGCAGCCAGAAATTCCTTCTGGGGGGGGACCAGTCAAAAATAATTTGGGTTTCTTAGTTTTTCAAAAACGATGGAAGCTTTATGTAGAATTTATTAAGATGAACGCGAAAAATTTCTTTGTTGCTGAACTTCTATTAATTAATAAATTTATTAGTACCTCCTAATTATTATAGTACAAAATTTAAGTAAATAGTAAGAATGTATTAGAACCTAACTCAGTTCTACTGTTACAATTTAGTTTATCTATGACTATAAGAGCATTTTTTGGAGAAGCCCAGGGCCCACCCGGGGCTGTCGCGCAAAGAGAAGTACTAGCAAGTGTGAATCTTGGAACTCTTACTTAAGAGGCTTCTTTGATGTGAAAACTGGCAGTGTTATTCCTAGGACTTTTTTTGGAGGAGTAAAAGTACTCCTTGACTTTTTTAGGAGGAGTGAAATTCAATTATGAGGAGTGAGATACGGAAATAACATAAACTACATATACAGAGACAAAATTTCGATTAAAAATGCTTACTTTTTAATAGACAAAATGAAATTGAAAAAAAAAATGAGGATGCTATTTTGGGCCTGTGTACATTTGTTCTACTTTTATAACACTATTAGTATAATTTTTTTATATTATTATTTTAAATATTATTTGTATATTG